>JBBDGP010001198.1:2305000-2905000 GCA_037952835.1 Lithobates septentrionalis
TTATATAACATAGGTTTGTGTGCTAATGAGGCAATTGCAAACACATGCACAGTCCATATAACACACAAAATGCAAGTTCACCCAATGTAGCGAGAACTTTAAAGTGGGTACACCTGTTAAGGATGTCCTTAAATTACTAACCCCAAAAACACACTCTGAGCATGCCCAGAAACATCCAAGTGCTGTTCACACACAAAAAGCACCACAAAAAAAAAACAAAGTCCCTGAGCATGCCCAGACCAACCCAAATGCATTTCACACACCAAAAGGCACAGGTAAAAAAAAAGTCCCTGAGCATGCCCAGAAGAACCCAAATGCAGCTAACACAAAATAAGCCACCCCGCTGTCCAAAATTAAGCACATCATCCAGCATGCACCAAAATTACAGATGGGACAAAACACCCCCCAGTCCAGGGGGGCAACTAAAGAGCGTAACATGTGCAAAAGTTATACAACAAATACCATTGCAGTCTAAGGGAACTGACTTGGCAATTTTACTAGTCCCCACTTGGCTGGCTTATCTTCTAGTTATTGGCCCTAAAATGGGTATGGGGTCCAGGTCCTACCCTAAGGGACATATATCAATGTCACCAATTGGACAACCCCAAAAACGAAACAAGGAGAAATGCCTTTAAATTTGCCGAATTGCTTAAGGGCCAGTTCACACCAATGCAGTCCAGTGCAGTCGGTTATATGGTTTTCAATGGCATAGTTCACACCAGTGCTTGCAGTTCCAGTGCGTTCCAGTTCCAGAAAAAAAAGTAGAACATGCTGTATTTTTTCTGCACTGGACTGTACTGGAAAGCTTTAAAACGCATCAAAAACGCACTGGAACGCACTTGTCCTTATTTAAGGTTAAGAAAAAAGAGGGAAAAAAAAAAGGACTGGACTGCATCAAAAACGCACCAAAAACGCACTGGAACGCGCATGCAGAAAAGCACCTGGAACGCGTCCGGACTGCGTTTCTACGGTGTGAACTGGCCCTAAGGGCCCTAAGGGCCAGATCACACCATAGAAACGCAGTCCGGATGCGTTCCAGGTGCTTTTCTGCATGCACGTTTTTGATGCATTCCAGTGCGTTTTTATTGCGTTTTTGATGCAGTCCAGTGCTTCCCCCCCCTCTTTTTTCTTAACCTTAAATAAGGACAAGTGTGTTGCAGTGCATTTTTGGTGCATTTAGCTGCGTTCCTGTGCATTTTTGATGCATTTTACAGCATTCCAGTACAGTCCAGTGCATAAAAAATCCAGCATGTTGTACTTCTTTTTCAGGAACTGGAAACGCACTGGAACTGCAAGCACTGGTGTGAACTATGCCATTGAAAACCATATAACCTACTTTCCATGCATTTTTGATGCAGAAAAAAAAACACACTGGACTGCATGTGGTGTGAACTGGCCCTTAAGAAATAAAAGGTATTTAAAACTACTCGCGGCTATAATGAAATGTCGGTCCGGCAATACACATAAAAGTTCATTGATAAAAACAGCATTAAGAAAAAAAACAAAATGAATAAAAAAAAAATGTGTGGGGTTCTCCCGAAATTCCATACCAGGCCCTTCAGGTCTGGTATGGATATTAAGGGGAACCCCGCGCCAAAATTTAAAAAAAATGGCGTGGGGGTCCCCTAAAAAATCCATACCAGACCCTTATCCGAGCACGCAACCTGGCAGGCCGCAGGAAAAGAGGGGGAGACGAGAAAGTGCCCCCCTCCTCCTGAACCGTACCAGGCCACATGCCCTCAACATTGGGAAGGTGCTTTGGGGTCCCCCCCAAAGCACCTTGTCCCCATGTTGATGGGGGTCCGTGGTTGTGGGGGTCTGCGGCGGGGGGCTTATCGGAATCTGGAAGCCCCTATTAACAAGGGGACCCCCAGATCCCGCCCCCCCCCCGTGTGAAATGGTAATGGGGTACAAAAGTACCCCTACCATTTCACAAAAAAAGTGTCAAAAATGTTAAAAATGACAAGAGACAGTTTTTGATAATTCCTTTATTTAAATGCTGCTTCTTTCCATCTTCTTCGGGTCTTCTTCCTTCTTCCTTCCTTCTTCCTTCGGTTTCTTCCTCCATCTACTTCTTCCTCTGGTTCTTCCTCTGATCCTCTGCTTCTTGCTCCGGTGTTCTCGTCCGGCATCTTCTTCCGCGGCGTCTTCTTCCCTTCTTCGTTCTCGGGCCGCTCCGCATCCATGATGGGAGGCTCCTGCTGTGTGATGCTTCTCTTCTTCTGACACTTATATAACGGAACCGTGTTTCAGAGGGGGCGGGGTCACCGGGTAGCCCCGCCCTCCGTTATTTAAGAAGTGTCAGAAGACGGGAAGCGTCACACAGTGGGAGCCGGCGCAGACGGCTTGTTCAGAGAAAGTTACTTTCTCAATGGATTTTGGGCATATTTGTGACTTGGGCAGTTAGTACTATACTTCCTCACATCACCCCCATAAAATTGGCACTTCCAGCTTGTTTAAATTTTAAGTTAAAGATGCCGCGCGCCATGTCTATAGTGGCACACCGATCACCTCCTCCCGTGCGCCGGGAAGAGAATAGTAAATGGGGGATTGCGATGTGTTACCGGCGCATATGTTTTGTAAATACGAAAATGTCATTTGCGCATCGACGTGCGCCGCAACTCATGGCACAAATGCTTCATAAATCAGCCCCACTGTATATATATATCATATCATATCATCTCCACCCTTCCCCTGTTTTGAGGGAATTTGGAACATATTCTATGAAGCTGTTCTTTAGTTTGCAGATTTTACAATGGGCATATGCTCCTGAAGAAGTGAGATTATTGTCACAAAATGCATTGAGCTAAAGGATGTACCCATCATTGTGTTATTATGAAAAACTTAGAAGAGTGGAATTTGTATATGTATCATTATATGAATACTATGTTGACTGTATGCTAATTTACGGCAGTATTTACAAATCAGCTTGCTGTTTTAAAAATGTTCTTAAAGAACTCCCTGCTTAGACTGTCAGCCAGGAGGTTTTGTGCTGATAAAGAGATTTCAAATCCATTAGATGTAATTGGGCCCAATCTAAGATAGGGTGAACTTCACTCAAAAGTGTGCGATGCCTGGTGCCTCCTTGCCTCTGGATGTAGGCCACCGCCACTTTGTTGCCCATCTGAATTAGGACATTTTTCCCTCTCAAACATGAGCCAAAGGCCAGGAGTGCTTGGAAGGCTGCTCTGAGCTCTAGTATGTTTAAGACCATCCCTTGCAAATGGAACTGCCATCATCCCTGAGCTGCTTGGTCTCAGTAGTGGGCTTCCCATCCCAGCTGACTGGCATCGATGTGACTATTTCCGCTTTCTGTAGGACTATAGGTCGATGTCACTTGAGGTTGTGAACGTGAGTTCACCACCATACTGATTGCTTCACTTGTCCACGGATGAAGATCAACTGAGGCTCTATGCTCCATTGCACTGCGTCAGAAAAAGAATTTTGTAACACTCTCATGTGCCATTGAGCTCACTGGATCATTGGGAAGGTGGCAGACATGGCGCCCAGGATGCTCATACAGACTCTACTGGTGTAGAGATTACTGTCATCAACTTTTTTACTTTTTGAATTGAATAAATTATCTTTTCTTGGGGAAGACCCACTGGGGGTCATTTACTATAGTGACAAATAATTATCCTGCAGTACCAAAAAATAGCTCTCAAAAAAGGCCAGAAAGACTTCAACTCTCAGAAACTCAGCGCTAATGCAAATGGAAAGCAGCGCTATTGCCGGCAATAATGCCTGTCAGATCACATATGCTGGAATAGTGGAAGTCAATGGGGCTCGAACCTGCAAAATCCAAAGTTCTCACTGAAGGCTTATATGCAAGTTATTTGCCATAAAAAGTGTTTGGAGACCCGGGTCCTGCCCCCTGATTTCACTCTTCACTGCCTATCACAGTTTCGGAGGCCATGGAATGCCCAGGTGGCACAAAACCCCCCCAAATGACCCCATTTTGGAAAGTAGACACCACAAGCTATTTGCTGAGAGGCGTGGTGAGTATTTTGCAGCTCTCATTTGTTTTTGAAAATGAAGAAAGACAAGAAAAAACATTTTTTTTTCTTTTTTCAATTTTCAAAACTTTGTGACAAAAAGTGAGGTCTGCAAAATACTCACTATACCTCTCAGCAAATAGCTTGGGGTGTCTACTTTCCAAAATGGGGTCATTTGGGGGGGTTTTGTGCCACCTGGGCATTCCATGGCCTCCGAAACTGTGATAGGCAGTGAAGAGTGAAATCAAAAATTTACGCCCTTAGAAAGCCTGAAGGCGGTGCTTGGTTTTCGGGGTCCCGTACGCGGCTAGGCTCCCAAAAAGTCTCACACATGTGGTATTCCCCTACTCAGGAGAAGCAACAGAATGTATTTTGGGGTGTAATTTCACATATTCCCATGGCATGTTTGAGCAATATATCATTTAGTGACAACTTTGTGCAAAAAAAATAAATAAAAATTGTCTCTTTCCCGCAACTTGTGTCACAATATAAAATATTCCATGGACTCGACATGACTCTCAGCAAATAGCTTGGGGTGTCTACTTTCCAAAATGGGGTCATTTGGGGGGGTTTTGAACTGTCCTGGCATTTTATGCACAACATTTAGAAGCTTATGTCACACATCACCCACTCTTCTAACCACTTGAAGACAAAGCCCTTTCTGACACTTTTTGTTTACATGAAAACATTTTTTTTTTTTTGCAAGAAAATTACTTTGAACCCCCAAAGATTAAAATGGTGGGTGTTTCATTTTTTTTTTCACATAGTATTTGCGCAGCGATTTTTCAAACGCATTTTTTGGGGAAAAAACACATTTTTTTAAATTTTAATGCACTAAAACACACTATATTGCCCAAATGTTTGATGAAATAAAAAAGATGATCTTAGGCCGAGTACATGGATACCAAACATGACATGCTTTAAAATTGCACACAAACATGCAGTGGCGACAAACTAAATACATTTTTAAAAGCCTTTAAAAGCCTTTACAGGTTACCACTTTAGATTTACAGAGGAGGTCTATTGCTAAAATTACTGCCCTCGATCTGACGTTCACGGTGACACCTCACATGCATTGTGCAATTGCTGTTTACATTTGACGCCAGACCGACGCTTGCGTTCGCCTTTTCGCGAGAGCAGGGGGGGGACAGGGGTGCTTTTTTTTTTTTCTTTATTATTTTTTTGCTTTTTTATCTTATTTTTAAACTGTTCCTTTCATTTTTTTTTTTAATCATTTTTATTGTTATCTCAGGGAATGTAAATATCCCCTATGATAGCAATAGGTAGTGACAGATACTCTTTTTTGAAAAAATTGGGGTCTATTAGACCCTAGATCTCTCCTCTGCCCTCAAAGCATCTGACCACACCAAGATCGGTGTGATAAAATGATTTCCCAATTTCCCAATGGCGCTGTTTACATCCGGCGAAATCTAAGTCATGAAATGCTCGTAGCTTCCGGTTTCTTAGGCCATAGAGATGTTTGGAGCCACTCTGGTCTCTGATCAGCTCTATGGTCAGCTGGCTGAATCACCGGCTGCATTCTCAGGTTCCCTGTTGAGACAGGAGAGCCAGAGAAAAACACGGAAGAGGGTGGGGGTTGGGCATTCCCTCCCACTGCTTGTAAAAGCAGTCTAGAGGCTAATTAGCCGCTAGGATTGCTTTTACATGAAAGCCGACCGCTGGCTGAAAAGAATGATACCAAGATGATACCTAAACCTGCAGGCATCATTCTGGTATAACCACTCAAAGACGTGAATGGCGTACCTGAAGACAAAAAAATGGTTAACAATAAAACACAGTAAACGGTAAAGTATAAAAAATTGCATACCTGAAAAGCAAACATGATAAAACATAATAACAATAAAACATTGCAGAATAGAATACAGTAAAAAAGAGCAGAACAATAGAGAGAGAATAGAGAGAGAGGGAACAATAAAACGACAACTATTTTTTTTTATTTTATATATATATTTTTTATTTTTTTTTACACTTTTTTTTGTAACTAACTTTTATAACGGTAACCGGTTCCAGGTTCGGGTCTCTCAAAATGCGATGGCATCTTGGGAGACCCTGTGAAAGTGTGCCTAGTCTGTGCAATGCTGTACCCTACGCTAATACTCAACTAGTGTATTGTAGCGTTCAAAACATTCACCAATGCAAAGACCAGGATTGTCAGGACAGGAGGGACAATAATAGTGGGTGTCCCGCCTATATCCGCGCTTGCTGCAGACACAACATCTTTTTTGGGGGGGTTCGTTGGGTAGGGGTACTCGGGAGGACATAAAGAAAATGCCTCTCATGCAGCCGACTGCATTTGGTTGGGGATGTGAATGGGGGAATTACGGGTGCTGCAGAAGTAGTGGGTTCCCAATTAGGATTGGCGAATGCAGCAGGAAGGACATGATTGGCACGACGGGCCTGTTTGTCTTCTTCTTGGTGGCAGCGGGACACTACTTGTGCTTGCCACCTCACCAGCTTGAACTGCACTTATGGGACTCGCCACGTCACCAAGTGTTACTGCAGTGCTGGTTTGACTATGACCGGGGTGTACTAGGCCGCTGGTGCTTGCCAGTTCACCAAAACGCTACCAAAAAAAACTGTTAGTGATCGCAGGGATCAGGCCTGACTCTGCGAACGCTGCAGTTATGCGTTTAGTGTTTTGTAAGTGACAGTGATCGATCAATACTGCACTTGGGTGGGCTGGGCCGGGCGGAGGGGCAAAACGCAGGTGCTAGCAGGTATCTGGGCTGATCCCGCTAACGCTGCATTTTTGGGAACCCTAAACTGCTGGGGACGCTAGTATAGATCTGATCGGATCAGATATTGATCCGTTCAGATACTATACCACTAAGGGAGGCGTATGCTGCGTGCGTGGGTGTACCAAAATACCCTGAACCAAAATTTAAAAAAAAAAAATGGCGTGGGGGGTCCCCCCAAATTCCATACCAGGCCCTTCAAGTCTGGTATGGATTTTAAGGGGAACCCCGTTCCAAAATTTAAAAAAAAAATGGCGTGGGGGTCCCCCTAAAAATCCATACCAGACCCTTATCCGAGCACGCAATCTGGCAGGCTTCAGGAAAAGAGGGGAGACGATAGAGCGCTCCCCCTCCTGAACCGTACCAGGCCACATGCCCTCAACATGGGGAGGATGTCCCCATGTTGATGGGGACAAGGGCCTCATCCCCACAACCCTTGCCTGGTGGTTGTGGGGGTCTGCGGGCGGCGGGCCTATCAGAATCTGGAAGCCCCCTTTAACAAGGGGACCCCCAGATCCCGGCCCCCACTGTGTGAAATGGTAACGGGTACATTGTACCCCTACAATTTCACAAAAAAAGTGTCAAAATTTGTAAAAAACACACAGACACAGCATTGGACAAGTCCTTTATTAAAAAAGAAAGGAAAAAAATTCCAGCGATGTAATCCTTCCTCGTCCCAGAATATGGAGAAAGACGCCACCACCACAACACGAGCCACCTCCATGGAAGGAGCACGCTAGAACTGCCGTGACAGTTCTTAAAAAGCTGAGGGCGGGCCCACCGGGCCCACCCGTGACATGCGCGGATGGCCACGCCCCCTCTGATGCAACGGGGAAGAGCCACGGGGGTGACATGTACAGGTGACCCCGTCCCCCTCTGGCGCTACGGGGGTTTCCGCAGCATTTCCCCGTTGCGTCCAAGGGGGCGTGGTCACCCACACATCACGGGTGGCCCCGCCCTCAGCTTTTTAAGAACTGTCACGGCAGTTCTAGCGTCATTCAGCGGGCTCCTCCCATGGAGGCGGCACGTGTTTTGGCAGCATCTTTCTCCGTATCCCGGGACGAGGAAGGATTACATCGCTGGAATTTTTTTTTCTTTTTTAATAAAGGACTTGTCCAATGCTGTGTCTGTGTTTTTTACAAATTTTGACACTTTTTTGTGAAATGGTAGGAGTACAATGTACCTGTTACCATTTCACACAGGGGGGAAGCCGGGATCTAGGGGTCCCCTTGATAAAGGGGGCTTCCAGTTTCTGATAAGCCCCCCGCCCGCAGACCCGCACAACCACCGTGCAAGGGTTGTAGGGATAAGGCCCTTGTCCCCATCAACACGAGGACATCCTCCCTATGTTGAGGGCATGTGGCCGCTCTCTCGTCCCCCCCTCTTTTCCTGCGGCCTGCCAGGTTTGCGTGCTCGGTTAAGGGTCTGGTATAGATTTTTAGGGGGACCCCTACACCATTTTTTTTATTTTGGCGCGGGGTTCCCCTTAATATTCATACCAGACCCAAAGGGCCTGGTAATGGACTGTGGGGGAATCCCAGGCTGTTTTTATTAATGAACTTTTATGTGTATTGCCGGGACCGACAATTCATTAATAGCCGGTGTCTTGCCAAGAAAGTTCCCCCGGTGGATAAGGACCCCCCTGTACCGCGCATGCGCAGTACGAATGACTACGGAGCCGCCGAAAGTCTCCGAAGTTAAACAGCTGATCGTCAGCTCTACACAGCGCCTGAGCACTGCACACCTTGAGTCCAGGTTCAAGCCCCACCGTCCAAGTAGACATAGAGTTAGAATAAAAATATGCCGAGCGAAGCAAGGCCGTGCCCGAAGCATGGCGAGCAAAGCGAGCCCACGAGGGGCCCCGTTACAGGCGCCGTGTATAGCTGACTCACAGGTGTTCAGCTTCGGCTATTTTCGGCGGCTCGTACTGCGCAAGCGCTGCGCCTGCGCAGTACAGGGAAGTCCTTAGCCACCGGGGGGAACTTTCTCGGCAGAACACCCACACTAGCGCTAACACTTTTAAATTACTTTTTTCTTCCTTTAGAAATGTCATTTTGCTGTCAGACTGTTCTAAACACGGGAAACACGTGCCACTTTACAGGCATACTATAGACACCCCCCAGGTGTCTATAGTATGCCTGTAGTATGCCCAAATTTAAAGGAATATTACACTTTTATTGTTTCACTTTAAGCATTGGTAAACAGGTGGCCTCTATGATAAAGTATTAAGGTAAAAACTATAAACATGTACCATCATCCAGGAATCAATAATTTACAAAGTTGGAAGCCTGATCCCCAGTCATGCGACCGAAAAAAGTGGGGGCATATTGGACTATTGCGGTACAATAAACATTGGTAATAATATAGAGAATATACCAGTGATATAAAATTGTATAGCAGATTTTATTGATGCAGAAAACAAATCTTTGGTAATACAATACAGCATGATAGAATTAAAAACATAGCACCAGGTGGGGTCGTAGTTGTACAATAAGACAATTGATCTCAGAAGTCAATTCCTCAACTAGTTTCGCGGACATAAAGGCTTCATCAGGAGGGAGTCTGAGGATGGTTTATTTTGGCTAAACCTAACAAAGTGAGAAAAAGTACAATGTGATTCGCCAAAAGACATCTACAGTAAAATTAGTATTGTTGCATCATAATTAGAAACATATAATAAAGGTTACAGGGGGAGAGGACAAATCTGCTTACCCATGTCCCAGTTGACCCCAAGCGCGGGGCTCCACCACCCTGGAGTGATCTCCCACGGCGACCCGGGGGAGCTACAGCGATGACGGGGATAATAGGGATGAAATAATTAAAATAGTTGGGTATACTAAGTTGCCAATCTAAAACGAGTGAACAGGTGACACATTGGATAGTGAGGAAAAGAGATTAGTGAAAGTGTGGGGACTGATGTGAGGGTTGCAAATTGCAAACCAAGGGAGATGAAGGGGTGCGGGGGAAATATAAAAGTTATAATAACAATTGTGAAGAGGTGGGAACATATGGTAGGATATAGTGTAGGAAGATAAAGACATGGAGGGAAGGGAAAACGAAAGGGGAGGGGGGACTTGGAAAATGAGGGACCAGGACAAGGGTGACGGAGAAAAGAGGAAAGGCAAGAAAGTGAAAAAAACTGAAGGGGGGGGAAGAAGGGGAAGGGGAACCGGGAAAGGGGGGGGGTTTTGGTGATATGTGAAGTAATTGAGGGCATAGTAATACCTGATGCTGAGGTAAAAACATAGGGAGGTATCCGGGAAGGCACCCAGAAAGGGGCCAATACCATGTGAGGCCGAGGGAGAGCTATGAAGGACTGCAGGCAGCGGGCGGAAGCGGGATACAGCATATTCGCCCATGCCTGGAGCATCTAAAGGGGAGAAAACGTACAGTCAATATAAAACCCATGCTGGTGCCCTGAGGTAGGGGACAGCAAGGTAATAGGGTAACTTGAGTAATCCCTTGTGACTTACTATAAGCTGGCCATACTGCACGATGCCCGGGACCCGGAACCGACCGTCAATAGACAGACAGGTAAAGCCTGCTATTAATAGCTCCCAACCGAGCGACGCTAACCACACGCCGGTAGGACGCCGGCGCATGACGTCGCAGGGTCAGAGGTCCCACACAGCGTGCGCGCGAGATGATTGCGCCCGCGCATGCGCACCTGCCCTGAGGCTACGGGAACAGAGTCCCTGCCAGGACCAGTGGAAGAGGAGGAGGCGGTCCCGTCTCTGAGACCGACCTCCCCGCCAGGGACCCCACCGGGCCGCCGCGGAAAAACACAGGGGGAGAACCGCACACCAGCGCCCGGGCCAGGGGACAAGGAAGGGGAAGCAGAAAGTCCCAGTATACAGAATATGTAGACAGTTGATGAAAACAAACATTAATGAAAAATAAAATATTGATATAGGTGTGATAAACAGTAACATAATGAAACTTGAAATTGGTAAATAGGGATTAATGAATACCCTAGAACTGATGCGATTCACCGGCATGACATAAACCCATAAAGACTTAATTACATAATGCAATGTATATCAGTTAGGGCCGAGGACCATTATCACATGGTTGGGTACAACCATGTGGAAGATTGGGCGGGTAGCCAAATTAATTGTGTCTGCTCGGCCTGATGGGCGTCAGTCATGGAGGGTTGCATCAGGGTTAATATGTAGGAAATAGTGGTATGCAGCGAGTAGTAATGAATATTGAAAGAGGCCCCCCCCAAAGAGACAAGCAAATGGTCAATGGGGGTTGATTAAAAATGAAGGGTGGGATAATTGGGGCCAGGGAGGTGGAGGGCTGACCAATAGCCCTGTCCACTCAAGCAGCTCACTCAATGATTCCCACTCAACATGGTGCCGGGTGTGTTAGCCACCCAAAATGTATATGTAAACAGGTGGCCTCTATGATAAAGTATTAAGGTAAAAACTATAAACATGTACCATCATCCAGGAATCAATCATTTACAAAGTTGGAAGCCTGATCCCCAGTCAGGTGACCGAAAAAAGTGGGGGGATATTGGACTATTGCGGTACAATAAACATTGGTAATAATATAGAGAATATACCAGTGATATAAAATTGTATAGTAGATTTTATTGATGCAGAAAACAAATCTTTGGTAATACAATACAGCATGATAGAATTAAAAACATAGCACCAGGTGGGGTCGTAGTTGTACAATAAGACAATTGATCTCAGAAGTCAATTCCTCAACTAGTTTCGCGGACATAACAGCTTCATCAGGAGGGAGTCTGAAGATGGTTTATTTTGGCTAAACCTAACAAAGTGAGAAAAAGTACAATGTGATTCGCCAAAAGACATCTACAGTAAAATTAGTATTGTTGCATCATAATTAGAAACATATAATAAAGGTTACAGGGGGAGAGGACAAATCTGCTTACCCATGTCCCAGTTGACCCCAAGCGCGGGGCTCTACCACCCTGGAGTGATCTCCCACGGCGACCCGGGGGAGCTACAGCGATGACGGGGATAATAGGGATGAAATAATTAAAATAGTTGGGTATACTAAGTTGCCAATCTAAAACGAGTGAACAGGTGACACATTGGATAGTGAGGAAAATAGATTAGTGAAAGTGTGGGGACTGATGTGAGGGTTGCAAATTGCAAACCAAGGGGGATGAAGGGGTGCGGGGGAAATATACCAATATAGGGTGGACCCCTCGCGACTGCCGCTACACGATTTACATGCTATTCTTATCTTCTAAAAATGTGAGTTTGTTTTTTATTGCTAATTTTTAAATAAATCCAAGTTTAAACGTTATTACACTATGTGAGTGTTTTCATCCCTCACACGCAACACGAATCTTTCGCTTGGCTTATGGTGGTACATCTACTAATGAGGAAGCCGTGCTGACCATTTCCCCCCCCTCGTTTTGTGTGGTGATGACATCTGACCAGATAACACATCTAGACCTGTTGGTCATCAAGCTTTTTTGACCTGTATGGCATATGCTATTTCAGGCCACTACTTCTGGTAAGCCTCCATAATTTCTGGTGATGGTCCTGGCACTGTTTTCAACCTTCCGTGCACCTCTGGTTTTCCATGGTCCATTTATCTACCAGGCTGCCGGGTCTAAATAATCTTTCTGCACGTACAAGAAAACACCTGTTCATCATCGCCTATGTACTGTTATCACAGACTTTTTTTGCTTTTCATATTTTATCCATTGTGATATGGACTTTATATATGATATCGTCTTTGATGTTTATTTGAATTGAACACATATATGTATCACTATTTTGTTCACCAGTCACTGTCACACGTGCTCACGTGGCATCTTCCTTGTTCACATTGTAATGTTTTGATGTTACTTAACGCTTAGGATTTTTGTGTTTTATACACAGAACAAATAGCGCCACACTTTGAATTTTCTGTTGTTATTTTTGATCCTGAGTCTACGGGTGTGTTGGCTGCTACCTTAGTTTACTTTTAGCGCAGCGCTGTACTTAATCTTTTCAAGCATGCACTATGACCCGCATGCTTGGCCAATCACAGCGCCGTCTGAACAGAGAGCCGTAATTGGCCAAAGCCAAGGAGGCTTTGGCCAATTATGGCTCAGGGGATTTAGTACACGCCCCACACTATATAAGGCCGCCTGCACGGCGGCCCTGTGTAGTGTGTGTTCCGGCGTTCATTGAGAGAGAGAGAGAGACAGACAGTGACATTTGATTTGAGTTAGATAGATTAGGCAGAACAGTCAGTCAGTTAGCTGCACTTACAGTGTATTGTGTATATATATGCATCCCAGGTGTTGCATATATATATATATATATATATACACTGTATTCAGTTTAGCTAGATCCGTTCCTGTTATCTTCCTACTGACAGGCAGGGTTGTCTTGTTACAGTATTTACAGCTACCTGAAGAAAATTACTGGTGTTCTTTTGATCCTATTAGTACCACAGTCAGGCAGCTAGACTATTTACAGTTAGTGCAGTGCGTCCTGCTCACAGTGTTCAGCTAAACCTACAAGTTAGTGGGGTGCGTCCTGCTCACAGTGTTCAGCTAAACCTACAAGTTAGTGGGGTGCGTCCTGCTCACAGTGTTCAGGTAAACCTACAAGTTAGTGGGGTGCGTCCTGCTCACAGTGTTCAGCTAGATCCATTCCTGTTATCTTCTTACTGACAGGCAGGCTTGTCTTGTTACAGTATTTACAGCTACCTGAAGAAAATTACTGGTGTTCTTTTGATCCTATTAGTACCACAGTCAGGCAGCTAGACTATTTACAGTTAGTGCAGTGCGTCCTGCTCACAGTGTTCAGCTAAACCTACAAGTTAGTGGGGTGCGTCCTGCTCACAGTGTTCAGCTAAACCTACAAGTTAGTGGGGTGCGTCCTGCTCACAGTGTTCAGCTAAACCTACAAGTTAGTGGGGTGCGTCCGGCTCACAGTGTTCAGCTAGATCCGTTCCTGTTATCTTCTTACTGACAGGCAGGCTTGTCTTGTTACAGTATTTACAGCTACCTGAAGAAAATTACTGGTGTTCTTTTGATCCTATTAGTACCACAGTCAGGCAGCTAGACTATTTACAGTTAGTGCAGTGCGTCCTGCTCACAGTGTTCAGCTAAACCTACAAGTTAGTGGGGTGCGTCCTGCTCACAGTGTTCAGCTAAACCTACAAGTTAGTGTGGTGCGTCCACCTCACAGTGTTCAGCTAAACCTACAAGTTAGTGGGGTGCGTCCTGCTCACAGTGTTCAGCTAGATCCGTTCCTGTTATCTTCTTACTGACAGGCAGGCTTGTCTTGTTACAGTATATACAGCTACCTGAAGAAAATTACTGGTGTTCTTTTGATCCTATTAGTACCACAGTCAGGCAGCTAGACTATTTACGGTTAGTGCAGTGCGTCCTGCTCACAGTGTTCAGCTAAACCTACAAGTTAGTGGGGTGCGTCCTGCTCACAGTGTTCAGCTAAACCTACAAGTTAGTGGGGTGCGTCCTGCTCACAGTGTTCAGCTAAACCTACAAGTTAGTGGGGTGCGTCCTGCTCACAGTGTTCAGCTAAACCTACAAGTTAGTGGGGTGCGTCCACCTCACAGTGTTCAGCTAAACCTACAAGTTAGTGGGGTGCGTCCTGCTCACAGTGTTCAGCTAGATCCGTTCCTGTTATCTTCTTACTGACAGGCAGGCTTGTCTTGTTACAGTATATACAGCTACCTGAAGAAAATTACTGGTATTCTTTTGATCCTATTAGTACCACACTCAGGCAGCTAGACTATTTACAGTTAGTGCAGTGCGTCCTGCTCACAGTGTTCAGCTAAACCTACAAGTTAGTGGGGTGCGTCCTGCTCACAGTGTTCAGCTAAACCTACAAGTTAGTGTGGTGCGTCCACCTCACAGTGTTCAGCTAAACCTACAAGTTAGTGGGGTGCGTCCTGCTCACAGTGTTCAGCTAAACCTACAGGTTAGTGGGGTGCGTCCACCTCACAGTGTTCAGCTAAACCTACAAGTTAGTGGGGTGCGTCCACCTCACAGTGTTCAGCTAAACCTACAAGTTAGTGGGGTGCGTCCTGCTCACAGTGTTCAGCTAGATCCGTTCCTGTTATCTTCTTACTGACAGGCAGGCTTGTCTTGTTACAGTATTTACAGCTACCTGAAGAAAATTGCTGGTGTTCTTTTGATCCTATTAGTACCACAGTCAGGCAGCTAGACTATTTACAGTTAGTGCAGTGCGTCCTGCTCACAGTGTTCAGCTAAACCTACAAGTTAGTGGGGTGCGTCCACCTCACAGTGTTCAGCTAAAGCTACCTGTAGAAGGTTGGTGGTGTTCTCATACTACAGGCAGGCAGTTGATTTTGCTAGCTGCAGTATATATATATATATATATATATATATATATATATATATATATATATATATATATATATATATATATATATATATCCCAGCTTAGTGCAGCTACAGGCCATTAGTATGTCTGGAAGGCCAAGAAGGAGAGGCAGACAGCCACAAGCTAATAAGAGAGGGCAAGCAGGCTCTGTGTCTAGTGCTGGTCGTGGAGACGGTGCATCCTCATCAGCACGTGGCCGTGGGACACGCTTGGCCTTTTTTTCGGCAGCTGGCCGTGTTGAGCCGCAACATGCGGAAGACTTGGTCGAGTGGATGACCAAGCCGTCCTCATCCTCCTCATCCTCTCTCACCCATGCCCAGGGTACTTTGTCTGGCAAAGCAGCGGCCTCTTCCCTCGGCTCAATGTCATCAGTGACTCCTTCCCTAGCCCCACCATGTCCTCCTGAGGAGTCCCTCGAACTGTTTGACCACAGTGTTGGGTACATGCTCCAGGAGGATGCCCAGCGTTTGGAAGGCTCTGATGATGATACTGAGCTCGATGAAGGCAGTAACATGAGCACGGACAGAGGGGGTGCCCAAGAAGGACAGCAATCTGGCAGTCATGCTCCCCCTGCTGCAGCATACTGCCAGGATTGCTCCAGTGATGAGGAGGGAGGGAATGATGAGGTCACTGACTCAACGTGGGTGCCTGATAGGAGAGAGGAGGAGGAGGCGGCACATCACCAACGAGGCAGGATGCCCTCCAGGGGCCAGCCTAAGGGCAGCACATTGACTGCATCACACCCCAAAGCTCCACATGTGCAGGGCGCTGCAGTCTCTGCGCGTTATTCAAAAAGTTCTTTGGTGTGGGCCTTTTTTGAGACGAGTGCATCAGATCGCACCGCTGCTATTTGCAACATATGTCTCAAGCGTATCTCGCGTGGCCAAAACATCTCCCGCTTGGGTACCACATGCTTGACCAGACATATGTTGACCTGCCATGCAGTTCATTGGCAAGCGTATCTTAAAGACCCACACCAAAGAACAAAGAGGAGCTCTCCTTGCTGCTCATCAGCTGAGATTTCCAACCCCACTATACCTTCAGTCCTCTCTGAGACCTGCACTGAGAGGAATGAAGGTGTAGAATTAGGTGTGTCACAGCCAAGTACTTGTGGGCAATCTGCTTTTGGTACATCGACGTCAGATTGTACCAGGCAAATTTCCCTGCCCCAGCTGCTGCACCGCCGAAAGAAGTTTGCTCCCAGCCATCCACATGCCCAGCGGTTGAATGCTAGCTTGGCAAAATTGCTAGCACTTCAACTGCTGCCTTTTCAGTTGGTAGACTCTGCCCCCTTCCGTGAGTTTGTGGAATGTGCGGTTCCTCAGTGGCAGGTACCCAAACGCCACTTTTTCTCACGGAAGGCGATTCCGGCTCTCTACCGGCATGTGGAAGGCAATGTCCATGCCTCGCTGGACAGGGCGGTCAGGGGTAAGGTGCATATTACCGCTGACTCATGGTCCAGCAGGCATGGACAGGGACGTTACCTAAGTTTCACGGCGCATTGGGTGACTCTGCTGGCAGCTGGGAAGGATGCAGGACAAGGTGCAGCAGTGTTCTAGGTTGTTCCGCCACCACGCCTCCAAAATGCTAATGATTGTGACACACCTCTCTCCTCCACCCCCGTCTCTTCTTCTTCCTCAATGGCCTCTTCCTCTGCTTTGTCCTCGGAACCAGCGGTGCTCCGTAGCCGTTCAAGGGGCTACGCAAGTACGCAGGCCAAAAGATGCCATGCGGTGCTTGAGCTGGTGTGCTTGGGGGACAGGAGCCACACTGGGGCAGAGGTTCTGTCAGCTCTGCAGGGGCAGGTTCAGAGGTGGTTGACGCCACGCCAACTTAAGGCAGGAATGGTGGTTTGCGACAATGGCACCAACCTCCTCTCTGCCCTCCGACAGGGACAAATGACCCATGTGCCCTGTTTGGCTCACGTCCTTAACTTGGTGGTGCAGCGGTTCTTGGGCAGGTACCCGGGCTTACAGGATGTCCTGAGGCAGGCCAGGAAAGTCTGTGTGCATTTCCGCCGGTCATATAATGCCAGTGCTCGGCTGACGGACCTCCAAAAGGAGTTTAACCTGCCCAAGAACCGCCTAATCTGTGACATGCCCACCAGGTTGAACTCAACGTTGGCCATGCTGCAGCGGCTGCACATGCAGCAGAGGGCCATCAATGAGTACCTGTGCGACTATGGCACCAGGACAGGGTCAGGGGAGCTTGGTTTTTTTTCCCCACGCCAGTGGGCCATGATCAGGGATGCATGCACTGTCCTGTCACCATTTGAGGAGGCCACGAGGATGGTGAGCAGTGACAGTGCATGCATCAGTGACACTGTCCCCCTTGTCCACCTGTTGGAGCACACGCTGCGTGGAATAATGGACAGGGCACTTGAGGCAGAACAGAGGCAGGAAGAGGAGGACTTCCTTAGCTCTCAAGGCCCCCTTTATCCAGACAGTGTTCCTGCGTGCCCGCCGATCACACAGGAAGAGGACGAGGAGGAGGAGGAGGAGGAAGATTGTGTCAGTATGGAGGTGGAGCCTGGCACTCAGCATCAGCAGCAGTCTTTAAGGGATCAGTCCCAAGAAACACATGGACTTGTACGTGGCTGGGAGGAGGTGGCTGCGGACCATGTCGTCCTTAGTGACCCAGAGGACTCCGGACCGAATGCCTCAGCAAACCTACGCTGCATGGCCTCCCTGATCCTGCAAAGCCTGCGTAAGGATCCTCATATTCGTGGTATCAAGGAGAAGGACCAATACTGGCTGGCAACCCTCCTTGATCCACGTTACAAGGGTAAGGTTGCGGACCTTATCTTGCCATCGCAGAGGGATCAGACTTGGACACCTTTCCCTCCGAAAATCCTCTGGGTTACTGGGTCTTGAGAATGGATCACTGGCCAGAGCTTGCACAGTATGCAATTGAGCTACTGGCCTGTCCTGCATCCAGCGTTCTTTCGGAACGCACATTCAGTGCTGCTGGAGGCGTGGTAACCGATCACAGGGTGCGTCTGTCCACCGACTCGGTCGATCGACTGACCTTCATAAAAATGAATCAGTCTTGGATCACCACCAGCTACCAAGCACCTGATGCTGATGTAACCGAATATTTTTTTTTTTTAATCTCAGATCCCTTCAAAGACTGCCTATGCTGATGCTGAGTGACTATCCCTGAGTAATTATCCTCTTTCTCCTCAATGATCACGCTGATAGCTTGTAAGAACATTTTTGGTTCTGGGCGCCACCACCAGTGCCTAAGGCACAATTTTTCAGCCCCTGTTTAACAGGGGCATGTAATTACAATTTTTGATGCAATACTTTGCAGCAGGGCTCGTTCCTGCGTTCCAACTAGAGTGTATGTGAGGGGTTGCAGTGTTGTGGCACCAGCACCAGTGCCTAAGGCCTAATTTTTCAGCCCCTGTTCAACAGGGGCATGTAATTACAATTCTTGATCTAATATTTCACAGCAGGGCCCATTTCTGCACCCACCAAGAGCGAGTGAGGACTTACAGTGTTGTGGCACCAGCACCACCACCACCACCACCAAAGGCCCAGTTTTTCTGCCCCTGTTCAACAGGGGCATGTAATTACAATTCTTGATCTAATATTTCACAGCAGGGCCCTGTGAGGGCTTACAGTGTTGAGGCCACAACAACACCTAAGGCCCAAATTTCTGCTGAGTATATAGGGCAGGCCCCTACTTTCAAACATCTAACTTACAAACGACTCCTACTTGCAAACGGAAGGAGACAACAGGAAGTGAGATGAAATCTACCCCTAGGAAGGGAAATTCTCTCCTGTAAGAGTTAATATGGGAAAAACATTTCTCCTTTCCACTGATGCTTTCCAATCCTTGTTCCACAAAACACCCCAAATTTTCAAAAAACATTTGTCATTGGGACAAAAAGTGAGGTGAAATCTTCTGAAGAGGAGGAAAGACAGCAAAACAAATGTCACAGGGGTGATAACCCTTCCCTATGTTTTCCAAAAAGCTTAAAAAAGATTTTTTGGCTGGAGCTAAACACGTTAAAAATGTACCCGTTCAAAATTACAAACAGATTCTACTTAACAACAAACCTACAGTCCCTGTCTTGTTTGCACCGCCTGTATACTGCTGTTCAAAGTATATAGGGCCTGGTGGCCCCACACCTTTCCTTATTTTAATTTGGGTGCGGGGTTCCCCTTAATATCCATACAAGACCCAAAGGGCCTGGTAATGGACTGGGGGGTACCCATGCCATTTGTCTCACTGATTTTCATCCATATTGCCAGGACCCGACATTACATTAAACCCGCAAGCAGTTTTAAATGAGATTTTTTCCTTTAAAAATGACATTTGGTGCAGGGACTGTTCTAAACACGGGAAACACGCGCCACTTTACAGGCATACTATAGACACCCCCCAGGTACGATATTTAAAGGAATATTTCACTTTTTTTTTTTTTACTTTAAGCATCATTAAAATCACTGCTCCCGAAAAAACTGCCGTTTTTAAAAGTTTTTTTTGCATTGATACATGTCCCCTGGGGTAGGACCCGGGTCCCCAAACCCTTTTTAGGACAATACCATGCAAATTAGCCTTTAAAATGAGCATTTTTGATTTCGAACGTTCGAGTCCCATAGACGTCAATGGGGTTCTAACGTTCGTGCGAATTTTCGGTCCATTCGCAGGTTCTGGTGCGAACCGAACCGGGGGGTGTTCGGCTCCTCCCTAGTTCTCTGCATCTCTGTGGTGTGAACCAGCCCTAAGTCCATAGCCATGCTCAGTGT
This sequence comes from Lithobates septentrionalis, assembly GCA_037952835.1. Classification (NCBI taxonomy): domain Eukaryota; kingdom Metazoa; phylum Chordata; class Amphibia; order Anura; family Ranidae; genus Lithobates; species Lithobates septentrionalis. Next base: position 2,324,863 of record JBBDGP010001198.1, read on the forward strand.
CACAAGCAATATACAATGTATTGGCCTAAGTATTGGGACGCCTGCCTTTATACGCACATGAACTGTAATGGCATCCCAGTATTAGTATTGGGTTCAAAACTCATTTGGCCCACCCTTTGCAGCTATAACAGCTTCAACTCTTCTGGGAAGACTGTCCACAAGGTTTAGGAGTGTGTCTATGGGGATGTTTGGCCATTCTTCCAGAAGGGCATTTGTGAGGTCAGGCATTGATGTTGGATGAGAAGGCCTGGCTCACAGTCCTCACTTGAATTCATCCCCAAGGTGTTCTATTGTTTTGAGGTCAGGACTCTGTCCAGGCCAGTCAAGTTCCTCCAACCCAAAATCACTCATCCATGTCTTTATGGACCCTGCTTTGTGCACTGGTCCAAATGATTTGGTGGAGGGGGGATTATGATGTGGGGTTGTTTTTCAGGGGTTGGGCTTGGCCTCTTAGTTCCAGTTAAGGGAACTCTTATGGCATCAGCATACCAAGACATTTTGGACCATTTCATGCTCCCAACTTTGCGGGAACAGTTTGGTGAAAGCCCCTTCCTGTTCCAACATGCGTACCAGTGCACAAAGCAAGGTCCATAAAGACATCGATGAGCAAGTTTGGGGTGGAGAAACTTGACTGGCCTGCACAGAGTTCTGGCCTCAACCCGATGGAACACCCTTTGGCTGAATTAGAGCAGAGACTGCGAGTCAGGACTTCTCATCCAACATCAGTGCCTGGCCTCACAAATGCACTTCAGGAAGAATGATCAAACATTCCCATAGACACACTAAACCTTGTGGACAGCCTTCCCAGAAGCTGTTCTAGCTGCAAAGGGTGGGCCAAATCTAATTTTAACCCTACGGACTAAGACTGGGCAGCCATTAAAGTTCATGTGTGTATAAAGCCAGGCGTCCCAATACTTTTGGCTAAATAGTGTATCTGGAAAAGATTTACAATGGTGGTGGAACCCTCCTACACATAAATACTACATTTAGACATAGTTATAGGACCTGGGAGATGAGACAATTTCTCTACATGAAGCAGCATGTTTGGGATTTGAACCCAGACGCTTAAGGATGCTAAGCAGAAGTTCTAACCTCTAAGCCACAGAGTTGCCACATGAATGCACCTCCTACACATAACTACACATAAATATACATAAAAACACTGCATTTCTTTGGACATACAGGTGATGGAATTACATTACTCAAGAGTTATTCTTCTTGATTTATTCTGTGATATTTGGTGTTTTTTTGTGGGTGAGACTAGAATATTACCCTCAAATTTTTGGGGATTACATTTTGCTTTCTGATGTTGGTAGACATATCACATTTTTTGGGCTCAAATTATGAATATTTGGAAATAATAAAAAGCACACAAAATTGTGATTCATTTTAAAAATGCATCAGCAATGGTATTGTTTGTGGATTGTAAAGACACCTGTGTGAGTTTGGGTAAAGATTGTTGTGAGATGGAGAGTAAAAAGTGAAAGTGACAGAGAAAAATCTATTTTACCAAAACATCAAAACATTCCACATTCTAGTATTCTTAAAAACAAAATATTTTAAGTAGAAGCAACAATGTTGCAAAGGAAAATTTATTTCAGAGAAAGATACATTTCATCTCAACATTAAAAGGTTTTTTTGGTAAAAGTTAGAATTGTTCCATTAGAATCAATGGCTGAAACTTGATTTGGACTATAATAGAGCAGATTTTCACTTCCAAAAAATGCTCTCTAATTAACTCTCATTTTGGTATTTACTATAGCGCCGGGTAACAAGACACTTGAGTTATGCTGGCCATACACTATACAGAAAATCGGCCGAACCCCTTTTCGAAAAACGAACGTTCGACCGTGACCGCAAACGATCGTGCCATCATATAATGACCGATAATCTGTTCAGTGGACATGAATAAATAATTTTGTGTTCGTTTTTTTACATATACCTAGTGCAGAAAGTTCGGACGGGAAACACATTAACCTTGCAATTTATCGTACGTTCGGCAGAAATTTTCCAAACATGCCGTTCATTTTTTTTCCACAAAAATGTCACAAACGATTATCGATTTGTACCCACTAACTTGCCGAAAAACGAACGAAGTGTCCATTCGAACGATTTTTCGGCCGATTTTTCGTATAGTGTATGGCCAGCATTAAAATGAGAGCTATTTTCAGGTATGAGCATGCTCAGTTGTGTTGGCACCTAGTTGTCCAAAATGGGGAATTTTTCACTTCTCAGACTTTTAAAGATATTTCAGTGTAGAAATCACTTTTTCACACAGTTTAAAAGCAGATTATCTTTAAATAATATACCGCATATTTAAGTACCATTTAGGCAATTATATCATGCTCTAAACATTATTTTCATGTGCACTACTCCAGGTTTTAGCAGAGTAAGGCTCCATGCACACTGGAGCTGATAAACTGCAATTTATTGGAGCTTGGGTGTTTTTTTAAAAGCCCATAAACTCCATTGTATGTTATCCTATGTGTCTATGCACACATGGACGTTTTTTAGCTTTAATGAGCAGTGGAGTTTATGGGCTTTTTTCTGAACGCCAGAAATTCGCGTTCAAAGTGCTGTTTTTCACCTCCAAAAAAATGCCAAAAAACGCCAAACGCCAATAAACGCTCATAAACGCTCATAAACACACGTTAATTAGCATTCTGCGTTCTATTTTTTCAATGCATTGTGGGAGTTTGGAATGCATTGTGGGATTTTCGGAATGTCCTCTGTGTATTTTTATTAAAAATGCCCATAAACGGTAAAAAATGCTCATAAACGCTAGTACAAAACGCTGTTAAAAGCACATTTTTCAACCAGAGTTTTCTGCCAGCAATCTGGCATCCAGAAAAAGCTTTCTTGAGCTTCAGTGTGCATGGAGCCTTAGGATTTGGGCGCTATTTGGTTTCAGGGGACTATAGCCAATTCGATTTTAGGAGTATTTTTGCACCAGCGCTATAGTGAATACCGTTTTAGCGCTAATTAGTGGCAATTAGCTCTAATTAGCGCCGCAGCTCTATAGTAAATGACCCCTACTGTGTTTGCCTTGCTGCTCAGGTCTTCCCCCAAAAAGATCATCTTTTGCCTGGGCTGAAGATTGCTCTTTTTATAAATAGATTATCCAGCTTAATTGTCGGAGTGTCGTGACCAGAATCCTTCGATGAAGAAGCAAAGTTTGCTGACTGTCTGCTAAAAGCAGGACGTTGTCCACATAATGGTGGATTCTCAATCCTTTTTCTCTCAGGAATGCAACCACTGGCAAAATATTTTTTTTGTAAAGGTTCTGGGGGCAGTAGAGATCCAGAATGGTAAGCTCTGAAACTGGAAGTGCTGGTGGTTTATTGAAAATAGGAGACACTTCTGAAAGGTAGGGTGTATCGGAACGTGTAGATAAGCGTCCGATAAACCTACGGACAGCTTTCAATCTCCTAAGTGTTTTGCTACAAGGATTGTGTCACATACCTTTCCAAGGCCAAGATGCTGAGAGAGGCTCCCCTTGCGGCTGAGCGCAATATACCCCTGAAGGTGGTACAGAGGGTATAATGCTCAAAGAAGCACGGGTTGCTAGCAGGATGTGTAGGACTTGAGCAGATGACCACTTGCAGGCTACTTGAGGAGATGCTTGAGTCAGTTCTTAAAGTGCAGGGACAGGATACAGAGTGTAGGGTATCCAGATAAGTCAGTAAAGGCCTGGCTGAGGATCCAACACTGGTGATCATGCACAGGTAAATAGATAGGTGTAGGGAAAAGCAAAGTCTCTGAGGCAAGCCGGGGTCATACACAGGTAAGCAGGTGGGTTCAGGCAGAAGCAAGTCCGTTGGCCAGGGTTAGGGATGAGCTTCGAGTTTGAGCTGAACTCATGTTCGACTCGAACATCGGCTGTTCGCAAGTTCGCCAAACAGCGAACAATTTGGGGTGTTCGCGGCAAATTCGAATTTGCCGTGGAACACCCTTTAAAAGTCTATGAGAGAAATCAAAAGTGCTAATTTTAAAGGCTTATATTCATGGTATTGTCATAAAAAGTGTTTGGGGACCTGGGTCCTGCCCCAGGGGACATGGATCAATGCAAAGAAAAGTTTTAAAAACGGACGTTTTTTCGGGAGCAGTGATTTTAATAATGCTTAAAGATGAAGAGAAGAAGATGAAGAGAAGAAGATGAAGAGAGAAGCGTCACACAGCGGGAGCCTCCCTCCATGCCATCATGGATGCGGAGCGGCCCGAGGAGAAGAAGAGAAGAAGACGCCGACGCTGCGGAGGAAGATGCCGGACAAGAACACCGGAGGAAGAACCAGAAGAAGAAGAAGATGGAGGAAGAAACCGAAGGAAGATAGAAGAAAGAAGAAGCATTTAAATAAAGGAATTGTCAAAAACTGTCTCTTGTCATTTTTAACATTTTTGACAGTTTTTTTGTGAAATGGTAGGGGTACTTTTGTACCCCCTTACCATTTCACACAGGGGGGAGGGCCGGGATCTGGGGGTCCCCTTGTTAAAGGGGGCTTTCAGATTCCGATAAGCCCCCCGCCCGCAGACCCCCACAAGCACCGGTGTCACGTACCTGGTAGGAGTCTGAAATGACGAGGTCCGCCTCTCTTGTATCTCCAATCCAAGCCCCACTGGAGATGGAACAGATGGTGGCAAGGATCAGGAGGAACACGAGTGCCTGTGAATGCTGTGTGCAGAACTTGCCGGAAGTGTTGCAGACTGGGAAGTGCAGGCAGGGTTTCTGGCGAAGAGCTGGAACCAGCAAAGCTGAGAGGATGGACGGCCAGCACAGGTACTCGGAAACAGCGTGGAGCCAAACAGGAGACAGGAGCGAGGTCATCAGGTAAGCCGGGTTCAGTAACGGGCGGGCAGCAAGGTACCAAGGTATAAACAGGAGCAAGGTCAAACAGGAAGCCAGGATCAGGAACCGGTAATCAGAGTAATCAGAGTCCAGAAACAGGGTCAGGAAGGCCCAGGGTTCAGCAACAGGAAGTCAAGTCAAACAAACAGGGTTTCAGAATCTCAGGACACAGCTGAAGATCAAGCAGCACCTGTCAGAAATCAGAGCAACCCTTAAATAGGCTGTCAGACACCAATTGTGGCCAGATGTGTGTTCCTGCGCAAGGAAATCTGCTGATGCCCGTGAATGCGTGCATGCGCACGTGTGCGTGCCAGGCACATCCTGACAGTTCTCTTACATTGCCCCCCCCCTTAAGGGCAGCCTCCGGATGCCCTTCAAGTGTCTTTTCTCTGGGTGGCGTTGAAAAAAGGCTTGCACTAGTTTGGGAGCATGCACATCTGAAACTGATTCCCAGGAATTTTCTTCCGACCCATAGCCTTTCCATTTATTGAGGAACTGTGTTTGGTGTTGCCTGCTTGGTTGCAGAGTGAATGGAATTATTGTATGAAAATTCTACCAGTGGGAGAAGTGATAGCCAGTCATCTTGTGCAAAAGAGGAAAAACACCGTAAGTACTGCTCGAGGGTTTGATTGGTTCTTTCAGTTTGTCCATTAGTTTGTGGATGGTAGGCTGTGGAGAGGCGGAGTTCAATGTTCAGTGCTTGGCATAATGCCCTCCAAAATCTAGACGTAAACTGCACCCCACGATCAGAGATGATGCTATCAGGGACACCATGTAATCTTACAATCTCCTTGATGAAAGCTGAGGCGGTCTCTGTGGCCGAAGGAGTTCCTTGTAAGGGTACAAAATGGGCCATCTTGGTCAGGCGATCCACCACAACAAACACGGTTGTGAAGTCTTCGGATGGGGGGAGTTCCACGATGAAATCCATGGAGATCATGCTCCATGGTTTCTCAGTAGGGTGAGCCGAACACCCCCCGGTTCGGTTCACACCAGAACCTGCGAACGGACCGAAAGTTCGCACGAACGTTAGAACCCCATTGAAGTCTATGGGACTCGAACGTTCGAAATCAAAAATGCTCATTTTAAAGGCTAATTTGCATGGTATTGTCCTAAAAAGGGTTTGGGGACCCGGGTCCTACCCCAGGGGACATGTATCAATGCAAAAAAAACTTTTAAAAACGGCAGTTTTTTCGGGAGCAGTGATTTTAATGATGCTTAAAGTAAAAAAAAAAAAGTGAAATGTTCCTTTATCCTGGGGGGTGTCTATAGTATGCCTGTAAAGTGACGCGTGTTTCCCGTGTTTAGAACAGTCCCTGCACCAAATGTCATTTTTAAAGGAAAAAATCTCATTTAAAACTGCTTGCGGGTTTAATGTAATGTCGGGTCCTGGCAATATGGATGAAAATCAGTGATACAAACGGCATGGGTACCCCCCAGTCCATTACCAGGCCCTTTGGGTCTTGTATAGATATTAAGGGGAACCCCGCAGCCAAATTTAAATAAGGAAAGGTGTGGGGCCACCAGGCCCTATATACTCTGAACAGCAGTATACAGGCGGTGCAAACAAGACAGGGACTGTAGGTTTGTTGTTAAGTAGAATCTCTTTGTAATTTTGAACGGGTACATTTTTAACGTGTTTAGCTCCAGCCAAAAAATCTTTTTTAAGCTTTTTGGAAAACATAGGGAAGGGTTATCACCCCTGTGACATTTGTTTTGCTGTCTTTCCTCCTCTTCAGAAGATTTCACCTCACTTTTTGTCCCAATGAAAAATGTTTTTTGAAAATTTGGGTTTTTTTGTGGAACAAGGATTGGAAAGCATCAGTGGAAAGGAGAAATGTTTTTCCCATATTAACTCTTACAGGAGAGAATTTCCCTTCCTAGGGGTAGATTTCATCTCACTTCCTGTTGTCTCCTTCCGTTTGCAAGTAGGAGTCGTTTGTAAGTTAGATGTTTGAAAGTAGGGTCCTGCCCTATATACTCAGCAGAAATTTGGGCCTTAGGTGTTGCTGTGGCCACAACACTGTAAGCCCTCACAGGGCCCTGCTGTGCAATATTAGATCAAGAATTGTAATTACATGCCCCTGTTGAACAGGAGCTGAAAAATTAGGCCTTAGGCACTGGTGCTGGTGCCACAACACTGCAACCCCTCACAGACACTCTAGTTGGAACGCAGGAAGGAGCCCTGCTGCAAAGTATTGCATCAAAAATTGTAATTACATGCCCCTGTTAAACAAGGGCTGAAAAATTGGGCCTTAGGCACTGGTGATGGTGCCACAACACTGCAACCCCTCACAGACACTCTAGTTGGAACGCAGGAAGGAGCCCTGCTGCAAAGTATTGCATCAAAAATTGTAATTACACGCCCCTGTTAAACAAGGGCTGAAAAATTGGGCCTTAGGCACTGGTGCTGGTGCCACAACACTGCAACCCCTCACAGACACTCTAGTTGGAACGCAGGAACGAGCCCTGCTGCAAAGTATTGCATCAAAAATTGTAATTACACGCCCCTGTTAGACAGGGGCAGAAAAATTGGGCCTTAGGCACTGGTGCTGGTGCCACAACACTGCAACCCCTCACAGACACTCTAGTTGGAACGCAGGAACGAGCCCTGCTGCAAAGTATTGCATCAAAAATTGTAATTACACGCCCCTGTTAAACAGGGGCAGAAAAATTGGGCCTTAGGCACTGGTGCTGGTGCCACAACACTGCAACCCCTCACAGACACTCTAGTTGGAACGCAGGAACGAGCCCTGCTGCAAAGTATTGCATCAAAAATTGTAATTACACGCCCCTGTTAAACAGGGGCAGAAAAAATGGGCCTTAGGCACTGGTGCTGGTGCCACAACACTGCAACCCCTCACAGACACTCTAGTTGGAATGCAGGAACGAGCCCTGCTGCAAAGTATTACATCAAAAATTGTATTTACACGCCCCTGTTAAACAGGGGCTGAAAAATTGGGCCTTAGGCACTGGTGGTGGCGCCCAGAACCAAAAATGTTCTTACAAGCTATCAGCGTGATGATTGAGGAGGAAGAGGATAATTACTCAGGGATAGTCACTCAGCATCAGCATAGGCAGTCTTTGAAGGGATCTGAGATTTCAAAAAAAATTATTCGGTTACATCAGCATCAGGTGCTTGGTAGCTGGTGGTGATCCAAGACTGATTCATTTTTATGAAGGTCAGTCGATCGACCGAGTCGGTGGACAGACGCACCCTGTGATCGGTTACCACGCCTCCAGCAGCACTGAATGTGCGTTCCGAAAGAACGCTGGATGCAGGACAGGCCAGTAGCTCAATTGCATACTGTGCAAGCTCTGGCCAGTGATCCATCCTCAAGACCCAGTAACCCAGAGGATTTTCGGTGGGAAAGGTGTCCAAGTCTGATCTTGCCCCTAGGTATTCCTGCACCATGTAAAACAGACGCTGGCGATGGTTGCTGGAACCGATCATACCTTGGGGCTGCGGACCAAAAAATTGTCTGAACGCATCGGTCAGACGGCCACCTTCTCCACCACTCCTTCTTTGACTGACCGAAGCCTCAGCAACACGTTGTCCAGAAACAGGAGTTTGTAACCTCCCAGTCTCTGGGAACGCGTTGCACAGACCTTTCTGCAAGGCCTCCCGAAGATGTTTCATCCTCTGCTCCCTCTGCGATGGCAAGATAAGGTCCGCAACCTTACCCTTGTAACGTGGATCAAGGAGGGTTGGCAGCCAGTATTGGTCCTTCTCCTTAATACCACGAATACGAGGATCCTTACGCAGGCTTTGCAGAATCAGGGAGGCCATGCAGCGTAGGTTTGCTGAGGCATTCGGTCCGGAGTCCTCTGGGTCACTAAAGACGACATGGTCCGCAGCCACCTCCTCCCAGCCACGTACAAGTCCATGTGTTTCTTGGGACTGATCCCTTAAAGACTGCTGCTGATGCTGAGTGCCAGGCTCCACCTCCATACTGACACAATCTTCCTCCTCCTCCTCCTCCTCCTCCTCGTTCTCTTCCTGTGTGATCGGCGGGCACGCAGGAACACTGTCTGGATAAAGGGGGCCTTGAGAGCTAAGGAAGTCCTCCTCTTCCTGCCTCTGTTCTGCCTCAAGTGCCCTGTCCATTATTCCACGCAGCGTGTGCTCCAACAGGTGGACAAGGGGGACAGTGTCACTGATTCATGCACTGTCACTGCTCACCATCCTCATGGCCTCCTCAAATGGTGACAGGACAGTGCATGCATCCCTGATCATGGCCCACTGGCGTGGGGAAAAAAAACCAAGCTCCCCTGACCCTGTCCTGGTGCCATAGTCGCACAGGTACTCATTGATGGCCCTCTGCTGCGTGTGCAGCCGCTGCAGCATGGCCAACGTTGAGTTCCACCTGGTGGGCATGTCACAGATTAGGCGGTTCTTGGGCAGGTTAAACTCCTTTTGGAGGTCCGTCAGCCGAGCACTGGCATTATATGACCGGCCGAAATGCACACAGACTTTCCTGGCCTGCCTCAGGACATCCTGTAAGCCCGGGTACCTGCCCAAGAACCGCTGCACCACCAAGTTAAGGACGTGAGCCAAACAGGGCACATGGGTCATTTGTCCCTGTCGGAGGGCAGAGAGGAGGTTGGTGCCATTGTCGCAAACCACCATTCCTGCCTTAAGTTGGCGTGGCGTCAACCACCTCTGAACCTGCCCCTGCAGAGCTGACAGAACCTCTGCCCCAGTGTGGCTCCTGTCCCCCAAGCACACCAGCTCAAGCACCGCATGGCATCTTTTGGCCTGCGTACTTGTGTAGCCCCTCGAACGACTACGGAGCACCGCTGGTTCCGAGGAAGAGACCATGGAGGAAGAAGAAGAGGAGGGGGTGGAGGAGAGAGGTGTGTCACAATCATTAGCATTTTGGAGGCGTGGTGGCGGAACAACCTCCAACACTACTGCACCTTGTCCTGCATCCTTCCCAGCTGCCAGCAGAGTCACCCAATGCGCCGTGAAACTTAGGTAACGTCCCTGTCCTTGCCTGCTGGACCATGAGTCAGCGGTAATATGCACCTTACCGCTGACCGCCCTGTCCAGCGAGGCATGGACATTGCCTTCCACATGCCGGTAGAGAGCCGGAATCGCCTTCCGTGAGAAAAAGTGGCGTTTGGGTACCTGCCACTGAGGAACCGCACATTCCACAAACTCACGGAAGGGGGCAGAGTCTACCAACTGAAAAGGCAGCAGTTGAAATGCTAGCAATTTTGCCAAGCTAGCATTCAACCGCTGGGCATGTGGATGGCTGGGAGCAAACTTCTTTCGGCGGTGCAGCAGCTGGGGCAGGGAAATTTGCCTGGTACAATCTGACGTCGGTGTACCAAAAGCAGATTGCCCACAAGTACTTGGCTGTGACACACCTAATTCTACACCTTCATTCCTCTCAGTGCAGGTCTCACAGAGGACTGAAGGTCTAGTGGGGTTGGAAATCTCAGCTGATGAGGAGCAAGGAGAGGTCCTCTTTGTTCTTTGGTGTGGGTCTTTTAGATACGCTTGCCAACGAACTGCATGGCAGGTCAACATATGTCTGGTCAAGCATGTGGTACCCAAGCGGGAGATGTTTTGGCCACGTGAGATACGCTTGAGACATATGTTGCAAATAGCAGCGGTGTGATCTGATGCACTCGTCTCAAAAAAGGCCCACACCAAAGAACTTTTTGAATAACGCGCAGAGACTGCAGCGCCCTGCACATGTGGAGCTTTGGGGTGTGATGCAGTCAATGTGCTGCCCTTAGGCTGGCCCCTGGAGGGCATTCTGCCTCGTTGGTGATGTGCTGCCTCCTCCTCCTCTCTCCTATCAGGCACCCACGTTGAGTCAGTGACCTCATCATCCCCTCCCTCCTCATCACTGGAGCAAACCTGGCAGTATGCTGCAGCAGGGGGAGCATGACTGCCAGATTGCTGTCCTTCTTGGGCACCCCCTCTGTCCGTGCTCATGTTACTGCCTTCATTGAGCTCAGTATCATCATCAGAGCCTTCCAAACGCTGGGCATCCTCCTGGAGCATGTACCCAACACTGTGGTCAAACAGTTCGAGGGACTCCTCAGGAGGACATGGTGGGGCTAGGGAAGGAGTCACTGATGACATTGAGCCGAGGGAAGAGGCCGCTGCTTTGCCAGACAAAGTACCCTGGGCATGGGTGAGAGAGGATGAGGAGGATGAGGACGGCTTGGTCATCCACTCGACCAAGTCTTCCGCATGTTGCGGCTCAACACGGCCAGCTGCCAAAAAAAGGCCAAGCGTGTCCCATGGCCACGTGCTGATGAGGATGCACCGTCTCCACGACCAGCACTAGACACAGAGCCTGCTTGCCCTCTCTTATTGGCTTGTGACTGTCTGCCTCTCCTTCTTGGCCTTCCAGACATACTAATGGCCTGTAGCTGCACTAAGCTGGGATATATATATATATATATATATATATATATATATATATATATATATATATGTACTGATACTGCAGCTAGCAAAATCAACTGCCTGCCTGTAGTATGAGAACACCACCAACCTTCTACAGGTAGCTTTAGCTGAACGCTGTGAGGTGGACGCACCCCACTAACTTGTAGGTTTAGCTGAACACTGTGAGTAGGACGCACTGCACTAACTGTAAATAGTCTAGCTGCCTGACTGTGGTACTAATAGGATCAAAAGAACACCAGCAATTTTCTTCAGGTAGCTGTATTTACTGTAACAAGACAAGCCTGCCTGTCAGTAAGAAGATAACAGAAACGGATCTAGCTGAACACTGTGAGCAGGACTCACCCCACTAGCTTGTAGGTTTAGCTGAACACTGTGAGGTGGACGCACCCCACTAACTTGTAGGTTTAGCTGAACACTGTGAGCAGGACACACCCCACTAACTTGTAGGTTTAGCAGAACACTGTGAGCAGGACGCACTGCACTAACTGTAAATAGTCTAGCTGCCTGACTGTGGTACTAATAGGATCAAAAGAACACCAGCAATTTTCTTCAGGTAGCTTTATATACTGTAACAAGACAAGCCTGCCTGTCAGTAAGAAGATAACAAGAACGGATCTAGCTGAACACTGTGAGCAGGACGCACTGCACTAAATGTAAATAGTCTAGCTGCCTGACTGTGGTACTAATAGGATCAAAAGAACAGCATTAATTTTCTTCAAAATACTGTAACAAGACAAGCCTGCCTGTCAGTAAGAAGATAACAGGAACGGATCTAGCTGAACACTGTGAGCAGGACGCACTGCACTAAATGTAAATAGTCTAGCTGCCTGACTGTTGTACTAATAGGATCAAAAGAACACCAGTAATTTTCTTCAGGTAGCTTTATATACTGTAACAAGACAAGCCTGCCTGTCAGTAGGAAGATAACAGGAACGGATCTAGCTGAACACTGTGAGCAGGACGCACTGCACTAAATGTAAATAGTCTAGCTGCCTGACTGTGGTACTAATAGGATCAAAAGAACACCAGTAATTTTCTTCAGGTAGCTTTATATACTGTAACAAGACAAGCCTGCCTGTCAGTAGGAAGATAACAGGAACGGATCTAGCTGAACACTGTGAGCAGGACGCACTGCACTAAATGTAAATAGTCTAGCTGCCTGACTGTGGTACTAATAGGATCAAAAGAACACCAGTAATTTTCTTCAGGTAGCTGTAAATACTGTAACAAGACAAGCCTGCCTGTCAGTAGGAAGATAACAGGAACGGATCTAGCTGAACACTGTGAGCAGGACGCACTGCACTAAATGTAAATAGTCTAGCTGCCTGACTGTGGTACTAATAGGATCAAAAGAACACCAGTAATTTTCTTCAGGTAGCTTTATATACTGTAACAAGACAAGCCTGCCTGTCAGTAGGAATATAACAGGAACGGATCTAGCTGAACACTGTGAGCAGGACGCACTGCACTAAATGTAAATAGTCTAGCTGCCTGACTGTGGTACTAATAGGATCAAAAGAACAGCAGTAATTTTCTTCAAAATACTGTAACAAGACAAGCCTGCCTGTCAGTAAGAAGATAACAGGAACGGATCTAGCTGAACACTGTGAGCAGGACGCACTGCACTAAATGTAAATAGTCTAGCTGCCTGACTGTGGTACTAATAGGATCAAAAGAACACCAGTAATTTTCTTCAGGTAGCTGTAAATACTGTAACAAGACAAGCCTGCCTGTCAGTAGGAAGATAACAGGAACGGATCTATCTGAACACTGTGAGCAGGACGCACTGCACTAAATGTAAATAGTCTAGAAGATAACAGGAACGGATCTAGCTAAACTGAATACAGTGTATATATATATATATGCAACACCTGGGATGCATATATATATACACAATACACTTTAAGTGCAGCTAACTGACTGACTGTCCTGCCTAATCAACTAACTCAAATGAAATGACACTGTCTCTCTCTCTCTCTATCTCTCAGCACACCGGAACACACTGCACAGGGCCGCCGTGCAGGCGGCCTTATATAGTGTGGGGCGTGTACTAAATCCCCTGAGCCATAATTGGCCAAAGCCTCCTTGGCTTTGGCCAATTACGGCTCTCTGTTCAGGCAGCGCTGTGATTGGCCAAGCATGCGGGTCATAGTGCATGCTTGTCCAATCATCAGCAAGCAATGCACTGCGATGCCGCAGTGAATTATGGGCCGTGACGCGCCACACAAATTTGGCGCGAACGGCCCATATCGTTCGCAATTCGGCGAACGACCGAAGAGCCGATGTTCGAGTCGAACATGGGTTCGACTCGAACACGAAGCTCATCCCTATTTCTCAGGTACAGGGAGTGGCTCAAGTAGGCCCCAAGTTTTGGCTCTGTCCGTCTTATTCCGAAGGCATGTCACACAAGAGTTAACATATCTTTTGCAGTCTTGCATCAAGTCTGGCCACCAGAATGTACGAGAGATTAGATCGGCCGTTTTGCGAATTCCAAAGTGGCCCGCTAATGGGTGATCATGACATCGCCTCAGGACAGCAACTCTGAATTGCTCAGGGATAAAGATTTGCTCCTTATGAAAGTACAGACCATCCCTCAATTGAAGAGCCAGATCTTTGGAAGGTGGTTGGTTTACCACATCTGCTTTTATCTGAGACGTCAAATCCACCTGAAGAAGCAAAACATTTTTGGCTGGTAGAATAGTATCAGGTTCTGAGGATACCACTGGGTCGCTAAACATGCGGGACAAGGCATCCGGTTTACCATTCTTTGAGCCAGGACGATAAGTTATATGGAACATAAAACGAGAGAAGAAAAGTGCCCACCTTGCCTGCCGGGGTCTTAGTCATCTAGCCGTCCTCAAGTATTCGAGATTTTTATGGTCCATGAAGATGAGAATGGGGTGAGCTGCTCCTTCCAGGAGGTAGCGCCATTCTTCAAGCGCAGCCTTGATAGCCAGAAATTCTTGGTCTCCAACATCATAGTTCCTTTCAGAAGGATTTAATTTCTTAGAGAAAAGGGCCACAGGATGGAGCAAAGATTTGGGACCTTGGCGTTGAGACAAAATAGCGCCCAGTGCACTCTCAGAGGCATCCACCTCCAAAACGTAGGCTAAGGATGGATCAGGATGTTTCAAGATAGGAGCTGACGCGAATAAAGTTTTTAACTGTTCAAAAGCTTTTTGAGCTTCAGGGGTCCATCGGAAAGGAACATGCTGCTTTGTTAACTGAGTGATGGGAGTGATGATGCCAGAAAAGTTCTTGTTAAATTTTCTGTAAAAGTTGGCGAATCCCACAAATCTCCGAACAGCTTTCCTGTCGACAGGGGCAGGCCATTCCAGGACGGAGGTGACTTTCTGTGGGTCCATGGAAATACCATCAGCAGAGATGAAAAATCCCAGGAAATGTATGGTTGGTTTTTCAAAGTCACATTTCTCAGCCTTTGCGTAAAGGCAGTGTTCCCTCAGCTGACCCAGTACTTTCTTTACGTGAGTCCTATGGGATTCTAGAGTTTCAGAGAATATAAGGATGTCATCCAGATACACGATGACGAATAAATCAAGGAAGTCCCGAAAAACGTCATTAACCAGATGTCGGAATGTGGCAGGGGCGTTGCAGAGTCCGAATGGCATGACTTGATATTCAAAATGACCGAAGCGTGTTCGGAAGGCCGTCTTCCATTCATCTCCCTCCCTGATTCTGACAAGATTATAAGCACCTCTCAGATCCAATTTGGAGAACACTCGTGCCCCACGCAGCCTTTGAAAAAGTTCAGGGATCAGAGGCAGAGGGTACCGGTTTTTAACAGTGACCCTGTTAAGGTCACGATAGTCCACACAGGGCCTAAGGGTATGGTCTTTCTTTTCAACAAAGAAAATACCGGCCCCTGCTGGTGAAGTGGAGGGCCAGATGAACTGTTTTTCGAGGCTTTCATCGATATAAATCCACAGGGCTTCTAGTTCAGGCTCAGAGAGAGGATAAATTCGCCCAAATGGGATCTCGGCCACTGGTAAAAGTTCAATAGGACAATCATATGTTCTATGGGGAGGAAGAGTGTCCGCTCCTTTCTTAAATACATCCAGATACTCGTGGTAGGCAGCAGGGACCAGATTAGAGGTTTCATGGTCAGGGAGGATACCCAGGAGGGGTGTGGTATTGAAAGTCTTTTCAGGTAGGCAGTGAATTTGGCAGTAGTCAGAGGAGAAGGAGATGTCTCCGGTAAGCCAGTTAATGTGAGGATTATGTGCCTTCAACCATGGAATGCCAAGGATGACCGGGAACATGGGAGAAGCTATGATATCCAAACGGAGGAATTCATGGTGGCCGGAAGAAGTACGGCAGGAAATAGGTAAAGTCTCTTGAGTAACTGGGCCTGATTTAATGTCGGAACCGTCAGCCAGATGAACATGGAATTACTGCTTCTTGGCACATACAGGCAGCTGGTGGAGAGAAGCAAATGCAGAGTCCATAAAACAACTACAGGCCCCAGAGTCTATGATTGCAAGTACAGGAACAGTCTTTTCAGAAAACTGAAGCACAATGGAAAGGGAGACATGAGACTGGTACCTCCCTGAGAGATGCATCATGTGAGGCTGACGGGAGAAAGACCTGCGGGTCTTTGCCGGGCAAGTCTGTATAAAGTGACCCGCCTCCCCGCAATAGAGACACAGATTGTCCTGTAATCGATGAAGGCGTTCATCAGGAGAAACAGAAACGGGTGGTCTTCGAAAACTTCTATGAGGAGTCTTATGCAGTTTCCTCCTTCTGGGGGATGCAACTGATGAGGATGCAGGAATGTCAGACCTTGAAGCCACAGAAAGGGTTCCTTTGGACCAGTGGCGGAATTACCAGGGTCGCAACAGTCGCACTTGTGACTGGGCCCTGGAATTCTGCCAGTGTGGGGGGGCCCCAAGACGCCGCACTTCCCCTGGCTGGCATCTAACTATACAGGAGAGGGGGGCGGGAGGGGGCGAGCGGCAGCTATGTGATGTCTGCGCTCTGCGGGATGTCCCTCCAGGCAGCACACAGTTCACTTCCCGAATATCAGTGAGTACAATGGAGAGGGGAGGGGTCTCTGACCCGAGCAGACACCAGATTCAGTGCACAAGTTTGTCCCTCTGCTTGTACACTCTGAGTCGTGCTGATACACGCTCGGGTCAGAGCCCCCTCCCCTCTCCATTGGATACAATGATACTCGGGAAGTGAACTGTGCTGCCTGCAGGGACATCCTGCGGACATCACAAGGAAGCATGCTGCTTCTTCCATATGTGCTTCTCATGTAAGTTAAGCACAACACTGGCCCCCACCTGTCCCCTCTCACACTGCCCCCCCACCTGTCCCCTCTCACACTGGCCCCCACCTGTCCCCTCTCACACTGGCCCCCACCTGTCCCCTCTCACACTGCCCCCCACCTGTCCCCTCTCACACTGGCCCCCACCTGTCCCCTCTCACACTGGCCCCCACCTGTCCCCTCTCACACTGGCCCCCACCTGTCCCCTCTCACACTGCCCCCCCACCTGTCCCCTCTCACACTGCCCCCCCACCTGTCCCCTCTTACACTGGCCCCCACCTGTCCCCTCTCACACTGCCCCCCCACCTGTCCCCTCTCACACTGGCCCCCACCTGTCCCCTCTCACACTGGCCCCCACCTGTCCCCTCTCACACTGCCCCCCCACCTGTCCCCTCTCACACTGCCCCCCCACCTGTCCCCTCTCACACTGGCCCCCACCTGTCCCCTCTCACACTGCCCCCCCACCTGTCCCCTCTCACACTGGCCCCCACCTGTCCCCTCTCACACTGCCCCCCCACCTGTCCCCTCTCACACTGGCCCCCACCTGTCCCCTCTCACACTGCCCCCCCACCTGTCCCCTCTCACACTGCCCCCCACCTGTCCCCTCTCACACTGCCCCCCCCCACTCACACTGGCCCCCACCTGTCCCCTCCCACACTGGCCCCCCACCTGTCCCCTCTCACACTGCCCCCCCACCTGTCTCCTCTCACACTGGCCCCCACCTGTCCCCTCTCACACTGCCCCCCCACCTGTCCCCTCTCATACTGCCCCCCACCTGTCCCCTCTCACACTGTCCCCCCACCTGTCCCCTCTCACACTGCCCCCCCACCTGTCCCCTCTCACACTGGCCCCCACCTGTCCCCTCTCACACTGCCCCCCCACCTGTCCCCTCTCACACTGGCCCCCACCTGTCCCCTCTCACACTGGCCCCCACCTGTCCCCTCTCACACTGCCCCCCCACCTGTCCCCTCTCACACTGCCCCCCCACCTGTCCCCTCTTACACTGGCCCCCACCTGTCCCCTCTCACACTGCCCCCCCACCTGTCCCCTCTCACACTGGCCCCCACCTGTCCCCTCTCACACTGCCCCCCCACCTGTCCCCTCTCACACTGGCCCCCACCTGTCCCCTCTCACACTGCCCCCCCACCTGTCCCCTCTCACACTGCCCCCCACCTGTCCCCTCTCACACTGCCCCCCCCCACTCACACTGGCCCCCACCTGTCCCCTCCCACACTGGCCCCCCACCTGTCCCCTCTCACACTGCCCCCCCCACCTGTCTCCTCTCACACTGGCCCCCACCTGTCCCCTCTCACACTGCCCCCCCACCTGTCCCCTCTCATACTGCCCCCCACCTGTCCCCTCTCACACTGTCCCCCCACCTGTCCCCTCTCACACTGCCCCCCCACCTGTCCCCTCTCACACTGGCCCCCACCTGTCCCCTCTCACACTGGCCCCCCACCTGTCCCCTCTCACACTGGCCCCCACCTGTCCCCTCTCACACTGGCCACCCACCTGTCCCCTCTCACACTGGCCCCCCACCTGTCCCCTCTCACACTGGCCCCCCACCTGCCACATAGCCCCTTTTTTATCACACTGCCCACGTCATACTATTTCCCCATCATACTGCCCCCACCTGTCTCACTGTCCCCTGTCACACTGCCCCCTTGGCACAATACATTCCTGTCATACTGCCCCCTCCTGTAACACTGCCCCTCCATCATTCTGCCCCCTCGTCACACTGCCCCCTTCTGTCATATTTACCCCCCTCCTGTCACACTACCCCCCTCTTGTTAAACAGTCCCCCTCCTTTCACAGTGCTCCCTCATTACACTGCCCCCTCTTGTAATACTTCCCAGGTATCCTTTTCCTGTCACACTGCCCCCCTCTTGTCACAATATCCCCCTGTCACACTGCCCCCCTGTCATACTGCCCCCTCCTGTCACACTGCCCCCATCGTACTGCCCCTTCTTGTAACACTGCCCCCCTTCTTTCACAGTGCTCCCTCTTATCACACTCCCCCCTCTGGTCACACTTTCCAGATACCCTTCTTTGGTCACACTGCCCCCTCCTGTCAAAATACCCGTCATACTGCCCCTCATCCTTTCACAATACCCCCCCATCATACTGCGGGTCAGGGGCCCTTCATGGTTTCTTGCACTGGGGCCCTGAAGGTTATAGTTACGCCTCTGCTTTGGACCTTTCGGATTGCCTTTCACGTAATCGCCGATCGATCTGAATGGTTAGATCGATCAGGTCTTCCAGGGATGCTGGAACTCCCACTCTGGCAAGCTCATCCTTTAAGGTGTCAGACAGTCCTAGTCGAAACTGGTGGCGAAGTGCGGAATGATTCCATTGGGTATCTGCACTCCATACACGGAAGTCAGTTACATATTCCTCAGCAGGCCTTGGACCTTGCTGTAATTTGCCAAGCATGAATTCGGCAGTCTGCTGGTAGAAGGGGTCTGCATAAAGCTGAGCCATGGATGAGAAGAAAGAATCCGTAGTTGTCAGAACAGGGTCATGTTGTTCCCGGAGATGATGAGCCCAGGAAAGTGGTTCATCCAATAGTAACGTAATGATAAACCCCACCTTGATGTTTTCAGACGTGAAGGTCCGGGGTAACAGGGAGAAATATAGTTCACAGGAATTCCAGAATGTGCGAAACTTCTTGCGATTTCCGGAGAATCGCTCAGGCATAGGCACCCTGGGTTCAGGAGCGGAAGCAACCTCATGGAACAAGCCGGGCTCTGTTTGGGTATATGAATCAGAGACCAAAAGCGAAGCACAGGCCAATGCGACATTCTCATCGTGGGGAAATCGCTCTTCCATGCGACTCAGATTTTCTTGTAACTTCTGCACAATATTGGATAGCACAGAAATAGATCTGTAAATGTCCTCTGGTGGAGAGGCCTCCCTTTCAGACTCCATTTGTGGCTGCTTGATACTGTCACGTACCTGGTAGGAGTCTGAAATGACGAGGTCCACCTCTCTTGTATCTCCAATCCAAGCCCCACTGGAGATGAAACAGATGGTGGCAAGGATCAGGAGGAACACGAGTGCCTGTGAATGCTGCGTGCAGAACTTGCCGGAAGTGTTGCAGACTGGGAAGTGCAGGCAGGGTTTCTGGTGAAGAGCTGGAACCAGCAAAGCTGAGAGGATGGACGGCCAGCACAGGTACTCGGAAACAGCGTGGAGCCAAACAGGAGACAGGAGCGAGGTCATCAGGTAAGCCGGGTTCAGTAACGGGCGGGCAGCGAGGTACCAAGGTATAAACAGGAGCAAGGTCAAACAGGAAGCCAGGATCAGGAACCGGTAATCAGAGTAATCAGAGTCCAGAAACAGGGTCAGGAAGGCCAGTGTTCAGCAACAGGAAGTCAAGTCAAACAAACAGGGTTTCAGAATCTCAGGACACAGCTGAAGATCAAGCAGCACCTGTCAGAAATCAGAGCAACCCTTAAATAGGCTGTCAGGCGCCAATTGTGGCCAGATGTGTGTTCCTGCGCAAGGAAATCTGCCGATGCCCGTGAATGCGCGGATGCGCACGTGTGCGTGCCGGGCGCATCCTGACAGTTCTCTTACAACCGGCCAGGGTTGTGGGGATGAGGCCCTTGTCCTCATCAACATGGGGACAAGGTGTTTTGGGGGGCAGACCCCCACAACCACCGGGCAAGGGTTGTGGGGATGAGGCCCTTGTCCCCATCAACATGGGGACATCCTCCCAATGTTGAGGGCATGTGGCCCGGTACGGTTCAGGAGGGGGGGGGCGCTCTCTCCTCCCCCCCTCTTTTCCTGCGGCCTGCCAGGTTGCGTGCTCGGATAAGGGTCTGCTATGGATTTTTAGGGGGACCCCACACCATTTTTTTTTATTTTGGCGCGGGGTTCCCTTTACAATCCATACCAGACCTGAAGGGCCTGGTATGGAATTTAGGGGGGCCCCCACGTCATTTTTTTTTTAAATTTTGGTTCGGGGTTCCCCTGTGGGGAATTCCCATGCCGTTTTTATCAATGAACTTTTATGTGTATTGTCGGACCGGCAATTCATTAATAGTCGCAAGTAGTTTTAAATGGCTTTTTTTCCTTTGAAATGTCATTTTGCTGTCAGACTGTTCTAAACATGGGAAACATGTGCCCCTTTACAGGCATACTATAGACACCCCCCAGGTACGAAATTTAAAGGGATATTACACTTTTATTGTTTCACATTAGGCATTGTTAAAATCACTGCTCCAGAAAAAACAGCCGTTTTTAAAACTTTTTTTTGCATTGATCCTTGTCCCCTGGGGCAGGACCCAGGTCCCCAAATACATTTAATGTCAATAACTTGCATATAAGCCTTTAAAATTAGCACTTTTGATTATTCATGTTCGTATCCCATAGACTTTAATGGTGTTCGCGTGTTCGAACAAATTTTTTGCCTGTTCGCAAGTTCTGGTGTGAACCGAACAGGGGGGTGTTCGGCTCATCCCTAGCCAGGGTCATACACAGGTAACAGAGGATTTCAGGTAGAAGCAAAGTCCTTTAAACAAGCCAGGGTCATACACAGGCAAGCAGGCAGGTTAAGCAGAAGAGAAGTCCTTAGGATAAGCCGGGGTCAGAGCCAGGAGAAGATCGGAGTAGGTCAAGGAACAATCTGGGTCACAGCAAGATGATAGGAAACAGATGCAGATTCAGGAACTCAGGGAGAGCTGAAGATAATCCAGCACAGAGAGAGAGTCCTGGGCAGCCTTTTATAGAGCATCAGGGAATTGCGTCTGTCACTCTATGCATGCACCACTGCGCACACGCCCACGACGTCTCATCGCGCACCCGCATGCGCCGAACCGCAAGTCTACCGCGCATGCGCACAGGAACCTGTTGATAATGTCTGTTAACAGTCCTGCCATGGACATCTTTGTTATTTCCCTGACAGATTAATTGGAG
The DNA here is from genome assembly GCA_037952835.1 of Lithobates septentrionalis. NCBI lineage: Eukaryota > Metazoa > Chordata > Amphibia > Anura > Ranidae > Lithobates > Lithobates septentrionalis. The sequence goes on from JBBDGP010001198.1 coordinate 2,346,343, forward strand.
ACTTTCCATTTTGAATGATTTGATCTGAATCCTTTTGTTGAGATTTTTTAAATCTAGAACTGGACGCAGATCCCCTGTTTTCTTTTTTACCAGAAATAACGGAGAGTAGAATCCCCTCCCTCTTTGAGGCGTTGGGACTTCCAGAAATGCGCCCTTCTGTTCTAGTTCCGTCACATACTTGAGCAATAACTTCCTCTTTTCTACGGACAATGGAAGTCTTGTCGACTGAAAGTGGTCTCTGGGCAATCTGTCCTTGAAAGCTAGAGAATTGCACATAGAAATAATGTTTAGAGCATGATATAATTGCTTAAATGGTACTGAAATATGCGGTATATTATTTAAAGATAATCTTAATATTTAAACTGTGTATTTAAACTGTGTGAAAAAGTGATTTCTACACTGAAATATCTTTAAAAGTCTGAGAAGAGATATATTCCCCGTTTCTGTACAACTAGGTGCCAACACAACTGAGCATGCTCAGACCTGCAAATAGCTCTCATTTTAGCTCCAGTGTCTTCTTTACCAGGCGCTATAGTAAATACCAAAATTAGCGCTTGGCTAAAATGCGTTTTTGAGAATGAAAATCGGCGCTATTATAGTCCAATGCAAGTTTCAGCCATTGATTCTAATGGTACAATAAATAAATACTTTTAACGTTGAAATGAAATGTATCTTTCTCTGTAATAAATGTTCCTTGCAACAATGTTGCTGCTTCTATTTTGTTTTTTCTCATCTATTTTGTTTTTAAGAATGCTAGAATGTGGAATGTTTTGATAAAATAGATTTTTCTCTGTCACTTTCACTTGTTACTTTCCATCTCACAACAATCTTTACCCAAACTCACACAGGTGTCTGTACAATCCACAAACAATACCATTGCTGATGCAAATTTAAAATGAATCACATTTTTTTGTGCTTTTTATTATTTCCAAATATTCATAATTTGAGCCCAAAAAATGTGATATGTGTACCAACATCAGAAAGCAAAATGTAATTCCCAAAAATTTGAGGGTAATATTACACTCTCACCCACAAAAAAACACCAAATATCACAGAATAAATCAAGAAGAATAATTCTTGAGTAATGTAATTCCATCACCTGTATGTCCAAAGAAATGCAGTGTTTTTATGTATATTTATGTGTATTTATGTGTAGTTATGTGTAGTGAATGTGTCTGAAAATAGCTCTCATTTTATAGCGCTATAGTAAATACCAAAATGAGAGCTAATTAGAGAGCATTTTTTGGAAGTGAAAATCTGCTCTATTATAGTCCAAATCAAGTTTCAGCCATTGATTCTAATGGAACAATTCTAATTTTCACCAAAAAAACCTTTTAATGTTGAGATGAAATGTATTTTTCTCTGAAATAAATTTTCCTTTGCAACATTGTTGCTTCTACTTAAAATATTTTGTTTTTAAGAATACTAGAATGTGGAATGTTTTGATGTTTTGGTAAAATAGATTTTTCTCTGTCACTTTCACTTGTTACTCTCCATCTCACAACAATCTTTACCCAAACTCACACAGGTGTCTTTACAATCCACAAACAATACCATTGCTGATGCAAATTTAAAAAGAGTCACAATTTTTTTTGTTTTTTATTATTTCCAAATATTCATAATTTGAGCCCAAAAATGTAATATGTGTACCAACATCAGAAATCAAAATGTAATTCCCAAAAAATTGAGGATAATATCACTATTTACTACTAATATCACTATACACTCACCCACAAAGAACCACCAAATATCACAGAATAAATCAAGAAGAATAACTCTTGAGTAATGTAATTCCATCACCTGTATGTCCAAAGAAATGCAGTATTTATGAGTATTTATGTGTAGTTATGTGTAGGAGGCTTTCACATGAGGCAGCTCTGTGGCTTAGAGGTTAGAACTTCTGCTGAACATCTGGGTTAGATTCCCAAACATGCTGTTTCATGTAGAGAAGTTGTCTCATCTCCCAGGTCCTAAAACTATGTCTAAATGTAGTATTTATGTGTAGGAGGGTTCCACCACCATTGTAAATCTTGCCAGATACACTATCTAGCCAAAAGTATTGGGACACCTGCATTTACACACACATGACCTTTAATGGCAGCCCAATCTTAGTCCGTAGAGTTAAAATTTGATTTGGCCCACCCTTTGCAGCTAGAACAGCTTCTGGAAGGCTGGGAAGCCTATCCACAAGGTTTAGTGTGTCTATGGAAATGTTTGACCAATCTTCCAGAAGTGCATTTGTGAGGCCAGGCACTGATGTTGGATGAGAAGGCCTGGCTCGCAGTCTCTACTCTAATTCAGCCAAAAGGTGTTCTATTGCAGTGGTCATCAACCCTGTCCTCAGGGCCCACTAACAGGTTTCTCACTACAATCCAAAGACATGCTGGCATTTTATTTGTCTCATGTCGAAATGTAAGAAAGTTAATTTTGGATTTTAGATTGGAAGCTCATTGCAGCCAGGGACTGATGTTAATGGGGGTTATTTACGAAAGGCAAATCCACTTTGCACTACAAGTGCAAACTACAAGTGCAAAGTGCACTTGAAGTTGCACTGAAAGTGCACTTGGAAGTGCAGTCACTGTAGATCTGAGGGGAAGATCTGAAATTGGGGAAGCTCTGCTGATGTTATCATCCAATCACGTACAAGCTAAAATGCTGTTTTTTATTTTCCTTGCATGTCCCCCTCGGATCTACAGCGACTGCACTTCCAAGTGCACTTTCAGTGCATTTTCAAGTGCACTTTCCACTTGTAGTTTGCACTTGTAGTGCAAAGTGGATTTGCCTTTCGTAAATAACCACCAATGTTTGTTAGCATAGGGACTTGGACATTTAAAATTGTAGGGTTTACACTGCACAGGTACATATGCTTAGAAAATTGTTGCTTTGTTTATGTACATGCAAATGGACTTCGAACTTTAGCCTGTATTTGGAGATTTGATGCACATAGCCAAGGGCTAACACAGTTGCGAATAGTATTATGTGTTCCTGCTCATCAGGTGCAATCACTTTAGACATACACAAACTGATAGATTGAAAGATACTGGTGGGCGTGTACTTCTATTGGCGTGTGTCAGTGTGCTAACAATACAACCTCTCTTATATAAAGGGCTGCAGGGGGGGGTTAGTTTGGCCTGAGAAGGTCAGGTTTTTTTCCAGTGATTTGTGGGGAGAAGGAGGGCCTAAGAACAGGCCAGAATCTTCCTTACGGCTGCTCGGTCTCCTGACTTACGATCGGGTGTCATATTCGCCTAGGTTTTGAGTTGGGGGTGATCTGGGCGGACCCCCGGATAAACGAGAGGCCAAATAAAGGCGGAACCAAAAAAGGACGTCGCCATGTCACGAGATCCGATGCATTTGAGACATTCTATGAGAATCCAGGTAAAGCCTGGTGAATATCGTGGTGAAGTGGGTCTGAAGACGATCGCTGTGGATGTTTTACAGAAGTTTCTGAATTCACAGGTCAGTGATATATTTGCTCTCCAAGATTTTGGAGTGGGGAGGAAGATGTTCTCGTATGCGGAGGCTGTGCAGAGATGGCGGTTTACAGGGCAGAATGTGAGCCGAGAACCGGAGGAGCAGGAGACTGAGCGGGCGGATGACGGGGGTGAGCAGGTGGCAGGCACGGAAGGTGGAAAGGCGCCGACCCCCCCAGACGCTGAAAACCCCGGTAGTAGCTCCAAGGAAGGTGTCGGACAGGAACTGCAAGGGAGTATGGGTAAAAGTGGAGTGAATATTAATCTGACAGAGGGGGATAATGAGATGCAGGTTGGTGAGGCGTTAGAAGCTGTGGCGGATAAAGGGAGGGAGGGAGGTGGGTGGAGTGTGTGAAGAGTTGATCGCTTTGATAAAACAGGTGGAAGCAGAACAGGAGAGTCAATATGTAGATGAGGAGCTTGGTGAGTGGGCTGAGGAGAGGATATGGAGGTGCTGGAGGTGAGGAGGAAGGAGGGGTCAGGATCAAAAGACCTTTTAATCACTACGCAAAGACCAGGGCCTGAGGTAGAGCAGGAGATTGAGGCACGGAGAAAGAAGCCTAAATGGGACTTGTCTCTGGGTTCGAGCCCAGGTGGTGGTGGGTGTGTACTGCCGAGTTTAAGTATGGATTCACAAGTGTCAGATGATGCAAGTGGAGCAACATCACCATTGGGCTTGGTAGGTTCTCCTGCCATGCAATATTTGGAGAGTGAATCAGTTGATCCTCTTGTAAAAGGTACAGGGAACAGAAGTGGAAAAGAGCTTCCTGATAGAGTGGTTTAGTGTGTTCTGCAGGATTGTTTTGATCCTTCTCATGGCTTTGTTTATATGTAGTGTGAATGTGCGTTCGATTGGATCTGTCTATCGTCGTGCAGCTGTTTTGTCTGAGTTGGCTAAGATTGAGTGTGATGTCTTGTGTTTGCAAGAGTGTGGTTTGTGGTATGCTCCAGGCCATGGGGACTGGTCTGCAGGACCAGCGGTTTGGTCTTGTGCTGCGGAAAATTGAAGTGAAGGGGTGGGGGTGCTCTTTAAAAACCCAGAAATTAAAGTTGAATCATTGGAGGAAGTAGGGATAGGAAGAGTTCTGAGTGTAATGTTTACCTACCTGGAAGAATCCTTTAAGTTGGTATGTGTTTATGCACCTGTGCGAAAAAATGCCAGGATGGATTTGTTGGAAATTTTGAGGCTCCACCTTGTGAGGAGAGGAAAGACCATTGTTGCTGGAGACTTTAATCTTATTAGGACTGCTGAAGATAGAGTAGGCCAAGGTGAAAGCCAGACCGATGTCACCGGCACAGCTTTTAATGCAATTTTGCAGGATTTTTGTTTGCAGGATGGAGCGGTTTGCTACTATGGAAATGGTAAAGCCTCAGCAACCTTTTTTTCAGATAATGGAAGCGTGAAATCCCGAATTGACTTTATTTTAGGTTCCAGGGCACTGAAGGTCGCAGAGTGGAAGCAATGGGAGGTGTCTTTCTCCGACCACCAGGTTTTGGTGGGAAAGTTTATTTTTGATCAAGATGTCAAGACTGGGAAAGGAATCTGGAAATTAAGTAATCTGCTATTGGAAGACCAATGGATTGTTGATAAGGTTGCTCTGCAATATAAAGTGTGGTTGGGAAGGAAGGGGGATTTTGAATCCTTTTTCGAGTGGTGGGACTGGTTGAAGGAGTGAATCAAACTCTTTTTTCTTCAAGCAGGTGTAAAGAAGGCAAGGAAAGAGAAACAAGAAGGGAGGGCTCTCAAGCATAGGTTGAGACTCCTGCTTAGATTAAGGCAGGGAGGCTGGGAGTTAGAAGAGGAATCGGAAAGCTTCAGGAGGAGATAAAGAAAGCTCGGGTGATGAGAGGGAAGAAGCTAATCTTCCAAGCTAAAGTGAAGGACATGGAGGAAGGGGAGACATGTTCGCGGTTCTTCTTCGAGAAGCTCTTGAGGGGACGCAATGTGATGATATCAGTGATGGTGCAGGGACAGGAGGTGAATGGTGAGAAGGTGATGGAGGCGGTGAGTGAGTTTTATACGGATTTGTTTGCAGGTGGACGTGGAGTAAGTGCTGAGGAGATGCGAGAGTATTGCGAGAAAGTGGATGCAAGATTGTCTGAGGAGGATAGGTTTGGTATGTGTGTGGTTGTGTCTGAGGAGGAAGTGAGGCGAGTGATAGATAGGATGAACTGCAATAAGACGCCCTGGGAAGGATGGGTTGACTGTTGAGTTCTTTTGTAAAGTGTGGGAGGTGATGAAGAATGAGGTGTGTGAGTTGGTGAGGCTGGTGTTTGAAGGGAGATGCCAAAGTCCTTAAGGGAGGGGGTGATTACCCTCATCTATAAAAAGGGCAACAAGAGGGACATTCGGAATTGGCGGCCAATTACACTGTTGAACGTTGACTACAAGATTGTGGCAAGGTTGATTGCCGATCGAGTCAAGCTTGTGATTGGCGAAGTGATTGGGGAGCAGCAGGTGTGTGTGGTTCCTGGTTGGCGGATTTCCAACAATCTATCGTTACTGAGGGATGTTGTATACTACGCGCAATCTAACAACTTGCCATGCCTTCTAGAGTCGATTGACCTTGAAAAGGCCTACGACAAAGTCTCCCATCAGTTTCTGTTTCAGATTCTGGAGTTCCTAGGGTTTCTGGACCAGCTGATGAAAGTTATCAGAGGACTATACAAAGGTGCCTCAAGTCAGGTTTTGGTCAACGGTACCCTAGGGGGGAGTATCCCTGTGATGTCTGGTGTTAGGCAGGGGTGCCCCCTATCGCCTTTGATGTTCATCTGCGTGATGGAGCCATTACTGAGTGCAGTGAAGGACAAGGCATTCAAGGGCGTGTTTGTGCCTGGCAGTAGTGGAAGGAGTGTGAAAGTGTTGGGGTACATGGATGATGTTGTGTTGGTGGCTGGTGGAATGGCTGATGTGCGGCGTGGAAGATTGCAGGTGAGTCTGTTCTGCAGTGTGTCTGGGATGAGTGTGAATTGGAGTAAGTGTCAGCTGTGTAGCGTTGGCCGTGAGGTGGAGGTGAATGAGGGACGAAGTCAGAAGGTGGAGAGGATGCAGGTGCTGGGTGTGTGTTTCAACAGGGTGTTGAGGGGAAGTCGCAGTTTTCAGAAGATGACTGAGCGAGTGGAGGAAAAGTTGTCTATGTGGCGGATGCGTGAAATGTCCTGCACCGGGAAAGTTCTGATCATCAAGTCAGTGATCCTTCCGATTATGTTGTATGTCTCTGTTATATTCCCGCCTCCTGATGGTTGGGTGAGGAAGATGACGAGGCTACTGTTCTTGTTCTTTTGGGGAGGGAGGATGGAGAAGTGTGCAAGGGAGAAGATTACTAAACCAAGGGCCAAAGGTGGCTTCGGACTTCCAAAGTTCGGGGACTTTTAATGCTGCATTACTGGGTGACGTTGATAAGGACCCTAAGAGGTAACGGAATCGGGAAAGAGATGATGCAGTACCTTGAAGGAAGATTGTTTACAAGATGGGGACTCTACAGGCGGGCCCTGGAAAAGCCACAGGCATGGGTCGTTCCTCAGTATTTTTTGGTCCTAACCAAGATCTGGGAAGGATGGAGGTTGGTGGGTCTGGGGAGGAAGGTTGGTGATAAAAAGAAACTTAAAGCTTGGATTGCTGGGGAGATTTTTCCTAATGGGATACAGTACTTAAGAGAGAAGGAAAGTGTGCATATCTGGAAGAGTATGAGCACAAGAGGCGTGACTAACCGCCAAGGGGACATATCCTGGATGACCTTTATGGGGTGTCTGATGACCATGAGTTTTATGAAAAGTAGGGATTCGGTAAGATCGGAGTTGTGTCCAAGGGAGGGCTGTGGGGGAGTGGAGGACGTGTTCCACATGTTTTGGAACTGTGTCTTCGCTAAAGAAGTGCTCGGAAAGTTGAAGAGGTACCTGAGGGAGGTGGTGGGGGTGGTTTTTGTTAGGGAGGAAATGGTGGTTCTGGGTTTGTGGAGATTGGAGAAAAATGCAGCAAGGAAGGCGTGGTGCTTTTCTGTTGTATACAAGGAAGTAATGTGGGATGTTAGGAATATATGGGTAGGAAGGAAGAGGTTCATTTCTGTAGAAGATACAGTAAAGATATTTTTGGCTAGGATGTATATTGTTTATCTTTTTGATGTGAAAGGAATGGGGGAGGAAGAAGCTGGGAGATATTGGAAGAGGGATAAGTGGAATGTCTTTTGATATATTTGCATGATTATTAAGATGTGCTCTGTATTATTAATTTGTTTGGTCATATGATGTGAAGGACGCAGTCACTAAGTACTGACAGTATATGTGTGTTGTCGTCCGTTTACTGAATTGACAAAAAAAAAATGTGGGGGAGAAGGAATGATATTGTGCTTGACAAATGCCCAATAGGGTTGTTTGCTGAAATTCTTGTGCATTTTTTCCATCAAAAGTGGGTTTTTATGGCCATGCTGTCAATGTTGTGTGTGTATTGTTCCTGTCTGACCATGCAAATGTTGTTTGGGAGCATGTGCTGACCTTCTACTCTTTGATCTCATTGCATAATCATGTACACAGAAATGCAGCTTCCAGCAGAACATACTTGCCAATGTATGTATGTATGGTTTGTGGGGTGGTGGGTGTTATGTTTTGAAGAAGTGCCTTTTTTAATATTATGTTGGAATGCTTTGTAAGAATAATGACTGTTAAGTATGTTTCTATAATCTTGCAGATAAAAATGTGATGTGTTGCCCATTATACACTGAAAGTAAAGCTGTGTCCACTCTAAGGTTTAGACAAATTTCAGATTGTAAGCTCCTATGAGCAGGGCCCTCAAAATCCAATTGCTAACTGTTTTGTTAAATGTAGCACCATATATCCTGAAGACTTTTTTTTTTTTTGCTAGTAAATGAATGTACATAATTTTGTTTCTGCTGACAAAATAAAAGTACATTATTGAGCTTGTTTGTTGTGGTGTTTATTTTTTTTCTCTTTTCTTTCTTTTAATTAGTTTTGGGGGTGGTGGTTTTGGGGATGTGCAATATCTTTTATATCTTATAATTTCTATATGTATTTGTGCACCAAAAAAACTAGTCTCTTCGCCCTGCTTCACATTGATGCTACTTTGAAATCGGGCTACTTCACTTGAAGTAGCCTGATTTCAAAGTAGCAAGGTCAGTGCGATTTCAGGTGCCACTTGATGGACATCTGTGTGGCTTTATACAGATATCTATTGAAGTCACACCTGAAATCAGCAAAAGTAGTGCAGGAACTACTTTTGCAAATCGGTGTGGCGCCGCAAAATTAAGTTTACCTTCAAATATATGTAGAAATACAGATTTGCATATCTGCAAATAAACAAAAATAAAAAATACTACAAATATTCGCAGCTGCGATGAAAAGAGCGTGGTTTCACCTTCTGACCCGGAAATGAGTCATTGTAATCACCCAGAAGTTCCTGTGCTGGTCAGGATCTCCATGTAGGTGGACATGGCGAGGTCCCTCTTTAGCAAAGTGGAGGTGCTGCTGATTTGCCGGGTAAGTATAGGATATGTACTTGTGCTTACTCAATGTGGGGTGGATGTGGTAGTTAGATTTGATGTGGGTGGGGTTCAATGATTTGTTTGGCATCACCAGGGCCGATCCTGGACGGGGTGCAGTGCACCCAGGCGCCACAGATGTGGGGGCGCTGAAGCGTCAGAGTGTTCCCCTTCCTCCTCCTCCTCCTCTCCTTGTCTGTAGGCGGCTCTCCCTGCCGCTCACCACAGCCGCCGCCGCTTTGTTTCTTGCCGAAGCCCATCCCCCTCCCTCCTCCTGTCAGAGGAGGAGAGCAGAAACAGCCAGAGATCAGAGTGGCTGTGTCTCTGTGTGCAGAGAGACCAGCCGTGCAGTGACGTCACTGGGGGGGGGCTGTCCGTTCCCAACATGTTCCAGTTCTCCTCCTGTGTGTAACTCCCGCCTGCTGCCCAAGCCTGACACACTCTGTTCTCCACCCGGGCGGCTGCACACTGTCCTCTCCTCTCCAGCTGCCGCCCGGGTGTTTTTTAATTAGCTTAATGGAGGGGTGGGGGTGGTTTGTCAGGGGTCTATACTAATGGAGAGGGGTCTATACTAATGGAGGGGGGAGTTGTCCTTGGGGGGTCTATACTAATGGTGGGGGGGTGGTTTGTTCAGGGGGGTCTGTACTAATGGAGGGGGGTGGTTTGTCCAGGGGAGGGTCTGTACTAATGGAGTGGGGTGGTTTGTTCTGGGGGTCTGTACTAATTGAGGGGGGGTGGTTTGTCCTAGGGGGTCTGTACTACTGGGGGGGGGGTTTGTCCTGGTGGGTCTGTACTAATGGAGGGGGGGTGGTTTGTCCAGGGGAGTCTGTACTAATGGGGGGTGGTTTGTCTGGGGGGTCTGTACTAATGGAGGGGGTTGTTTGTTTTGGGGGGTCTGTACTAATGGAGGGGGTGGTTTGTTTTGGGGGGTCTGTACTAATGGAGGTAGGTGGTTCTGTAGTAATGGAGGGGGGTGGTTTGTCCTGAGGGGGGTCTGTACTAATGGAGGGGGGTGGTTTGTTCAGGGGGGTCTGTACTAATGGAGGGGGGTGGTTCTGTACTAATGGAGGGGGGTGGTTTGTCCTGAGGGGGGTCTGTACTAATGGAAGGGGGTTGGTTTGTCCTGAGGGGGGTCTATACTGATAGAGGGGGGGTGTTTTGTCCTGGGGGGTCTATACTGATGGGGGGTCTGTACTGAGGGAGGAGTTTATACTTAGTGGGGGGTCTGCACTGACGGAGGGGGGTCTATACTGAGGGGCGACTATAGTTAGTGGAGGGGGGTGATACCATGTTTTACCGCACCGGTGACACCCCTCTCCTCCTCGTGCTCGCTGCTGTACTAGTGAGCGGTGCACTATGTTTCTTCCCCCGCCTTCATATCGGCCAGGGAAGAAAAAAAAAGGAGCAAAGAAGAGGATTGTGGGACATGTAGTCCCGAGGACTGGCAGCCCCACTGTAACACGGAAACTGCAGCCCACACAGCATGCTCAGCTGAATGGGAGAGAGAGAGCGCCAGGAGCCTGGGAAAGCTTTAAGGGAAGTACACCCAGGACTCCAAAGGGAGAGGACAGTGCTGAGGGATCACCATCAGAGAGAGTGCCCTGCGCCACCAGAGGGAAAGCCACACAGCCTAGCGCCATCCCTGGTGGAGAAAGGAATGGAGTCATTGCCAGAATACAGATCTGGGTGCTACCCAGCAGAGTCACCACGGGCAATTCAGAGTGAGCAGACTCCTGATCAGAGGAACCGTTGTTGCTGTATCGCTGGGTCAGGTGAGAGGGCCGATCGGCCATTATCTACTAACGTCCATAGGAAATGCAGTCTCTGACCATCTCTTGTAACATGTCTGCAGTCTCTGACCATCTCTTGTATTATGTCTGCAGTCTCTGACCATCTCCTATAGTATGTCTGCCGTCTCTGACCATTTCTTGTATTATGTCTGCAGTCTCTAACCATCTCCTGTATTATGTCTGCAGTCTCTGACCATCGCCTATATTATTTCTGCCGTCTCTGACCATCTCTTGTAACATGTCCGCAGTCTCTGACCATCTCTTGTATCATGTCTGCAGTCTCTGACGGTCTCCTGTACTATGTCTGCAGTCTCTGACCATCTCCTGTATTATATCTCCAGTCTCTGACCATCTCTTGTAACATGTCTGCCGTCTCTGGCCATCTCCTGTAGTATGTCTGCAGTCTCTGACCATCTCCTGTAGCATGTCTGCAGTCTCTGACCATCTCCTGTATATACTTACAGTATATGCAATTGTCAAGAAAGAGAAAAAGCAGGGCACCCAGTATGCTGAAATAATATCGTCAGGAATGGCGAAAGGATAATGACAAAGAACAGATAAGGAAAATCTAAAAATAATAAATGGAATATTGTTATAGGAATGAGATCCAAAAAATGGACAATCCATATAAAATATTATAGAAATTCTGAGGACAAAAAAAAGGCATCATATAGGACTGGGAATGTACAAGGAATATAGTGTGTTTGAAAAACAAGGATGGGTAAACAAACTTACCCAAGGATTCAAAATGGTATTAGGATGTACTGAGCTATACGTTTTTCGTAGGTAGAAGTGATATGAGTAGTTCAAAGGACATCACACTGCGGGGGAAACATAAGAAGAAGGCAAATGTAAAGGACTGGTGTTATATAGAGAGTAGAGCAGAGGGATAACAAGAGGCTTATAAACTTACCATAGTGTGTGATAGCGTTAGCATGGGTGCCCTGGAGTCCCCGGCAATGTTATGGCCGGAGAAGCCGGCGGTCCTATACCCCCCACACATGTGCAGCGTCTGACATCGCTAGGCGTGTGAGCGGACAGGAGGCGCCACTGCGCAAAGAGTTCCTGGGCCTACAAGGTCCAGGGAGCTTTGCGGGGATCTCAGATGCTGCATGTGTGTAACACGCCGCGGATAGTGCAATAGACTGTGAAGCCAATCAGAACGACGGTGTCCCAGTCTACCAGGAGGTGTAATGGGATCAAAGGATCACCTGAATGGCAGTGGCAAGGGGCGGGCAGATGCTGACAAATAGCATTGCCCTTGGGTGTCCATGCAGCCGGGGTAACATTAGCGACCAGGATATGCATCACAAGGATCCGACACACCTGCCACTCAGGTATCCAGCAGAGATGGTTACAGAAGGCTAATCATGGGGGACTACGATGGAGCAGGGGAGCGATCTGGAGGGGGGGCAAGGAAAAAAAAACAGGAAAAGGGGGCCAGATTCAGGTTCCAATAGAGTGGGATGAAGCGCCGGGGGTATGTGGGGAACTGTGAACCGTACGTCACCCGCACACCATTAAGATGAAGAAAGGCCCAGTCCCCATCATAGTCCCTGGATAAGTCAAGTCTGACAGCCACACAAGTTACAAAAACGATGAATAAAATACAAATGAAAAAACATAACGAAAAACATTACACAGTGATTAGTCTGCAAAATTAACTCAAAATTAACTCATGTCAATGGTAAGAGCGAGGGTAAGATTAAAAAAAAAAAACATAGTATTTTAAGTATAGAAAATGAAGAATGGTCCTAAGATGCTTGGTGTGACTGGAGCGTGGGGAAGAGACAAATGGGAGAGAGAAAACGTATACATATGACAAAAAGTCATAGTAGACTAATTAAAGAAAAGATTTAAAGCTGATGAATTCATTTAACCCTGGAAATTTAGTGGCATCCAGGGTATGTATCCATTTGGCCTCAAGTTGGAGTAGTTTTTGATCAATGTCACCGCCCCTGGCATGTACAGGAACATGCTCGAGGGCGGTGAAGCCAATGACCTGGGGATTAAAGTTGTGTTGGTGTGCCACATGTCGGTTGATGGAAGTGGACGTTGTGCGTTTGTAGAGTGGTTTTATATGGTCCCTGATGCGTATAAAGAATGGACGTTTGGTTTTCCCGACATAATAACAGCCACAGCAACAGGTGGCCAAATATACTACCCCTACAGATTGACACGTAATTGTATGTTTGATTTTGTGAATATGACCGTTAGGGAGCGGGATTTCACGAGAGTCATAGATAAATTCACATACGTCACAGTTTCCGCAAGGAAACGTGCCAAAGGTTCTTCAAGTGGATTCAGATTTAGGAGAATTGTGACTAACTATCAATCTGTCTCTGAGTGGTAAGTGATATCTGGATAAGGTTTGAGATATTTGTTGATAGTGTTATCAGCCGTAAGTAATGGCCAAAATTTATTAAGAATGTCTCTTACTTGATTGTGATGTTGTGAAAACTGAGTAATGAGACGAACGGGTTGAAAGGTATCTCGATTTTTAGTAGAAAAAATCAGTTTTTTCCTGTCTAGTTTTTTTACCTTATTGAAGGCACGCTTCAATAGTGTGTGGCTATACCCTCTATTTTTAAGTCTGTGGTACAGATCGCGGGAGGCTGTGAAAAAGTCAGTTTCATGCGAACAATTACGTTTAATACGAAGATACGGACTATAGGGAATGCTATTCAAAAGTGGTTTTGGGTGGGCACTACTTGCGTGAAGAATAGTATTTCCAGATGTTCCCTTCCGGTACAATGATGAAGTGAGGTTTCCATTAGAGTCTAACTGGATCTCCAAATCCAAAAAAGTAATTTTGGTCTGGCTACACTCCATCGTAAATTTCAAGTTGAATGTGTTGATGGCTAGAAGGTCAACAAAATGAAGAAGTTGTTCCCGAGTGCCAGACCAAAAGAAAATCACATCGTCTATATATCTGTGCCACGACACAACGTGGCACAAGAAATGGGTTAAATCAGGGTTAGCAAACAGTTCTCTTTCTCACCCCCCCAGGTACAGGTTTGCGTAGGATGGCGCACATTTAGTGCCCATAGCTACACTCTGTACCTGGAGGAAGTGGGAAGAGCCAAACATAAAATGGTTGCGTGTCAAAATGAAACGTAAAAGGTTAATGACGAATTGGCCATATACTTCAAATTTGGGACCTCTTTCTTGTATTAATTTGGTGACCACATCAATGCCATTATTGTGAGGAATGGCATTATAAAGGCTCTCTACATCTAGAGCAACCAGCCATACATTATGAGGTAAGTGTAAATCTTCAAGAATATGGAGAAGGTGTATCGTGTCTTTGACATACGAAGGAAGTGATGTGACATGTGGACTAAGGTACTTGTCAACAAGTGCACTTGCGTTTTCGGTAAGGCATTGGCACCCGGACACAATAGGACGGCCGGGCGGAGACTCTAAGGATTCATGCAGTTTTGGTAAAGCGTAAAAGGTTGGTATTTTGGGATCTTTCACATTCAAAAATTTCCAAGTGTTAATATCTATAACACCTTGTTAATAAGCAGAAAAAATAAGTTCATAATATTCCGTAGCAAAGTTGTCGATAAGTAGCCGGGAAATGAGTAGATACCAGTCCTTGTTGTAAAGGATGTTGCGGCACATGGATTAATTTGCCGCAACATCCATAACAATCACATTTCTGCTCTTATCGGCTGGTTTAATAACCAGCCCAGGGTGGTTTTGTAAAGATTTTTGGGCCCGTTTGTGGGCAAGAGATAGATTGGACGAATGGGGAATGGGAAACTCTTGGTGTTTAATTGCATTAGTTATTTGTTCTACAAACGCCCAGATGTTCGGGTTGGTAGAAAGTGTGGGAAAAGATTTAGATTTTTGTTTAAAAGAGGAAGGGGGAGGGAAGGAGACACCAGAGACCACTATACCAGCATCGTCCATGGATGACTGGTAGTTGTCATCTGTGCCACCCTCCTCCAAAAGTGCTAAAAGGTCCTCAATGGCCTTGATTTCAGCCAGTGTGGGAATGGTATTGTGTGATGAAGAATCAATGGCTGTGGTTTGGGAGGGTTTGTCATACATAACTTTGTACATCAATTTCCTCGCAAATAGATGAATATCTTTAACAAATTGGAATTTGTTAAAGTCAGCAGAGGGGCAAAACGTGAGACCTAACTGGAGCACCTTTACTTGTTCTTTAGTAAGTGGAAAAGAAGAGAGATTGACTACATCTAGATCGTTGGATCCTTGTGAGAAAGAGCATCTGAACGATTCAGTATAGGACTCTGCGGTGAGTCCAGTGCTTGAGCTAAAAAAATAGGGGCGATCTTGGGGTCAATGGATTGTGTGCTCCTGGGAAACATAGAGGTGAGATTCGGTTCACTTACCCGTCTTCCAATGGGAGCAGGGATAGCGAGAGGTGCTGGTGTCGTCGTTGTGAGTGCAGAGTGCGCAGTTCGGGTGGTAGTGAGCGGTGGTCGTGGCAGTGCACGTGTTAAAGGAGTGGAGGTGCTAGTGGTTTTAGGTCGAGCAACAGTGGGTTTCGATGCATTAATGGCTCCGAAAGTGCAACGAATAGAGTCCGTGGAGGTGGTGGGTAGTTCACCCTTTCTTTTTTTTGGGGTCCTATCCTGTGATAAATCTCGATACGTGGTCGATGTGCTAGAAGAGAAGGAAGTAGAGAAAACATTAGGTGCATCATTATTATTTTTGGGTACATTCTCAGAGCTAGGTTTCATTGTAGATTTTTTAGAGGCACCACTTTCCCATTTGTAGGCGTAGCCATTAGTATGGGCCAGTTTATCTCGCAGAATTTCGCTTTCCTTAGCATTGATTATGTCTACCGTGTATTCCTCAAGGTGGGCCCGCAGGTCTTTGTCCCTTTGGGAGAACCTTGAGGAGGACACATCAGTGGCATGATCGGAGAGCTATTCATTAATGGAAACATGAAGTAGGTCCAATTCTTGTTCATACTGTTGACACAACATACTGATCATGTTAAAGGAGCAAGATTGCAAGTTATCTTCCCATGATTTTTTAAGGGGGTCAGTTATTTTCTTGATGTTGGGAAAAATTTGTATTCTGAGACCCCAGGGGACAATTTGATGTTCAACATATTTCTCAAAGTAGGTTTTATGCCAATATGTACGAGTTCTGCATCGGATATATTAGAAGCTGTGTGAGAGGTCTGAATTTTGGTCATTAAATTCTCCTAAGCTTCCCCACAAAAGTCAGCCATGGCATCCATGGAAATTACGGTATGTCAGTTTGAAAAAAATAATAAAGAAGGTATAAACACAAATTCAAGTAATTGGCTAAGTCGAAAAACAGATACCTACATGAAATAAGCACAATATTTTTCTATAGTGTATAGTGCAGAGGACAATCCAGCCCAGAATTGTGTGTATTGAAACACCAGATTCAAGACTTAAAGGAAGGGGGTTTGAATGACTGGATAGTCCTCGGTACAATACGGCACCTCATCCCAATAAATTTAATATTAAGATTGAACCTTGAGATAAGGGGATTATCGCGGTGCCAAGAGAAAACTAGGATACATAGATTATAAAAATTATAGTATTTTATTAACAATTCATACTTAAAAAGTTTTATATAAAATTACATATCACGGGTGTGCACATAACTGGGAAAGTTAAAAACAATTTGTAGCAGTTTTACAAGACCCAGCCTAAGAGCGTGGTGGCCAGTCTTGTAAGCAGGTAGTAAGAAGTCCTACATGTTTCGCCTGAAACGGCTTCCTCAGGGACAGTTGGTTGTACCTGTATCGCTACTGTGAACTCTATAATAAAAAATTATAATCAGAAAAAAGAGAGAACAATATAATGGTAGGATACCTACCATTTCATCTCTAGGCTCTCTGGGATACCCGTTGGACTATGGGGGCCATTTGGGTGGGTGGTCTATATTAGGTGCCCATTCACTTCTGCTTCATGTGGTTTGATGTATGTCCACGTCTGACAGCCCCACAAAATCTATACCCTCCACTTATGTTAAGCTTATTTGATGTCATTATATTGTCCTCTCTTTTTTCTGATTATAATTTTTTATTATAGAGTTCACAATAGCGACTTCTTACTCCCTGCTTACAAGACTGGCCACCACGCTCTTAAGCTGGGTCTTGTAAAACTGCTACAAATTGTTTTTAACTTTCCCAGTTATGTGCACACCCGTGATATGTAATTTTGTATAAAACTTTTTAAGTATGAATTGTTAATAAAATACTACAATTTTTCTAATCTATGTATCCTAGTTTTCTCTTGGCACCGCGATAATTCCCTTATCTCTGGTTCAGTCTCCTGTAGTATGTCTGCAGTCTCTGACAGTCTCCTGTAATATGTCCGCATTCTCTGACCATCTTCTGTATTATGTTTGCAGTCTCTGACCATCTCCTGTACTATGATTGCAGTCTCTGACCATCTCTTGTATCATGTCTACAGTCTCTGACCATCTCCTGTACTATGTCTAGGGGCTCTTTCTAACAGACTCTCTAACAGACAGCCCTCTCTGAGCGCATCAGAGAGACTCCCCTCCAGGTCTCATTAGTGTACGCTCGTCCTGTATTTTCTTTATTGTTAAAAGATCATGGGAGGATCCTAGGGTAACGAAGACTTCTTAGGGGAGCATCTCTGTGTTTGAGTCATTGCCATAGTAACATTTGTAAAGGGGAGGAGTTGGTAAGATGACCACGCCCACGTGGGGGCGCCAGAAATATTTCTGCACGCAGGCGTCTGTGACCCTAGGATCGGCCCTGGGCATCACCACACATTTGCTTCTGGCCCATGTGCCACACATCACTTCCTGCATTTGTTCTGCTGATGTAAATCAGTAAGGATTATGCAAGTATAAATGAGAGCTCTTTTTATTAAAATATATGACTTGTTTCACAGTTGGGCGACTTTTCCAGCAAATTTGGACCTCTGAGTTGCATGACAAGTTGTACCCCATGATTCTCAATGATAACCATTCATATCTGTGCTACTTTGAGTCGCACCAACTTCAAAGTAGTTCCTTTACTACTTTGGTGTGACTTTCATGTGACTTGAGGTACATAGGGCGCAATATTACACAGGCATTCACATAAGTTGGGGCCACGTTGCAGCGGCAAAGTGACAGCAAAATAGTGTGACTTTCAGGTCGCAGCAGTGTAAATGTGATTCAAGGATAATACCTTTGAATTTGGCCCTATTGTCACTTGTTCATCCTGAAAGTGTGGACAATTCGCCCCTGCACTACCTTGGTTTGACTTTGATGCAATTTGAGGTCCATATACCACAAGATTACACAGACATTGCTTCAAGTCATGGCAAAGCTGTGCAATTTTAAGGTTGCACAAGTGCAAATGGGGCCTTATTTAAAAGGTGTTATCAATTAATCTCATTAGGTTACTTTCACACTTGGGTGACTTTTCATGCAGCTTTGGACCTCAGAGTCACATGAAAAGTTGTCCCCCATGATTTCCATTCATATCTATGCAACTTCACCCATGTTCACATAGCTCTGAATTGACATGTCAAATTGCAGGCCAAATCGGCGCCTATTGACGGCAATGGAACTGTCCGAATTGGTGCAACGCCTCAATGATTCCCAAAGGTAGTTCCTGCACTACTTTGGGCGACTTCAGGGGGCGATTTCTTACCTCCCAACTTTTTGAGATGGGTATAAGGGACACCTGTTAGCAAAAGTATGTAGGCATAGGACACACCTCCTAAAACACCTTCTTAAAGGAGAATTATTACAAAAAAAATATTAATTAAACCTCTAGGTGCTTTTTTTTACCAATAATATTCCTTTAGATTGGCTTTGGAAATTTTCAAACAAAGCAATTTAGAAATTAGATTAAAGGTTTAGCGCTGGGAAACCCTTTTTGAAAGATAAAAAGTGCATTTTCTATACAACTATACAGATCACAGCAAAATGAGGGACAAATGAGGAGGAAAGAGGGACAGACTGACTTTGTTCCTGTCAGGGGCATATCAGTGGGCGTCGGGCAAATATGCGTGCACGCAGGTGTACGAAGGGCCTTTCCAGGGCAGTTCTGCTTAATGCTCCACCAGGGGGCGCCGGAGCGCTCCCGCGCGCGCCCGTGCACGCGTTCGCGCCCGTTCGCGCTAATGCTGTTTTGGCGCCAAGTCTGTCAGATGCTTCTGTCAGGTGCTGTTCATCTACAGCTCTGCATCTGAGTTCCTGTATCCTGCCTGTTGTTGTATTGCTAGTGACCCGGCTCCATCTGACCATTCTCCAGTCTCCTATCCGACCCGGCCTGCCTGACCTTGCTTATACCTGATGACCTGTTGCCGAACCTCTGCCTGCCTGACTATTCTTGGATCATCTCTCCTCCTACTTACTTGCCTGATCTCCTGCCAAACGGACTGTCTGACTTTGCTTTGCCTGTGTCCTGTGATGCTGCTTGCAGCCTGCCCTGCCAAGCTTCAGATCCTGCTGCTGCCTTATCATCCACCTGCCTGTCTACTGGCCTGCATCAGTCTACCTGCATCCGCAGCTCAGCCATCCCTGAGGGACGTCCTTCCAGTTTCAGTGTCTACTTCTGCTGGAACCTATATCAGGCCCTCCTACCCACTGTGCTCAAGAGACCACTGTTCCCACTTCCAGTGGCTCCTGAACCAGCGTTTAAGAGAGGTCTCCTTCTACCAGTCGGGCTCAACTACCAGGTACCTAACAGTACGAACAGCCATGACTGAGCCCGCAGGAGAGACCTCTCCCATCAAGGAGATCTGTACGCACCTAGCGGCACTCACCCAGGCAGTAAAGACTTTACAAGATAGTTACAACAGACTGGAGGGGCAAGTGTTAAACCTTAGTGGTCCTGGTGGTGCGGCCCTTGCTTCCGCAGCTGCTCCAGCACAGGCTGCTGCACCACCCTCTGTGGTCATGCTTCCACCTGAGCCAAGGGTCCCTATCCCTGAGAAGTTTTCTGGTGACCGAACCAAGTTTCTGGCCTTCCGCAGCGCCTGTCAACTTTATTTCGCCCTACAGCCACGGACTTTTTCCTTGGAGGCTACTAAAGTGGGATTTGTCATATCCCTTCTCCAGGGGGAACCCCAGACCTTGGCCCACCGCCTACTTGAAAGCAACGCTGTACAGATCCAGTCCTTGCCCGCCTTTTTTGAAACCATGGCCCAGTTGTACGAGGACCCTCAGCGGACTGCCACCGCTGAGGCAGCCTTGTTCGCTCTCCAGCAAGGCCGTAGGCCGGCCGAGGACTATGTTACAGACTTTCGACGCTGGAGCGCGGACACTCAATGGAACAACGCAGCTTTACATCACCAGTTCCGCATGGGGCTATCTGAGGGTCTTAAGGACGAGCTTGCCCGGGTAGGGATGCCTGATACCCTTGAAGAGCTCATTACTCTTACCATTCAGATTGACCGACGCCTTCGTGAGCGCCGGTCTGAACGCTCTTCCCAACAAACACGCCCTATGTGGATGACTGCAAGAGTTCCGGTTCCTGCCTCCCGGTATCTACCTCCTGCCTGCCCAAGTTCAGTCACCCAAACACCTGATGCTCCCGAGCCTATGCAACTGGGACTTATGCGTTCTACACTGCCCCCAGAAGAACGGGCGCGCAGACGCCAGCTAAACCTCTGTCTCTACTGTGGTGGGGCGGGCCACTACGTGAACAACTGTCCAGTAAAGACTCGTAAGTGCCTTTCTTCTACTCCAACCAGTCTATCCGCTTTGACTGCCAATACAACTCAACTTGTTCTCCCTCTCTCATTACAGCTCCAGGGAGGAACAATCCAGGTCAACGCCATTATTGATTCTGGGGCATGTAGCTGCTTTGTTGACTCCACCTTCGCTACCCAACAAAACCTTCCATTAAAGAACAAGGCACACAGACTTTCAGTTTTTTTGGCCGATGGGTCTCACATAAGATCAGGACAAGTCTCTCAAGAAACTCTTCCTTTGTCAGCCACCTGTTTATCTCAACACAAAGAGATCCTAACTCTGGACGTTATCTCATCTCCATTATTTCCAATCATTTTGGGCATGCCCTGGCTCCAGGCCCATAACCCTCATGTTAACTGGGTTACGGGCGAGATCAAGTTCCAGTCACCCTACTGCCAAAGACATTGCCTATCTGAACCCTCTAAGTCTGCTGCTACTTTTCCTTTGTATGGACATTGACCAAGACCTGCTTCAAACCGTACCAGAGGCCTATCGGGAATTTGCAGATGTGATCAGCAAAAAGGGAGCAGATTCCCTGCCACCCCATCGTCCCTATGATTGCCCAATTGAGCTACTTCCTGGGGCTGAAATTCCTTTCGGGCGCATTTTCCCGCTGTCTGAAAAAGAACAAGAAGCACTTAAGGTATACATCAATGAAAACCTCGAAAAGGGCTTTATCCGACCTTCTACTTCACCAGCTGGTGCCGGAATATTTTTTTGTCTCCAAGAAAGATCAGACTCTTCGTCCTTGTGTGGACTATCGGGAGTTAAATAATGTTACGGTCAAAAACCTCTACCTGTTGCCCCTGATACCTGAACTGTTCCAGAAGTTGAGGTCTGCCATTATCTTCACCAAGCTGGATCTGGGAGGGGCCTACAATCTGGTCCGCATTCGGGCTGGAGATGAATGGAAGACGGCTTTCCGGACTTGTTCCGGCACTATGAGTATCTGGTCATGCCCTTCGGCCTATGCAATGCTCCTGCCACGTTCCAGCATCTGGTCAACGATGTGTTTAGAGATTTCCTGGACATCTTTGTAATCGTCTATTTGGATGACATCCTAATCTTCTCCAGTTCACTTGATCAACATAGGGAACATGTCCGTAGAGTTCTGGACCGACTTTGTTTGCACAGACTGTATGCCAAGGCGGAGAAGTGCGAATTTGAACAGGAGGAAATTCAGTTTCTGGGGTTAGTGATCTCCCCAACCGGCATCAAAATGGACCCTCAGAAGGTGTCTGCTGTGTTAGATTGGCCAGCTCCCCTGGACAAGAAGGGCGTGCAACGCTTCATTGGGTTCGCAAATTTTTATAGAAAGTTCATTAGGGGGTTTTCTGCCATCATCTCCCCTATCACGCAGCTAACCAAGCAGAACTCTCGTTTTCACCGGAACCCGGAGGCTCAGGGGGCCTTTGAAGAATTAAAAAGACGTTTCACGTCAGCTCCGATCCTTAGCCATCCTGACCCATCCTTACCCTTCATCCTGGAGGTTGATGCTTCCGAAGTGGCCGTGGGTGCTGTCATTTCTCAACGACAGGGCAACAAGGACCTGATGCACCCTGTAGGGTTCTTTTCTAGAAAACTTTCACCGGCTGAGCGGAACTATGATGTGGGGGACCGGGAGCTACTTGCTATCAAGACAGCTTTGGAAGAATGGAGGTACTTGTTAGAGGGCGCAGTCCATCCGGTAGTGATATATACGGATCACAAAAACCTTGAATATTTAAGATCTGCCAAGAGACTAAAACCCAGACAGGCCCGATGGGCCCTATTCTTTACACGGTTCTGTTTCCACATTACCTACTGGCCTGGATCCAAAAACGTGAAACCAGACGCGCTCTCGCGCATGTTTGACAATCCTAAGGACTTTTCTGTACCTGACACTATTCTGCCGGCAAATAGCTTCCTTCTTCTTCAAACGGATCTCCTGTCCATGATTAGAGAAGCATCTCCAGAACCTTCAAGTCTCCAGGGATCCTCTTTAACATCTAGAGATGGATTATTGTGGAGAGGAAGTCAAATTTTTGTACCAGAGAGTGCCCGAGTCAAGGTACTGACATTATTGCATGACCACCCACTTGCAGGACATTTTGGGGTCCGCAAGACCCTTGAGCTGGTGCAACGCACTTTTTGGTGGCCTAACCTAAAGGAATTCTGCAGGAAGTATGTTAAATCCTGTTCTGTCTGCATTCAGAGTAAGACTCCCAGGAACAGAGCTTGGGGACTACTGAGACCGTTGCCTGTACCAGATAGACCCTGGAGGATGATAGCAATGGACTTTATAGTTGAATTACCATGCTCTGAAGGATGTTCGGCGATCTTTGTGGTCGCCGACCGGCTGTCTAAGATGGCCCACTTTGTACCCCTAAAAGGAACACCTTCTGCTGTTGAAACGGCCCGTGTGTTTATCAAGGAGATTGTTAGGCTGCATAGAGTCCCCGCAAATATAGTGTCCGATAGGGGGGTGCAGTTTACCTCACGCTTCTGGAGAGCCCTATGTGAAATCTTGAAAATCGAACTAGCCCTGTCCTCAGCATACCACCCCCAAACAAATGGGCAAACTGAAAGGACAAACCAGACACTGGAGCAATACATTAGGTGTTTCACATCTTTTGTACAAGATGATTGGGTGTCCCTGCTGCCCCTAGCGGAATTCGCTTATAACAATGCCAGCCACTCTGCCACGGGTCAATCTCCTTTCTTTGCCAATTATGGTTTTCATGTATCCTTTTTACCAGATTTTCTTTCAGAATCCTCAGTTCCAGCGGCGGTCCAGGACACAGTGCAGTTCCTCAGTCATAATAACCGGATGTTACGGGAAGCGGTATCCAAGGCACAAGCGGACAGCAAGAGGTTTTTCGATCAGAAGAGAAAAGGAGATCTAAACCTTCAGCTTGGTGACAAGGTATGGCTGTCTACCGATAATATTAGGTTGACTTGTCCTTCCAAAAAGCTTGCTCCTAAATTTATTGGGCCTTTCCCTGTGAAAAGGAAAATCAACGAGGTATCCTATGAATTGTGTTTGCCTGACTCACTTAAAATCCACCCTGTGTTTCACGTATCACTTTTGAAGCCTGCTGTAGATGATCCTTTTCCTGATAGGGGCACCAGGGTCCTTGAACCGGTTTTGGTGGACGGTAATGAGGAATACGAAGTGGAGGCCATCCTTGATTGCAGAAAGAGATCTGGGCAAGTACAGTTTTTGATTAAGTGGAAGGGTTATGGTCCGGAAAATAACTCATGGGAACCTGACAGTAATATTCATGCCAAACGTTTGATTCATGCCTATTTCTCTGCTCATCCTGAAAAGAAAAGTTATCTGGGCATCCGGAGGCTGCCCGTTGGGAGGGGGCAATGTCAGGGGCATATCAGTGGCCGTCCAGCAAATATGCGTGCACGCAGGTGCACGAAGGGCCTTTCCAGGGCAGTTCTGCTTAATGCTCCACCAGGGGGTGCCGGAGCACTCCCGCGCGCGCCTGTGCGCGCGCCCGTTCGCGCTAACACTGTTTTGGCGCCAAGGCCCCTTTAAAAGTCTGTCAGATGCTTCTGTCAGGTGCTGTTCGTCTGCAGCTCTGCATCTGAGTTCCTGTATCCTGCCTGTTGTTGTATTGCTAGTGACCCGGCTCCGTCTGACCATTCTCCAGTCTCCTATCCGACCCGGCCTGCCTGACCTTGCTTATACCTGATGACCTGTTGCCGATCCTCTGCCTGCCTGACTATTCTTGGATCATCTCTCCTGCTACTTACTTGCCTGATCTCCTGCCAAACGGACTGTCTGCCTGTCTACTGGCCTGCATCAGTCTACCTGCATCCGCAGCTCAGCCATCCCTGAGGGACGTCCTTCCAGTTTCAGTGTCTACTTCTGCTGGAACCTACATCAGGCCCTCCTACCCACTGTGCTCAAGAGACCACTGTTCCCACTTCCAGTGGCTCCTGAACCAGCGTTTAAGAGAGGTCTCCTTCTACCAGTCGGGCTCAACTACCAGGTACCTAACAGTTCCAAATCAGTGACAGTTGGGACCTATGTGATTTCACTAGACATCTGTGCAGGAAAGTGCACTGATGTCTCTGAAATCGCTCACAAAGTCGGGCTGAGGCCAATGGCGTCACTAGGGTTGGTGTCACCTGGTGCGGTAAAACATGGTGTCACCCCCCTCCTGTCTAGGCTGCCCAGCACCCTGCAGGCAGCGTACAGTCACGGGGCGCACCTCAAACTGGCCCCTGTAAATGATAGTATAGGGTGATATAGTGACAGGTTAGGGTAGGTTGGAGTGGTATAGTGGCAGGTTGGGATGGTATAGGGCAGCTTAGGGTAGTATAGAGTGGTATAGTGGCAGTTTGGGGTGGCACAGGGCAGGTTGGGGATGGTACAGGGCAGGTTGGGGATGGTACAGGGCACATCAGTTTGGTTTATTACATCAGTTTGGTTTATTCCATATTTTAACTCTTCAAATGCATGCAATGGTATGTACTTATTCAATAATATTATGGTGTGGAATTCCAAAAATCAAGGAAAAAAATGTTGTAGGGTCCCCCCAGTACATACCAGGCCCATCGGGTCTGGTATGGACTTTAAGGGGAACCCCACACCAAAATGTAAAATAAAATTGACCTGGGGTCCCCCCAAAATCCATACCATACCCTTTTCCGAGCATGCAGCCTGGAGGTCAGGATAGGGGGAGGACGAGCGAGCACCATCCCCTTCTGAACCGTACCAGGCCACATGCCCCAAACAAGGGCCTCTTCCCGACAACCCTGGTCAGTGGTTGTCGGTCTGCGGGCAGGGGGTTTATCAGAATTTAACATGGGGGCTCCCAGATCCTGCCCCCCTATGTGAATAGGTATGGTGTACATCGTACCCCTACCTGTTCACCAAAAAAAGCAGTGAAATGTAAAAAAATCAATAGCCGGTTTTTGACAAGTCCTTTATTGTAAAATAGCTCCGAGCTGTCCCTCCTTCCTCCATCTTCTCCCCAAGCTGTATTCTCCCAGAGCCGTCTTTCCTGCTGCCGCCGTCTTCTCCATCTGCTGTGTTCTTCCGCACTGCCGATTACCCGCTAATGGAAAAAAGCTGCTCTTCTTCTGTGGCGATCTTCCTCCGCTGTGTTGTCACCCGCTGTGTGGCGTCTCTTACATAGCCATGGAGCGGACTCTACGGGTGATATTATCGGATGGTCACAGAAGAAGAGCGGCTTTTTTTTTAGGAGCGGGTAACCGGCTGCATGGAAGAACACATCAGCGGGAGAAGACGGCGGCGGCAGGAGAGGCAGCTCAGGGAGAAGAAACATCAAACACTAGTAAATGTATTTTCTATGTGTGATTGTGCTACACCCAATAGGCTAGTGGTCAGCACTTCTACCTTGAAAAGATCAGACTTTGAAGGACTCATGGGTTCAAATCCAACAGAGAAATACTAAAAGATTGAATTGGTGAAAAAAAGGCAAATGACTATTAGCCAAAGCAGCATATGCTGAAAATAGGTGAATGCCAATTAGCCAATGCACTTTAATTTGGCTTCTATTATATTAACTCTTCAAATGCGTGCAATGGTATGTAAGTATTCAATAACGGCTAATGGCAGTTTACATTTCTTTGTTTGTTTATTTTAATTTGTTTGTGAACTGAAAAAAATAAACACAGCTGGTGAATGTTAGGTTGGCTGGTATGTGAACTTGTACCGTGAGTGCTGTGGAGACATCTGAGCAGCCCACTAAGCCATTGTGCTAAGTACACTAAGTACAAGACCTGCATAATAGTGTAGTATGATTAAAGAATGAACATAAATAATTACCGCTTTATAGTCACCTAATTTAAAAAATAAAAAACAACATACAACAAATAGGTAACCTAAATGTTTAATACATGTAACTTTACAGAATAGCAGACATTACTATGTAATAATCTTTCATAACTGCATTCGTTAGCAAAAGAAGGAAAAAAACTAGGAATACTAATTGCAATATACATCAATAGATGCACACGAGGTAGAGCACATCTCACATAAAAATATTTCTTTCACATACATGGATCATGGTTACAGTGCAGTGCTACATAACAACTTGGTAGAAATTGGCATTTGCATATACGCGGAATCGCTAATTAGCGCTGATTTCGAATTTACTAATGCTTTGCGCCGCTAATAGCGCTCTTTTTCATTAGCACATTCACCTGTTAAGCTTTTTATTTGGCTAAAATGGGTGCTATTATTTGCAATAGTGCCCAGTACTTCCTGGCGCTATAGTAAATGACCCCCAATAGGTCTCCTGCAAGCATTTCAGGGCAACCTACAAAGCAATGGCTCCTACACTATCATTTTATCTAATAACTTAGTTTAGTGCGTTCCTTTTACTTCTACAACATCCGCTAAAATAATATACATGTATCTATATAGTTTTATCATAATACAATACTTAGAATATTCCTCAACATTATTAGTACATGTTTTCAGTATGAAGTATTTTATATAAATTATTCTTTTATATTTCCTAGTTTCCAGCCAATATTATTTCCCATACAATAAATTTAAAATTCTTACAATTTCTTAACCTTGACTCCGCCTACCAGTCACTATTACCCTGGTCATGTCATAGGTCAATATAGTCAGTCCAGACATTTCATTCGTTTTAATTCTGTAGTCTTCCCACAAAGTTTGCTAAACCCAAAACCATTTCACGTTTTGTCCATCCCTGTACATATTATACAATAACAGTCAGCATGGGCCTTCTGTCAGTCACTGCTATATTGTCTAAGTCAGTAGCCTCGTTTTAATTACTATGGTTTATTTTTTACCTTTCCTATGTCTTAAAACATGAATTATAAAACAATATCAAGATAAACATCATAACGTATCTTATAAAGCATCAATATCATACAATCTTAGCGAAAATGTCATTATCAGGCTCCTACTTACCAGACCGACGAGTCCTGTCGGGCAGAGGGTAGGCTCCCTTACCCTCCGACTATCGGCCCCCTGGTAGAGTAAACAGAGGGCGCGAAAGTACGGAGTGGTATGAAGGCCTGTGTTGCTGTCCAGGTATTGCAGTCCGGATGTTGCAGGGTTAATAGCTGGAAAGACTGGAGTAGGCTGGAGCACCGTCACTGAGCTGAGCAGGCTAGTGTGGACAACAGGCAGGAGGTCTGCAGACAGGCAGATAGGATCCTAGGGAGCAGGCAGATGGATGGTCAGGAGGCAGGCCGGGTTTGGCAATAGGCAGTCGGCAGAGGTACAGTGGAACAGGCAAGCGGATGGTCAGACAAGCAGAGGTCGGTGCAGGCAGAGTTCAGAGAGAGGTCGGGGGACAAGGCCGGGTCAATAGGTATAGCAGGAACAGACAAGGTACACGGTCAGGCTCAGGAACGACTAGCTGTTGATTAGGCAGCACTGGTCACAAGAACTCACTGGCTTAAATGGGGCTTTTGGCACCAAACGACGTGCACGCGCGCGCCCCGGCACACACAGGCACGCGCGCCCGCCAACGCCCGCGCGCGCGCCCCCGCACACCGGCGTGCACAGTGGAACGATCCTGGACACACACGCCGGCGCCGCGAGGAACACGCATGGCGAGGTCCGCAGGAACGCGCGCGCCAACGCGCGCCGACGCACCCTGACGCACACCACCGCGGGCGCCCCGCCTGCCGAGGTAAGGCCCCTGACAGTGCCCCCCCCTCAAGGGCAGCCTCCGGATGCCCAGCTGGGCCAACCTGGGTGCATGGGAGTTCTTGAAGGCTCGTAGCAATTCGTTGGCATGGAGGTTACCTTCGGGTTCCCAAGAATTATCCTCGGGACCATACCCCTTCCACTTAATGAGGTACTGGAGCTGATTCTGCCTCTTCCTACAATCCAGGATTGCCTCGACTTCGAACTCCTCCTCATTGTTGACCAAAACAGCCTCCGGTGGCTTGGCCTTACGGTCAGGAAAGGGATCGTGGATAACTGGTTTCAGTAACGAAACGTGAAAGACCGGGTGGATTCTAAGGGACTCTGGCAGACTAAGTTCAAAGGCAACATCATTCACCTTTCTTTTCACCCGAAACGGGCCCAGGAACTTAGGTCCTAACTTCCTGGAGGGACAAGCCAACTTTAGGTTAGTTGTAGAGAGCCACACTTGGTTGCCAGGCTCAAGGACGAGTTCTCCTCGCCTTTTTTTGTCGAACATCCTTTTGAAGGAAGCCTGGGATTGGGCCATGGTTTCCTGCAAGATTTTACAGTTACTAGAGAAGAACTCCATTGTTTCCGTTACTGCGGGTAGAGTACATTCCGGGATAGAACTGGGAAGGAAAGAAGGGTTGAATCCATAATTCGCAAAGAAAGGAGTCTGGTTGATGGCAGAGTGTAGGGAGTTATTATACGAGAATTCAGCGACTGGTAACAAGGACACCCAGTCATCTTGCGTAAATACAGAAAAACAACGGAGGTATTGCTCCAGCGTCTGGTTAGTTCTTTCTGTCTGGCCGTTCGTCTGAGGGTGGTAGGCCGAGGAGAACGCTAATTCAATTTCCAGGGCGGCACACAGTGCTCTCCAAAACCGGGAGGTAAATTGGACACCCCGATCGGATACAATATTCGCGGGTACCCCATGTAACCTTACTACTTCCTTGACGAATATCTTCGCCGTTTCTACGGCTGTGGGAGTACCCTTCATAGGGATGAAGTGTGCCATCTTGGATAGCCTATCGATCACCACAAAGATGGTTGAGAAACCTTCAGAGGGGGGTAGCTCCACAATGAAGTCCATTGATAACATTCTCCAAGGTCTGTCAGGAATCGGTAAGGGTCTCAATAAACCCCAGGCCTTTGAGCGGTTGCATTTATTCCGGGCACAAGTGTGGCAAGAACCCACATACCTCTTACAGTCCTCCAGGAGACATGGCCACCAAAAGGTGCGTAGCACCAATTCCGAGGTTTTCCGGGCTCCGAAGTGACCGGCCAGCTTGTGGTCATGACATAGTTCCAGTACCAGCACCCTAAATTTTTCAGGTACAAAAATCTTGCCTTCATGCCAGAGCAACCCATCACTTAAACTGGTTCCAGTAGGTAGAGGAATTTCAGAGGAAGCCTGTTTAATCCTGGAAATTAAATCTCCCTGGAGAAGTAAGAAATTTCCTGCTGGCAAAATAGTATCAGGAGGAGTACTTTCCTTGGAATCGTGAAACATTCGTGATAAGGCATCAGGTTTTCCATTCTTGGATCCGGGTCTGTACGTGATATGAAAGGAGAAGGGGAAAAAAAAAGTGCCCATCTAGCCTGTCGTGGTCTGAGTCGCTTGGCTGCTCTTAGGTATTCCAAGTTCTTGTGATCGGTAAAGATGAGAACCGGATGTACAGCACCCTCCAGTAGATAGCGCCATTCTTCCAGAGCCGCTTTGATGGCCAACAGTTCCCGGTCTCCCACATCATAATTTTTCTCAGATGACGAGAGTTTACGGGAAAAGAATGCTACAGGAAACAAGAGGGCTTTGGGGCCCTGGCGTTGAGAAAGTACTGCCCCCACTGCGATCTCTGAAGCATCCACTTCCAGCACAAACGGTAACGCAGGGTCCGGGTGCTTGAGGATAGAAGCAGAAGTAAACAGTCCCTTTAATTTCTCGAATGCTGCCTGTGCTCGGGACGACCAACAGAATCGTGCCCCCTGTCTAGTAAGTTCCGTTATTGGTGAAATGATCTTAGAGAAGCCTTTAATAAATTTCCTGTAGAAGTTGGAAAATCCTACGAAACGTTGGACCCCTTTCTTGTCTGTAGGAGCAGGCCAGTCCAGGATGGCCGATACTTTTTGTGGATCCATTTTGATTCCTTCAACAGAAATAATGAGTCCCAAGAACTGGATACTCTGACGTTCGAACTCACACTTGTCCAGTTTAGCGTATAAGCCATGTTGCCTGAGCCGGACGAGAACATTCCTGACGTGCCTGCGATGATCAGCCAAAGAAGAGGAGAAGATGAGTATGTCGTCCAGATAAACGATGACGTAGAGGTCCAGGATTTCTCTAAAGATGTCGTTCACAAAGTGCTGGAACGTAGCTGGGGCATTACAAAGACCGAAGGGCATGACCTGGTACTCGAAATGCCCGAAACGAGTGCGAAACGCAGTCTTCCACTCGTCACCCTCTCGGATGCGGATTAAGTTGTAAGCACCCCGGAGATCCAATTTAGTAAAGATTCTGGCAGTGCCCAGCCTTTGGAATAACTCAGGTACCAGAGGGAGCGGGTAGCGATTTTTAATCGTTATCTTATTCAATTCGCGGTAATCGATACATGGCCGCAGAGAATGGTCTTTCTTTTCCACAAAGAATAAGCCCGCACCGGCCGGGGAGGTGGACGGGCGGATAAATTTCTTCTTTAGATTTTCATCTAAATACTGCTTCAGGGTGTCCAGCTCCTGCTCAGTCAAGGGGAAGATCCGGCCAAAAGGTACCTCGGTTCCAGGAAGCAATTCAATTGGACAGTCGTAGGGCCTGTGTGGAGGTAGCAATTCTGCCCCCTTTTTACTAAACACATCCGCAAAGTCTCGGTAAGGCTCAGGGATAGCTTGAAGCAGATCAACATCTGGATGTAGACAGAGGAGTTGGGTAACCTCACGGCCTGTCCCTTGCATACAGTGTTGAAGACAATATCCAGAGAGGAACTCGACATTACCAGAAGCCCAGTTGATTTGGGGGTTGTGCACCTGTAGCCAAGGTATTCCAAGAATGACTGGAAAGAGAGGGGACGAGATGGCGTCCAGACAGAGATATTCACGGTGTCGCTGGCCCATGATGGCTTCTAAGGGGACGGTCTCCTGAGTGACCGGGCCGGAGCGGAGAGCAGAACCGTCAGCAAGATGAACAGCAAGGCTTTGAGTCTTGGTTTGGAGAGGAATGGCATGTTGGGAGGCAAAGGTCCGGTCGATAAAACAGCTGCAGGCTCCAGAATCAATGATAGCTGGGACTTGGATGGCCTTTCCAGGAAGCTGTAAAGTGACAGAAATGGTTAGGTGCGTGCCAATAGTGGGTACAATAGTAGCACAGGTACGAACATCAGAGCGACACTTACGCATCTTGTTGGGGCAACCGCTGGCGTAGTGCCCAGATTCCCCACAGTAGAGGCAGAGGTTGTGTGCCCGTCTACGTGTCTTCTCCTCTGGGGTCAAAGAAGGGCGGAACAGACCGAGCTGCATTGGTTCAGGTGCATCATAGGTCGAGGCAGGTGGAGGAGCGGGAGATCTGCTGGGAGGACAGGGTACTTGTGGAATCATCCAGGTGGGACGAAAGGTACTGGTGGTTCTTTCAGTACGTCGCTCTCGCAGTCTACGGTCTATTTGGATGGACAGATTGATAAGCTCTTCCAGGGTCTGTGGTACCCCTACTCGTGCTAACTCATCTTTGAGGGGTTCTGACAACCCCATCCTGAACTGATGGCGCAACGCGGCGTCATTCCATGCCGTGTCAGAACTCCAGTGTCTGAACTCGACGGCATAGTCTTCTGCTGCTCGACGGCCTTGACGAAGGGCCTGTAAGGTGGCTTCCGCGGTGGCAGTGAGCTGGGGGTCTTCGTATAGTTGGGACATGGCACCAAAGAAGGCCTCCAGACTATCCAAGATGACTGATTTCTGCTCCAAAAGTCGGTGGGCCCATGTTTGTGGTTCACCAGAAAGTAAGGAAATATCAAAGCCCACCTTAGTGACTTCAAGGGAGAACGTGCGTGGCTGTAGGGCGAAGTAAAGGTTGCAGGCGTTCCGGAAGGCACGATACCTACTTCGGTCTCCGAGAAATCTTTCAGGTACTGGTACTTTTGGCTCAGGAGGTAACATGACCACAGAGGGTGCTGAGGTGGCTGCTGCGGACCCTGGTGGACCGGAAGGTGCGGACAAGGCCTGTACACGCTCTTCCAAGCTGGAGTATCCCTCTTGTAGGCTCTTCACAGCCTGGGTTAGACCCGCCAGATGTCGGCAGAGTTCGTCCATGGGGGAGGCCCCCTGCCCGGACTCGGTCATGGCTGCCTAATACTATCAGGCTCCTACTTACCAGACCGGCGAGTCCTGTCGGGCAGAGGGTAGGCTCCCTTACCCTCCGACTATCGGCCCCCTGGTAGAGTAAACAGAGGGCGCGAAAGTACGGAGTGGTATGAAGGCCTGTGTTGCTGTCCAGGTATTGCAGTCCAGATGTTGCAGGGTTAATAGCTGGAAAGACTGGAGTAGGCTGGAGCACCGTCACTGAGCTGAGCAGGCTAGTGTGGACAACAGGCAGGAGGTCTGCAGACAGGCAGATAGGATCCTAGGGAGCAGGCAGATGGATGGTCAGGAGGCAGGCCGGGTTTGGCAATAGGCAGTCGGCAGAGGTACAGTGGAACAGGCAAGCGGATGGTCAGACAAGCAGAGGTCGGTGCAGGCAGAGTTCAGAGAGAGGTCGGGGGACAAGGCCGGGTCAATAGGTATAGCAGGAACAGACAAGGTACACGGTCAGGCTCAGGAACGACTAGCTGTTGATTAGGCAGCACTGGTCACAAGAACTCACTGGCTTAAATGGGGCTTTTGGCGCCAAACGACGTGCACGCGTGCGCCCCGGCACACACAGGCACGCGCGCCCGCCAACGCCCGCGCGTGCGCCCCCGCACACCGGCGTGCACAGTGGAACGATCCTGGACACACACGCCGGCGCCGCGAGGAACACGCACGGCGAGGTCCGCAGGAACGCGCGCGCCAACGCACCCTGACGCACACCACCGCGGGCGCCCCGCCTGCCGAGGTAAGGCCCCTGACAGTCATACTCATTACATTACACCTCCCCACTTTTTTTTTTTAATCATAAAACTATTTGTTTATAATGATTGAACATTTACTCAAAGTGGAACTCTACTCATAAAAATGTGATAAAATAAGGTTCATTAGCAAGAAAAATACATTCCACATTAATTATTATGCTACCATTTTACTGAAGCCGAGAACCTTTGAGCAGCAGTAGAATTTCAGGCTGTCAGCGGACTGGCCTCTAGATTTTAATCAGTGCAAAAAAATAGAGCACAACTGAGCCTGTGCAGAGCAGGGTGGAACAGTGGATTTTAAACAGTACAGTGGAACCTCGGTTTGTGAGTAACGCGGTTAACGAGCGTTTCGCAAAATGAGCACTGTATTTCTAAAAATCCTAACTCGGTTTGCGAATGTTGTCTCGCAAAACGAGCAGGATTCAGGCCAAAAGCGGTGTGCAGTACCGCTTTTTGCCTGAGGTGGGGGGCGCCGGAGCAGAACAGCGCGATCGTCGGCATTCGGAAATGCACGGAAAGACCCGAGGACAGTTCGACTGACCTCGGCAAACCTCGGAAAGGCTCGTGAACGGAGTCTTTCCGAGGTTTGCAGAGGTCAGCCGAAGTGTACTCGGGCCTTTTCGGCCATTTCCGAGGCTCTCTGGCGCCCCCCGCCTCTGGCCGCATGCGTTATTGCAACCCATTGAAGTCAATGCAGAACAAATTATTTTCGTTTCCATTGACTTCAATGGGAAAACTCGCTTTGATATGCGAGTACATTGGATTACGAGCATACTCCTGGAATGGATTATGCTCGTAATCCGAGGTTCCACTGTATAGGCACTTATTTTTTACTGTGTTTCATAGCTACACCTGCAAAAGGGGTCAGCCTCAAGTGATCCAGCAGGAATTAATTTTCTGACCAAAGTTCCACTTTAAGGTGTTCACAATAATAACACTTATATCATATATAACAATCAAAACAAAGGTAATTCTCTACATACAGAGTATCACATACAATTATTTAGGATTGTCCATTACTGAAATACTTTTATTGTCTTTTTCTGCAACAGTCTCTTGTATGCATTCCACAACACTCCTGCTAATCTCACTCAGACTTTGACTACTATAGAAACTGAAAATGTCACTGTCACAAATGTGGATTTAAATGGACACTTGAATTGTGAATTCTTCCACTTCCTTTTATGATCTTTAATGTACTTGCAGTCATCAAGAGTTACTGACATACATTCTTGGATCTGTTTAGAAACAAAGCTACACCAATTTAGTTAATTCTTTTAAACACATGAACATTTTATCTCCCAATGTACAGCATTAAGTCTAAGCGACTATCATTTGCCTCTAAAACTCCTAAAATTAGTGACAAATCTATCCAAAGTTTCATATGGCCCAGTAAATTGTATTTATTTTGGTCTACAACAGCCCATACATCCTGTCCACCAATGAATATGTGGACACAAGGTTTTATCGTCTATGTCAAGCATAGAGCAGAATGGAACTGATTTTTCATAAAAATGAGTACAATTATCTGATATCAGTGCTGTATACACCCCAATCCTGAGAAAAACTTCCCACATCAGACACTTAGCTGTTGTCTCGTACATTTGCATGACCATATGAAAAACTTTGATTTACTTTAAAAAGGAGCAGACATTTATTAAAGTATATCTATATCTACAGCTTTGTTCTTTCATTGCAATAAAGTCTATATGCAGGCACACAAAATAGACTTTGTAGAACTACATTTTATGAAACTACATTGTGATAATGTTCAGAATTAAAAAGAAATTAAATAAAATTACACTTGCTTAGTCTGTTAAATCCAAAGAGGTTAAGAAAATTACTACTTCCGGTTCCGGCGCCGCATGAGGAGGAGGTAGGAACCCTCAGCTCCCGCTACACTCTCCGTATATAGGGCCATAAAAGCCCAGCAAACGCCTCGGGGAGACCCCCCCTTACACTGGCACACAGAGGAGACACATATGGATCGCTTTGTAGAGCGATCATATGCTCGAGCGGCGTCCTCCTCACTGACACAGGCAGGAGGGACAGAGACAGGCGCAGCTAAAATGGCGGCCGTGATTTCTTCAGCGGAACAGCTGCAGCCGCCTTCACTGCCTACACAGCCATCTTCACTGTACCCCTCAGCCCCAGTAACAACAGCAGCTGACCCTGCCTCTCCTGAAGGCATAGCCCAGGCAGTTGTAGCGCTGCTGGGACCTACTCTTGCTGCCACAGTAGACACAGCAGTGAACAGAGGGCTGGAGTTGCTCCATGTAGAAGTGCAGGCACAAGCACAGAGGATTACACTCACAGAGGAACGGATCTCCTCTTTCGAAGATGAAGCTGCTGCTACATCTGCTGCAGTAGCACGTATGAGCATTACACACAGAGAGATTTTGGATAAACTCGACGATCTCGAAAATCGTTCGAGACGAAACAATTTAAGGATAATAGGACTTCCTGAATCAATCACTACTCTACATCTAACAAACATATGTGCAAAGATCATTCCCGAACAACTGGGCCTCCGCATACCATGCATAGTAGAAAGAGCGCATCGCATTGGACAATACACGGAAACCCGCATCAAACCCCGACATGTTATTGTCAAATATTTGAACTATGCAGATAAGAATGCCATTATGCAAAAGTTTCACCGCTCCCGCTCACTAACAGTGGATGGCGCAAAACTGCTATTATTCGCGCATTACTCTGTTGAGGTCATGAATAAGCGCAAGGCATTTTCTCCAATATGCTCCATTTTGTACAACAATCAGCTCAGATTCTCCTTGGCTTACCCGGCAACCCTTCGAGTTCAAACACATGATGGGGAACAACTCACTTTTACCACGCCTGATGAAGCGGAAAAATTTGTCTCTACTCTGGGCACGGAAATGGAACATATCAACTCTACAGAGGACTATGCTGCAACATCGGTGACCCCTCCATCTTCATCCGCTAAGCCCCAACGTAGTCCAACCAAACCCCCATACAAGCGCCTTCGTGCTACACAAAAAGAGGATCGTTCAGGACACCGCTGATGACCTACAATGACCAGATGTTATTTCACTTATCTGGGAGACGGGTAGTATTACTCCCCCCACATGCTCCCTTTCTCCTTTCCTTACGTTATTTCTACAACTTTTATACCTTATATGCCTAAGTGAACTGCCGCAGTTAGTAATATAACATGCTGCTATGTTTAGGCACGGTTTTGTTTGCTCAATATTTGCTCAGTTAACCATAGAGATATGGCTTTGTAAAACTCGCACTGTTTACGGGTTAAGTTGTTTGACCACCACTGAAACAAAAAAATTCGCCCGTGGGACTTTAGATGAAGTGTCCATGGTGATCCCATATAAATAGAGAGAGTATAGAAATAACAAAATTTATTGAAATAAATATCATCCAGTACAAGTCATAAGCATGGGTGACAATTACATAGGAACAGCAACATGATAAAATGGTCCTAAAACATAACCATCATGACATAACATCAAAGTATAAAAAGTACAGATATACATGATATGTCTCTAACCCGATGCGTTTCGCGAGCTCTCCTCGCTTCATCAGGGGCTGATGTGTATATCTGATGTCTGTAATAACAAGTAAAAATGTATTGAAGTATAGCTTGTAATTGGACAACAACATGAAGCCTGAAGCTAGTAATCCGATACCTACTTGTCAGGCACTTGACCCCAAAGAGGGTGGCCCCAGGCAGGGGGCGGCGGGAATACATCTCCCCCGGGAGCTGAGGGGGAGGAGACCACGGGCGAATTTTTTTGTTTCTGTATGTAATATAGGGATGGAGGTGTCTCATGTTAGGGAGCAGCTCTCAGACTTTTCCTTTTTTTCTATTTGAACCCAGGTGGAAGACACCTAAATGCCCTGAGTCTGTTGCTGCTCCTAGATCCAGTTTATAAATATATATATATACTTGACTACCCATCCACAATATGAGATGGTTTCTTGTAGGTGACTCCCCTTTTCCACTTGCGGACCTGGCTCCATGTGTGTGGCTCTCGGTTTGGGGGGGCGGTTCATTTCCCCCCGGGAGCTGCGATGCACAAATGGGGTTTATCTTCCCCTGCTGTCTCCGCCTCCCCACCATAGAAGGGGCGGAGCCACCAGTGCATCAGCGTCATGCCGTGTGCTACAGTGAGAGACTTCCGCATACAGCGGTGTCCCCACCTCCTGAGCACAGTTAACATCCGGACGATGGGCGGGTACCTCTGCTGCGTCCCGCCGCATGCTGGCGGGCGCGGTGTGTGCGGTCCCCCCCACCGATGTTTGTATGACGTTGGGGGCGGAGGCTACGGCGGACGTCCGGATATTTAGGCGGGGGTTTTGGCATGATCAGTTTTCCTTTCATTTGGCTCCTTCTACACACTGGCGAGAGACTATACTGGTAGGCATCACCATTATATTTATATATTTTTACATGTCACCCCACCAGTGTACTTACCACTTGTATAGGTACACCCTGCAATATCACTTGCATTTTATTGATAACTACTTTTGTCTATTCACCATTTTACTTTCTTGTTTGTCTGCATCTTTTCCTCTTCTTTACTTTCTGCAGTTTTTCTTGTCTTTTTTCTTTGCCATCTTTTCTTATTCTTCCTTTTTTTTTTCTTCTCTTTTCTTTTTCCCTTTTTTCCTTTTCCTCCACCATTCCCTCCCACTCTTTCCTCTACACTTTCTTTTTTTACATCCACTCCCCCCCCCCATGCTCTGCAGGACGCTCTTATATTTCCTGTACCATAGCCTAATACCTTATACTCCCATTACATTGTGATATGAATCATTCAAGTTATACAATACATATATTCATGTACCTTATCATGGTATACATGCCATGTAGGACTTTTAGGTTATTTAGGAGGTCATACTATCCATCATTTTTTATATATACATATACATCTATATATTTCATTACAGAGACTAAGCCCTGCTAGATTCATGGTTAACACCTGGGCCACACCTGGGCTCACATCTTTTTTACTTTTTCTCTGTTTTCTGTTCTGCTCTCACTCTCCTTTTCATGCTCTGTTGGACACCCTGCACCCACCATACTCAATCATATTACTGCAAACCCTTTTGGATATGGTTACTATCATTATCTTAGATACATATATTTTTGTCATATTTTATTACAGTGAGCACGCTCTGTAACCATCGTGGGTGACAATCGGGTCCATCCTTTTTCTTTTTATTTCGCCATGCCTGCCCTATGCCTGATCCTGGACCTCCACTCCGTGGTCTCCTCCCCCTCAGCTCCCGGGGGAGATGTATTCCCGCCGCCCCCTGCCTGGGGCCACCCTCTTTGGGGTCAAGTGCCTGACAAGTAGGTATCGGATTACTAGCTTCAGGCTTCATGTTGTTGTCCAATTACAAGCTATACTTCAATACATTTTTACTTGTTATTACAGACATCAGATATACACATCAGCCCCTGATGAAGCGAGAAGAGCTCGCGAAACGCGTCGGGTTAGAGATGTATCATGTATATCTGTACTTTTTATACTATGATGTTATGTCATGATGGTTATGTTTTAGGACCATTTTATCATGTTGCTGTTCCTATGTAATTGTCACCAGTGGTTATGACTTGTACTGGATGATATTTATTTCAATAAATTTTGTTATTTCTATACTCTCTCTATTTATATGGGATCACCATGGACACTTCATCTAAAGTCCCACGGGCGAATTTTTTTGTTTCTGTATGTAATATAGGGATGGAGGTGTCTAATGTTAGGGAGCAGCTCTCAGACTTTTCCTTTTTTTCTATTTGACCACCACTGAGGCTTCAGTTGCAGATCCGCTCCTCTGATTCCCCCTATTTCTAGTTCTAATTCACAAGATATAGTCCTTCATTGACGCCTCCCTCCTAGGTGAGGAGTTGATACGCTCCATGTAAAACCTCAGTCCTTATGACTTGCAATTTATTCACATCTCCTCCCCCATGCCCTTCTACCCCCCTCCCTCTGCCTTAACACCTGCAGCCAAGAGTGGAATGGGAGATTGATGGGAGCCATGAAAAGTAGTCGAACCTCATGTGGAAAAAAGTGAAGCTTATAATATATGTTAAAGATTTTTCCCATTTAACTTTTGCCAAGCTGTTTTTTTTTATCCATAGCTATGTTTATTTATCGAATGTATTCACCTGTTCAATACTTATAACCTCAGGAAACTTTAGTGACCTCCAGATTGCAGATGCATTGTCTGATTGGGGGCCTTATTACACACCCTCAACCCAATATACTTCTCAACATCAGACATGGCCTCTTCAACCTGTGAGAACCACTTAAAGTTTACTTCATGGAATGTCAAGGGACTCCGCTCTCCATGTAAGCGGATGGCTATTCTTAGACATCTGAAGTGTCTTCGGACGGATGTGGCCCTACTACAGGAAACACACCTGTCTGCAGATGATCTAACCCGCTTACGTAAATTGTGGGTGAGTACAGTGTATGGATCGCCTGCACTTGGCCGCAAAGCGGGTGTGGCTATCTTAATACATAAGAATTTAAAACACACTTTAAGGGGCGTTAGGATTGACTCGTCAGGCCGCAAAATGACCCTACACATGACTTTAGACAACAAACAAGTGGCTATCACTAACATCTATGCTCCTAACTCGCCAGACATCTCTTTCTTCCAAGACATGGTGCATAGGATACTCTCCGCTCCTGAAACACTACACTTAGTAGGCGGGGATTTCAATTCGGTCATGTCCACGCTAGCAGACCGCACAAAAGACTCAACCCACCGAACACATAACTCCACATCGCAAACACCCGACTCTACTCTCCTGACACAAGCCGTTACCTCCATGCAATATGTGGATACTTGGCGTCTGAACGACCCGACAGATAGGGAGTATACTTTCTTCTCACCCCCACACAACTCCTTTTCACGCATCGATTACTTCTTTGCCTCCCCTGCACTAATCAACACCTTATGCGAATCAGAGATTTTAGACGCTAAGATATCAGATCATAGCCCCATATCTATACACATGTCACAGGCCACACCTTCATCTCCTTCGCCCATATGGCGCTTTCCATCTTACTTGATGGACAACCAAGATTTTCGCCATACGCTAAACACAGCATGGAACGATTATGTCTCCACTAATGGAGCTCATATCACCGAATCCAATCTCTTTTGGGAAGCTGGCAAAGCCTTCTTAAGAGGGACAATCATTTCCTATACCACACAATTTAAAAAACACACTAAACAACAATACAGACAAGCTAGTGAAGCTCTACGTACAGCCCATGACTGCTTAACTTTAAATCGTACACCTGATAATATCCGAACGTGGAGACAAGCTAAGTGCACGTTTGATCTTTGGGCGGAACAACAGGAGGCGGCTAAAATGGCATACTCTAAATTACATTTTCACGGATATGGCAACAAAGCAGGCAAGCTACTGGCTAAACTGTGTGCAGGAACGAGACGACCCACTCGCATCTCTACTTTGAGAAATGCGGATGGATCCCTAATTACATCTACTGATGAAATCAGCAATATAATCACGAAATATTACACAGATTTATATGCTGCTGACCAAACTGATCCAGCCACTACTGAAGCTCTCCTGTCCAAAGTACGTCTACCCAGACTTCAAACTGCACAACTAGAGGCACTTAATGCACCTATCACAACCGACGATATCCGGCGAACGATCAAAACTATGTCATCTAATAAAGCTCCAGGTCCTGACGGATACACGGCCGAATTTTATAAACCAACGATTTTCTCCCCGACACCCTGAAACATGTATACGCAGCCATGTGGGATGGGGGACCATATCTTCCTACAGGGACACAAGCCCACATCAAACTGATATCTAAAAAAGGAAAAGACCCCCAACTGCCAGGTTCTTACCGCCCAATATCCCTAATAAATGCTACACCCAGCCCAATCGGGATTTGTTTTGGGTCGATCAGCCACTTTAAATATACGAAAAGTACTAATGGCGTTACACTACGCTACAACACACCCTGATCAAGATGTCGCTATTATATCACTAGATGCCGAAAAAGCTTTCGACAACGTTAGTTTGTCCTGGCTGTTTCGAGTATTACAACAATTCGGCTTCACAGGTCCTATCTTGAGTTTTCTTCAACAAATGTATGCATCTCCGACAGCACGACTTGTCACTCCTGACTTCGTGTCTGCCTCAATCCCTCTGACTAAGGGAACGAGACAGGGCTGCCCACTTTCCCCCTTACTTTTTAACTTAGCCATAGAACCACTATCCAGAATACTCAACTCACAAGATGGAGTCAGCGGGATCGAAATAGGAGACCAAGTTCTCAGATCCGCTTTATTTGCAGACGACATACTGTTGTTCTCCACTAACCCTCTTTCAGACTTTGACAGACTGCGAGAACTTTTTGCGGCTTTTCGACTGAGCTCGGGCTTTCGAATAAACTTCGACAAAAGCGAAATTTTACCACTACACCCACGATTATCAACTAAGTGGAAACATCTATCACCATTCACTTTGGCAACCCGATATATCACTTATCTAGGCATACACATAGGACGTGAACCCTCTTCTCTCTATGTACTTAACTACCCACCTTTAATAACTAAGATTGTGCAGGAGTTGGAAGCTTGGGCGGCCCTCCCCCTCTCGCTCTTTGGGAGATGCCACTTATTCTAAATGGTGTCGTTTACGCGCTTGCTCTACCCAATGCAGACCATACCTTTATTATTAAAACACTCAGATGTACAGAAAATTCATAAAGCATTAACAACTTTTATTTGGTCTCGCAAAAAAACACGTATTGCGCTACAAAAACTATGCCTCCCAAAGTCCGAGGGTGGGACGGGTCTACCCAATTTACGTTTTTATAATCTTTCTTGTTTGCTTAGGCAGGGTTTGGATTGGCTGAACGGAAAGTCCAAATACTGCAACACTCTTCTTGAAGGTGCAATGACCTCACCTCACACACTATCAGCTGTCCTCCACTCTAATCTCAATGCTCTACCACCTCACCTCAAGTCAAATACACTCATCAAAGATACTATAATTGCCTGGAGAGAAGTACGAAAATTATTGGGGCTCCCTTCAAATATTTCAAGACATTTACCCATTCAAGGAAACCCTATGTTTCTCCCATCCACGATGCACAAAGCATTTGACCAATGGGGATCCAACGGCCTCACGAAAGTAGTCTCCATATACCAAGGCACATCGGGACACTTCAAACCTTTCCGATCACTAGCAAGCGAATTTTCCCTACCATCAACACACATATTCTTCTACTATCAATTGATCGATTATTTGAAGTCCTGCTATGGACCCAAATCTGATCCCTTCCAGAAATCCTTTGTAGACACGGTTCTACAGCAAAATGACTACTCCATCACCAATCTATACTCCTACCTCATCCAACATCAATCTGCAAAATACCACCTCAAACCATTTCATAAATGGTCTGTTATCCTAGGAGATGATGAACTGTCAGTAAAAATACTTGAAGGATACAGGCAAGTCCGCAAACTTACGATATCTGAAACATGGCGGGAAACCCAATTCAAGATTATACACAGAGCCTACTACACTTTCTACTTCACCAAGGACAATCCAAGTCAAATGAAATGCCCTTGGTGTTCTGAACCACGCCCCACCTTATTGCACCGTCTTTGGGAATGCACAGCCATAACCACATTTTGGAATTCTGTCTTGGATCACATTGGCAAAATCAGTAAAGCACAAATCCCAAAGGATCAATTATTATGCCTATTTGGATACACGCCCCAAACATCCCCCCCAACAACCAGAGGACCTATGAATATTCCCCAATGGGCACATCTACTCCTTCTAGTAGCCCGCAGAACGATAATGAAACACTGGATTTCAACGACTCCACCTGCCCTACCCGAAGTGAAAAAAGCTATGATGTCACTTTTTTACATGGAACGGCTCGACACCATTACACTGAACTTTCGCTCTACTTCGCGCTTCTTCATGAGATGGCGTAAATATATAGAAGCCACGTTAACCCAGACAGCTCTACAAGACGTCATGCGCCCATTCCGATACACAGACTGGTACCTGAAAAGAGATATCTCAAACTCTCTGGGCATAAAATTAAAAATCCTACTCAGACGGACCCCCCCAACTTCCAACCACCATAATTCTTCACAAAGTCATTACAGCTCCTTGACTTCCAAGTCCCCCGTATCTCTGACACTGGTAACTCTCACAGCCTACGTTGTTACTGTTTGAACATAATGCATCCTTATAGGACATTGTTGTCTACACTTTGCTTCCACTCCTGAGGGTATAAAGGTACATACACCCATCATACTATGTAAAATGCTAGAAGGCTATTATTCTTTAAGAGAAAGTAATCCGCTTGGCATACCCCCCTTCCCCCCCCCCCCCTTTTTTTTCCCCTTTTTTTTTTTTTTATTTCTTGTTTACAAGATAGTTTTGTTTTGTTTCCACCTTATCTACACTGAGACATATGCATTTATTTGTATGTATATGAGCTCACCTGCCTTGATATTACTGCATTGTACCTGTTTATATTATGTAAACCTCAATAAAAAAAAAATTAAAAAAAAAAAGAAAATTACTATGCATTACTATGTCCCTACTTATCTGAAAGAAGAAAATAAAACCGGAAAACATTAATCAGTGTTATTATCAATGATGAAACAATGCCTAGATCAACAGCCTACAACTTAAGATATCTAAATATTTGAGTATACCATCACTAGTAACAAATACCACTGTTTATGAGCGAAAGAAAGCTTCACATTTTTATAAGACACAGTTTCTGTTGTCAGTAAAACTTTCTAAATT
Organism: Lithobates septentrionalis; assembly: GCA_037952835.1. Classification (NCBI taxonomy): domain Eukaryota; kingdom Metazoa; phylum Chordata; class Amphibia; order Anura; family Ranidae; genus Lithobates; species Lithobates septentrionalis. Next base: position 2,390,357 of record JBBDGP010001198.1, read on the forward strand.
TAAGATTAAAATGTATCATATGTCCTTTACAGGGGCCATAAGTAAATAGAATGTCATTACAGTTTATTTAATTACATTTGACACATTAGCACATTGTGCTCATGTCTCCATAAAATATTTTTCCCCACATCAATAAATGTAACCCTTATAATTGGTGACCAAAAACAAGCCACATATCTGGGATAAGGCTAACCAAATGTTTAATAAAGTAACAAAACTATAGATTGATCCCACACTACATATATATACACATACTCCTTGTAAATAAAGTATTACACTTAATTGATTGGTTGCAGATTTACATTGCATGCTAGAGCCCCTCCTAAAATATGTCTCATGTATATTGCACCCATAGCTTCCAGGTCTTTCAACATTTTATTAGTTAACTAGAGTTTCCTTAAGAATAATTATTTACACATTTTATTGTTAATTAGATCATATTAATGCAGAGTGACCCTAATCCAAAAACTTACATTGCCACCTGAAGTAGCATAACTAGGAACTTGAATAATAAAAAATCAAAAGGAGTGAACAAAGTATAACTTTACATATGAAAAAGGGATGGTTGCTGCTGGAATAAAGAAACAAATTATTACTTTAGTCAAACTAATAATCAGCCTGATGATTACAAAATATTGTAATCAGGTAGGAAAAAATAAGTTATGGCCAATACCAATAAGGGACCTTGCTCAACAGAGCTTACAAGCTAATATTAAAAATTAAGACTCTAATTATCTAACTCCCCCCCCATGTATGTGCTACATATAGCACATATAATAGGATGGTAGCACTGTTTTCACCATGCATCACTCTTCACTATTCTTTTTTAGAAAATAAGAAACAAATATAAATAAAAAATATAAATTTGGAGTACCCTTGTACCAAATAAATAAATCTCATTGCTATGTTTGTGAATACTACTAAGTAGGCAAATATATAAAGATGACAGTATACATAATACTGTACAATAAGATAGGGACATGACAAAATAAACAACAAAAGCTACAAGGGAAAATAAGCACCCTACTTACAAGAGTGATACACTAAAAATAAAATGCACCTTGCACTACTGCAGTCCATAATAAAAAAGACAGAATACCTATTATAATCTACAATTTATATTCTAAAAAAAAGAGACCTAATCCTATGATAGACATTTCCCTGTTTAGAAGCATACAAAATAAAAATTAACAAATGTTTAAGAATAAGAACGTATTCTGAGATTTTTCTGGTCAGCTCATCAAGTTTCTGTCTAAATTAACCAGACATAACTCCCTAAACGTGCCCCTTTCATCTCAGTACCAAGCGCTGAGATGAACTGTCACAAAAGTGATTTAATGTTGTTGTTGCACATATGTGCAGACAGCTATTTCTAAAATGGTGGCTAAACCTTCTACGCTCATACTGAAAGAAATACATTATCTTGTCTAACGTGTAAAATCTACAACTGTAAAAATCTTTTTAAGCATGACATTAATTACATTAGCACCATTGAATCTATCTACATAAATATTCCTTCCAGAAGCAGTATGTTAGATACAAAAAACATGGGTGAACTTTGTGTCGTAAATTACTTAAAACAAAAACAACTTTCTTTTTTCTACAATTTAAATAACTTCTAACTCCCTCAGCCCATTCATGGTGCTATCTAGCTGAGGTACATATTCAAAATAATATAAAAAAGATTAATGAATCGTGCATTCCGCACACACACTCACTCACTGCTAGGGATGAGCCGAACACCCCCCGGTTCGGTTCGCACCAGAACCCGCGAACGGACCGAAAGTTCGCACGAACGTTAGAACCCCATTGACGTCTATGGGACTCGAACGTTCGAAATCAAAAGTGCTCATTTTAAAGGCTAATTTGCATGGTATTGTCCTAAAAAGGGTTTGGGGACCCGGGTCCTACCCCAGGGGACATGTATCAATGCAAAAAAAACTTTTAAAAACGGCCGTTTTTTTGGGAGCAGTGATTTTAATGATGCTTAAAGTAAAAAAAAAAAAAGTGAAATATTCCTTTAAATATCGTACCTGGGGGGTGTCTATAGTATGCCTGTAAAGTGACGCGTGTTTCCCATGTTTAGAACAGTCCCTGCACCAAATGTCATTTTTAAAGGAAAAAAACTCATTTAAAACTGCTTGCGGGTTTAATGTCATGTCGGGTCATGGCAATATGGATGAAAATCAGTGAGACAAACGGGAAGGGGTACCCCCCCAGTCCATTACCAGGCCCTTTGGGTCCTGTATGGATATTAAGGGGAACCCCGCACCCAAATTAAAATAAGGAAAGGCCCTATATACTCTGAACAGCAGTATACAGGCGGTGCAAACAAGACAGGGACTGTAGGTTTGTTGTTAAGTAGAATCTCTTTGTAATTTTGAACGGGTACATTTTTAACGTGTTTAGCTCCAGCCAAAAAATCTTTTCTAAGCTTTTTGGAAAACATAGGGAAGGGTTATCACCCCTGTGACATTTGTTTTGCTGTCTTTCCTCCTCTTCAGAAGATTTCACCTCACTTTTTTGTCCCAATGAAAAATGTTTTTTGAAAATTTGGGTTTTTTTGTGGAACAAGGATTGGAAAGCATCAGTGGAAAGGAGAAATTGTTTTCCCATATTAACTCTTACAGGAGAGAATTTCCCTTCCTAGGGGTAGATTTCATCTCACTTCCTGTTGTCTCCTTCCGTTTGAAAGTAGGAGTCGTTTGTAAGTTAGATGTTTGAAAGTAGGGTCCTGCCCTATATACTCAGCAGAAATTTGGGCCTTAGGTGTTGCTGTGGCCACAACACTGTAAGCCCTCACAGGGCCCTGCTGTGAAATATTAGATCAAGAATTGTAATTACATGCCCCTGTTGAACAGGAGCTGAAAAATTAGGCCTTAGGCACTGGTGCTGGTGCCACAACACTGCAACCCCTCACAGACACTCTAGTTGGAACGCAGGAACGAGCCCTGCTGCAAAGTATTGCTTCAAAAATTGTAATTACACGCCCCTGTTAGACAGGGGCAGAAAAATTGGGCCTTAGGCACTGGTGCTGGTGCCACAACACTGCAACCCCTCACAGACACTCTAGTTGGAACGCAGGAACGAGCCCTGCTGCAAAGTATTGCATCAAAAATTGTAATTACACGCCCCTGTTAGACAGGGGCAGAAAAATTGGGCCTTAGGCACTGGTGCTGGTGCCACAACACTGCAACCCCTCACAGACACTCTAGTTGGAACGCAGGAACGAGCCCTGCTGCAAAGTATTGCATCAAAAATTGTAATTACACGCCCCTGTTAGACAGGGGCAGAAAAATTGGGCCTTAGGCACTGGTGCTGGTGCCACAACACTGCAACCCCTCACAGACACTCTAGTTGGAATGCAGGAACGAGCCCTGCTGCAAAGTATTACATCAAAAATTGTAATTACACGCCCCTGTTAAACAGGGGCTGAAAAATTGTGCCTTAGGCACTGGTGGTGGCGCCCAGAACCAAAAATGTTCTTACAAGCTATCAGCGTGATGATTGAGGAGGAAGAGGATAATTACTCAGGGATAGTCACTCAGCATCAGCATAGGCAGTCTTTGAAGGGATCTGAGATTTCAAAAAAAATTATTCGGTTACATCAGCATCAGGTGCTTGGTAGCTGGTGGTGATCCAAGACTGATTCATTTTTATGAAGGTCAGCCGATCGACCGAGTCGGTGGACAGACGCACCCTGTGATCGGTTACCACGCCTCCAGCAGCTCTGAATGTGCGTTCCGAAAGAAAGCTGGATGCAGGACAGGCCAGTAGCTCAATTGCATACTGTGCAAGCTCTGGCCAGTGATCCATCCTCAAGACCCAGTAACCCAGAGGATTTTCGGTGGGAAAGGTGTCCAAGTCTGATCTTGCCCCTAGGTATTCCTGCACCATGTAAAACAGACGCTGGCGATGGTTGCTGGAACCGATCATACCTTGGGGCTGCGGACCAAAAAATTGTCTGAACGCATCGGTCAGACGGCCACCTTCTCCACCGCTCCTTCTTTGACTGACCGAAGCCTCAGCAACACGCTGTCCAGAAACAGGAGTTTGTAACCTCCTAGTCTCTGGGAACGCGTTGCACAGACCTTTCTGCAAGGCCTCCCGAAGATGTTTCATCCTCTGCTCCCTCTGCGATGGCAAGATAAGGTCCGCAACCTTACCCTTGTAACGTGGATCAAGGAGGGTTGCCAGCCAGTATTGGTCCTTCTCCTTGATACCACAAATACGAGGATCCTTACGCAGGCTTTGCAGGATCAGGGAGGCCATGCAGCGTAGGTTTGCTGAGGCATTCGGTCCGGAGTCCTCTGGGTCACTAAGGACAACAACGTCCACAGCCACCTCCTCCCAGCCACGTACAAGTCGATGTGTTCCTTGGGACTGATCCCTTAAAGACTGCTGCTGATGCTGAGTGCCAGGCTCCACCTCCATACTGACACAATCTTCCTCCTCCTCCTCCTCCTCCTCGTCCTCTTCCTGTGTGATCGGCGGGCACGCAGGAACACTGTCTGGATAAAGGGGGCCTTGAGAGCTAAGGAAGTCCTCCTCTTCCTGCCTCTGTTCTGCCTCAAGTGCCCTGTCCATTATTCCACGCAGCGTGTGCTCCAACAGGTGGACAAGGGGGACAGTGTCACTGATGCATGCACTGTCAGTGCTCACCATCCTCGTGGCCTCCTCGAATGGTGACAGGACAGTGCATGCATCCCTGATCATGGCCCACTGGCGTGGGGAAAAAAAACCAAGCTCCCCTGACCCTGTCCTGGTGCCATAGTCGCACAGGTACTCATTGATGGCCCTCTGCTGCGTGTGCAGCCGCTGCAGCATGGCCAACGTTGAGTTCCACCTGGTGGGCATGTCACAGATTAGGCGGTTCTTGGGCAGGGTAAACTCCTTTTGGAGGTCCGTCAGCCGAGCACTGGCATTATATGACCGGCGGAAATGCACACAGACTTTCCTGGCCTGCCTCAGGACATCCTGTAAGCCCGGGTACCTGCCCAAGAACCGCTGCACCACCAAGTTAAGGACATGAGCCAAACAGGGCACATGGGTCAGTTGTCCCTGTCGGAGGGCAGAGAGGAGGTTGGTGCCATTGTCGCAAACCACCATTCCTGCCTTAATTTGGCGTGGCGTCAACCACCTCTGAACCTGCCCCTGCAGAGCTGACAGAACCTCTGCCCCAGTGTGGCTCCTGTCCCCCAAGCACACCAGCTCAAGCACCGCATGGCATCTTTTGGCCTGCGTACTTGCGTAGCCCCTTGAACGCCTACGGAGCACCGCTGGTTCCGAGGAAGAGGCCATGGAGGAAGAAGAAGAGGAGGGGGTGGAGGAGAGAGGTGTGTCACAATCAGCATTTTGGAGGCGTGGTGGCGGAACAACCTCCAACACTACTGCACCTTGTCCTGCATCCTTCCCAGCTGCCAGCAGAGTCACCCAATGCGCCGTGAAACTTAGGTAACGTCCCTGTCCATGCCTGCTGGACCATGAGTCAGCGGTAATATGCACCTTACCGCTGACCGCCCTGTCCAGCGAGGCATGGACATTGCCTTCCACATGCCGGTAGAGAGCCGGAATCGCCTTCCGTGAGAAAAAGTGGCGTTTGGGTACCTGCCACTGAGGAACTGCACATTCCACAAACTCACGGAAGGGGGCAGAGTCTACCAACTGAAAAGGCAGCAGTTGAAGTGCTAGCAATTTTGCCAAGCTAGCATTCAACCGCTGGGCATGTGGATGGCTGGGAGCAAACTTCTTTCGGCGGTGCAGCAGCTGGGGCAGGGAAATTTGCCTGGTACAATCTGACGTCGGTGTACCAAAAGCAGATTGCCCGCAAGTACTTGGCTGTGACACACCTAATTCTACACCTTCATTCCTCTCACTGCAGGTCTCAGAGAGGACTGAAGGTCTAGTGGGGTTGGAAATCTCAGCTGATGAGGAGCAAGGAGAGATCCTCTTTGTTCTTTGGTGTGGGTCTTTTAGATACGCTTGCCAACGAACTGCATGGCAGGTCAACATATGTCTGGTCAAGCATGTGGTACCCAAGCGGGAGATGTTTTGGCCACGCGAGATACGCTTGAGACATATGTTGCAAATAGCAGCGGTGCGATCTGATGCACTGGTCTCAAAAAAGGCCCACACCAAAGAACTTTTTGAATAACGCGCAGAGACTGCAGCGCCCTGCACATGTGGAGCTTTGGGGTGTGATGCAGTCAATGTGCTGCCCTTAGGCTGGCCCCTGGAGGGCATCCTGCCTCGTTGGTGATGTGCCGCCTCCTCCTCCTCCTCCTCCTCCTCTCTCCTATCAGGCACCCACGTTGAGTCAGTGACCTCATCATCCCCTCCCTCCTCATCACTGGAGCAAACCTGGCAGTATGCTGCAGCAGGGGGAGCATGACTGCCAGATTGCTGTCCTTCTTGGGCACCCCCTCTGTCCGTGCTCATGTTACTGCCTTCATCGAGCTCAGTATCATCATCAGAGCCTTCCAAATGCTGGGCATCCTCCTGGAGCATGTACCCAACACTGTGGTCAAACAGTTCGAGGGAATCCTCAGGAGGACATGGTGGAGCTAGGGAAGGAGTCACTGATGACATTGAGCTGAGGGAAGAGGCCGCTGCTTTGCCAGACAAAGCACCCTGGGCATGGGTGAGAGAGGATGAGGAGGATGAGGACGGCTTGGTCATCCACTCGACCAAGTCTTCCGCATGTTGCGGCTCAACACGGCCAGCTGCCGAAAAAAAGGCCAAGCGTGTCCCATGGCCACGTGCTGATGAGGATGCACCGTCTCCACGACCAGCACTAGACACAGAGCCTGCTTGCCCTCTCTTATTGGCTTGTGACTGTCTGCCTCTCCTTCTTGGCCTTCCAGACATACTAATGGCCTGTAGCTGCACTAAGCTGGGATAGAACACCAGTAATTTTCTTCAGGTAGCTTTATATACTGTAACCAGACAAGCCTGCCTGTCAGTAGGAAGATAACAGGAACGGATCTAGCTGAACACTGTGAGCAGGACGCACTGCACTAAATGTAAATAGCAGGAACGGATCTAGCTGAACACTGTGAGCAGGACGCACTGCACTAAATGTAAATAGCAGGAACAGATCTAGCTGAACACTGTGAGCAGGACGCACTGCACTAAATGTAAATAGCAGGAACGGATCTAGCTGAACACTGTGAGCAGGACGCACTGCACTAAATGTAAATAGCAGGAACGGATCTAGCTGAACACTGTGAGCAGGACGCACTGCACTAAATGTAAATAGCAGGAACGGATCTAGCTGAACACTGTGAGCAGGACGCACTGCACTAAATGTAAATAGCAGGAACGGATCTAGCTGAACACTGTGAGCAGGACGCACTGCACTAAATGTAAATAGCAGGAACAGATCTAGCTGAACACTGAGCAGGACGCACTGCACTAAATGTAAATAGCAGGAACGGATCTAGCTGAACACTGTGAGCAGGACGCACTGCACTAAATGTAAATAGCAGGAACGGATCTAGCTGAACACTGTGAGCAGGACGCACTGCACTAAATGTAAATAGCAGGAACGGATCTAGCTGAACACTGTGAGCAGGACGCACTGCACTAAATGTAAATAGCAGGAACGGATCTAGCTGAACACTGTGAGCAGGACGCACTGCACTAAATGTAAATAGCAGGAACGGATCTAGCTGAACACTGTGAGCAGGACGCACTGCACCAAATGTAAATAGTCTAGATAGAAGATAACAGGAACGGATCTAGCTAAACTGAATACAGTGTATATATATATATATGCAACACCTGGGATGCATATATATACACAATACACTGTAAGTGCAGCTAACTGACTGACTGTTCTGCCTAATCTATCTAACTCAAATCAAATGACACTGTCTCTCTCTCTCTCTCTATCTCTCAGCACACCGGAACACACACTACACAGGGCCGCCGTGCAGGCGGCCTTATATAGTGTGGGGCGTGTACTAAATCCCCTGAGCCATAATTGGCCAAAGCCACCCTGGCTTTGGCCAATTACAGCTCTCTCTACTGACGGCGCTGTGATTGGCCAAGCATGCGGGTCATAGTGCATGCTTGGCCAATCATCAGCCAGCAATGCACTGCGATGCCGCAGTGAATTATGGGCCGTGACGCGCCACACGAATTTGGCGCGAACGGCCCATATCGTTCGCAATTCGACGGACGGTCGAACAGCCGATGTTCGAGTCGAACATGGGTTCGACTCGAACACGAAGCTCATCCCTACTCACTGCTAATAACATATAGAACTTTGATGCTAAAGTCAATCAGTCACCATAGATGTATCAATCCCTAGCCTCTCCACGAAAGTCACATAGGGATTCATTTTACACCTCATACAAAAAAAACACACATACAACAACACATTTAACTCATATAAATATAAATCCTCCTATCAAATACTAATTACAAGTGTCACAAAATCAAAGATATGACACAGAAAGTTCTAATTGTATTTGTATGGCAGATACATACCATTTCTATATGCTTCATACACTATGCAGAATTCAGCATCAGTTGCATGCTTCTTACAATTCACTCACAGAACTAACACACAGGATCCTTCCACACCGTCTTTACAACCACTACAGACTTATTCTAACCTCATTTGGGAGATGATCAGTCTCCCACCATTAATCACACATACAATATTTCCTAACAGTCTACAAAGATTACAAAGAAATTAACTTACATTTGTGAACATTCATTAACAAAATGTCATTATCTTCTGTTGTCTATATAGCAATACACAGTCATTCCACCTGGCAAAGTATGCATACATATGAACACAAATTCCTGACTATATATAAATATACAAATATTCACAAAATTATTAAAACTGACAGGTTAGTTAGTAATTACTTATGGACAGCAGTGCTCACAGTAAAGCCAATAGACACCGTACGCGCATATACGTCTCCTTACCAAAACGGTTGTCTCAAGACACGAAAAACTGCCAAGCCTTGCTTGCCACGGCGATCAGGAATGTGTCAACCTGATCTTAACTCAGTTAGTACACAGACCGTTATAACAGATACATATAAACATATATACACCTATAGTACAAAGATGATACATACCTTTTAACTTTGTTAGCAAATGGAGCTCCAAAACCTTTACCCTAAGTCAGGACTTACCTTTCCTGATATGTCTAAGCTCATGAGTAGGGATGAGCCGAACACCCCCCGGTTGGGTTCGCACCAGAACCTGCGAACGGACTGAAAGTTCGCACGAACGTTAGAACCCCATTGACGTCTATGGGACTCGAACGTTCGAAATCAAAAGTGCTCATTTTAAAGGCTAATTTGCATGGTATTATCCTAAAAAGGGTTTGGGGACCCGGGTCCTACCCCAGGGGACATGTATCAATGCAAAAAAAACTTTTAAAAACGGCCGTTTTTTCGGGAGCAGTGATTTTAATGATGCTTAAAGTAAAAAAAAAAAAAGTGAAATATTCCTTTAAATATCGTACCTGGGGGGTCTCTATAGTATGCCTGTAAAGTGACGCGTGTTTCCCGTGTTTAGAACAGTCCCTGCACCAAATGTCATTTTTAAAGGAAAAAATCTCATTTAAAACTGCTTGCGGGTTTAATGTCATGTCGGGTCATGGCAATATGGATGAAAATCAGTGAGACAAACGGCATGGGTACCCCCCAGTCCATTACCAGGCCCTTTGGGTCTTGTATGGATATTAAGGGGAACCCCGCACCCAAATTAAAATAAGGAAAGGAAATACTCTGAACAGCAGTATACAGGTGGTGCAAACAAGACAGGGACTGTAGGTTTGTTGTTAAGTAGAATCTCTTTGTAATTTTGAACGGGTACATTTTTAACGTGTTTAGCTCCAGCCAAAAAATCTTTTTTAAGCTTTTTGGAAAACATAGGGAAGGGTTATCACCCCTGTGACATTTGTTTTGCTGTCTTTCCTCCTCTTCAGAAGATTTCACCTCACTTTTTGTCCCAATGAAAAATGTTTTTTGAAAATTTGGGTTTTTTTGTGGAACAAGGATTGGAAAGCATCAGTGGAAAGGAGAAATTGTTTTCCCATATTAACTCTTACAGGAGAGAATTTCCCTTCCTAGGGGTAGATTTCATCTCACTTCCTGTTGTCTCCTTCCGTTTGCAAGTAGGAGTCGTTTGTAAGTTAGATGTTTGAAAGTAGGGTCCTGCCCTATATACTCAGCAGAAATTTGGGCCTTAGGTGTTGCTGTGGCCACAACACTGTAAGCCCTCACAGGGCCCTGCTGTGAAATATTAGATCAAGAATTGTAATTACATGCCCCTGTTGAACAGGAGCTGAAAAATTAGGCCTTAGGCACTGGTGCTGGTGCCACAACACTGCAACCCCTCACAGACACTCTAGTTGGAACGCAGGAACGAGCCCTGCTGCAAAGTATTGCATCAAAAATTGTAATTACACACACCTGTTAGACAGGGGCAGAAAAATTGGGCCTTAGGCACTGGTGCTGGTGCCACAACACTGCAACCCCTCACAGACACTCTAGTTGGAATGCAGGAACGAGCCCTGCTGCAAAGTATTGCATCAAAAATTGTAATTACACGCCCCTGTTAGACAGGGGCAGAAAAATTGGGCCTTAGGCACTGGTGCTGGTGCCACAACACTGCAACCCCTCACAGACACTCTAGTTGGAATGCAGGAACGAGCCCTGCTGCAAAGTATTACATCAAAAATTGTAATTACACGCCCCTGTTAAACAGGGGCTGAAAAATTGTGCCTTAGGCACTGGTGGTGGCGCCCAGAACCGAAAATGTTCTTACAAGCTATCAGCGTGATGATTGAGGAGGAAGAGGATAATTACTCAGGGATAGTCACTCAGCATCAGCATAGGCAGTCTTTGAAGGGATCTGAGATTTCAAAAAAAATTATTTGGTTACATCAGCATCAGGTGCTTGGTAGCTGGTGGTGATCCAAGACTGATTCATTTTTATGAAGGTCAGCCGATCGACCGAGTCGGTGGACAGACGCACCCTGTGATCGGTTACCACGCCTCCAGCAGCACTGAATGTGCGTTCCGAAAGAACGCTGGATGCAGGACAGGCCAGTAGCTCAATTGCATACTGTGCAAGCTCTGGCCAGTGATCCATCCTCAAGACCCAGTAACCCAGAGGATTTTCGGTGGGAAAGGTGTCCAAGTCTGATCTTGCCCCTAGGTATTCCTGCACCATGTAAAACAGACGCTGGCGATGGTTGCTGGAACCGATCATACCTTGGGGCTGCGGACCAAAAAATTGTCTGAACGCATCGGTCAGACGGCCACCTTCTCCACCGCTCCTTCTTTGACTGACCGAAGCCTCAGCAACACGTTGTCCAGAAACAGGAGTTTGTAACCTCCCAGTCTCTGGGAACGCATTGCACAGACCTTTCTGCAAGGCCTCCCGAAGATGTTTCATCCTCTGCTCCCTCTGCGATGGCAAGATAAGGTCCGCAACCTTACCCTTGTAATGTGGATCAAGGAGGGTTGCCAGCCAGTATTGGTCCTTCTCCTTGATACCACGAATACGAGGATCCTTACGCAGGCTTTGCAGGATCAGGGAGGCCATGCAGCGTAGGTTTGCTGAGGCATTCGGTCCGGAGTCCTCTGGGTCACTAAGGACGACAACGTCCGCAGCCACCTCCTCCCAGCCACGTACAAGTCCATGTGTTTCTTGGGACTGATCCCTTAAAGACTGCTGCTGATGCTGAGTGCCAGGCTCCACCTCCATACTGACACAATCTTCCTCCTCCTCCTCCTCCTCGTCCTCTTCCTGTGTGATCGGCGGGCATGCAGGAACACTGTCTGGATAAAGGGGGCCTTGAGAGCTAAGGAAGTCCTCCTCTTCCTGCCTCTGTTCTGCCTCAAGTGCCCTGTCCATTATTCCACGCAGCGTGTGCTCCAACAGGTGGACAAGGGGGACAGTGTCACTGATGCATGCACTGTCACTGCTCACCATCCTCGTGGCCTCCTTGAATGGTGACAGGACAGTGCATGCATCCCTGATCATGGCCCACTGGCGTGGGGAAAAAAAAACAAGCTCCCCTGACCCTGTCCTGGTGCCATAGTCGCACAGGTACTCATTGATGGCCCTCTGCTGCGTGTGCAGCCGCTGCAGCATGGCCAACGTTGAGTTCCACCTGGTGGGCATGTCACAGATTAGGCGGTTCTTGGGCAGGTTAAACTCCTTTTGGAGGTCCGTCAGCCGAGCACTGGCATTATATGACCGGCGGAAATGCACACAGACTTTCCTGGCCTGCCTCAGGACATCCTGTAAGCCCGGGTACCTGCCCAAGAACCGCTGCACCACCAAGTTAAGGATGTGAGCCAAACAGGGCACATGGGTCATTTGTCCCTGTCGGAGGGCAGAGAGGAGGTTGGTGCCATTGTCGCAAACCACCATTCCTGCCTTAATTTGGCATGGCGTCAACCACCTCTGAACCTGCCCCTGCAGAGCTGACAGAACCTCTGCCCCAGTGTGGCTCCTGTCCCCCAAGCACACCAGCTCAAGCACCGCATGGCATCTTTTGGCCTGCGTACTTGCGTAGCCCCTTGAATGACTACGGAGCACCGCTGGTTCCGAGAAAGAGGCCATGGAGGAAGAAGAAGAGGAGGGGGTGGAGGAGAGAGGTGTGTCACAATCAGCATTTTGGAGGCGTGGTGGCGGAACAACCTCCAACACTACTGTACCTTGTCCTGCATCCTTCCCAGCTGCCAGCAGAGTCACCCAATGCGCCGTGAAACTTAGGTAACGTCCCTGTCCATGCCTGCTGGACCATGAGTCAGCGGTAATATGCACCTTACCGCTGACCGCCCTGTCCAGCGAGGCTTGGACATTGCCTTCCACATGCCGGTAGAGAGCCGGAATTGCCTTCCGTGAGAAAAAGTGGCGTTTGGGTACCTGCCACTGAGGAACCGCACATTCCACAAACTCACGGAAGGGGGCAGAGTCTACCAACTGAAAAGGCAGCAGTTGAAGTGCTAGCAATTTTGCCAAGCTAGCATTCAACCGCTGGGCATGTGGATGGCTGGGAGCAAACTTTTTTCGGCGGTGCAGCAGCTGGGGCAGGGAAATTTGCCTGGTACAATCTGACGTCGGTGTACCAAAAGCAGATTGCCCACAAGTACTTGGCTGTGACACACCTAATTCTACACCTTCATTCCTCTCACTGCAGGTCTCAGAGAGGACTGGAGGTCTAGTGGGGTTGGAAATCTCAGATGATGAGGAGCAAGGAGAGATCCTCTTTGTTCTTTGGTGTGGGTCTTTTAGATACGCTTGCCAACGAACTGCATGGCAGGTCAACATATGTCTGGTCAAGCATGTGGTACCCAAGCGGGAGATGTTTTGGCCACGTGAGATACGCTTGAGACATATGTTGCAAATAGCAGCGGTGCGATCTGATGCACTGGTCTCAAAAAAGGCCCACACCAAAGAACTTTTTGAATAATGCGCAGAGACTGCAGCGCCCTACACATGTGGAGCTTTGGGGTGTGATGCAGTCAATGTGCTGCCCTTAGGCTGGCCCCTGGAGGGCATCCTGCCTCGTTGGTGATGTGCCGCCTCCTCCTCCTCCTTCTCCTCTCTCCTATCAGGCACCCACGTTGAGTCAGTGACCTCATCATCCCCTCCCTCCTCATCACTGGAGCAAACCTGGCAGTATGCTGCAGCAGGGGGAGCATGACTGCCAGATTGCTGTCCTTCTTGGGCACCCCCTCTGTCCGTGCTCATGTTACTGCCTTCATCGAGCTCAGTATCATCATCAGAGCCTTCCAAACGCTGGGCATCCTCCTGGAGCATGTACCCAACACTGTGGTCAAACAGTTCGAGGGAATCCTCAGGAGGACATGGTGGAGCTAGGGAAGGAGTCACTGATGACATTGAGCTGAGGGAAGAGGCCGCTGCTTTGCCAGACAAAGCACCCTGGGCATGGGTGAGAGAGGATGAGGAGGATGAGGATGGCTTGGTCATCCACTCGACCAAGTCTTCCGCATGTTGCGGCTCAACACGGCCAGCTGCCGAAAAAAAGGCCAAGCGTGTCCCATGGCCACGTGCTGATGAGGATGCACCGTCTCCACGACCAGCACTAGACACAGAGCCTGCTTGCCCTCTCTTATTGGCTTGTGACTGTCTGCCTCTCCTTCTTGGCCTTCCAGACATACTAATGGCCTGTAGCTGCACTAAGCTGGGATAGAACACCAGTAATTTTCTTCAGGTAGCTTTATATACTGTAACCAGACAAGCCTGCCTGTCAGTAGGAAGATAACAGGAACGGATCTAGCTGAACACTGTGAGCAGGACGCACTGTACTAAATGTAAATAGTCTAGCTGCCTGACCGTGGTACTAATAGGATCAAATAGAACACCAGTAATTTTCTTCAGGTAGCTTTATATACTGTAACCAGACAAGCCTGCCTGTCAGTAGGAAGATAACAGGAACGGATCTAGCTGAACACTGTGAGCAGGACGCACTGTACTAAATGTAAATAGTCTAGCTGCCTGACCGTGGTACTAATAGGATCAAATAGAACACCAGTAATTTTCTTCAGGTAGCTTTATATACTGTAACCAGACAAGCCTGCCTGTCAGTAGGAAGATAACAGGAACGGATCTAGCTGAACACTGTGAGCAGGACGCACTGTACTAAATGTAAATAGTCTAGGTGCCTGACCGTGGTACTAATAGGATCAAATAGAACACCAGTAATTTTCTTCAGGTAGCTTTATATACTGTAACCAGACAAGCCTGCCTGTCAGTAGGAGGATAACAGGAACGGATCTAGCTGAACACTGTGAGCAGGACGCACTGTACTAAATGTAAATAGTCTAGCTGCCTGACCGTGGTACTAATAGGATCAAATAGAACACCAGTAATTTTCTTCAGGTAGCTTTATATACTGTAACCAGACAAGCCTGCCTGTCAGTAGGAAGATAACAGGAACGGATCTAACTGAACACTTTGAGCAGGACGCACTGCACTAAATGTAAATAGTCTAGAAGATAACAGGAACGGATCTAGCTGAACACTGTGAGCAGGACGCACTGCACTAAATGTAAATAGTCTAGAAGATAACAGGAACGGATCTAGCTGAACACTTTGAGCAGGACGCACTGCACTAAATGTAAATAGTCTAGAAGATAACAGGAACGGATCTAGCTGAACACTGTGAGCAGGACGCACTGCACTAAATGTAAATAGTCTAGAAGATAACAGGAACGGATCTAGCTGAACACTGTGAGCAGGACGCACTGCACTAAATGTAAATAGTCTAGAATTTAACAGGAACGGATCTAGCTGAACACTGTGAGCAGGACGCACTGCACTAAATGTAAATAGTCTAGAAGATAACAGGAACGGATCTAGCTGAACACTGTGAGCAGGACGCACTGCACTAAATGTAAATAGTCTAGAAGATAACAGGAACGGATCTAGCTAAACTGAATACAGTGTATATATATATATGCAACACCTGGGATGCATATATATACACACACAATACACTGTAAGTGCAGCTAACTGACTGACTGTTCTGCCTAATCTATCTAACTCAAATCAAATGACACTGTCTGTCTCTCTCTCTCTCTCTCTCTCTCTCTATCTATGAACGCCGGAACACACACTACACAGGGCCACCGTGCAGGCGGCCTTATATAGTGTGGGGCGTGTACTAAATCCCCTGAGCCATAATTGGCCAAAGCTTCCTTGGCTTTGGCCAATTACGGCTCTCTGTTCAGGCGGCGCTGTGATTGGCCAAGCATGCGGGTCATAGTGCATGCTTGGCCAATCATCAGCAAGCAATGCACTGCGATGCCGCAGTGAATTATGGGCCGTGACGCGCCACACGAATTTGGCGCGAACGGCCCATATCGTTCGCAATTCGGCGAACGGGTGAACAGCCGATGTTCAAGTCGAACATGGGTTCGACTCGAACACGAAGCTCATCCCTACTCATGAGTATTATTTTACACCACAACTTTTATGTTCTATGGTATACAAAACAAAGGTACCTTTTTCTACTAGTAACTACATATTAGTATTCATCCTAAAAAATATTTAACTTAGGCTTTCCAGGGATCTGATAACCCCAAAGCCTCCTCCAGATTGATTACCAATCCAGGAAACCAGCATGCATGTAAACATAGGTTCTCCAGGGGTTTTTAAGTCCCCAAGACCTCATCCAGACAAAATTTTGCAGTCAAGGGAAACAACATGCATGTAAACGTAGGTTCTCCAGGGGTCTTTAAGTCCCCAAAACCTCCTCCAGACAAAATTTTGCAGTCAAGGTAAATAACATGCATGTAAACGTAGGTTCTCCAGGGGTCTTTAAGTCCCCAAAACCTCATCCAGACTTAAATTCGCAGTCCAGGGAACCAACATGCATGTTAACGTAGGTTCTCCAGGGGTCCTAAATCCCCAAAACCTCTTCCTGACTAATTTTTGCAGTCCGGGGAACCAACATGCATGTAAAACCTAGGTTTACATAGAGAGTAACTAACGCTCTACAGGGGTACCTCTTCGGAAAAATAAAATTGAAAGAAAAAAGAAAAAATTTCTACCCAGGGTATCTCATCCTGTACAATGCACTTTAAGGCACCCACAGTTGAGAAAACCCAACCTGCTATCACAAAGATCTGCCTGGTGGACAGCGATACCCCAACAACAACCACCTGCCCCTCCTAGCTCTAGCAAAACACGGCACAACACAATGCAGAACTAATAATAGGTGTCTGCTAACCTGATATATTGCACAATATTGTGTTAAGCTCAGTGCTTCACCAGCATGGAGTTAGGCAAGATCGGAGTTGAGGTTTTACTGTCTCCGTACGGGCCACCAACTGAAGTAGAATAATAATGTATCGAACCAGGCAGCACTTCAGTGAAGCAGGTTTTCTTTATTTGACTCATACAAGGAGACAAGTTACAAAAAAGGAACAGATATTTTCCTATTGGTTCTCACCGCTATAAAGCATAACAGAAAAGGAAGGGGAGAAGGATCAAAGACCAAGCCTTGTTAGCTAAAGGTGAATATGAGTTAAACAAGGGCTTATCCACTGCCCACTCAAATTTAAGCACCTATGTGTTTTATCAACCCCAGTAATGAACAGAGAAAATAACTCCGAACATGGGGAGATTGTCCTCTGAACTCAATCAAACATGACAAAAAAGAAAACCAGAAAGTGATCTGTAAAGCAGTTCTTCAACGAGGACCCATTAACATATTGGTTATAATTCTTTATTAGTTATCAAAAAAGTCAAACAATTATAAAAAAGACAAACTGTGTTCCAGATAACTCCTCCACATCAGATAACAACTACTATCAACATATAATTAAAATAAGACTGACGTCTTAGGGGACTTGGGTGGCCACCATACCTATTGTACACCTCTCACATTCACATCAGCCATACACATGCAGACAAAAATTCCCGAGACCCGTATGCGATCTATTTTTTAGATAGTCCAGAAAAACTCCAGTTAAAACATTGTTACGGCATCAATTGGGTATGCATAGTGGAGTCATTTGCCTGCATGGATTAGTTTTGTGGGGATGAATCAATAATCCATTTACAAGTAAAAAGTTCCCGGCTGGGTTTAATTGCAGTGCGGTGCCAAACTTTGTAGCCAAACAGCAAATAATCCTCTAAGCCTCTGTATGTCCCCGGTGTGATGTAGACAACACTGGCTACAATGTATTCATTCCCCCCAAAAAAGGATGAAAGATGTTTGAAGCTCACCCATAGAAGATCCCAGATCATGCTGTGCGGCTGCCGGCAGCCGCACAGCATGAAGCATCTGTTGAAAGGACTTTCCCCACTTACTAACCACCCTTGAACCTGGATACTGCTCTCCACAACATGCTCCGTATTAGCTCCTGAACACTGCCTGGTTGATGGAAGTGATCCCTGCTGCTCACCGTAGGCTGTGAGGCTGAACCAAACAACTCAGACGCGAGCGCAGTGTTTTCCAGTGAGCAAGGAGATTGTGAAACGGACCGTAGTCTGCAACAGGAGAGAAAATTTACCATCCTGGGATCTTCTATGGGTGAGCTTCAAACATCTTTCATCCTTTTTTGGGGGGAATGAATACATTGTAGCCAGTGTTGTCTACATCACACCGGGGACATACAGAGGCTTAGAGGATTATTTGCTGTTTGGCTACAAAGTTTGGCACCGCACTGCAATTAAACCCAGCCGGGAACTTTTTACTTGTAAATGGATTATTGATTCATCCCCACAAAACTAATCCATGCAGGCAAATGACTCCACTATGCATACCCAATTGATGCCGTAACAATGTTTTAACTGGAGTTTTTCTGGACTATCTAAAAAATAGATCGCATACGGGTCTCGGGAATTTTTGTCTGCATGTGTATGGCTGATGTGAATGTGAGAGGTGTACAATAGGTATGGTGGCCACCCAAGTCCCCTAAGACGTCAGTCTTATTTTAATTATATGTTGATAGTAGTTGTTATCTGATGTGGAGGAGTTATCTGGAACACAGTTTGTCTTTTTTATAATTGTTTGACTTTTTTGATAACTAATAAAGAATTATAACCAATATGTTAATGGGTCCTCGTTGAAGAACTGCTTTACAGATCACTTTCTGGTTTTCTTTTTTTTTTTTTTTCTCACCGCTATAACCCGTGCAATAGGGCTGCATATATAGAAGTGAGCCTGATAGACGCCTATCTGGACTTGTCTGTCCAACAATTGTAGAACTTGCATTTATATACCCTTTTACAAGCCTTATCTTAACCATCTCTCCTAGATATGATTGGTCGCTAAGATCTACGTCAATGTAACTAACTATAAATCTGACACCTGTTCTACAACCAGATAAACGTAATTATTCCCAGAATTCCTATATGTTTATTAAAGTGATTTATAACTGGTTTTGACCAATTAAAAAACACCCGTGTAGAGACAGTCTGGCACCCAGCTGTGTTAGATCAAACCCTCCTTATCTTTATAAGACAGATTTAAGACTTTGGGAGAAAAAACTTTCAATAACCCCACCAAATGTGTTACATGTGTTGTTTTTCACTACACAATTCTATGTGCAAAAGTACTGTATTATTTACATAATATGTGTATATATATATATATATATATATATATATATATATATATATATATATACACACACACATACACATACACATACATACATATATATATATATATATATACACATCAGTGTTATCCCAATCAATGTATTTTAACAGTTTTAATGAGCGCACAAGCAGACCTTTGTTTGAACCTGTCAAACTTAATTAATGTACTGTAGATAACTTTCCCGTATTCCACATAATTATTTTAACCACTTCAGCCCCGGAAGGATTTACCCCCTTCCTGACCAGAGCACTTTTTACAATTTGGCACTGCGTCGCTTTAACTGCTAATTGCGCGGTCATGCAATGCTGTACCCAAACGAAATTTGCGTCCTTTTCTTCCCACAAATTGAGCTTTCTTTTGATGGTATTTGATCACCTCTGCTGTTTTTATTTTTTGCGCTATACACGGAAAAAGACCGAAAATTTTGAAAAAAAATGATATTTTCTACTTTTTGTTATAAAAAAAATCCAATAAACTCAATTTTAGTCATATATTTAGGCCAAAATGTATTTGGCCACATGTCTTTGGTAAAAAAAATGTCAATAAGTGTATATTTATTGGTTTGCGCAAAAGTTATAGCGCCTACAAACTAGGGTACATTTTCTGGAATTTACACAGCCTTAAATTTATGACTGCCTATGTCATTTCTTGAGGTGCTAAAATGGCAGGGCAGTACAAAACCCCCACAAATGACCCCATTTTGGAAAGTAGACACCCCAAGGAAATTGCTGAGAGGCATGTTGAGCCCATTGAATATTCATTTTTTTTGTCCCAAGTGATTGAATAATGACAAAAAAAAAAAAATTACAAAAAGTTGTCACTAAATGATATATTGCTCACACAGGCCATGGGCATATGTGGAATTGCACCCCAAAATATATTCAGCTGCTTCTCCTGAGTACGAGGATACCACATGTGTGAGACTTTTTGGGAGCCTAGCCGCGTACGGGGCCCCGAAAAGCAATCACTGCCTTCAGGATTTCTAAGGGCGTAAATTTTTAATTTTACTCCTCACTACCTATCACAGTTTTGAATGCCATAAAATGCCCAGATGGCATAAACCCCCCCCAAATGACCCCATTTTGGAAAGTAGACACCCCAAGCTATTTGCTTTGAGGCATGTTGAGTCCATGGAATATTTTATATTTTGACACAAGTTGCGGGAAATTGACAATTTTTTTTTTTTTTGCACAAAGTTGTCACTAAATGATATATTGCTCACACAGGCCATGGGCATATGTGGAATTGCACCCCAAAATACATTTAGCTGCTTCTCCTGAGTATGGGGATACCACATGTGTGGGACTTTTTAGGAGCCTAGCCGCGTACGGGGCCCCGAAAACCAATCACCGCCTTCAGGATTTCTAAGGGTGTAAATTTTTGATTTCACTCTTCACTGCCTATCACAGTTTCGGAGGCCATGGAATGCCCAGGTGGCACAAACCCCCCCCCCCCCCCGAAATGACCCCATTTTGGAAAGTAGACACCCCAAGCAATTTGCTGAGAGGCATGGTGAGTATTTTGCAGCTCTCATTTGTTTTTCAAAATGGAGAAAGACAAGAAAAATTTTTTTTTTTCTTTTTTCAATTTTTAAAACTTTTTGACAAAAAATGAGGTCTGCAAAATACTCACTATACCTCTCAGCAAAATTGGGTCATTTGGGGGTTTTTTTTTTGCCACCTGGGCATTCCATGGCCTCCAAAACTGTGATAGGCAGTGAAGAGTGAAATCAAAAATTTACGCCCTTAGAAAGCCTGAAGGCGGTGCTTGGCTTTCGGGGTCCCGTGCGCGGCTAGGCTCCCAAAAAGTCCCACACATGTGGTATCCCCATACTCAGGAGAAGCAACAGAATGCATTTTGGGGTGTAATTTCACATATTCCCATGGCATGTTTGAGCAATATATCATTTAGTGACAACTTTGTGCAAAAAAAAATAAAAAAAAATTTGTCTCTTTCCCGCAACTTGTGTCACAATATAAAATATTCCATGGACTCGACATGCGTATCAGCAAATAGCTTGGGGTGTCTACTTTCCAAAATGGGGTCATTTGGGGGGGTTTGAACTGTCCTGGCATTTTATGCACAACATTTAGAAGCTTATGTCACACATCACCCACTCTTCTAACCACTTGAAGACAAAGCCCTTTCTGACACTTTTTGATTACATGAAAAAATTATTATTTTTTGCAAGAAAATTACTTTGAACCCCCAAACATTATATATTTTTTTAAAGCAAATGCCCTACAGATTAAAATGGTGGGTGTTTCATTTTTTTTTTTCACACAGTATTTGCGCAGCGATTTTTCAAACGCTTTTTTTGGTGAAAAAACACACTTTTTTAAATTTTAATGCACTAAAACACACTATTTTGCCCAAATGTTTGATGAAATAAAAAAGATGATCTTAGGCCGAGTACATGGATACCAAACATGACATGCTTTAAAATTGCGCACAAACGTGCAGTGGCAACAAAATTAATACATTTTTAAAAGCCTTTAAAAGCCTTTACAGGTTACCACTTTAGATTTACAGAGGAGGTCTACTGCTACAATTACTGCCCTCGATCTGACCTTTGCGGTGATACCTCACATGCATGGTGAAATTGCTGTTTACATTTGACGCCAGACCGACGCTTGCATTCGCCTTAGCGCGAGAACAGGGGGGACAGGGGTGCTTTTTTTTTTTTTTTTATTATTATTTTTTTGCTTTTTTATCTTATTTTTAAACTGTTCCTTTCTTTTTTTTTTTTTAAATCATTTTTTATTGTTATCTCAGGGAATGTAAATATCCCCTATGATAGCAATAGGTAGTGACAGGTACTCTTTTTTGAAAAAATTGGGGTCTATTAGACCCTAGATTTCTCCTCTGCCCTCAAAGCATCTGACCACACCAAGATCGGTGTGATAAAATGCTTCCCCAATTTCCCAATGGCGCTGTTTACATCTGGCGAAATCTAAGTCATAAAATGCTCGTAGCTTCCGGTTTCTTAGGCCATAGAGATGTTTGGAGCCACGCTGGTCTCTGATCAGCTCTATAGTCAGCTGGCTGAATCACCGGCTGCATTCTCAGGTTCCCTGTTGAGACAGGAGAGCCAGAGAAAAACACGGAAGACAGTGGGGGGGGGGGCATTCACTCCCACTGCTTGTAAAAGCAGGCTGAAAAGAATGATACCAAGATGATACCTAAACCTGCAGGCATCATTCTGGTATAACCACTCAAAGTCGTGAATGGCGTACCTGAAGACAAAAAAATGGTTAACAATAAAGCACAGTAAACGGTAAAGTATAAAAAATTGCATACCTGAAAAGCAAACATGATAAAACATAATAACAATAAAACATTGCAGAATAGAATACAGTAAAAAATAGCAGAACAATAGAGAGAGAATAGAGAGAGAGAGAACAATAAAACGACAACTATTTTTTTTTTTTTTTTTGTGTGTTTTTTTTTTTTACAATTTTTTTTGTAACTGTAACTTTTATAACTGTAACCGGTTCCAGGTTCGGGTCTCTCAAAATGCGATGGCATCTTGGGAGTCCCTGTGAAAGTGCGCCTAGTCTGTGCAATGCTATACCCTATGCTAATACTCAACTAGTGTATGGTAGCGTTCAAGACATTCACCAATGCAAAGACCAGGATTGTCAGGACAGGAGGGACAATAATAGCACGTGTCACGCCTATATCCGCGCTTGCTGCAGACACAACATCTTTTTTGGGGGGGTTCGTTGGGTAGGGGTACTCGGGAGGACATAAAGAAAATGCCTCTCATGCAGCTGACTGCATTTGGTTGGGGATGTGAATGGGGGAAGTACGGGCGCTGCAGAAGCGGTGGGTTCCCAATTAGGATTGGCGAATGCAGCAGGAAGGGCATTATGGGCACGACGGCCTGTGTTTGTCTTTTTGGTGGCAGCGGGACACTACTTGTGCATGCCACCTCACCAGCTTGAACTGCACTTATGGGACTCGCCACGTCACCAAGTGTTACTGCAGTGCTGGTTTGACTACAACCGGGGTGTACTAGGCCACTGGCGCTTGCCAGTTGACCAAAACGCTACCAAAAAAAACTGTTAGCGATCGCAGGGATCAGGCCTGACTCTGCGAACGCTGCAGTTATGCATTTAGTGTTTTGTAAGTGACAGTGATCGATCGATACTGCACTTGGATGGGCTGGGCTGGGCCGGGCGGAGGGGCAAAACGCAGGTGCTAGCAGGTATCTGGGCTGATCCCGATAGCACTGCGTTTTTGGGAACCCTAAACTGCTGGGGACGCCAGTATAGATCTGATCGGATCAGATATTGATCCGTTCAGATACTATACCACTAAGGGAGGTGTATGGTGCGTGCGTGGGTGTCAGCGCTACTGGCACTAACCTGACGCTGCCTGGGGCTGGTGCTTGCCAGTTCACCAAAATGCTACCAAAAAAACTGTTAGCGATCGCAGGGATCAGGCCTGACTCTGCGAACGCTGCAGTTATGCGTTTAGTGTTTTGTAAGTGACAGTAATCGATCGATACTGCACTTGGGTGGGCTGGGCCGGGCGGAGGGGCAAAACGCAGGTGCTAGCAGGTATCTGGGCTGATCCCGCTAACACTGCGTTTTTGGGAACCCTAAACTGCTGGGGACGCTAGTATAGATCTGATCGGATCAGATATTGATGCGTTCAGATACTATACCACTAAGAGAGGCGTATGCTGCGTTAGTGGGTGTTAGCGGTACTGGCGCTAATCTGACGCTGCCAGGGCCGACGCATATCACCGCCGGGCGATCAGGGGGCTAAACCTTTATTCGGTAATAAACGGCGGGTGCCCTGACACTATAAAAAATAAACAAACTAACCAGCGTCAGCCGTAACGGTTATACGGTGATCAGTGGTGAAAGGGTTAACTAGGGGGCAATCAAGGGGTTAAAACATTTATTAGGTAGTATATGGGGGTCCCTGTCGCTTTGAAACGCTGACGGCGAACCTAAATATTTACCTCCCTAACTAGCGTCACCAGCAACACTTATACAGCGATCAGAAAAATGATCGCTTAGCGACACTGGTGATGGGGGGTGATCAAGGGGTTAAAACTTTATTAGGGGGGGTTAGGGGGGTATCCTAGACCTAAAGGGGGCTAACACTAACTGCCCTACCACTTCTAACTGTCACAAACTGACACCATGCAGTAATCAGAAAAAAAAACTGCTTGGTGTCAGTGTGACAGGGGGGAGGAGTAATTGTGGGGGTGATCAGGGGGGCGATCGGGGGGGATCGGGGGTGTAATGTGTGCCTGGCATGTTCTACTGTGAGGTGTAGTGTTGTACAACTCACTCAGATGTCTTCTCTCCTCGGCGCCGGAACGGAAACTGCCGAGCCGAGGAGAGATGACATCACATCCCCTGCCTCTGTGTACTACACAGAGGCAGGGGACGATTCTCATTGGCTGGGAGCGATCACGAGGGGGGGCCATGAATAGATGGCCTCCCCCTCATCTCTGATCGCTGCCAGACCAAAGCCGACCGCCTCGGGCACCGGGGGGTCTGATCGGACCCCCCGCCCGCGGGAAGGCAATCACGTACCAGGTACGTGATTTTGCCTGCCCGTGCCATTCTGCAGACGTATATCTGCGTGAGGCGGTCGGCAAGTGGTTAAAGCACCTGTTATAAGAAGTTTTTATCACTTATCCTTGAAGACTCTTATCTTATCTCTGTGATTTATCTGCTGTCAAGTGTTTTCTTTTCTTATTAGCGCTTACTTAAAAACTAAAAATTAACTATCCTAATGAACTTTCACCCAGTAAACTATCTTATTAAAAGTATGAGAAAGAAGCAGAGAGGTCATCTAAAGTTCAACATTTAAAATGAAATCTTTCTAAATCAATGGAAAACATAGTATACATTATTAAAGATTACTAACTATTGCTTTACTTATTGAATAACAATATTGATAAAACCACTACTATATAATAATAATAATAATAATAATATGAATAATAATTTAAATAACATAAAATATATATTGGTTAATATGAAATTCTACTACACTTAACTAGGCTGATTGGCATGGCAAAACAAAAAAAGGTGTGATTTGTCTAAAAGTTACTTTCCTGGTGCCTTATGGTAGCATATGCATGGATTGTGCGTATGCTGCCATGGATAGTCACCAGGAAAGGAAAATTACAGAGTGGTAAGTATTCAATTTTCCATTTTAGCGCAGTGGCTCTCAGTCCTCAAGTAGCCCAGACAGGACATGTTTTGGGAATTTATCTTAGCTAAAATAGCTGTCCAAAATACAAAGCCATTGACTGTGATTTAAAACACCTGGGCAAGATAAAGGAAAACCTGCAAACATGGCCTGTTGGAGTACTTGAGGACAGGGTTGAGAAGCACTGATTTAGAGCTCTGAGCTAAAATGGAGCTCAAGACTAGGGATGAGCTTCCAGTTCGAGTCAAACTCATGTTCGACTCGAACATGGGCTGTTCGCAAGTTCGCGAACAATTTGGGGTGTTCGCGGCAAATTTGAATGCCGCGGAACACCCTTTAAAAGTCTATGGGAGAAATCAAAAGTGCTAATTTTAAAGGCTTATATTCATGGTATTGTCATAAAAAGTGTTTGGGGACCTGGGTCCTGCCCCAGGGGACATGGATCAATTAAAAAAAAAGTTTTAAAAACGGCCATTTTTTCGGGAGCAATGATTTTAATCATGCTTAAAGTAAAACATTAAAAGTGTAATATCCCTTTAGATTTCGTACCTGGGGGGTGTCTATAGTATGCCTGTAAAGGGGTGCATGTTTCCCATGTTTAGAACAGTCTGACAGCAAAATGACATTTCAAAGGAAAAAAGTCATTTAAACTACTTGCGGCTATTAATGAATTGCACATAAAAGTTCATTGATAAAAACGGCATGGGAATTCCCCACAGGGGAACCCCGAACCAAAATTTTAAAAAAAAATGACGTGGGGGGTCCCCCTAAATTCCGTACCAGGCCCTTCAGGTCTGGTATGGATATTAAGGGGAACCCCGCGCCAAAATTAAAAAAAATAACGGCGTGGGGTCCCCCCAAAAATTTATACCAGACCCTTATCCGAGCACGCAACCTGGCAGGCCGCAGGAAAAGAGGGGGGGACGAGAGAGCACCCCCCCTCCTGAACCGTACCAGGCCACATGCCCTCAACAATGGGAGGGTGCTTTGGGGTAGCCCCCCAAAACAGCTTGTCCCCATGTTGATGAGGACAAGGGCCTCATTCCCACAACCCTGGCCGGTGGTTGTGGGGGTCTGCGGGCGGGGGGTTTATCGGAATCTGGAAGCCCCCTTTAACAAGGGGACCCCCAGATCCCGGCCCTCCCCCCTGTGTGAAATGGTAAGGGCCTACCATTTCACTAAAAAACTGTCAAAAATGTTAAAAATGAAAAGAGACAGTTTTTGACAATTCCTTTATTTAAATGCTTCTTCTTTCTTCTATCTTCTTCTATCTTCTATCTTCCTTCGGTTTCTTCTTCTGGTTCTTCTGGTTCTTCCTCCGGTGTTCTCGTCCGGCGTCTTCTTTCCTTCTTCTCCTCGGGCCGCTCCGCATCCATGATGGCATGGAGGGAGGCTCCCGCTCGTCTCTTCATCTTCTTGTCTTCATCTTCTTCTCTTCATCTTCTTGTCTTCATCTTCTTTTCGGGCCACTCCGCATCCATGATGGCATGGAGGGAGGCTCCCACTGTGTGACGCTTCCCTGCTTCTGACGGTTCTTAAATAACGGGGGCGGGGCCACCCGGTGACCCCGCCCCCCTCTGACGCACGGTGACTTGACAGGACTTCCCTGTGGCATCACGGGGAATGCCACAGGGAAGTCCTGTCAAGTCACCGTGTGTCAGAGGGGGGCGGGGTCACCAGGTGGCCCCGCCCCCCCGTTATTTAAGAACCGTCAGAAGAGGAGAAGCGTCACACAGCGGGAGCCTCCCTCCATGCCATCATGGATGCGGAGCGGCCCGAAAAGAAGATGAAGAGAAGAAGATGAAGAGAAGACAATGAAGAGAAGAAGATTGTCAGGGTGATAACCGTAGGACGGGTAATTCTGCCAGTATTCCTCATGGTGGCGCCCTTCTGCCTATTTAAGCCTGCTGCTGGTTCATGCTGGTTGCTGGATTATCATCAGCTTCCTGTTTTCCTTGTTCCTGTGTTCCTGGTTCCTGTTGTGATATCTGCTTCCTGTTACTACTCGGCTTGCCTGACTGCTCCAGTATTCCGCCTGCATTGACCCCGGCTTGTACCTGACTATTCTTCGGCTCCGCATTTGTACCTTGATCGTCCTCCTGTGTTTGACCCCCGGCTCGGCTACCTTCTCTGTTCCTGATTATCCTGCTGTACCTCACCTTGGACTGATTCCTGTGCTGAATGACCATTGGCCTGGCTCTGACTCCGCTCCTGGTTGCTCCACGGCTCCATACCTGGAATCCCTCCTTGCACGGTTGCCCTTCAACCTTACCAGCGCACCCCAGCAGCTCCCTGCTATCTGCTACTCAGCAACAGCGATCTGGCAACCCGTGCACCTTTGGGCACCGTACTCCCTGTCTCACTCCCAGGGTTACGCTGCACTTAGCCGCAAGGGGCGCCCCCTCTACACGCTACAGTTGGCCGACAAGGGGGTTCAGCTTCAGACCATAGTCGACTCTGGGGCATGCAGTTGTTTCTTGGACTTGGACTTAGCACTAAAGCTCGGTCTGGCCCTACTTCCCAAGAACCGTAGATTGGAAGTTCTCCTGGCTGATGGCACCCTGCCTAGTTCCGGTCCTGTGACACAAGAGACCACTCCTCTTTTGGTTACTCCTCCTGATGGTCATCAGGAATTCATACGTTTCGACATTCTAAGCTCACCTATGTTCCCCGTCATCTTGGGTACCCCATGGCTCCAAGCCCACAACCCCCAGATCAACTGGATCAGGAAAGAAATTTCATTCACTTCACCTTATTGCCTACAGCACTGTCTTGCCCCTGAAACCAGTAATGTAGCCAGTTGCCTGTCAGTTCAACCTGTACCTGTCAACAACCAGAGTATTCCACCGGCCTACCAGGAGTTTGCAGATGTCTTTGACAAGAAAAAGGCTGATGTCCTGCCACCACACCGGTCATACGATTGTCCAATTGAATTACTCCCAGGAGCCGAAATCCCATTCGGTCGCATATTCCCCCTCTCGGAGGTGGAACTAGGAACATTGCGACAATACATTGATGAAAACCTGGAGAAAGGCTTCATCCGTTCCTCCTCTTCTCCTGCTGGAGCCGGAATCTTTTTTGTCGAAAAAAGGGACAAATCCCTAAGACCATGTGTGGATTACAGGGAGCTCAATAAAATCACTATAAAAAACCGTTACCCTCTTCCTCTAGTTCCGGAACTTTTCCAGAGACTCCGTACTGCCCGAATATTTACTAAGCTTGACCTTCGAGGAGCCTACAATCTCGTTCGCATCCGAGAGGGTGGCGAATGGAAGACAGCATTTAGAACTCGCTTTGGACATTTCGAGTACTTAGTGATGCCATTTGGATTGTGCAACGCCCCAGCCACATTCCAACATTTTTAAATGATATCTTTCGAGAATTTCTGGATTACTTCGTCATCATCTACCTGGATGATATCCTGATATTTTCAACCACCCTGGAGCTCCATCGTACACATGTAAGGACAGTTCTGCACACTCTACGTAAGCACAAACTCTATGTAAAAGCAGAGAAGTGTGATTTCGAAAAAGAGTCAATACAATTCCTGGGGCTAATTATCTCAACTGGTGGTGTTGCCATGGACCCGCAAAAGGTACAGGCAATCTTGGACTGGCCAACTCCATCGGATAAAAAGGGAGTACAAAGAATTGTGGGGTTTGCAAACTTTTATAGGAGGTTTATAAAGAACTTTTCCTCCATCATCTCACCAATCACCCAAGTTACCCGTTTACATACTCGGTTCCTGTGGTCTTCAGAAGCCCAATCAGCTTTTGATAAGCTCAAATCCCTCTTTACCTCCGCACCTATCCTGCAACATCCTGATCCGGCCCTCCCTTACATCTTAGAGGTTGACGCCTCTGAAGTTGCCACAGGAGCAGTCTTATCCCAACGTCAGGGTTCTAAGTCGTTACTCCATCCTGTGGCCTTCTCCTCGCGGAAGATGAGTCCGTCTGAAAGGAATTATGATGTGGGAGATCGAGAGCTCTTGGCTATTAAAACTGCCCTGGAGGAATGGCGGTACCTCCTTGAAGGTGCTCAGCATCCCATCATGATATTCACGGATCACAGAAACCTGGAGTATCTTCGCACGGCTAAACGATTGAGACCCCGACAAGCTCGATGGGCCTTGTTTTTTGCCAGATTCAATTTTCATATATCCTTCCGCCCGGGGTCTAAGAACGGGAAGGCCGATGCCTTGTCCCGGATGTTTCCTGACACTCCCGAAGAAATTACTCCTAGCACTATATTGTCTCCACAGAATTTTCTCATGATTCAGACCGACCTGAGTTCCTCACTGAAACAAGCTTCCTCCCAATGCTCTGAACCAGAAGCACTGTCTTTAAGAAACCAGGAAGGTTTTCTTTGGTATCAGAACAAAATTTTTGTTCCGCAGCAAGCCAGAGCCCAGGTCCTAAAGACTTTACATGATCACCAACTTGCTGGTCACTTCGGGGTACGAAAGACTTTGGAGCTTGTTCAACGATCTTTTTGGTGGCCCACTCTAAAGCCTGACTGCAGGGAATATGTCAGTTCCTGCACCATTTGTCAATGTAACAAGGGGTCTAACGTCAGATCTTGGGGTCTACTACGCCCATTGCCTGTGCCGGAGCAACCATGGAAAGAAATATCTATGGATTTCATAGTAGAGTTACCACCCTCTGAGAAATTTACAACCATCTTGGTAGTCGTTGACCGCCTGTCCAAGATGGCGCATTTCTTGCCCATGATGGGTACACCATCTGCTGCTGACACGGCGAAGATCTTCATAAAGGAGATAGACTTCACGGCCTACCGAGCAACATTGTGTCCGACAGAGGGGTGCAATTCACCTCTAAGTTCTGGAAGGAGCTCTGCAAAACGCTTTCCATTAGAGTGTGCCTATCTTCAGCTTACCATCCTCAGAGCAACGGCCAAACCGAAAGAACTAATCAAACTTTAGAACAGTACTTACGTTGCTTCTGCTCCTTCTCCCAGGACGACTGGTCCTTGCTACTCCCGTGTGCGGAGTTTGCATACAACAACTCAATCCATGCTTCCACCAATCAGTCACCTTTCTGGGCCAACTACGGTTTCCATCCCTCATTCTTGCCTAATGTTATACCAGAGACCTCAGTCCCCGCAGTCCAGGACCGGATAAATGCCATTCAGGCTAATTACCTAACTCTCCAGGCAACTATGCAGAAAGCCCAAGAGAATTATAAGAAACATTATGACAAGGGGAGGAGAGATCCCGTCTTTAAGGTTGGAGATAGAGTGTGGCTTTCCTCAACAAATCTTAAGTTTCCTTGCCCCTCCCGGAAGTTAGGACCAAGGTTTATCGGTCCATTCACAATTAAGAAGGAAATTAACCCAGTGGCATTTGAATTGTCTTTACCAAGTTCCTATAAAATCCACCCAGTATTCCATGTTTCTTTATTAAAATCTGTTGTCTCCAGTCCTTTTCCAGGGAGAGAAGAAGCTCCGCCCCCTCCAATCTTGGTGGACAATGAAACAGAATACGAAGTAGAAGCCATTCTGGACTGCCGTCAGAGAGGTAGGACTGTTCAATTTCTTGTTAAATGGAAAGGTTACTCTGTAGAAGATAATTCTTGGGAACCAGCAGATAACATTCATGCCCCTAGACTGTTGCAGAGGTTTCAAGCCCGATACCCTGAAAAATGGGCCAGATTGGGCATCCGGAGGCTGCCCCTAGGGGGGGGCACTGTCAGGGTGATAACCGTAGGACGGGTAATTCTGCCAGTATTCCTCATGGTGGCGCCCTTCTGCCTATTTAAGCCTGCTGCTGGTTCATGCTGGTTGCTGGATTATCATCAGCTTCCTGTTTTCCTTGTTCCTGTGTTCCTGGTTCCTGTTGTGATATCTGCTTCCTGTTACTACTCGGCTTGCCTGACTGCTCCAGTATTCCGCCTGCATTGACCCCGGCTTGTACCTGACTATTCTTCGGCTCCGCATTTGTACCTTGATCATCCTCTTGTGTTTGACCCCCGGCTCGGCTACCTTCTCTGTTCCTGATTATCCTGCTGTACCTCACCTTGGACTGATTCCTGTGCTGAATGACCATTGGCCTGGCTCTGACTCCGCTCCTGGTTGCTCCACGGCTCCATACCTGGAATCCCTCCTTGCACGGTTGCCCTTCAACCTTACCAGCGCACCCCAGCAGCTCCCTGCTATCTGCTACTCAGCAACAGCGATCTGGCAACCCGTGCACCTTTGGGCACCGTACTCCCTGTCTCACTCCCAGGGTTACGCTGCACTTAGCCGCAAGGGGCGCCCCCTCTGCAATTCGGCCTCACATCCAGGACTCTGACAAAGATGAAGAGAAGAGTGGGAGCCTCCCTCCATGCCATCATGGATGCGGAGCGGGCCGAGGAGAAGAAGGGAAGAAGACGCCGACGCCGCGGAGGAAGATGCTGGACGAGAACACCGGAGGAAGAACCAGAAGAACCAGAAGAAGAAGAAGATGAAGGAAGATAGCAGATAGAAGAAAGAAGAAGCATTTAAATAAAGGAATTGTCAAAAACTGTCTCTTGTCATTTTTAACATTTTTGACAGTTTTTTAGTGAAATGGTAGGGGTGCTTTTGTACCCCCTTACCATTTCACACAGGGGGGAGGGCCGGGATCTGGGGGTCCCCTTGTTAAAGGGGGCTTCCAGATTCCGATAAGCCCCCCGCCCGCAGACCCCCACAACCACCGGCCAAGGTTGTGGGGATGAGGCCCTTGTCCTCATCAACATGGGGACAAGGTGTTTTGGGGGGCTACCCCAAAGCACCCTCCTAATGTTGAGGGCATGTGGCCTGGTACAGTCCAGGAGGGGGGTGCTCTCTTGTCCCCCCTCTTTTCCTGCGGCCTGCCAGGTTGCGTGCTCGGATAAGGGTCTGGTATGGATTTTTAGAGGGACCCCACGCCATTTTTTAAAAAAAAATTTGGCGCGGGGTTCCCCTTAAAATCCCCACCAGACCTGAAGGGTCTGGTATAGATTTTGAGGGGGACCCTACGCCATTTTTAAAAAAAAAATTGGCTGGGGTTCCCCTTAATATCCATGAACAGATAGACTCTCAGAAATTAGTGTGAAGAATTGCCACCATCCCCGAATAGTACAAAAAGAACCTCATATAGATGGGATTTTAAGGGCAAAATTACTAACAAAAGATTAAAAAAAGAATAGATTTTTATTTATACAAAAGTTTAAAAAGACAGATTTATACAAAAAACATGTGTGCAGACAAGTACAATTGTGGTGTGTTACAGAAATAACAAAAAATTATTAAATCCAACGCGTTTCGAAATAATTAATTTTTGTAATTTCTTCAGGGATAAATTTTTGCCATTGTCTGAAAGGCACAAAATGTAATATAAGTATACATATATTTTACATTTTTCATAGCATACATATAAAATCTATGCTGAAATACAGAAAAGACTTACAAAATAGTGGTTGACATAAAAGTTTTCGATGGATCATCGAACATTCACCCGATCTGTATAGGTCTTTTATCATGCAAAAGAACCCCCAGATAATAGAATCCAAAAAGAGGCGCCAAATTGAAAAAAGCGGCAAACCGCTTAACTAGATTGCAAAGGACGGTAATGTAGAATCTAGGAAAGAGACACATAGCATGTGGTAAACATATGGGGGAAAAAAAAAAAAAAATACCTTACATAAGATGTAGGGATTTTTGCAACGTTCCAATCAGGAGGTGTGTGATGAACAATACTTCAAATACAAGGGAACGAAATTTCAACGACTCCAGATGAAAACAGGGAGTCCCAGCCCTAAAAAAATTGTAATGAAAAATAAATTATGGAATAAGGATAGGAAATATATGAACACACCTAATTCCAGTTAGCCCAATGTGAAGCCATATCTATACGCTCCACATTTCTAACAAAAAATGAATATGAAAATAAAAATAAAAAAATAAAAATAATGGGGGCTAAACGGTGAGTTGAAAAGGGGGGTCCCCTAAACGACATAAAGGGAACCTTTCCCAGAGTAAGAGTCAGAGGTCTCAAGCGGTTCAAAAATATATTCAACAGCTCTACATTTGTAACCGATTGAAAAAATTTTTAAGAGATCACATGAAAACCCCCAAAAGGAACTTCTCAGAAAAAAACAAAATCTCGAATGATAAAAATGCATGAATAAATCAATATATAAATGAAAAGATCATGATTGCAGCTTACCACAAATTTGCTGTGTGTCTCTCCTACATCTGAGCATGAAAACAGCCCAGGATCCACAGAACCAGCCCAACAGAGGGAAGATAATCCCTCTGTTTAAAAAGATGAAAGCACACTGCTGTCTTGTTCCTCAAAGAAAAAGTCGTTGGATGACGCTGGCGGCTCAGGGGTTCCCGGGGTTCTCCTTATAAGGCCCGTGCTTGTTCGCTGCCCAGCGAGCGTCTGGAAGTGACGCCGCATCAAATGACAGCGGTGACGTCATTCCCTCCGCCCCGCTCGTACAGGGGCGGCGTGCGTCAACGGCAAGACGTAAAAAGGGAGTAATGCCGGCATCCAGCCACACCTATCCCCTTATCGTCTATGGCCAAAAAAGAAACACGCATTGCTGACAGCACCACAATATGTCGTCCCACATTAGATCCGAGGGAAGTGAAATTGACCTCCGCTCCATCTCTCCACAACACGGGACGTGTGTCAGGCTAGAGCATATAACAGGTAACAGTTCAGGTGTTCTGATTATGCAAAGAGTTCAAGGAACAAGAGCAGAGCAGGTCAGCTGGGACTTGTAGTTCACCGCTGTCGATGTAGGTTGATGTTTGCTGGACCTTGTAGTTCACCACTGCAGATGAGGATAGATGGTGTCTGGTGTTGTAGTTCACCGCTGCAGGTGAGGATAGATGTCTGGTCCTTGTAGTTCACCGCTGCAGATGTTACTAGTGGAATCAGGCAAAACGTAGTCTAGGCAAGCTGGGTCATACACAGGAAGATCAGAGTCCAAACGGTACCGAATCAGAAGCAAGCAAACAGGGTCAAACGAGCCGGGTCATACACGAAATACACAGAGCAGATATCAACTGGATCAAAGACAAGGTAAACTCTAACACGAGCAATGATTGAATGCTGTTGCAAGTTATTTAAAGGTCAGCTGGCCAATCATTGTTGTTTCCCAGGTAAAGGCTGTGTCAGGTGAGTTGTGCTGGGTCCTAAAGGGATCCTAGTACTGACAGTACCCCCCCTTTCTCGAGGGGTTGCTCCTGCACCCCCAGGCTTACTTGGATAACGAAGATGGAACTTCTTCTTAAGTCGGTCAGCATGAAGATCACGAGCTGGGACCCAAGATCGATCCTCTGGGCCGAAACCTTTCCAATGAACGAGATATTGTAAGGAATTGCGCACTCGTCTGGAATCAAGAATAAATGCCACTTCATATTCCTGACTGTCCAACACATCCACAGGTTCTGGTTCATTTACTTGGAGGCTGGAATGAACAGGTTTCAACAATGAAACATGAAAGACATTTGGAATGCGCATGGATGGGGGGAGTTTTAATCTATAGGATACAGGATTAACAATCTCCGAAATTTCATAGGGCCCGATGAATTTTGGCCCAAGTTTTTTAGATGGAACATGCAGGGACAGATTCCTAGATGATAGCCACACTTTGTCACCAACTTTATATCCTGGTGCCTTTGAGTGCCTCTTGTCCGCCATTTTCTTAAAAGCCTGCACAGAGCGAGAAATAGCATGATTGACATCGGACCAGATTTTGGAGAAATTTTCAATTGTGGTGTTGGCATCTGGCACATCAGAGGGTGGAAGATCAAAGGAGCACACACGAGGATGCAACCCGTAAACACAGAAGAAGGGAGAGGTCCCTGTAGATGTGCTGGCACAATTATTAAAGGCAAACTCTGCCCATGGCAGGACGTTGACCCACTCCACCTCATCATTGGCCATCAGACAACGTACCATCTTCTCTAGAGTCTGATTAGTCCTTTCTGTTTGGCCGTTTGTCTCAGGATGATATGCTGAAGAATATGATAACTTAATCCCCAGCTGAGAGCAAAGGGCCTTCCAAAACTGGGCTATAAACTGAGAGCCACGGTCTGAGACAATGTTGATTGGTGCCCCATGGAGCCTGAAAACATGTTTAATGAATAAAGATGCCAGTTCTTTAGCAGATGGAAGTTTCGGAAGCGGAACAAAGTGGGCCATTTTACTGAACCTGTCTACCACCACCCAGATCGTGGAACATCCCTGGGACGGAGGCAAGTCAGTGATAAAGTCCATAGATAAATGGGTCCAGGGACAGGTAGGTATTGGTAGAGGACGTAGGAGACCGGGCGGCTTTGAGGTACTGCTCTTGCTTCTGGCACAAACTTCACAGGCCTGGACGAAGGCTAACACATCCTGCCTGATCGATGGCCACCAGAGGTTGCGAGAGATAATTTCAAAAGTTTGTCTAAACCCCGGATGTGCTGCAGGTTTTGATGCATGTACTTGTTGCAATACCTGCAAACGAAGAGCCAGGGGCACAAAAAGCATACCGGAGGGAGTGGAGGGAGGGGCTTCAGCCTGTGCAGGTAACAAGGCCTCAGAGATGTCAATCTGGGTGAAAGCCAAAATCCTATCCTCAGAGATAATGGGTTGTGGAGGAAGCGGAGGAGGAGACTCTGAAAGAAAGCTGCGAGACAAGGCATCAGCCTTAATGTTTCTTGGTCCTGGTAAATATGAAATTGTGAAGTCAAATCTGGAGAAGAACAATGACCACCTGGCTTGACGTGAGTTCAGTCTTTTAGCAGAACGGATGTATTCAAGGTTTTTGTGGTCAGTCAGAACTATGAATGGATAGCGAGCTCCCTCCAGCCAATGTCTTCATTCCTCCAAAGCGAGCTTTATGGCTAGAAGTTCTCTGTTGCCTATATCATAATTGCGCTCTGCTGGGGAATATTTCCGAGACAAGAAGGCACAGGGGTGGATGGCAGCATTTACAGGATCCTTTTGTGACAAAAGCGCCCCCACCCCTACTTCAGATGCATCTACCTCCACAATAAAAGGTAGCTCAGGAACAGGATGGCGTAGGATTGGTGCAGAGGTAAAGGCTTTCTTTAACTGAGTGAAGGCTGCCTGGGCTTCAGTAGTCCATTTAAAGGTAGTCGGAGTCTTCCTGGTGAGAGAGGTGATGGGATATGCAATGGTGGCAAAGTTCTTAATGAATTTTCGATAGAAATTTGCAAAGCCCAGGAAGCGCTGAACTGCCTTTAGGTCTGAAGGTGGTGCCCAGTCTAAAATGGCTTGAATCTTGGCTGGATCCATGGTGAGGCCTGTGTCAGAAATTAGGTAGCCTAGGAAAGGTACTTGTTTAACATGGAATGAACATTTCTCAGGCTTTACAAAAAGGGAGTGAGTCTTTAATCGGGCCAATACTGAGCAGACATGTTTCTGATGTGTTTCAAAATTGGGAGAATATATCAAAATGTCGTCTAAATATACAAGCATGAAGCGACCCAACATGTCACGGAAAATGTCATTCATAAAGTTCTGAAAGACAGCTGGTGCATTTCTGAGACCGAAAGGCATGACAAGACATTCGTAATGACCATCCTTGGTGTTAAAGGCTGTCTTCCACTTGTCGCCTGCACGTATGCGCACCAGATTATAGGCTCCCCTTAAGTCCAGTTTGGAGAAGATTTTGGCTCCCTGGATTTGAGAGAACAATTCTGTGATGAGAGGAAGAGGATACCGATTGGGAACAGTTATTTTATTTAGACCTCTGTAATCAACACAAAGTCTCAGTCCCCCATCCTTCTTTGGGACAAAGAAGCATCCTGCTCCTGCGGGAGAAGTGGAGGGACGGATGAAACCCTTAGCTAGGTTTTCCTGGATGTATTCTTGCAAGGCAAGATTCTCTGGCTCAGACAGTGGAAAGACTCTCCCTCGAGGAGGTGTAGTGTCAGGCAAGAGGTCAATGGGACAATCATAACTGCGATGAGGTGGTAAAGTGTCAGCAATCCCTTTAGAAAACACATCCCAAAAGTCCTTATAACAAAGTGGAATCTGTTCCATTCCCACTTGACAGGTAGCCAGTCGAACAGGGTGCTGGATGCAGTTCTACTTACACTGATCGGACCAAGTCAGAATATTTCCTGTTCGCCAGTCAATTACAGGATTGTGCTTCTGAAGCCAAGGAAGGCCTAGGATCAAAGGAGTGGATGGAGAGTCAATGACAAGACATGAAATCTTGTCCCAATGCAAAGCCCCCAATTGTAACTGGAAAGGATTGGTGGCTTGGAGCACTAGATCTTGTGAGAGAGGCCGATTATCCACGGAAATCAGGCGGACTGGGCATTCTAGAGCATGAGTTTACAAGGACAAAGAGGTAATCAGAGTCTTATCAATAAAATTCTCAGCGGCTCCAGAATCTACCAAGGCCAGCAGTTCATGAGCCCCTGTCCCAAAGTGAATGACAGCGGGTAAAAGAATACGCTTGTCCCCCTGGGGAGATGAGAGCAGACCTAAGGTAACCTCCCCGCAATTACCTAGGTCCTGGAGTTTCCCGGACGTGTAGGGCACGAACGGAGCATATGACCATTGAGGCCACAATACAAGCAGAGTCCCATGTTACGCCGGCGCGTGTGTTCCTGGGCAGATAACCGGGTGGAGCCTAACTGCATAGGTTCTTCCTCAGATTTGGCACTGGAGGTGGAATAGTCAGTCGGCAAGGGAGGTATATAGTTTGCCACAGCTGTAGTTTGTTCTCGTCTCCTCTCTCACTGGCGGCGGTCAATTCTAATGGCTAGACTCATAGCCTCCTCCAGTGAGGCTGGGTAGGAGAAGTTGACCAGAGCATCCTTAATTGCATCTGAAAGGCCCATTCTAAACTGGCTGCGGAGTGCTGCATCATTCCAGCCAGATTCCGGGGCCCACCTGCGAAACTCTGAGCAATACATTTCAGCTGTGGTAGTTCCTTGCTTTAAGTTACGCAGGGTTGATTCTGCAGTAGCAGCACGATCTGGATCATCATAAAGCAACCCTAGGGCTTCAAAGAATGCATCTACTGTTAGCAAGGCTGGGTGGTTTGGTTCCAGGTTAAAGGCCCAAGCCTGGGGGTCACCCTGTAGTAGAGAAATAATGATTTGAACCCTCTGAGTTTCAGGGCCAGACGAGGATGGTCTTAACTTGAAATATAATTTGCAACTGTTTTTAACGTTGCAAAACCCTTTACGGTCACCAGAAAACCGGTCAGGCAAAGGAATTTTTGGTTCAGATGGAGTTTTTGTAGCAGTGGTAATAGAAGGAGATTGCGCCTTGGTGAGCTCTGTGGCCATTTCCTGAACTTGATGGGATAAGCGGCAAAGTTCCTGTGCAAATAACTGAGCCTGCTCAGGATCCATGATAGGTTTCCTTTATTATGTATGGCTCGTGTTAATGTCAGGCTAGAGCATATAACAGGTAACAGTTCAGGTGTTCTGATTATGCAAAGAGTTCAAGGAACAAGAGCACATACCATGAGCAGAGCAGGTCAGCTGGGACTTGTAGTTCACCGCTGTCGATGTAGGTTGATGTTTGCTGGACCTTGTAGTTCACCACTGCAGATGAGGATAGATGGTGTCTGGTGTTGTAGTTCACCGCTGCAGGTGAGGATAGATGTCTGGTCCTTGTAGTTCACCACTGCAGATGTTACTAGTGGAATCAGGCAAAACGTAGTCTAGGCAAGCTGGGTCATACACAGGAAGATCAGAGTCCAAACGGTACCGAATCAGAAGCAAGCAAACAGGGTCAAACGAGCCGGGTCATACACGAAATACACAGAGCAGATATCAACTGGATCAAAGACAAGGTAAACTCTAACACGAGCAATGATTGAATGCTGTTGCAAGTTATTTAAAGGTCAGCTGGCCAATCATTGTTGTTTCCCAGGTAAAGGCTGTGTCAGGTGAGTTGTGCTGGGTCCTAAAGGGATCCTAGTACTGACAACGTGTCCAAAGAGTAAAAAAGTGGTTCCTGCCTAATTATAGAACAAAAATTCAATAAATTATGGAAATATCTTTAGATTGTAATGATTTAAAATATCAAGACAATCTCAGTGTAAAACTGGATGGGTGAGAAGGAAACAGCCCATATCCAGTCTAAAGCCAGGACATCAGAGGGAAGACCCAAAAGGGAAATGAACCCTCGAAAGGAGAAACTAAAAACCCCTGACACAGGAAAATCCACCCATAAACTGATAAGTAGCGCCATAGGCACCCCAAACAGCAAGGGAGGAGAGATGGCCCCCAACCAATTGGTGGGGGCCCCCCTGTGCCGGGTGCACGATATGGCCACAGACCGGGACGGATGAAATCATAGGATCCATGGGGAACCAATTTCGTCATAAATCAAAAAGAAAAATAAAAATAAATAAAAGAAAAATATTATAATCAAATATTGAAGAAAATAATTTTTTATCTCATTTACATAATGTGATTACAAAGAGCATATCTCATCCACAAAATGTAATTTCAAAAAGAAAAATTATATCTATATATATACTACCCCAATAGACATCATCATTCCAGCTATTCACCTGCTGGTTAAGCCGAACAGGAGAAAACAAGATGAGAGAAGGGAGAGGGAGAAAGAATTCAAGAAGGCATAAGAGAGATAATGTGTCAAGTTCTATTTAATCTGTTTTTCCAGAACTGAAGCCATCGAGGAAGGGCCTAAAGCTCTCTGCCCCATTTAGGCCTGGTGGGGTGGTGGCATCTAGATGCCTGATCCATCGCGTTTCACGTTGTAAAAGGGTTTTGTTCCAGTCCTCACCTCTAATGGGGACATGGATACGGTCCACAACCGTAAAGTTTACAGATGGCTTCCTGTATCCATGTCCCCTGGCTACATGTCTGCCAAGGGGGAGATACAGGTTGCCAATCTGCATGCTCTGCAGATGTTTACTAACACGTTGTCCAAATTCTTGGCGGGTTTTTCCAATATAGAAAGCCCCGCATTGGCATTGTACCAAATATACCACCCCCCGAGTTTTGCAGTTAGCGAAGTGCTTAATTTGGAAGCGTTCGCCATTTGGTAGTAAAAAAGAAGTTCTCCTGCCAATGACTATGATATTGTCACGTACCTGGTAGGTTTTGAGCCCGAAGTGCAGAGAAGGACCTCCCTTACAGCTCCCACTCCTGTCCCTCTGGAATGGAGACAGAAGGCCAGGAGTGAAGAGTGGTATGGGTGCCTGGCAGGATCGACAGTCACCGGAGATTATATATATTCTACTTTTTCTTACCCCAATTTTTACCATTTGGCCCAAACATACTCACCCACATGCCTCATATAAAGTCCCGCTTCTGTCCCCCCATTTTGTTGCATATATTTGGGATGGAGGCATGTTGGTGCTCTCTTGCAAAAACAGTGTGGATTGGTCACAACCCCCCTTGAAGTCAGCAAGTAGTAGGCTGGAGCGCTGGACTGGAACCAGGAACAAGGCAGCAGGTAGTAGGCTGGATTCAGGTATCAGACTGAGGAATGGTCAAACAAGCCGGTGGTCGGTATCGGGCGGACAGCAGAGGTACCAGGGACAACACAGAGGGATGGTCAGGCAAGCCAAGAGGGTCTGGTGCAGGCGGATAGCAGGATGGTCTAACAGGAAGCCGGGTCAGATAGCAGAGTACACAGGTCAGATCAGGTTAAGGCACACGGAACACTGTAGAGCAGACAGCGGGGATAGAGTGTGACAGGCCGGTTTAAATAGCCCGCCTGGCACTAGTGGGAGTGCGCGCGCGCGTGCCCGTGCGTGACAGCACCCGTGAACGTGCGCGCATGCGCAGTGGAACCTGCGGCCGTGTCCCCATGCGTCTGGCTCGCTGATTACTGGCAGGATCTTCATGACAGATATAATCAACCTATCTTCGCACATACTTACTGAGGCTGAGGAAGAGGTTCTCTCTTTGGGACTCTCTTTTTGTCCCAATAGGAGCCCTGATAACTTTGAAACGGTAAAAGATATTTTTCTGTTTGCGAGAAAATTACTTTTGAAAAGCATGTATACAAAAACGAGTAAACATGAAGAAACAATTGCACCTAATCTCAGAGCAGCCAATTTTAGGGCCCTTAGGGACCTGAATCTGCTTCTACAGGAAAGTGAGGGAGTGGAGTCTGGCTGGTTGGATGCCTGGGAAAGTGATGACAGTGAGGATGAAAAAATAGGTAATGTACAACAACATAAACAATTCAAAAGGAAATCGCATAGATTTCCTGCACTCAGTCAAAATCCAGCTTTGGCGCTATTCGTTAAACAAACCACCAAAGAAATTGTATCCCTGAATAAGGACAAATCAGTTAGAAATCTGACTCTTGAACAACAAAATGCCCTACAATCCTTGAAGAACAATTTAGATATAACTATTAAGGGATCTGACAAGGGCGGCAATATTGTGCTAATGGACAATTCCAAATATGAGGATATGTGTTTGAAAATCCTCAACAATCGAAAATGCTATCGAAAAATTTCAGCCTCTTTGGTTGACAGATTCAACCAGGAATTCTATCGACTGGTCGATGAATGTATGCACTCCCCAAGGTGCACAAAGATTTACACGATCCCCCTGGCCGCCCTATCATATCTGGCAATGGCAGCATCTCAGAAGGCATTAGTCAAGTGATTGACCAACATCTCAGGCCCCACGTCCTAGAACTGGCATCCTACACCAAGGATACCATCCATCTTTTACAGGTCTTGGAGGATTTGGTGATCCCCGATTCGGCCATTCTAGTGACTATAGATGTCGAGTCACTATATAACAGCATACCACACGACCTGGGGGTAGCTGCCTTCAGTCGTGTGCTACACCAAAAGGCAACGACTGAATGGAAATTCAACAAATTTATACTTGAGATGCTTGACTTCATCCTTCGACACAATGTGTTTTTGTTCAGGGGTTCCCACTACCTCCAGGTACAGGGTGTTGCTATGGGGACGTGTTGCGCCCCCTCATACGCAAACCTGTACCTGGGGGAGTGGGAAAAGGGATTTCTGACTGATGATCAGCTAACTATATACACTGAACATATCATTCTATGGCAAAGATACATAGATGATATTTTTTTGATATGGAATGGCCCAGAAGACACCCTAAAAGGTTGTCTAAAAGCGATGAATCATAATACCTTGAATTTGTTTTTCACTATGTCCTATGATCATCATCGGAATAACTTTCTAGATATTACCATATATAAAGACAAGAACGGTAAGCTTGCCAGCAGACTCTACAGGAAGGAAACTGCCGGCAATACTCTTTTGCATGCCGACAGTTTCCATCCCGAACCCCTTACAAAATCTATACCTTTCAGCCAATTTCTACGCCTGAAACGCAACTGCACCACTATGGAAACCTTCCAATGTGAGGCAGATAAATTGAGCGAAAGATTACTCACAAGGGGGTATACAAAATCCTCCCTAAAAAAAGCTTTCAACCAAATGTCAGGAAAAGCCATCTTGCAAATATCCCAGCAAACTAAAGTTTAGAGGAATGCCTGTGCACAGAAGCGCCATCCGGCGCTCGCGCGCGCGCAATAGCGCCAAAAGCGCTAACGTGCGTACGCGCATGCGCAATAGCGCCAATAGCGCGACCGTGCGTACGCGCATGCGCAATAGCGCCAATGGCGGCGCCCTGTGACAGCACTTGGCGCCAAAGAGGCTATTTAAGGAGGACTGTTCCACTGCTGCCTTGCTGTCCGGTCTACAGCGTTCCTGAAGACCCCTTGTGCCCTGTTATTTGCATATTGCTACCTGATACCTGTTGGACTGTTCCTGACTACTCTGTGTTTGACCCGGCTTGCCTGTACCCTGCTGTCTACATCCTGCTGGTGGACTACAAGATACCTCCCTGCTGTCTACATCCTGCTGGTGGACTACAAGACACCTCCCTGCTGTCTACATCCTGCTGGTGGACTACAAGACACCTCCCTGCTGTCTACATCCTGCTGGTGGACTACAAGACACCACCCTGCTGTCTACATCCTGCTGGTGGACTACAAGACACCTCCCTGCTGTCTACATCCTGCTGCCAGACTACAGGACACCTCCCAGCTGACTACCTGATTCAGCTCTCTGCTCCAGCCTTCCAGTCAGGCACTTGTGCCCCTTCGCACTCCCGAGCCCCTGTCATCACTACCAGGGGTTCCCGAGTCGGAGGTATACGAGAGGCCATTCCCTGCATTCCGGGCTCCACCTACCAGGTACGTGACACCAAGTTAAAGATCAGGACAGACATGCTTTAATATTCAAGACCAAAATCCGCAAACAGGATGATACAGCAAGGATTATCCTGCGCTATTCCAATGAGCATAATACCATAAGGAAAATCCTTACAAAACATTGGTCGATTCTGACCGATGATCCTATTCTGGGGGATCTTCTTACTCCAAAACCC
Organism: Lithobates septentrionalis; assembly: GCA_037952835.1. Taxonomy (NCBI): domain Eukaryota; kingdom Metazoa; phylum Chordata; class Amphibia; order Anura; family Ranidae; genus Lithobates; species Lithobates septentrionalis. The sequence continues at coordinate 2,434,047 of JBBDGP010001198.1, forward strand.
CAGATTACCTTTAGGAAGGCAGGTTCCTTAGCTGATTTACTGACTCAAAGTGAATACAAGGGGAATCAAAGACGGGACCCCTGTAAAACCTGGGGGACTTTCCCCTGTGGTTATTGCTCTTTTTGTAAAGTCATTGGCAGGAGAACTTCTTTTTTACTACCAAATGGCGAACGCTTCCAACTTAAGCACTTCGCTAACTGCAAAACTCGGGGGGGGGGTGGTATATTTGGTACAATGCCAATGCGGGGCTTTCTATATTGGAAAAACCCGCCAAGAATTTGGACAAAGTGTTAGTAAACATCTGCAGAGTATGCAGATTGGCAACCTGTATCTCCCCCTTCGCAGACATGTAGCCAGGGGACATGGATACAGGATGCCATCTGTAAACTTTACGGTTGTGGACCGTATCCATGTCCCCATTAGAGGTGGGGACTGGAACAAAACCCTTTTACAACGTGAAACGCGATGGATCAGGCATCTAGATGCCACCACCCCACCAGGCCTAAATGAGGCAGAGAGCTTTAGGCCCTTCCTCGATGGCTTCAGTTCTGGAAAAACAGATTAAATAGAACTTGACACATTATCTCCCTTATGTCTTCTTGAATTCTTTCTCCCTCTCCCTTCTCTCATCTTGTTTTCTCCTGTTCGGCTTAAACAGCAGGTGAATAGCTGGAATGATGATGTCTATTGGGGTAGTATATATATAGATAAAATTTTTCTTTTTGAAATTACATTTTGTGGATGAGATATGCTCTTTGTAATCACATTATGTAAATGAGATAAAAATTATTTTCTTCAATAGTTGATTATAATATTTTTCTTTTATTTATTTTTATTTTTATTTTTGATTTATGATGAAATTGGTTCCCCATAGATCCTTTGATTTCATCCACCCCGGTCTGTGGCCATATCGTGCACCCGGCACAGGGGGTCCCCCACCAATTGGTTGGGGGCCATCTCTCCTCCCTTGCTGTTTGGGGTGCCTATGGCGCTACTTATCAGTTTATGGGTGGATTTTCCTGTGTCGGGGGTTTTTAGTTTCTCCTTTCGAGGGTTCATTTCCCTTTTGGGTCTTCCCTCTGATGTCCTGGCTTTAGACTGGATATGGGCTGTTTCCTTCTCACCCATCCAGTTTTACACTGAGATTGTCTTGATATTTTAAATCATTACAATCTAAAGATATTTCCATAATTTATTGAATTTTTGTTCTATACTTAGGCAGGAACCACTTTTTTACTCTTTGGACACGTCCCGTGTTGTGGAGAGATGGAGCGGAGGTCAATTGCACTTCCCTCGGATCTAATGTGGGACGACGTATTGTGGTGCTGTCAGCAATGCGTGTTTCTTTTTTGGCCATAGACGATAAGGGGATAGGCGTGGCTGGATGCGGCCTTACTCCCTTTACGTCTTGCCGTTGACACACGCCGCCCCTGTACGAGCGGGGCGGAGGGAATGACGTCACCGCTGTCATTTGATGCGGCGTCACTTCCCGACGCTCGCTGGGCAGCGAACAAGCACGGGCCTTATAAGGAGAACGCCGGGAACCCCTGAGCCACCAGCGTCATCCAACGACTTTTTCTTTGAGGAACAAGACAGCAGTGTGCTTTCATCTTTTTTAAACAGAGGGATTATCTTCCCTCTTTTGGGCTGGTTCTGTGGATCCTGGGCTGTTTTCATGCTCAGATGTAGGAGAGACACACAGCAAATTTGTGGTAAGCTGCAATCATGATCTTTTGATTTATATATTGATTTATTCATGCATTTTTATCATTCGAGATTTTGTTTTTTTCTGAGAAGTTCCTTTTGGGGGTTTTCATGTGATCTCTTAACCATTTTTTCAATCGGTTACAAATGTAGAGCTGTTGAATATATTTTTGAACCGCTTGAGACCTCTGACTCTTACTCTGAGAAAGGTTCTCTTTATGTCGTTTAGGGGACCCCCCTTTTCAACTCACCGTTTAGCCCCCATTATTTTTATTTTTATTTTTTATTTTCATATTCATTTTTTGTTAGAAATGTGGAGCGTATAGATATGGCTCCACATTGGGCTAACTGGAATTAGGTGTGTTCATATATTTCCTATCCTTATTCCATAATTTATTTTTCATTAAAAATTGTTTAGGGCTGGGACTCCCTGTTTTCATCTGGAGTCGTTCAAATTTCGTTCCCTTGTATTTGAAGTATTGTTCATCACACACCTCCTGATTGGAATGTTGCAAAAATCCCTACATCTTATGTAAGGTGTTTTTTTGTTTCCCCATATGTTTACCACATGCTATGTGTCTCTTTCCTAGATTCTACATTACCGTCCTTTGCAATCTAGTTAAGCGGTTTGCCGCTTTTTTCAATTTGGCGCCTCTTTTTGGATTCTATTATCTGGGGGTTCTTTTGCATGATAAAAGACCTATACAGATCGGGTGAATGTTCGATGATCCATTGGAAACCTTTATGTCAACCACTATTTTGTAAGTCTTTTCTGTATTTCAGCATAGATTTTATATGTATGCTATGAAAAATGTAAAATATATGTATACTTATATTACATTTTGTGCCTTTCAGACAATGGCAAAAATTTATCCCTGAAGAAGATTACAAAAATTCATTATTTTGAAACGCGTTGGATTTAATAATTTTTTGTCATTTCTGTAACACACCACAATTGTACTTGTCTGCACACATGTTTTTTGTATAAATCTGTCTTTTTAAACTTTTGTATAAATAAAAATCTATTCTTTTTTTAATCTTTTGTTAGTAATTTTGCCCTTAAAATCCCATCTATATGAGGTTCTTTTTGTCCCCTTAATATCCATACCAGACCTGAAGGGCCTGGTATGGAATTTAGGGGGACCCTCCACGTCATTTTTTTTTAAATTTTGGCCGGGGTTCCCCTTAATATCCATACCAGACCTGAAGGGCCTGCTATGGAATTTAGGGGGACCCCCCACGTCATTTTTTTTTTTAATTTTGGTTCGGGGTTCCCCTGTGGGGAATTTGTCAATGAACTTCTATGTGTATTGTCGGACCGGCAATGCATTAATAGCCGCGAGTAGTTTTAAATGACTTTTTTTCCTTTGACATGTCATTTTGCTGTCAGACTGTTCTAAACACGGGAAACACTTTTATTGTTTCACTTTAAGCATTATTAAAATCACTGCTCCCGAAAAAACGGCCGTTTTTAAAACTTTTTTTTGCATTGATCCATGTCCCCTGGGGCAGGACCCAGGTCCCCAAACACTTTTTATGACAATAACTTGCATATAAGCCTTTAAAATTAGCACTTTTGATTATTCATGTTCGTGTCCCATAGACTTTAACGGTGTTCGTGTGTTCGAACAAATTTTTTGCCTGTTCGCATGTTCTGGTGCGAACCGAACAGGGGGGTGTTCGGCTCATCCCTACTCAAGACAATCCTATTCTAATTGTGAGCATTTGAGGGAAACCAAGCGAATGTTAGAACCCCTGCTTGTGTTTTTTTTAGCTTGGGCTTTGTGTCCCTTTTCTTAAATTTGGCTTCACTTCCTGTCACATAGCCAAACAGGAAGTGAGGGTAAAACCCTACCGATGTCTGTCTTTAGGGGACACACAGGTCAATCTAACTAGTATCCCCATTAGGCAAATTGCACTCTAGCACTTTGTTGTGTGCACCCCACATTATTAGGTATTTTGGGGTTTAGTAAAGGCAAATCCACTCTGCAATACAAGTGTACTCGCTGTAAATCTGAGGGGAAGCACTGGTGATTTTATCATCCAATCGTGTAGAAGCAAAGATGCTGTTTTTTTTATTTTCCTTGCATGTCCCCCTCGAATCTCCAGCAACTGCACTTCCAAGTGCACTTGTAGTGCAAAGTGGATTTGCCTTTAGTAAATAAAAAGTCCAAGATACCTAATAATTTGGGGTGTACAGAGCAAAATGCTAGAGTGCAATTTACCTAATGGGGAAACTATTTAGATTGACCTGTGTGTCCCCAAGGAAAGAGATTGGTAGGGTTTTACCCTCACTTCCTGTTTGGCTATGAGACAGGAAGTGAATAAATTTGAAGGAGAAAGTTGCAAAATTTGGGAGGTGTCTTCACCCTATCAGGGGTGCAGACATCCCCAAAAACTGACAAGAATTCTAATCCCTCTGCACTCTATCCCCAAGCACAAATAAGAAAGGATTTCATTCAGTTTAACTCTGCAAAGACACATTCCTAAGTTCAACTGTGATGCGTGTCAATGGCCCATTTAAACCTTGTTAAATATAAAACACCAGTTGCCTTTCACTAGAAACATTTGTTAGTCCAGCCCTGGAAATCTGCATCTGCTTCACTATTAATTTACATCAAAATATGGATTCCTGCAGGTAAATGCACCAAATGCATCTTAATGCGTGAGTCCTGTGTGCGCATAGGTATGTGCCGTGGCGCATATCTGGTTCCCGGAAGCGGCGGACAGCACACAGGAATGACGGGAAGTTGCTTGTACTGCTGCTAATTTCTTCCCACCACCATGCCCTGCTCACTGTTCTCTGAGGAAGAGATGATCCTCATTTGCAAATTAAGAAAAAAAAAAAATTAACATGGGGTGGTGTTTGTGTGGGTCCCTAACACACATTCAGACATATTAGGACCAATTTATACAGGATCTGATTTACCTACCAGCATGTTTTTAGAGTGTGGGAGGAAACCGGAGTACACCCATGCAGGCACAGGGAGAACATGCAAACTTCAGGCAGAGGGTGTCGTGGGCAGGATTCAAACCAGCGACCCTTTTTGCTGCTAGGTGAAAGTGCTAACTGCTACACCACTGTGCTGCCCAAATATATATCTATAGATGTAGGTTCTTGTGTCCACCAGCAGAGAGAAGTTGGGTAGATGCCACACTCCCAATTCTGGAGGCATAATAATGGTTCAGCATAGGGGTCTTCAAACTACGGCCCTGCAGTTGTTCAGGAACTGCAATTCCCATCATGCCTAGTCATGTCTGTGAATGTCAGAGTTTTACAATGCCTCATGGGATGTGTAGTTCCTATATCAATAGGGAAATACAAGTGGGTCATGGCACATCTACATTCCAAATTTGGCACTTAAGATGGTCATGCACTATGCAATCTGATTGGCCAATCTCTGTACAAGTCGATATGTTGGCAAAATAGGTAATAGGAAGATGCACTTGAACAATTAATTCAAATTATAGGAAATCAAACAGGCTCTTGCACTAAATCAAATTTATTTAAGATCTAACTGATTGCAGTGTATGGTCACCTTTAAAGATCAAGAAAAGAAAATACTAATTTATTGGGTTTAGAAACACTTCTCTGTTCTTTTTAATGTATTGAAAGATTTGGGTAAAAAAAGAAAAAAAACACATCTCAAAGATATATTAGAAGTAATAGGAATGAGATTAGCATCACAAGGGTTAAGTCACTGAGAACACCTACTAATTGCCTAACAAGACACATTCAATGAGATGAAATTAACCAAATGTATTGGGCGTGCGATATTATCAATGAGAAAACCGCAGTTACCCTAGCACCAGTTGCAGTTTACATATTTATTATCGTTTTGCGCTTCAAAGTGCGCCAGTTCGCACGTTCGGTCAATGACTTTTCCGACGCACCAATTAAGGTGTTAACTGGCGCAGCGCATTTGTCTTAGTAAATCACCCCCTCCATGTGAAATAGATGGATCCTTTCCTTACCGCTGTAAGGTAATGCCCCGTACACACGGTCGGACTTTGTTCGGACATTCCGACAACAAAATCCTAGGATTTTTTCCGAGGGATGTTGGCTCAAACTTGTCTTGCATACACACGGTCACACAAAGTTGTCGGAAAAGCCGATCATTCTGAACGCGGTGACGTAAAACATGTACGTCGGGACTATAAACGGGGCAGTGGCCAATAGCTTTCATCTCTTTATTTATTCTGAGCATGCGTGGCACTTTGTCCGTCGGATTTGTGTACACACGATCGGAATTTCCGACAATGGATTTTGTTGTTGGAAAATTTTATAGCCTGCTCTCAAACTTTGTGTGTCGGAAAATCCGATGGAAAATGTGTGATGGAGCCTACACACGGTCGGAATTTCCGACAACAAGGTCCTATCACACATTTTCCGTCGGAAAATCCGACCGTGTGTACGGGGCATAACAGTGTAGGAATAACCAGAGGTGATCCAAATTCTAGGGTTCTGAAAGCGATCCCTCTAAGTACATCCTTATCAGTTACGATCTGTATGGAGCCTGGTTTATATGTATGTGTTTTCTTTCTCTGGATAATTAGCAGTAGAATTCCTCTCAGGACAGCACATCAGCAGATGGAGAAAGAAGAAAAACGGGGGGGCCCCAATAGTGAAGTATATAGAACTAATATTTATTTTTGACCGCAAACAATAAAGTACTCACATGAAGCAGTTTAAAACAAGATGAAACAAAAAGAGCAGCGAGCTTGCGGCCTAATGTCACTTCCGATGCCCGTCTATTCTGACGCGTATCGTCGCAATCACGTGACTTCATCAGGGAATACATATGAGCACTGGAAGTGTCCTTAAATAGGTTTATTATAATGTGTTGACGAGTGGCCATTTTTTTGAAGTCCTACCATTAAAAACAATCTAGCGGCCATTTTCTATTAGATGTTCCTAAGACTACAACCGCGGCCATTTTCCTGTAGCTCATAATGAGCAAACGGAAACTGCTGCAATAATTCTAGTGCAAAGCTTAAAAAAGTATTATACACACAATTTGTGATGGAATGGATTTAGTTCTGAAGTTAAATGTTTACAGAATAGCCCGTATCACAGCAAATGTAATTTGGTCAGAGAAAAATTATTTCTAAATATAAATCTATCTTTCAATGTGAACAGTGGGCGAGATAAAAATGCTGGGGACACCGGAAATGATGTCATTGCCTCAACATATCCCATACATACATATAACAATGTCTAGGAGATAGGTATGAGAAAAATATAACATATCACATCCATAGAAAAAGGGGAGTAAAACAAATCTAAAATGAATATATTGAAATCTATATTTGTAGAAAAAATTTAAACCCTAAAATTACTTAAAGAGGGAGTCCACCCAAACCGCAAAAAAAAAATATTAAAAGCCAGCAGCTACAAATACTGCAGCTGCTGACTTTTAATAAATGGCCACTGACCTGTCCCAGGGTCCAGCGATGTCGGCAGGGGACGCTGAGAACCCGCTCGGTTCTCGGCAGCTGCCGCCGCCATCCTAGGTGAGGGAATCAGGAAGTGAAGCGTTGCGGCTTCACTTCCCGATTCCCTACTGCGCATGCGCGAGTCGCGCTGCGCATCGTAAGTGGTCCCCGCTATCTCCTGGGAGCTGTGTGTTTCCCAGGAGACAGCGCAGAGGGGCAGGAAGAGGCATAGACTCCCATGGGAGTCTATGCCGGAAGTGGGTGCAAATACCTGTCTTAGACAGGTATCTGCACCCCCTCCCCCCTGAAAGGTGCCAAATGTGACACCGGAGGGGGGGAGGGTTCCGAAAAGCGGAAGTTCCATTTTTCTGTGGAACTCCACTTTAAAATTATTCTCTTAAAAATCAGTTATAAAACAATTAAGGTCGAATTCAATATTCAATCCCCGAGGTACAAAAGTGTCCAATATAAAAATCCATTTGGACTCAATTGGGTGGGGTCCTTGTTGTGATATATGGCAAAATGTTTAGAGACACTGGGGGGATCATTTACTATAGCGCCGTAGCGCGAATTAGCACTAATTGTGGTAATTAGCGGTAATTAGTGCTAAAACGGTATTCACTATAGCGCTGGTAAAAAAAATACTCCCAAAATCGAATTTACTATAGTTCCCTGAAACCAAATAGCACCCAAACCCCTGCTAAAACCTGGAGAATTGCACATGGAAATAATGTTTAGAGCATGATATAATTGCCTAAATGGTACTGAAATATGCAGTATATTATTTAACCGCTTCAGCCCCGGAAGATTTGGCTGCTGAATGACCAGGCCATTTTTTGCGATTCGGCACTGCGTCGATTTAACTGACAAGTGCGTGGTCGTGCGGCGCTGCAGCCAAACAAAATTGATGTCCTTTTTTTTTCCCACAAATAGAGCTTTCTTTTGGTGGTATTTGATCATCTCTGCGGTTTTTATTTTTTGCGCTATAAACAAAAAAAGAGCGACAATTTTGAATAAAACACAATAATTTGTACTTTTTGCTATAATAAATACCCCCATTTTTTTTTTTAAATAAGTGAATTTTTTCTCAGTTTAGGCTGATATGTATTCTTCTATATATTTTTGGTAATAAAAATCGCAATAAGCGTATATTGATTGGTTTGCGCAAAAGTTATAATGTCAACAAAATAGGGGATAGATTTATAGCATTTTTATTATTATTTTTTTTTTACTAGTAATGGCGGCGATCTGTGATTTTTATCAGGACTGCGACATTATGCCGGACACATCGGACACTTTTGACACATTTTTGGGACCATTGGCGATCAGTGCTATAAAAATGCACTGATTACTGTAAAAATGTCACTGGCAGGGAAGGGGTTAACGCTAGGGGCGATCAAGGGGTTAACTGTGTTCCCTCTCTGTGTTCTAACTGAAGGGGGGATGGCACTGTCTAGGGGAGATGACAGATCGCTGTTCATACTTTGTATGAACACATGATCAGTCTCTTCTCCCCTCAGAGAACCGGGATCTGTGTGTTTACACACAGATCCTGGTTCTCGGTGTGTCACGAGCGATCGCGGGAGCCCGGTGGTCATCGCTCCGCGCGCTCGCCCCTAGTGGCCACAGGACGAAGGGACATTACATAACGTTGTTTGGCAGCTGGTCGGCAAGTGGTTAAAGATAATCTGCTTTTAAACTGTGTGAAAAAGTGATTTCTATACTGAAATATCTTTAAAAGTCTGAGAAGAGATAAATTCCCTGTTTTTGTACAACTAGGTGCCAACACAACTGAGCATGCTCAGACGTGCAAATAGCTCTCATTTTAGCTCCAGTGTCTTTTTTACTTGGCGCTATAGTAAATACCAGAATGAGCGCTGTGTTAAAGAGCTTTTTTTTGGAAGTGAAAATCGGTGCTATTATAGTCCAATGAAAGTTTTAGCCATTGATTCTAATGGTACAATTGTAACTTTCCCAAATAAATCCTTTTAATGTTGAGATGAAATGTATCTTTCTCTGAAATAAATTTTCCTTTGCAACATTGTTGCTTCTACTTCAAATATTTTGTTTTTAAGAATGCTAGAATGTGGAATGTTTTGATGTTTTGGTAAAATATATTTTTCCTGACGCCAAACATGGCAGCATACATGATATAGCTCCGCCCCTATATCCACCCACAGGACCTGTTTAGCTCTATAAAAATCTGACTGAGAGCTACCTCCCCCATTCTCCTTTTTGTCCTCAAAGATCAACACCTACAGACCGTTACACTCAGGATAAGCTCCTACCTGCCGACTATGTCGGAGTCCGTCTGGGTTCAAGCCTCTCCCAGCACGCAGTCCCACATCTTAGGCTGCTAAACGCACCAACAAGGTGGGGAACCCCTTCTAGTGGTCTTTTGGGGTCGAGGTGTTCTCTAATCAGAGACGACAATCCTCTTGTGGTATGCCTGCTTTGGAGTCCGGATCCAGCAGCTGGGACTGCATGATGTCTTCTCTCCTATGAAACTCTTTCCAGGTCTGTCAATTTCTATAAAACTTTTTCTTGCTCTCATATCTCTAAAGACCCCATACACACTGTGCAGCTTTTGTTGTCTGATTTCCTTTAGATTTGCTGGGACCATGTGGTACAGGGGCCTGCCTGATTGCATACAAATTGAGGCTCTTAAGGTTTGACCTCATATTGTGTGGTTTTGGTAAATCTGAGGGAAAAAATCTGCAGAAGATTGTATGATGTGTAGCTGTCACGTACCTTGCAGCGGTCCGAAATGCTGAGGGTGGCCTCTTGCACGGTTCCGGTCTCAGCACCCCTGGTAGTGGGGACAGGGAGTGCTGGGACAACGAAAGGGTGCAGATGCCTGCAGGCAGAAGGCTGGAGCTTGAAGATACAGGAACCTCTCAGGGAAGGCATGGAGACTGATCACCAGACTTGTTCAGTGGGAGCCAGGCAGGTAAGTATGGACTCAGGAACAATTGCAGCGTCAGGAACAGGCAAAAGTTGGCAACTGGCTGGCAATAAGGTACATAAACGGAAGGCAGGATCATAGTCAAGGACAGGCAGAGGTTGGCAACGGGCTGGCAGCGAGGTACAAGATCAGGAAGCGGAGCCATGGTAGTGAATCCAAGCCAAGGTCTGTATTGTGAGCAGATAAACAGGAAGAGGTAGTCCAGGAGAGGAGTCAAGGAAGGCGGGTTTTCAGGAGCAAGGTCAACAGGTCAGAACAGCAATCAGGAACACGGGGACAGGCTGAAGACGATCCAGCAGTGGTATCAGGCAGAGTATCAGGCAAGATTGGCGGGCGCGAATGTGCGTGCGCGAATGTGCGTGCGCGAATATGCGTGCGCGAGTGCGCGCGAACGTGCATACACGAGTGCGCGCTAACGCACACGTGCGAGTGCACGCTAACGTACACACGCTCGTATGGGTGCGCCAGTGCACATGTTTGCTCTGGATCTCGCTTGTCTGTGTCGGGCACACCGCGCATGCCCATTGGCATTAGCAGGACGGGAATTAGCCACTGCTGCACGGAGACGGGCATTAGCAATGTGAGTTCTCTGACAGTAGCCAGCTTAAAAGGTGTCCTTTTGTGTGGATGGGCATTGGCTTCGCTCCTAATTGTACTAGCCCTTTTTTTTATTAGAACAGAGGTGAGAGAGGGCTGAGTCTCTCTCAGTTGCTCTATTTACAGAGCACAAATGGCCAGGTAATAGATGCCTTTGCTATTCATCTCATTCTGAGGAACAGTCAATGAAAGGTCTTGCTATCCTAGTAATGGGCAAAGAAGGGGGGGAGCAATGTATTACTAGAGGATGGGGGGAGGAGTAGTTTGCCCAGATTTCCCTTATTTCTCTCTGTTGCCATGCAGTCCCCCTTGCACCTTTCGGTTCTTCCACCAGCACAAGCCTAACACCACATAACCAAGACCACCACAATACCAGGTAAGGGCCAACTTTGGGTAAGTAAGAAGATGCGGGAAAAAGAGTGCGTTCTGCCCTGACGAGCGTGTCTTCCTGTCTATTGCAGTCCTGTCCCCTCACACTCCCGCTCTAGGAGGTCCAGAGGCCCTCTGGATCATCAAGATTTTTCCAGGGCAGAAAGTGACTCCTCCAGTCCTGGCAGACCCCAGTACAAAGGGCGCAAATGTACGCTTAAGAGAACGCACACAGCTTCTCCTCCAAGGGCTCAGCGCCCAAAAGGCAAATGTTGGTTATGTGGAGATGACCCTATGCCTGGAAAGCTACTTTGCAGCAACTGCTTTAGGCAGCTTGCCAGAGACCGGGAGTATGCAGGAGAGTCAACAGGTGTTACCTTGCTCAGTTCTTCCCTCACAATTGTGCCACAGCCCTCTGCCTCCATCCATTCCATTCCTTACATTTGTGTATATCGTGATATGATATAATTTTTCCTGTTCTCTTTCACATTGTCCCCCTTCCCCTTCTTTCCCATTGTAGCCTATTAGTTTCTTTCCTTTCCACATTAGCACCACATATCCCTTCTCATCGTCCATCTCCTCGATTCCCCCCTCTGCTGACACTTCTACACATCAGATTCCAGGCCCATCCTCTATTCCGCCCCCGTTCCGCCCCCTTCCCCCTTCATTGCTCTCTATTTAACTCCCTCTTCAGCTCCCAGCCAATCAGCTTGATAAAGGAGCGCCGCCGTCACACCACTCACTGCGAGCTAGCTCAGGAAACACGTCGCATACAGAGTGACGTCATCATCCCTCGCCTGATCGGATGCCATCCAAGCCTCTCTCTGGAGCCTGTCTTCGCTGCTCGGCCGGTCTACATCCAGCGTCCATAGACTGTCCAGAGTCTCTACCATCCATCAGCCGGGATCAGATGACCCCACGGATCCCCTCGATTGCTTTGGGACATTCTTTTGCCTACTTTTTTCTTCCAAAATGTGAGTGTAATATCAGCTGTTGCTGTATTTTTTAATAAATTATTTTAAACGTCTGCACCCAGAGGCGCCTCTCTCTCCTTGTTTTATAGTGTTACCTTGCTCAAGAAAGTAGTCCCCAACTCCCTGGCAGAATTTTCCAGTCGTCTGGGGCAACCAGGGATAGAAGCGGAGGAACAGTGTGGGCCCTGCACCATGTCTAAACCAAGCCATTCAACCCTCTCTAACTAGAGGGGTACCAGGAACTTCAAGGGTGACTCCAGCTCAGCTGATTAGGCAGGCTGATTGCCCAGACCCAGTATTACAGCCAACCTTCCAGGCAGAGGGAGAAGATATCGCCTCCTCCTCGGCAGAGGATCCTGAAGGTTCAGGCTTTGATTTTGCGCTAATACCACGATTCATTAAGGCAGTGAAAGCTGCACTGGAATAAGAGGATCTGGAACCTCCTCCAAAGAAGGAGAAAACCTACTATCACACACCATACAATCTGTTTTTAAACTGTGTGGCAATCGCTGCACAACATGCATTAGGTGCCTTTATCCTTTCAGGGCACCCTAAATGCGATGCGATTCTGCTGTGATTGTCACGTGGGAGAACGCACCTTTAAAAACATTGTGCAAACTGGTCGACCCTAAATAGGAGCAGGGGCTTCTTTTTGCACACGTAGGACAGCCAAGTGAATAGGCCGCCCCCATGCGAGTTGCAACATTGCGTACAAATTGCTCTTTGAAAATCGCATAGCAGGAACACTTGTCCACTCTACATGATAATATCAAATGCCTCTGAAAAGTGACCTAAGCACAGATCGCTTTTCAGTGCGATAGCAGAGCCTGCTGCAAGTGGGAACAAGCCTTTGGGTTCCAAAGGGGGAACCTAAAGAAACAGGTAGCTACCTTTCCTCTTATGACAGAAATAAAAGGCCTGTTTCAGAAGGAATGGGAAGAGGGGGAGAGAAAATCCTCCTCAATCAATAGGTTGCAGAAGTTGTATCCACTAACGGAGGAGGATGCAACTCCTTTATCTAACCCACCAACGGTAGATGCGGCAGTCACCAGACTGGCCAAGAATGTGACACTTCTGAAGAAAGACTCTTCCTCCTTTCACGATATTCTTGATTGACGCATTGACATGGACTTAAAGAGGAGGGCCAGTCAAAAAAAAAATTAAAAGTCAGCAGCTACAAATACTGCAGCTGCTGACTTTTAATTGGACACTTACCTGTCCCAGGGTCCAGCGATGCGGGGGATCGAAGCCCCGCTCGTCTCCCCCTCCGTTCAGCGGCGCCGGCATTGCAACTGTGGGCGCCGGGCTGTGGCTTTACAGCCTGGCACCCACTGCGCATGCGCGAGCGGCGCCGCGCGCCGTGATTGGTCGCTCAGTCACCTGGGACCTGTAATGGGTCCCAGATGATTGACAGGAGGGAGGGAGCAGAGCTGAGCCCTTCCTGTGCCGAGGGGGAAGTGATGTCACCAGCCCAGGCACTGGAAGAGGCAGACTACGAGGGACCCCCTAGCAACAGGCATTTAGAGGTAAGTAAAAAAAAATATCCAAATGTTTTTTGTTTTTGTTTTTTAGGATTTTTCATGTAGTTTTTTTTTTTTGGGTGGAACCCCACTTTAAAGTTTTACCTCGCGGCAGGTGGTGCTTGTAAACCCGCCGTTGCTTTAACATCCGTAGCAAGTGCTATGCGAGTGTGGGCGCAGAACTTGGAGTATGCGATCAAAAACCAGCTGCCAAAAGAAAAAAAATCATCAGGGCTCTTGATTAGATAAAACTCTCGGCGGACTTCACAGGTGAGGCAGCTATAGAAATCATTATATGGTCCTCCAGAGCCATGCTCAGCTCAGTCACAGCCAAAAGAGCGCTGTGGCTAAAACCCTGGGCGGCTGACCCATCCTCAAAGCAGAATTGCTGTAAACTGCCTTTTGATGGGAAGGCGCTGTTAGGCCAAAAAACTGGAGACTGCCATTTCCAGGGTTACAGGAGGTCTTCTGCCCCAAGTTCGATGGTCCAGACACCAGAGGGTGCAACCATCCAGAGGAGCGATAAACAGATACTGGGATTTCAGAGGCTTTCGTCCATCCAAGGACTTCAGAAGGTGTTGGAGGGGTACACAGTCAACCTTCGTAAGATCGCAGAGAACTAAGACCCCTGCCCTTTTAACGCCAGGCCCGCCCAGGAGGCAGTTGGAGCCAGGTGACTCAAAGTGACCCATTTCCGGCAAGACCACTGTCAAAAGACGGCGGATTCAGTCCACGGTGGTGCAGGGCCATTATCGGCTGTTCAAACGGCAGCCTCCAGAACTACCTCAAGAGGCTGAATCAATTTATCCGGATTCCGGATATGGTATGGACAGACTCTAGATGGAGTCTCTCTATACCATAATCCAGGTTATTCAACCAGGAGACTGGAGGATTTCAGTGGACTTGCAATATGCCTACCAGCATGTTCCGATCCTTCAGCCATACCAGCAATTCTTTAGATTTGCGTTGAGGGACAAGCATTACCAGATCAAGCTGGAGCCTACACAGAATATGGTCTACCTAGGGGCCCAATTAAATACTCAGGTGGCCACAGTTTCTTTGCCACCTCAGAAACTCCCCAAAATCAGGGAGAAGTTCCAACAGGCATTGGCTGCACCAGTGATGTCAGCATCCCAGTGCATGAGTCCTCTCGGGACGATGGCTTCATGTATTCTGATGATCCCCTGGGCTCACTGGAAACTCCGTTTTTCAATAAGGCTTTCTGATGCAGTGGAAGAGTTCGTCTAGCCCAGCCAATCAGGATCACCAGCCGGAGGCGCCAGAGTCTCTGGTGGTAGACGAAAAACAAATGCTAAACAGCATAGTCCATTAGGGCCGCAGCCATGGATCATTGTTACCACAGATGCCAGCGCAGCAGGGTGGGACGCCATCTGCGAACAACTCAAGATCAACAGCAGAGGGGGATTTCCCACTCAGGGCTTACTTTCCAATATTCTGGAACTTCAAGCAGCATTCATGGCGTTCGCCACCTTGCTGCCTCATATACAGGGTCTCCTAATGCTGCTCCATCTGGACAACACGCCAGCAGTTTGCTACATACAGCGACAAGGTGGGATGCACAGCCAATCCCTCTTGAGAGAGGTGGAACCAATCATGACATTGGCACAACAATATCTCCCAGATTTGAGGGCCATATATCTTCCAGGCTGTCAGAACTTGGAAGCAGATCGCCTATCCAGACAATTCATGGACCCCAACAAATGGTCCCTTTACCCCGAAGTGTTCAAACAGATCATCCACAAGTGGGGATGTCCGCAAGATGGATATTTTTGCCTCATCAACCATCTGCAAGGTGAGCTGGTTCCTCTCACGCTGCCTGCATCCATTAGCGAAGGGGATGGATGCCTTTACCCATCCTTGGGTTGGGCAACTGGCCTATGCCTTCCCTCCAATTTCTTTAATCCTGAAGTTCCTGAGGAGATTGTTGACAGAATTTGATAGTCATGACAGTATTTCCTTACTGGCCTCACAGACCATGGGTCTCTCTGGCAATGGATCTCAGCATGTGCACACTGCTCACTCTGCCGGTATCTCCTGTCTGAAGGAGATACCCTACATCCGCAACCATCACGACTGGCCTTAGCGGCCTGGAGATTGTAAGGCAGGGGTTACAAGAGTTAGGATGTTCTCCAGAGAGTGTTAGAACTTTGCAGAGTTCTAGAAAGGGGTCAACCAATGCCATCTACTCCAGAATATGGAATAGGTTCACGAGCTTTGCAGCTGGACGTCAGTTTGACCCAAATGTATCTCAAATCCTGTCTTACCTGCAATCCGGATCGGATTTGGGGCTCAGTTCGCTTAAGGTGCAAACTTCAGCCATCTTGGCTTTTACCCAAAAGAAATGGGCAGCAAACCTGCTGGTGGAGCACTTCATGAGAGCGGTACTTAGATTACGCCCTCCCAAGAGAAATAGGTTTCCTCAATGGGACCTGGCAGTAGTCCTCAATTTTCTAGCAAACCCTCCTCGTACTCCGACGGAAGACTGTTCATTATGGGATATCACCTTAAAAACGTCTTTCCTATTAGCCATAGCTTCAGGGGAAAGGGTTCGGAACTCCAAGAATTGGGGGCAGCAGAACCTTATTCCATGTTCTTCCCAGACAGGGTTGTGCTGGGACCATTGGATCATTTTGTCCCAAAAGTGGCATCGATATTTCATCTCTCCAGTGAATGGGTGCTTCCAGCCTTCCCAGAGGAATCAGATGCTGATCTGCATGAGTTGGACATTTCAAAAGTCCTCAAAGGCTGTCTTCAGGCTACTTCTACATTCGGATGTTCTGACAGACTTTTTCATCATCATGAAAATTTAAAGGGAAAGAGGCCTCGGCCAGAACCATCTCGGGCCAGATAGTAAAAACTATTCACCGGGCATGTAGAGCGGCCGGGAAGGATCCTCCCGAGGTGGTTAGAGCTCACTCAACCAGGGCGATGTCTTCTTGGGCAGCAGTGGCAGGATTGTCTCTGGAGACAGTCTGCAAAGAGACTAGCTGGTCATCACATCATACGTTCTTAAAACACTACAGGGTGGATCCAGCAGCTCTTACTACAGTAGAGTTTGGCAGGAAAACCATCCAAGCTTTTATGTCTATTGTCAAATAAAGACTAAGTTTGTAGTATTAAACCCTCCCTCTCAGAAGCTCATTATGTATCATATGTATGCTGCCATGTTTGGCGTCAGGAAAATGGAAAATTGTATCAAATACTTACCATAATTTTCCTTTCCTGATGCCAATACATGGCAGCATACGAACCCTCCCTCTGATCTTTGTGCTTTATACGGAGAATGGGGGAGGTAGCTCTCAGTCAGACTTTTATATAGCTAAACAGGTCCCGTGGGTGGATATAGGGGCGGAGCTATATCATATGTATGCTGCCATGTATCGTCAGGAAAGGAAAATTACGCTAAGTATTTGAAGTGTATTGAAGTGGTTAAACACTAAATGGCACCAAACATTCAGATAAATCCCAAGTGGGGCTGAAAAAAACTGCCAAAATACAAAAAGGGAGAAAAATTGGTAAGTTTGAGCATGAATAAAATGGAAAATTGTATCATACTTACCGTAATTTTGCTTTCCTGATGCCTATCCATGGCAGCATACATGTGATAGAGCTCCACCTCTACTCTGCCTTCAGGACTAGTGAATAGCATAAATTAAAGGGCATAGCCCCTCCCCCAACATTCTTCATGATATAGAATACCGAGGGTGGGAGTTTATGCTGCCATAGATAGGCAGCATAAGGGAAAAAGAAAGGAAAAAGTATGATACAATTTTCCGTTTTCCTGGTGCCTCCATGGCAGCATGCATGTGTTAAAAAACTAGCTCACACAGGTGTGTTTAATGCTTTCAAGAAAAAAATTTAATCAGATACAGACATGGCAGCATGAAGTGCTCTTCTCCCAAACTCTACTATCGTAAGAGCTCCGGGATCAACCCGATAATGTTTAAGGAATGTGTGTCGAGAAGACCAAGTGGCGACCCTGCATACTGTTTCCAAAGAAACATTTGCCCTCGCTTCCCAAGAAGCTGATACCGCTCTTTTTGAATGAGCATTCACCTGAGCCGGAGGTTCCAAGTTTTTCAACCTGTAAGCTTTCTGAATTAACTTGACAACCCAGGATGCCAAGGTTCTGGTGGAAGCTTCCTTTCCTCTATTCCTGCCCCATGGGATGATGAATAATCTTTCAGAGTTCCTGAAACTTGCTGTGGCTTCCAAGTAGGCCCTGAGGACATTGGATATGTCTAACTCATGACAGGAGTTTGATTCTGAGTCCAAGAAAACTGGTAATGCCCATGGCTCCGAAAGATGTGCCGTTGTGGTAACTTTAGGCGTAAACCCTCGGCAAAGTTCTACCCTGTCTGGGAAAAGGGATATGTGTTTATCCCCCACGACTAGAGTGGAGTTCCGAAATCCACCTGCCTGATGTGATGGCCAACAGAAAAGTTGTTTTTAAAGTTAGGTTACAAATTGAGACCTCTTCAACCGGCACGAACGGACTAGTAGATAGGCCTTCCAATATTAGAGAAAGATCCCACTTTGGAAAGGAACGTTTGGGTGGAGGATGTATCTTCAATACGCCCCTGAGGAACGTAACCACTAGAGGATCTTCTGCCCACTTGGTGTTAGTTGCTGCAGAAATTGTGGATACTTGTACCTTAAGGGAACTCTGGCTGAGCCCCAAATTGAGACCAGTTTGAAGAAAGCTCAGAACATCAGCAGTGGAAGGAGAGACAGGATCAAACCCTTTTCCTGTGGCGTGGGATAAGAACTTGTCCCAAATACTCTCATATATTGCCTTGGTTGTAGGTTTTATGGCTTTTAACAGGGTGGATATGACCTCTTGGGAACAGCCTAACAATTCAAACCTGCTCCTTTCAACCTCCATACACAAAGATCCAGCTTCTGTGGGTCTGGATGAGCCGCCTGCCCTGGGTCAACAACTGAGGGAAGGGGGGAATTCTGATCGGAGGATCCAAACTGAGGTGCATGGCTAGGGGAAACCAAGGTCTCTTTGGCCAATAGGGTAGCACTGCTAGCACTTGGACTGCTTCCCTCAGGAGTCTGAGGAAAAACTTCAATATGAGTGGGCGTGGAGGAAAGGCGTAAGCTGTCTTGTTCCAAGGACATGATAGCGCATCTACTCCCTCCGCTTGTGGGTGTGGGAGGCGAGAGAAGAATCTCCTGAGTTTGGAATTCTCCTGAGTAGCAAAGAGATCCACCTGTGGGGGTCTGCCATAGATGGGAGATTTGGTTGAACACATGGGGGTGGATAGACCACTTGTTGTTGTCCCCAAACCTCCTCGATAAGACATCTGCCTCCGAGTTCATCTTGCCTGGGAGATATATTGCCCTGAGGTCTACCAGGTTCCTCTCTGCCCAGAGCATTACAGGTTCTACTTCCCTCAGAAGTGTCTTGCTGTGGGTGCCCACTTGCTTCTGAAGGTACAAGACTGCAGCCTTGTTGTCCAAATGCAGAAGCACTCTCTGCCCCTTGACCTGAGATGCCTGAGATTGACCTTGACATGCAAAAGAGGTTAAGGCTAGAAATGCTGCCCTCATTTCTAGGACGTTGGACACTATCCCTCTGGTGGGAAAGGACCACCTTCCCTGAATCAGAAATTCTCTGCACCCCTGGCCACTCGCATCTGAAGTAATTGTGGTCCATGAGTGGGAACCCAAATGATGGGAACGGGAGAAATTCTCTGGATTCGTCCACCAGTGCAGACTCCTGCTCATTAGTGTTGTTAAACGAATTGTCTGGGATAGATGTTGCTGTCTCCATTGTGTTAGGAATCCCATCTGGAAGTGTCTCAGGTGCCAGTGAGACCACAGAACTAGAGGTATGCACAAGGACATCGTGCCAATAAGGCTCAGAAACTGTGAGGCTGATAAATGGGTCCTCTGTATGGTCTTGGACATCTTCTGAATGATGCTCTCCATCTTCAGTTGGGGTAAAGAGACTGTGCCCAAGTGCGTATCGAACACTGCTCCTAGATAAATCATCTGTTGTGTTGGAACTAATTGGCTCTTTCGGTGATTCACCAACCACCCCAACTCTGATAATGATTGTAGAAGAATTTCTTTGTTGGCTTTAAGCTGGCTCGGGTTGTTCGATAGCAAGAGGATATCGTCCAGATAGTGGTAAATTCTTAATCCCCTCTCTCTCAGAGGAGCCAAGACAGATATCAACACTTTTGTGAACACCCGAGGGGAGGTGCACAGCCCGAAGGGCAGGGCCTGGAATTGCAGGTGGACATGACACACTGCGAACCTTAAATACTTTTGGAAGGATGGAAGAATAGGGTCGTGGAGGTAAGCATCCTGTAGGTCTATCGATATTAACCAATCTCCTGGTTGTATGGTTTGGATAATCGCTTGGAGCGACTCTATCTTGAAGCTTTCGAGATGGATGTATCGATTTAGCCTTTTCAGAGTTATTACAGGTCTTCAGTCGCCTGTTTTTTTCTGTACCAGGAAAAGGGTGGGAAAAAAACCTGTAAATCGGTCCGATGGGGGGATGGGTACTGCTGCCCCTTGACGTTGCAGAGACTCCATAAATTGAATTAGGGCCAGTGCTTTCTGTGGGGAGGCCGGTATCTGCGTTTCCTTGAAAGACGTGTGAGGAGGCTGATGAGAGAAAGTCCAGAAGTGACCGTACCGGATCGTTGATAGGGCCCATGGGTCTTGACACTTGGAGGCCCAGATGGGGAAAAGTTTTAGCCGGGCTTCCACTGGGGGCGTCTCCGCCCCTTTGGCATCAAAAAGACTTTGTCCCCTCCTGGGGAGCGGTGAAGGACTTGTTCTTTCTGGCTCCCAAAAAAGATGTCTGAGTGCCTCTCCACGATCTCTTGTTGTCCCTAAAGGGAAGTCTCTGTAAATTGATTTCCGGAATCGGGATAAATAGGCCTTTGTTCTCCAGACCTTCCTGTCCTGAGGGAGCAAGCCAGATTTGCCCCCTGTTACTCGAGAGATTGCCTTGTCGAGTTTCTCACCAAACAAAGATTTTCCATCAAAGGGAATCTTGCACCAATTTTGTTTTGATGCCAGATCGGCTGTCCAAGGTTTTAGCCATAAGGCTCGTTTTGCCATAACCGAGTGCAAAATTGAGTTGGCTGATCTACAAGCCGCCCCTGCTGCTAGATAGCTCCTTTTGAGGTCTAGGTCAATTGGTCTATCTAGGGGGTCCTTGAATGACGTTGAGTCCTCCATCGGCAAAGTTACATTTTTTGCCAGACGCACTACAGCCGCATTTACCACAGGCATTGAACTTAAGGACTGAATATTCGAATCTGCCAGTGGATACAGTTTGGTTAGAAAGGCTAGAAAAAACTTTTTGTCAGTTTTGTTCCACTCATCCTCTATGATCTCCCCCATTAATGGGTTTTCTCTTGGGAAATAGGTTTTTGATTTTTGAGGAGGTTCTTCCGGATCTTCCCAGGCAATGGCGCTCCTCACCGCTTGGACAAAGGGCTGAACCAGGGAGAAACTGAAACCGCACGGTTCAGAATCATCTGAGGACTCCCCGGATGAATCTACTGGTGGAGTTTGTTTAGCTGTTTTTCCTGATTCAGGCAACAGAGTACTAACAGCTGATGGACCCAGAATGTCAGGGTTTAAATCCAATACTTGTGCAGCTTGTGAAACCGGGTGAGCTGGGATCATAGCCGTCAATTCAGAAAGAGAGTCTTTCATGGTTTGTTTAAGTAGGTCAACCACCTGTTGGCCTTCTAATTCCCGGTTGGCTGCGTAGTCCCTGAGACAGTCTCTGCAGACAAGCTTATCAGGGAGTGGAACCGCACCACATGCCCAGCACTTTTTCCTTGAAGCCCGCGGTGGGGGTGAAGGAGAATGATGACGTCTTTAAGATCCTGATCTTCTAGAAGACCTATGGTGCGAAGAACGTGACCTCCGCTCCGGGCTATCATCATTGTCATGGCGTTTTGAGGACTTTCTGGACCGCTTTGAAGGAACAGGGCTGAAACAAACAAAGTTTGTTTGTCAGTGGCGCACTCTTTTTTTTTTTTTTAAATACTCACGTACAGGTGGTCCCTTACCTATTGGATACAAGAGGATCTCGGCTTCGTGACAAGTGGCTCATGGTGAATTATAGACAGGAGGATCAGCTGTAGGAAGGCGAAGCAAGAGACAAAAGAAATATAGAGTCTATTTGCAAAACAAAGCTACCGCAATAGGAATGGGATCAAAGTGTATCACATACCCACATACCTGAATTACTGAAGTAATTTGGACTGCAGGGCACACACTTGTTATGCAGAGCAACCCTGAGCCCAATTTGGAGCCAGAATTTAAAGATAAAAGGGGAGGGGAAGTTTAATTAGAATGACCTACCCTATTACTGGCAAAGAATACAGAAACTCAGTATTTTTCCATACACCAAGCCTCACCACCCCACTGCGCCTGCGCACTAGAATCAGTAAGGAGGCCCTATAGGAATACACAATCTGCTCTGAGCTCTGGACTGTGCCTGCGCACAGAGCTCGAGGACACGCCGCGCCATGTCGAGAAGGATGGCGGCGCACCCCCCTCTTCCCACCGCTCGTACAGCGAGTGGGGAGAGAAGAGAAAGAGTCTAGAATAGGTGAGAACGCCCGGAATTCCCACCGGAGCATGAATGGGACTCTAGAGGCAAATAAAACAGGTAGCCTGGAATGCGCATGCGCGATGCGGGAATAAAAATCTTAAAGGGGACAAATTTTACTGCAGACCATATATGTATCCTTCTGTATCCTCATCACTCTGCTCTACCCATATAACATTCTTATCAGATCACACACATTTCTATAAGATATGAGGGAGACAAAAAAAGAATCTGACCTGACCCAGGGAAAACCCAAAAAGTGCTGATCCTCCTGTCGCATGCACCAACATTCCTTTTGTTCTTGATTTTTCCAGCAGACTGCGTTCCTATGAGTAAACAGAAGGGGTTCCCAGTCTTATCAGTGCTAAAAGCGGCCCAAGAACAGGGACTGCGCACGGGAGAGGCTGAACCTGGCAGACGCTGCCGACTGCAGAGGTATGGACATACTGCTACTCTTCACCAGTCAAGAGGTATGAGGAAAAAAAGGAGAGTGTTGAGGGAGGGGCTATGCCCTTTAATTTATGCTATTCACTAGTCCTGAAGGCGGAGTAGAGGCGGAGCTCTATCACATGTATGCTGCCATGGAGGCACCAGGAAACACTCTTGCCTTGCCCAATGATGTCATTAAAGCCAGACAGAATTTACCTGTGCACAATAGAACCCAACTGATCTGTTAAGACCAAAACATTCCCCTAGAGCGGGACTTTTGAGGCACTACCATCAATGATGCAATGTAAGTAAAAAATATATAATTTTATTACAAAATTTAAAAGTACAACAAAAAATATATACAAAAATACAAATCAAACACAAACAATATATACAATGGGATACATCAAAAAGCAAGGACATGTAATTTGGACACAACTGCATCACATTGAGAGAAAAACCAAAAGTGGAAATGTAATAAGTCTCACTGAACCGATGCGTTTCGGGGAATCCTTCATCAGGGTTCATTAAGTGAGAGTTACCATCTAAGAAATTACAAAATTGAAAAGAAACATTAACATCACACACAAAAAACAGATAACATTCCCCCCACATCCAGTGAAGGTATGTGTGAGAGTCATACTCACTTCCAAAATACATGTGCTATAGAAGTATCCAAGGCATAAAATCAGCTTCACAACGATCTCCCAGGCCATGTGCATACAAAGAGAGCCAGATCGCGGACCATGTAGAGTGAAATTGTAATGACTGGTGCATATAATGCAATCCCAATGGGTGCTGAAAACCGCCGCGCCTAAGATTTGGCGCGGCGTTTGTGCGCGGGCTGGGCTCCAAAAATTAACCGGACCTGAAAACAAGGACAAGACCCCATAAATAATTATGATTTTGATAATCAATATAGACAATCATATCTCCTGGG
The DNA here is from genome assembly GCA_037952835.1 of Lithobates septentrionalis. Lineage (NCBI taxonomy): Eukaryota > Metazoa > Chordata > Amphibia > Anura > Ranidae > Lithobates > Lithobates septentrionalis. The sequence goes on from JBBDGP010001198.1 coordinate 2,457,601, forward strand.
ATTGAAAATATATCAAATCCCAGGGTGTGTAAAAAACATGAGAGCACATAGATGTGGGGACTAGCCACAGGAAACATACCTGTAAGCTAGATCCAAACAGGGGAGACCTACAGGTTGTGATGTAGGGGGAAGGAGGAGGACTCGGGGTCCGGGCTGACAACCATAAAGCTGCAGATAGTAAAGGAGAGAGAGGGATCCAATTAAAAAAGGGACTTTATTAGGCTAACATGCCCACATTACTTGGCTAATACGAATATCATAATTGATTGCTCTTGTTGTTAACACATCATTTGTTTATTGTTCATTTATAATAATTTTTGTAGACTATGGCGAACTACACGGGGAGTAACTGGGACAGCCTCATGTCCGGCTACTTGGATGAGTATGGTAAGAACGAACACATCGAATCTGAAATCAATGGTTTATTTTTAAAACTTACAAAAATTCTTGAGAAAAAATCGTCATTATATTGGCACATCAGGTCCTTCCGGGATTACATTAATGATAACCTGAATCCACTGGGACTCAGGGTCCAAATCTTTCCTAATCTTGAGGGCTTGGACACTGAGTTTGGCTTGGGAAAAAATCCTACGCACATGCTCCAAAGACATGATGGAACTCCTCATTACAGAATACCAAAAGCGATCGAACATTCTGGATGGCGACATACAGACCATTTGTTTGAAACTTCAACCGCTACAAGACCCATAAAACCTATATAGACAGGGAGTCCAAACTTAAGAAACATTTGGAAGATTTTAATAAGGATATCCTTATTAAAAAGGAATGTAAGCTCAGTAGGGACCGTTGTGCCTTTGAAGAAAACAGGGCTTATAAATGGAATCAATCACAGCCAAAAAACTTTAATAGGTTTAGAAATCGGAGGGATCGTTACTCCGCTATATCCAATTCTTCCTCTAGTGTCTCTTCTGTTTCCTCACAGGTCTCCTCTAAGACCAAAAAAGCACCTCGCCCTAACCAAAGTGACAATAGATCCCAGGGAACAAGGACCCATAATACGAATGCAACAGATGGTCCACACAATATGCCCTCGGCCACAGGTAGGGCACCAGGAGGGGCAAGCGGCTGTTCTGCCTCTGCCCCTTTAATACCTTTGGTGGGCAATACGAATTCACCCCCGGTCACGAGGTCGAGAACCACTCATCAGGGAGGGGACAGACAGGAAACGGTCCCTTTAGCAGAGACACTTTTAAACAAATTTACGAACAGAGTGTAGACTGTGACAGGGAGGTTTATGGTTTTGACAGTACTGATCGAACCATTGGGGCTTTCAGCATTGTCAACCTCTCCTCCCATATCCTCACAGACAGGGAAGCAGATATACTTCAAAGAGGACTTGGATTCTGCCTAAATGAAAATATGGACAGATTCGAGGTCGTCAAAGATCTCGAGATGTTCGCACGCAAACTCATGCTCAAAAATATGTATCAAAAACCCCAGGGGTCAATAGACCTAACACCCCAAGAAAATCAGGCCATTGATAAGCTGGTGTCGCTCCTGGAGGAGAGCGACACGGCTGACCTTATTGACCGCATTGACCTGCCCACAGTGCTATCTCTTCCTTTGGACAACAAGGAGGGGAAGGTCCAGGAGTCCAAACAAGGGTCCAAACTCAAGAAAAAATCGGTCCAGTTCCCACCCCCTAGCTCCAACCCGAACATTTCTACGTTTCTCAAATTGGTATATAAAGAGATTGATAGACTACACATTCGTACCCCCAAAGTGATTAACACCAATACGGCTGATAGACAGGCACTCAAGGAACTTAGTGACAACAAGTCAATAGTTATCAAACCCTCTGATAAGGGGGGTAACATTGTCCTGATGGACAATGCTCAATATGTTTCAATGTGCCAGAGAATCCTAATGAATAAGAATTGGTACAAGAAAATTACTAGAGACCTGGTAAATAGGTTCCACCAAGAATACTATACCTTGGTGGACACAGCATACAACAATAAAGTTATTAACAAAACCACCTGGGATTATATCAGAGTCAAATTTCCGGTTGTACCAACCTTTTATTCATTACCTAAGATTCATAAAGACAGCCACAATTCAACTGGGAGACCGATCATCTCCTGTAGAGGGACCATCAGTGAAAACGCAAGCCGTTTAATTGATGAACATCTCAAACCTCACGTCACAAGCTTACGATCTTTTGTGAAAGATACAATACATTTTCTCAAAATTATTGAAAATCTTACAATTAGGGATGAGCCGAACACCCCCCGGTTCGGTTCGCACCAGAACCCGCGAACGGACCGCAAGTTCGCACGAACGTTAGAACCCCATTGACGTCTATGGGACTCGAACGTTCGAAATCAAAAGTGCTCATTTTAAAGGCTAATTTGCATGGTATTGTCCTAAAAAGGGTGTGGGGACCCGGGTCCTACCCCAGGGGACATGTATCAATGCAAAAAAAACTTTTAAAAACGGCCGTTTTTTCGGGAGCAGTGATTTTAATGATGCTTAAAGTAAAAAAAAAAAAGTGAAATATTCCTTTAAATATCGTACCTGGGGGGTGTCTATAGTATGCCTGTAAAGTGACGCGTGTTTCCCATGTTTAGAACAGTCCCTGCACCAAATGTCATTTTTAAAGGAAAAAATCTCATTTAAAACTGCTTGCGGGTTTAATGTCATGTCGGGTCATGGCAATATGGATGAAAATCAGTGAGACAAACGGCATGGGTACCCCCCAGTCCATTACCAGGCCCTTTGGGTCTTGTATGGATATTAAGGGGAACCCCGCACCCAAATTAAAATAAGGAAAGGTCCCTATATACTCTGAACAGCAGTATACAGGCGGTGCAAACAAGACAGGGACTGTAGGTTTGTTGTTAAGTAGAATCTGTTTGTAATTTTGAACATTTTTAACGTGTTTAGCTCCAGCCAAAAAATCTTTTCTAAGCTTTTTGGAAAACATAGGGAAGGGTTATCACCCCTGTGACATTTGTTTTGCGTCTTTCCTCCTCTTCAGAAGATTTCACCTCACTTTTTTGTCCCAATGAAAAATGTTTTTTGAAAATTTGGGTTTTTTTGTGGAACAAGGATTGGAAAGCATCAGTGGAAAGGAGAAATTGTTTTCCCATATTAACTCTTACATGAGAGAATTTCCCTTCCTAGGGGTAGATTTCATCTCACTTCCTGTTGTCTCCTTCCGTTTGCAAGTAGGAGTCGTTTGTAAGTTAGATGTTTGAAAGTAGGGTCCTGCCCTATATACTCAGCAGAAATTTGGGCCTTAGGTGTTGCTGTGGCCAAAACACTGTAAGCCCTCACAGGGCCCTGCTGTGAAATATTAGATCAAGAATTGTAATTACATGCCCCTGTTGAACAGGAGCTGAAAAATTAGGCCTTAGGCACTGGTGCTGGTGCCACAACACTGCAACCCCTCACAGACACTCTAGTTGGAACGCAGGAACGAGCCCTGCTGCAAAGTATTGCATCAAAAATTGTAATTACACGCCCCTGTTAGACAGGGGCAGAAAAATTGGGCCTTAGGCACTGGTGCTGGTGCCACAACACTGCAACCCCTCACAGACACTCTAGTTGGAACGCAGGAACGAGCCCTGCTGCAAAGTATTGCATCAAAAATTGTAATTACACGCCCCTGTTAGACAGGGGCAGAAAAATTGGGCCTTAGGCACTGGTGCTGGTGCCACAACACTGCAACCCCTCACAGACACTCTAGTTGGAACGCAGGAACGAGCCCTGCTGCAAAGTATTGCATCAAAAATTGTAATTACACGCCCCTGTTAGACAGGGGCAGAAAAATTGGGCCTTAGGCACTGGTGCTGGTGCCACAACACTGCAACCCCTCACAGACACTCTAGTTGGAATGCAGGAACGAGCCCTGCTGCAAAGTATTACATCAAAAATTGTAATTACACGCCCCTGTTATACAGGGGCTGAAAAATTGTGCCTTAGGCACTGGTGGTGGCGCCCAGAACCAAAAATGTTCTTACAAGCTATCAGCGTGATGATTGAGGAGGAAGAGGATAATTACTCAGGGATAGTCACTCAGCATCAGCATAGGCAGTCTTTGAAGGGATCTGAAAAAAATTATTCAGTTACATCAGCATCAGGTGCTTGGTAGCTGGTGGTGATCCAAGACTGATTCATTTTTATGAAGGTCAGCCGATCGACCGAGTCAGTGGACAGACGCACCCTGTGATCGGTTACCACGCCTCCAGCAGCACTGAATGTGCGTTCCGAAAGAACGCTGGATGCAGGACAGGCCAGTAGCTCAATTGCATACTGTGCAAGCTCTGGCCAGTGATCCATCCTCAAGACCCAGTAACCCAGAGGATTTTCGGTGGGAAAGGTGTCCAAGTCTGATCTTGCCCCTAGGTATTCCTGCACCATGTAAAACAGACGCTGGCGATGGTTGCTGGAACCGATCATACCTTGGGGCTGCGGACCAAAAAATTGTCTGAACGCATCGGTCAGACGGCCACCTTCTCCACCGCTCCTTCTTTGACTGACCGAAGCCTCAGCAACACGTTGTCCAGAAACAGGAGTTTGTAACCTCCCAGTCTCTGGGAACGCGTTGCACAGACCTTTCTGCAAGGCCTCCCGAAGATGTTTCATCCTCTGCTCCCTCTGCGATGGCAAGATAAGGTCCGCAACCTTACCCTTGTAATGTGGATCAAGGAGGGTTGCCAGCCAGTATTGGTCCTTCTCCTTGATACCACGAATACGAGGATCCTTACGCAGGCTTTGCAGGATCAGGGAGGCCATGCAGCGTAGGTTTGCTGAGGCATTCGGTCCGGAGTCCTCTGGGTCACTAAGGACAACAACGTCCGCAGCCACCTCCTCCCAGCCACGTACAAGTCCATGTGTTCTTGGGACTGATCCCTTAAAGACTGCTGATGCTGAGTGCCAGGCTCCACCTCCATACTGACACAATCTTCCTCCTCCTCCTCCTCCTCCTCCTTCCTCCTCTTCCTGTGTGATCGGCGGGCACGCAGGAACACTGTCTGGATAAAGGGGGCCTTGAGAGCTAAGGAAGTCCTCCTCTTCCTGCCTCTGTTCTGCCTCAAGTGCCCTGTCCATTATTCCACGCAGCGTGTGCTCCAACAGGTGGACAAGGGGGACAGTGTCACTGATGCATGCACTGTCAGTGCTCACCATCCTCGTGGCCTCCTCGAATGGTGACAGGACAGTGCATGCATCCCTGATCATGGCCCACTGGCGTGGGGAAAAAAAACCAAGGTCCCCTGACCCTGTCCTGGTGCCATAGTCGCACAGGTACTCATTGATGGCCCTCTGCTGCGTGTGCAGCCGCTGCAGCATGGCCAACGTTGAGTTCCACCTGGTGGGCATGTCACAGATTAGGCGGTTCTTGGGCAGGTTAAACTCCTTTTGGAGGTCCGTCAGCCGAGCACTGGCATTATATGACCGGCGGAAATGCACACAGACTTTCCTGGCCTGCCTCAGGACATCCTGTAAGCCCGGGTACCTGCCCAAGAACCGCTGCACCACCAAGTTAAGGACGTGAGCCAAACAGGGCACATGGGTCAGTTGTCCCTGTCGGAGGGCAGAGAGGAGGTTGGTGCCATTGTCGCAAACCACCATTCCTGCCTTAAGTTGGCGTGGCGTCAACCACCTCTGAACCTGCCCCTGCAGAGCTGACAGAACCTCTGCCCCAGTGTGGCTCCTGTCCCCCAAGCACACCAGCTCAAGCACCGCATGGCATCTTTTGGCCTGCGTACTTGCGTAGCCCCTTGAACGCCTACGGAGCACCGCTGGTTCCGAGGAAGAGGCCATGGAGGAAGAAGAAGAGGAGGGGGTGGAGGAGAGAGGTGTGTCACAATCAGCATTTTGGAGGCGTGGTGGCGGAACAACCTCCAACACTACTGCACCTTGTCCTGCATCCTTCCCAGCTGCCAGCAGAGTCACCCAATGCGCCGTGAAACTTAAGTAACGTCCCTGTCCATGCCTGCTGGACCATGAGTCAGCGGTAATATGCACCTTACCGCTGACCGCCCTGTCCAGCGAGGCATGGACATTGCCTTCCACATGCCGGTAGAGAGCTGGAATCGCCTTCCGTGAGAAAAAGTGGCGTTTGGGTACCTGCCACTGAGGAACCGCACATTCCACAAACTCACGGAAGGGGGCAGAGTCTACCAACTGAAAAGGCAGCAGTTGAAGTGCTAGCAATTTTGCCAAGCTAGCATTCAACCGCTGGGCATGTGGATGGCTGGGAGCAAACTTCTTTCGGCGGTGCAGCAGCTGGGGCAGGGAAATTTGCCTGGTACAATCTGGCGTCGGTGTACCAAAAGCAGATTGCCCACAAGTACTTGGCTGTGACACACCTAATTCTACACCTTCATTCCTCTCACTGCAGGTCTCAGAGAGGACTGAAGGTCTAGTGGGGTTGGAAATCTCAGCTGATGAGGAGCAAGGAGAGATCCTCTTTGTTCTTTGGTGTGGGTCTTTTAGATATGCTTGCCAACGAACTGCATGGCAGGTCAACATATGTCTGGTCAAGCATGTGGTACCCAAGCGGGAGATGTTTTGGCCACGCGAGATACGCTTGAGACATATGTTGCAAATAGCAGCGGTGCGATCTGATGCACTCGTCTCAAAAAAGGCCCACACCAAAGAACTTTTTGAATAACGCGCAGAGACTGCAGCGCCCTGCACATGTGGAGCTTTGGGGTGTGATGCAGTCAATGTGCTGCCCTTAGGCTGGCCCCTGGAGGGCATCCTGCCTCGTTGGTGATGTGCCGCCTCCTCCTCCTCCTCCTCCTCCTCTCTCCTATCAGGCACCCACGTTGAGTCAGTGACCTCATCATCCCCTCCCTCCTCATCACTGGAGCAAACCTGGCAGTATGCTGCAGCAGGGGGAGCATGACTGCCAGATTGCTGTCCTTCTTGGGCACCCCCTCTGTCCGTGCTCATGTTACTGCCTTCATCGAGCTCAGTATCATCATCAGAGCCTTCCAAACGCTGGGCATCCTCCTGGAGCATGTACCCAACACTGTGGTCAAACAGTTCGAGGGAATCCTCATGAGGACATGGTGGAGCTAGGGAAGGAGTCACTGATGACATTGAGCTGAGGGAAGAGGCCGCTGCTTTGCCAGACAAAGCACCCTGGGCATGGGTGAGAGAGGATGAGGAGGATGAGGACGGCTTGGTCATCCACTCGACCAAGTTTTCTGCATGTTGCGGCTCAACACGGCCAGCTGCCGAAAAAAAGGCCAAGCGTGTCCCATGGCCACGGGCTGATGAGGATGCACCGTCTCCACGACCAGCACTAGACACAGAGCCTGCTTGCCCTCTCTTATTGGCTTGTGACTGTCTGCCTCTCCTTCTTGGCCTTCCAGACATACTAATGGCCTGTAGCTGCACTAAGCTGGGATAGAACACCTGTAATTTTCTTCAGGTAGCTTTATATACTGTAACCAGACAAGCCTGCCTGTCAGTAGGAAGATAACAGGAACGGATCTAGCTGAACACTGTGAGCAGGACGCACTGCACTAAATGTAAATAGCAGGAACGGATCTAGCTGAACACTGTGAGCAGGACGCACTGACTGCACTAAATGTAAATAGCAGGAACGGATCTAGCTGAACACTGTGAGCAGGACGCACTGACTGCACTAAATGTAAATAGCAGGAACGGATCTAGCTGAACACTGTGAGCAGGACGCACTGCACTAAATGTAAATAGCAGGAACAGATCTAGCTGAACACTGTGAGCAGGACGCACTGCACTAAATGTAAATAGCAGGAACGGATCTAGCTGAACACTGTGAGCAGGACGCACTGACTGCACTAAATGTAAATAGCAGGAACGGATCTAGCTGAACACTGTGAGCAGGACGCACTGCACTAAATGTAAATAGCAGGAACAGATCTAGCTGAACACTGTGAGCAGGACGCACTGCACTAAATGTAAATAGCAGGAACGGATCTAGCTGAACACTGTGAGCAGGACGCACTGACTGCACTAAATGTAAATAGCAGGAACAGATCTAGCTGAACACTGTGAGCAGGACGCACTGCACTAAATGTAAATAGCAGGAACAGATCTAGCTGAACACTGTGAGCAGGACGCACTGCACTAAATGTAAATAGCAGGAACGGATCTAGCTGAACACTGTGAGCAGGACGCACTGCACTAAATGTAAATAGCAGGAACGGATCTAGCTGAACACTGTGAGCAGGACGCACTGCACTAAATGTAAATAGCAGGAACGGATCTAGCTGAACACTGTGAGCAGGACGCACTGCACTAAATGTAAATAGCAGGAACAGATCTAGCTGAACACTGTGAGCAGGACGCACTGACTGCACTAAATGTAAATAGCAGGAACAGATCTAGCTGAACACTGTGAGCAGGACGCACTGCACTAAATGTAAATAGCAGGAACAGATCTAGCTGAACACTGTGAGCAGGACGCACTGCACTAAATGTAAATAGCAGGAACGGATCTAGCTGAACACTGTGAGCAGGACGCACTGCACTAAATGTAAATAGCAGGAACGGATCTAGCTGAACACTGTGAGCAGGACGCACTGCACTAAATGTAAATAGCAGGAACAGATCTAGCTGAACACTGTGAGCAGGACGCACTGCACTAAATGTAAATAGCAGGAACGGATCTAGCTGAACACTGTGAGCAGGACGCACTGCACTAAATGTAAATAGCAGGAACGGATCTAGCTGAACACTGTGAGCAGGACGCACTGCACTAAATGTAAATAGCAGGAACGGATCTAGCTGAACACTGTGAGCAGGACGCACTGACTGCACTCAATGTAAATAGCAGGAACAGATCTAGCTGAACACTGTGAGCAGGACGCACTGCACTAAATGTAAATAGCAGGAACAGATCTAGCTGAACACTGTGAGCAGGACGCACTGCACTAAATGTAAATAGCAGGAACGGATCTAGCTGAACACTGTGAGCAGGACGCACTGCACTAAATGTAAATAGCAGGAACAGATCTAGCTGAACACTGTGAGCAGGACGCACTGACTGCACTAAATGTAAATAGCAGGAACAGATCTAGCTGAACACTGTGAGCAGGACGCACTGACTGCACTAAATGTAAATAGCAGGAACGGATCTAGCTGAACACTGTGAGCAGGACGCACTGACTGCACTAAATGTAAATAGCAGGAACGGATCTAGCTGAACACTGTGAGCAGGACGCACTGCACTAAATGTAAATAGCAGGAACAGATCTAGCTGAACACTGTGAGCAGGACGCACTGCACTAAATGTAAATAGCAGGAACGGATCTAGCTGAACACTGTGAGCAGGACGCACTGACTGCACTAAATGTAAATAGCAGGAACGGATCTAGCTGAACACTGTGAGCAGGACCCACTGCACTAAATGTAAATAGCAGGAACGGATCTAGCTGAACACTGTGAGCAGGACGCACTGACTGCACTAAATGTAAATAGCAGGAACAGATCTAGCTGAACACTGTGAGCAGGACGCACTGACTGCACTAAATGTAAATAGCAGGAACAGATCTAGCTGAACACTGTGAGCAGGACGCACTGACTGCACTAAATGTAAATAGCAGGAACGGATCTAGCTGAACACTGTGAGCAGGACGCACTGCACTAAATGTAAATAGCAGGAACGGATCTAGCTGAACACTGTGAGCAGGACGCACTGCACTAAATGTAAATAGCAGGAACAGATCTAGCCTAATCTAGCTAACTCAAATCAAATGACACTGTCTGTCTCTCTCTCTATCAGCACACCGGAACACACTACACAGGGCCGCCGTGCAGGCGGCCTTATATAGTGTGGGGCGTGTACTAAATCCCCTGAGCCATAATTGGCCAAAGCCACCCTGGCTTTGGCCAATTACAGCTCTCTCTACTGACGGCGCTGTGATTGGCCAAGCATGCGGGTCATAGTGCATGCTTGGCCAATCATCAGCCAGCAATGCACTGCGATGCCGCAGTGAATTATGGGCCGTGACGCGCCACACGAATTTGGCGCGAACGGCCCATAACGTTCGCAATTCGACGGACGGTCGAACAGCCGATGTTCGAGTCGAACATGGGTTCGACTCGAACACGAAGCTCATCCCTACTTACAATACCAGAAAATGCATATCTGGTAACAATTGACTTTGAGGCCTTATACAGCTCCATTCCCCATGCTGGGGGGCTGAGAGCTGTTAAGAAGGCTATATACCAGAGACGGGATGGAGACTGGGCCTACAATGAGTTTATCCTACAGTTGTTGGAATATATCCTGTATCATAATATCTTTACTTTTGATGGTTCCCACTTCCTCCAGGTGCAAGGTGTGGCAATGGGGACTTGCTGTGCCCCATCATACGCAAACCTGTACCTGGGGGAGTGGGAAACCACATTCCTCAGTGATGAAAACTCGTCGATGTATACGAACCACTTTTTATTATGGTTCAGATACATCGACGACATTTTCACCATCTGGGACGGTCCCATAGAGCTCTTGCAGTCATGCCTAGAGAGCATGAACAAGAATTGCTTCAATTTGAATTTTACCATGTCATCAAGTCGCAGTGAGATTGCATTTCTGGATGTCATGGTCTATAGGGGTCAGGATGGTGGACTCAGCAGTGGCCTCTATCGCAAGGCCACTGCTGGGAACACCATCTTACATGCCTCCAGTTTCCATCCACCTAGTCTCATTAGGTCTATACCATACAGCCAGTACCTAAGGGTGCGCAGAAATTGCACTGACGAGGCGACCTTTAAAACCGAAGCAAATAATTTGCGTGCAAGACTCCTTGAGAGAGGTTATTCACACACCTCCCTCAAAAAGGCCTTTAGGCGGGCCACCACACATACCAGACAGGCTTTGATTTACTCGCAAAAGAACAAAAAACAGGATAACCATCTGCGCATTATTACCAAATACTGCAATCAACATGCTGAAGTTAAAAGAATTGTGTCCAAGTTCCGGCACATTCTGGACCCAAATTTGAATAGACTCCTCCCCGAGAGTCCGCTCTTTACTTTCAGGAGGGCTACTTCCTTATCCTCCAGATTGGTGAGGAGCGAATTCAAAGATGAAAATTTTGCCCAGCACTGTAAATATAGGGGCACATTTATGTGTGGGGCCTGTGGGTACTGTAAGTATATGTATACTACCAAAAATCCCACCTTACCCGATGGCAGTACCTTCAGGCCAAAACACTTTGCCAATTGCAAGACTAAGGGAGTGGTGTATATGCTATGGTGTGATTGTGGATGCTTCTATGTCGGGAAAACCAAGTTTGAATTCTGGCATAGGGCATACCGCCACATCAGAAGCATGCAGACCTGTGACCCCGATCTACCACTGGGGAGACACACTGCCCTAGTACATCAGGGACTGTTTCCAAGAATCAAATCGAGTCCACCCTAGTTCGAGGGGGGGGGATTGGAATAAGGATCTCCTCTAGCTCGAACTGAGGTGGATCTACAACTTGCGGGCGACTAGGCCTCCCGGACTTAATGACACTACATGTTTCAAACCGTTCCTGGAGGGTTTTGACTCCGGGGGTATGGAGAGGTAGTGTTACCTCTCAGTACCTTCCGGTGAGCACCCCAGGTTACACTGTCGATTGTAGGAGGCTCATACTTAATTCTGGTTCCCATTTCTATCCCTGTGGTTCAGTGGTAGAATTTTTGCCTGCCATGCGGGAGGCCTGGGTTCGTTTCCCGGCCAATGCACCTTTACCTGCCTTTTTTATTTTTTGAATTTTTGTTCCTGCTGGTACATTAGATATCATGCAGGACACAAATACAAGGTTTATATAATTTCTAAGGGGCCAGCCTAAATCTTATGCCTCTGCCTCCAATGGGGACTGTGGCATCTATGGGATCAGACTCCAGGATTGGGATTTGAGCATGTTTTAAAACTCATTGGTGCATTTTGTGGCTACTATACAGTCTTTTCCTCTCCGTGTGACAGCTTCATAATAGTCTCCCATGCAGTGATTGCATTTGTTTTTAATTCATATGCCATTCTGACTGAATGGTGTTTGATGCGAGAATCATGCATATATATATTACACTGTTACTGTTACTGTTCTCATCGCGGACTGTCATCACATTTTTTCTTTTTTTCCTTTTTTTTTTTTTTCCCCTTTTCATTATGAATGGCATGGAGTCCCTGAGTCTGTTGGTTGCTGTTTTTGTAGTGCGCGGACCCGGCACGGCAAGGATGTCCGCTTTGTGGAACATACTGAGGGGATCATCCTCCTGAACCTGATCTGGTTCAGCATGGCTGTTTCCAGCTCAGGCTTGCCGTGCCGGTGGGGGTGGACGGCGGCGTGCAGCTCCGAGGCGCGGCCGAGATGTCCGCTGCTATCCTGCGTTCCAGCTTGGCTGGCGCACATGCGCGGTACGGACTCGGGGCCGGCGCTTGCGGAGAGGCGTGGCGCGGTCCACGCCCAGGGGGCCCATCGACAGGACTTGACGTAGGGTGCATCCCTTCAGGCTGACAATGAGTCAACTGTTGGGAGGTGGGAGGAATTAACATAGGGGAATTAACAAATTGACGTAGGGTGTATCCCTTCAGGCTGACAATGAGTCAGCTGTTGGGAGGTGGGAGGAATTAACATAGGGGACAGATCTTGGCTTCAGCTGTTCGGCATTGTAATCAGCCGACAGCGTGAGGTGTGTGTTATAAATACTGAGTTCATTCACTCTGATCTTGTGATCGGAGGAGGATGCCTCGTTGATACTATGCTGTTGGACTGATTATACAGGTAACCTCAGCAACCTGGATTGCTGTTATCTCCACTTCTTTGCACACCTTAAGTGGTGTCTGGCTTTTACCATTTAAATATGTTTACCCATATTAGAACCTTGTTTCCCTTTTTTAATTAGATCCCTCTCTCTCCTTTACTATCTGCAGCTGTATGGTTGTCAGCCCGGACCCCGAGTCCTCCTCCTTCCCCCTACATCACAACCTGTAGGTCTCCCCTGTTTGGATCTAGCTTACAGGTATGTTTCCTGTGGCTAGTCCCCACATCTATGTGCTCATGTTTTTTACACACCCTGGGATTTGATATATTTTCAATCCCAGGAGATATGATTGTCTATATAGATTATCAAAATCATCATTATTTATGGGGTCTTGTCCTTGTTTTCAGGTCCGGTTAATTTTTGGATCCCAGCCCGCGCACAAACGCCGCGCCAAATCTTAGGCGCGGCGGTTTTCAGCACCCATTGGGATTGCATTATATGCACCAGTCATTACAATTTCACTCTACATGGTCCGCGATCTGGCTCTCTTTGTATGCACATGGCCTGGGAGACCGTTGTGAAGCTGATTTTATGCCTTGGATACTTCTATAGCACATGTATTTTGGAAGTGAGTATGACTCTCACACATACCTTCACTGGATGTGGGGGGAATGTTATCTGTTTTTTGTGTGTGATGTTAATGTTTCTTTTAAATTTTGTAATTTCTTAGATGGTAACTCTCGGCTCGATTCACACCTATGCATGTTGCTTTTTGAGCGTTTTTGGAGGTTTTGTTTTCATGCTTGCCACGTTTTTGAGCAGCGTTTTTGCCGCGTTTTTGCCGCGATTTTGCCGCGATTTGCGTTTTGCGTTTTTTTTTTTTAGTTTTTTTTTTAGTTTTTTTTTTTAGTTTTTTTTTTTACAGTCTTTTAAAAAAAAAAAACGGCAAAAACGCATCAAAAACGCTGCAAAAACGGTGCACTTGCGTTTTTGATGCTTGTCCATTGAATTCTATTACATGCAAAACGCTGCATTTTGCATGAAAAAAAGTCCCTGACCCTTTCCAAAAAGGCATTGATGTGAACATGTTCCATAGGAACCCATGTTAAAAAATTCCCGTGCATTTCTGCAAAATGCAAAATGCATCAAAAAATGCGCTAGTGTGAATGGAGCCTTAATGAACCCTGATGAAGGATTCCCCGAAACGCGTCGGTTCAGTGAGACTTATTACATTTCCACTTTTGGTTTTTCTCTCAATGTGATGCAGTTGTGTCCAAATTACATGTCCTTGCTTTTTGATGTATCCCATTGTATATATTGTTTGATTTGTATTTTTGTATATATTTTTTGTTGTACTTTTGAATTTTGTAATAAAATTATATCTTTTTTACTTACTTTGCATCATTGATGGTAGTGCCTCAAAAGTCCCGCTCTAGGGGAATGTTTTGGTCTTTTTGGATTTTTGGGATGTGGCACACCCTCTGCTTAGTACTACTCCCTGTCAGAGACCTCTTTTTCAACTGATCTGTTAAGGATCCACAGCCCATCACATCAATAGATGAACAGGGTTGCGGAATGGAAGGAACGGAGAAAGGCAAGCCAACACCTCTAAGGCCCCTTTTACACTGGGGTGGTGGGTGCGTCGGCGGTAAAGCGGCACTTTACCATCAATTTTGCGGCGCTATTCGGCTGGTAGGGGGGCGCTTTTACCCCCCCGTTAGCGGCCGAGAAAGGGTTAAAACCACCGCATAGCGCTGCTGCAGCAGCGCTATGCCGGCGGTATAGTTGTGCTGCCCATTGATTTCATTGTATACACCACTCCTTCACCGCTCCAAAGATTCTGCTAGCAGGACTTTTTTTAGCGTCCTGCCAGCGCACCGCTCCAGTGTGAAAGCCCTCGGGGCTTTCACATTGGAGAGACAGCAACGGCTCTTTCAGGGCGCTTTGCAGGTGCTATTTTTAGCACTGTAGTGCCTACAAAGCGCCCCGGTGTGAAAGGGGTCTAACAAAGAGAGGGGTATGAGCCAACCCAACCTATAAAAAGACATAGAGCACCAAGTCAATGGGGCAAACGCCCCAAACATCATAAAGTGGCTAAATTTACATCACATGTTGATGCTGGCATGCTCCATACCTGCTCTCACCCAACCACTGGTGTCAGACTTCCACAAAATGGCCACCACCATGTGGGTCCTTATATACCCCTCCCCATCCTGCCGCAGCGTATAACGTCACAGCATGATGCAGACGAATAGGGGGAGGGTATGAGCATGCAGGACCGTCCCAGGTTAGCCCCCACACAGTGTAACCACCAATCCACAGGTCACGCCAGCATATGGGGGCACCACCCACAGTCCGGACCGCCCACAGGGCAGATCCAAATTCCCAGGGAAGTGTCCCGAGCCTCGACAATGATCAAAAAATGGAGGGCAGTCACACCAGGGGGACACCCTAAAAGACAATGCCCTGCAAAGCATGAACCCCTCCAGGGCCGTCTTTAATATTGATTGGACCCTGGACAAAAATTTTCTTGGGGCCCCCCCATTCAGTTTTGCTCTCCACCTGCTCTGAGACATACAATAAATAGCAGCTAGACTCAAAATTAGTTTACTGAATCAGATCAGACCGTGATTGCGATTGGTTGCCAGAGGTTACAGTGTATCGTTACCGCTCACTGACTAGTTGCTAGAGGTTACAGCACACATTTCGGCTCACTGATCAGTTGCTAGAGGTTACAGCACATGATTTCTGCTTGATGATTGGTTGCTAGAGATTACTGCACATCAATACTGCTCACTGATCGGTTACTGCACATCATTACTGCTTACTGATTGGTTGCTAGAGGTTACAGCACATCATCTCCTCACTGGCTGCACACCATGGACTGGACCTTGCTCACCTGTGCACCCCAAACTGTAATTCCATCTCTGCCTACCTCTGCACACCACACACTACCCTCCCCCAACTAATTTGCTTACCTTTGCAGAACAGGCTGATGGTAGGCTTAATGACCACAGTTGTAGGCAGGACTTTCAAGCATGCCCCTTTATCTCCCCAGTGAGTAGCATTCAGTATAGGTGATGGTGGATATGACCTCAGGGGGGCATGATATACATATGAATACCACCTCTGTTTACATAGAATGCTGCCGGTCTGCCACTATTTACTATGATCGCCGCTGCAATTTACATATCATTGCCGGTATTTACATGTAAACACAAGGTTTGCAGGTGAGTCATCTCTACACAACAATAGGACAGAGCTGGGCAGCATTAGTAGTAGCACTTCACACTGAGATATTGGGACACAGCACGGGACTAAAATCTCAACGGATGAGGGAATTTAAACTGGGAAAGTTGGCAAGTATGAGGCAGCTGCTTTGGGCCCCACAACAATGACAGGGCCCAGGGCAGCTGCCCCTTTTGCCCTGCCTTAAAGAAGGCCCTGAACCCCTCCAGTGTGGGTGCTGACAGGGGCCTGTGGGCCCGTGATCCCCACCCCTAGAAAAGGTGGGGTGGGGCAAACAGTGGCCCAAATGGGCACCCTCAGGCGTCCATACAGGGACCCATTGGCCAAAGAGCAGTTCCGACATCCAGGCCAATTAGGCCAATTGGGACAAGCCCCCTATAAAATTATTGAGGAAAAAAAATAATTAAAACACGGAGAGGAAAGGGAGGAAGGAAAGACCTACCAGAATGAAGAGTAAGGAAAGGAGTACTGAGGCAGAGTGATGTGATGTTATCGGAAGTACAGCACACTGCTGACTCCTCTCACCAGTCCGTGGGTGGTTGACATACTGTTTGCCACTGCCCCCCCCAAAAAACAATTCCACCAGCTGCCACTGGTTGTCACATGAAAAGATATAATAAAATATTTACAAAATTGTGAGGGGTGTACTCAGGTTTGTGAGATACTGTATATAGGAGTATGAAGAGGACCTGTCATGGCTCTAGACATGTATATAGGTGTATAAAGAGGACCTTTCATGGCTCTATATATGCATAGGAGTATAAAGAGGACTTGTCATGGCTTTATACATGTATAAAGAGGACCTGTCATGGCTCAGAGCAAACCTTAAAACTAATGTTACTATCTCTACAAAAAGACCTACGCAATGAGCTCCACTCATCTTTATCCTCCCTGCACCTTATAGTAGAACAGGTAGAGGAACGTACTGACATATTGGAGAGACAGATCACAGAGCATTCCTCTGCACACCATGAGGCCTCTGAGGCATTCCACCAGCACTCTGAGGAAATAAGATTTTTACAAGCTAAAATGGCTGACCTGAAGGATCGCTCCAGGAGGAATAATATAAAGTTCAGAGGCATTCCTGAGATTGTCAAACCTCCAGACCTAATCCATCATATCCAACAATTGTTCCTCAACCTTATTTCACAACTGTCGCAAGCTGACATCGCCATAGACAGCGCTCATAGGATCTCTAAACCGAACCACCTACCAGAAACCGTCCCGCGCGATGTACTGGTGCGTATACATTTCTTCCAAACTAAAGAAAGGATAATGTCTGCAGCTTGTCCTTTTGCTAGCCTCCCAGACCCTTACTCCTTCATCTCTCTATACACGGATATATCAGTGGCTACCGCACAAAAATTGAGGGAATTCGCCCAAGTTACTGCAGTCCTCCGAGATCGCAACATTGCATACAAATGGGGCTTCCCCGCCAAATTAGTTGTGACATTTCAAAACCAAGCAACCAACATCTATACACCCAAAGAGGGCATCAAGAGGCTACTAAACTCGGGCCTCATCTCCTCACCTCCACCAGACCAAGAGTGATGCTGTCCACAGACCTATGGCCAGGGCTGCAACAACACCAACCGTGCCTCACCTCATGACCAACGTCTCCACTAATACCCAGCTCCACCCGGGGACACCCGTGTTCCTTTACAGGCAATTTGAACATTATTTAACTCTTTAGCAGCCAATCTGTCCCAGATGAGTATAACCATATTTACTGTTTTTTTTAACTTTTGTTTTATATCTGTTCCGGTTCTTACTCACACATCCCCTGGATAATATAGCGTGCTAGGCACCCTACCACGAGTTACAAGTGTACGTTATGTCTCACCTAATTTTCTCTTGCTGCTCTTTAAGTTAGTTGTAATCACTACTGTACTAGCGATTATTAAAGCGGAGGTCCACACAAAAATGGAACTTCCGCTTTTCAGAACCCCCCCTCCGGTGTCACATTTGGCACCTTTCAGGGGGAGGGTTGTGCAGATACCTGTATAATACAGGTATTTGCACCCACTTCCAGGCATAGATCACCGCGGTGATCGCGGTGACCGACGCCACTTCCCGTCCCCCCTGCTGTCTGCTGGGAGACACACGGGTTCCAGAGACAACAGGGACCATTCGGATTGCGCAGCGTGACTCAGGCATGCGCAGTAGGGAACCAGGAAGTGAAGCCGCAAGGCTTCACTTCCTGATTCCTTTACCGAAGATGGCGGCGGGAGCATCCGAGGACCAAGGGACGGTTCGGCCTCGGGTGCCGACATCACGGGAGCCCTGGACAGGTAAGTGTCCTTATTTTAAAAGTCAGCAGCTGCAGTATTTGTAGCTGCTGACTTTAAAAAAAAAATTTGGCGGACCTCCGCTTTAAGTGTTCTTACTGTATTTTACAATCAGCATTCAGGTATTTGGTGTGCGAATTAGCAGGTGTTCCTCCACCGTCCTCCCCCTCCCCCTCCCCCTAGGCCTACCCCCACCGCCTAACCTCTTTGGCTGTTAACATCACCTCCTTGAATTTCAAAAGTCTTAACTCTCCCTTCAAACGGAAAAAAGCCCTTATGCCGCGTACACACGGTCGTACTTTTCGTCTACAAAAGTCGGACAGCCTGTCCGACAGACTTCCGGCAGACTTTCGGTGGACTTGCGGCGGACTTGCGGCCTACTTTCTAACGAACGGACTTGCCTACACACGACCACACAAAAGTCTAACGGATTCGTACGTGATGACGTACACCGGACTAAAATAAGGAAGTTCATAGCCAGTAGCCAATAGGTGCCCTAGCGTGGCTTTTTGTCCGTCGGACTAGCACACAGACGAGCGGATTTCGGGGTCCGTCGTAGGTACGAAGTAAAAGTTTTGAAGCATGTTTCAAATCTAAAGTACGTCGGATTTGAGGCTAAAAAAGTCAGTTGAAAGTCCGGAGAAGCCCACACACGATCGGATTACCAGCCAGCTTTAGTCCATCAGCGTCCGTTGGACTTTTGTAGACGAAAAGTAGGACCGTGTGTACGCGGCATTAGACTCAATTCAGATATCATATGTGTGCAGGAATCTCACTTTTCCTCATCCAAGTCCCCATCCTGCTCATAGACAACAACCCCTAATTCTCTGCATTGATTTTAAATTAAAGACTAGACCCCACTCTAGATTCCTCCAACCCATCCCATAGACAATCCACTGCTCTCTCATCCCTACTCTGCTCTGAAGATTTGTATGACCTATGGAGATGTCTACACGACACTGAAAGGGACTACACTTTCTATTCGCATACCAAAAAATCCTACTCCAGGATAGACATGTTTCTGGTTGATAAGCACACCCTTCAAACAGTGCAAGATGCCAAAATGGATACCATCACATGGTTTGACCATGCCCCAATTCTACTCAAACTATTCCCCCCGCACCCTAAGCAATCAGAGACTATGTGGAGGCTCAACACCTCCCTCATCTCTCGCCCCCATCTCCAGAAACATATTGCATCCGAAATTAAAAACTATTTCTCTGTCAATGCTAACTCTCTGCCTGATCCCACATTTGTTGGAATGCACACAAAGCATGCCTTAGAGGTATCCTTATTAAATTAGGGGCAAATGAAAAAAAGAACTGCAATGCTACCACCTCCAAATTATTGGACTAAATACGCACTCTTGAATCTGCGCATTGGTGCCGCTTCCCTCTGTTTGTAATCTAATGCCGCGTACACACGGTCGTACTTTTCGTCTACAAAAGTCGGACAGCCTGTCGGACAGACTTCCGGCAGACTTTCGGTGGACTTGCCGCGGACTTGCGGCCTACTTTCTAACGACCGGACTTGCCTACACACGACCACACAAAAGTCGGTCGGATTCGTACGTGATGACGTACACCGGACTAAAATAAGGAAGTTCATAGCCAGTAGCCAATAGGTGCCCTAGCGTGGCTTTTTGTCCGTCGGACTAGCACACAGACGAGCGGATTTCGGGGTCCGTCGTAGGTACGAAGTAAAAGTTTTGAAGCATGTTTCAAATCTAAAGTACGTCGTATTTGAGGCTAAAAAAGTCGGTTGAAAGTCCGGAGAAGCCCACACACGATCGGATTACCAGCCAGCTTTAGTCCATCAGCGTCTGTTGGACTTTTGTAGACGAAAAGTACGACCGTGTGTACGCGGCATTATTAAGATGATGTGGCTCCTACAGATATTGTATATACTCCATAATTCTCTGACCTGGATTGGTCAGAAGTGGTTTAAGAGAATTGAATCCCTGTTCAGGGAATTCATTTGGAAGAAGGGCCAATCTAGGATTGGCCTGCAAACTATGCAATTACCGATTAAAGAAGGAGGTATGGCGATTCCGTATGCGAGATTATATTTTTTGTCATCCCAGCTCCAACATCTAGCGGGCTGTGGAGCCCTAGAGGGTGGGAACTCCAGCAATAAAATGATGATAATGGGGGCCCCACACAATACACTAGTGGAGGTATTAGAAGCAGACTCTTTTATTCATAGATGCCCAACGATAGAACTAGTTAGTAAAGTGTGGCAGGTAACAAAGATACTAATGGGGTAACTGAATATACCCCTTTATGGCACAATAAAAATCTGGCCGAAATAAGGGATATAGAGAGACCTCGGGAATGGGAAAGGCAGGGCATTAGCCGTTTAATTCATTTGTATGAGGGCAACCTCATGAAGACATTCTT
Organism: Lithobates septentrionalis; assembly: GCA_037952835.1. NCBI lineage: Eukaryota > Metazoa > Chordata > Amphibia > Anura > Ranidae > Lithobates > Lithobates septentrionalis. The sequence goes on from JBBDGP010001198.1 coordinate 2,478,260, forward strand.
AGATTTAAGACGGGAATTTAACATTTCAAACAAGGTGTTTTATAAATATCTCCAGATTAGGCATGCCATCCAAGCCCAATTCAGGTCCCAAACAATTGAATGGATCCAGATTCCGGTACTTCTAAAAATAGTTAAACCTGCTTCAACTAAAGGCTTTATTTCCAAACCATATGCCAGCCTGGGGGATAGAATTATGGAGCGGGACCTCTTAAGAGCAGAGCGGGGTGGGAGAGAGACGTAGGGACAATAACTATGAAAAAATGGGATAAGATCTTAGAACCCTAATGCCCCGTACACACGGTCGGATTTTCCAACGGAAAATGTGTGATAGGACCTTGTTGTCGGAAATTCTGACCGTGTGTGGGCTCCATCACACATTTTCCATCGGATTTTCCGACACACAAAGTTTGAGAGCAGGCTATAAAATTTTCCAACAACAAAATCCGTTGTCGGAATTTCCGATCGTGTGTACACAAATCCGATGCACAAAGTGCCACGCATGCTCAGAATAAATAAAGAGATGAAAGCTATTGGCTACTGCCCCGTTTATAGTCCCGACGTACGTGTTTTACGTCACCGCGTTCAGAATGATTGGATTTTCTGACAACTTTGTGTGACCGTGTGTATGCAAGACAAGTTTGAGCCAACATCGGAAAAAATCCTAGGATTTTGTTGTCGGAATGTCCGATCAATGTCCGACCGTGTGTACGGGGCATTAGAGTCCTGGTCTCGATTTCCCACTCGCGGAAAGTCTCTCACCTGTTCCTAATCCATAGAGTCTACTATACCCCCAAAAAAATATTTAAACTTGGATGGAAACCAAATGATGAGTGCCCCAGGTGTAAGGCGACATGAGATCTTATCCACATGGTGTGGAAGTGTCCAAAGCTATTTAGATACTGGGTGGAGATAGTTGATAGGATAAATAAAACCTTCAGGACTGCATTAGAACCCGAGGCCAAGACATGCCTATTAGGGAGCTTGGAGGAAGATAGAGTTCCGCCCGGCACTACTGTAGCAGTGCTGAGATGTCTGTTCCAAGCGAGGAGACTAATAGCACAAAAATGGCAGGCACAGTCCCCCCCAACTGTGAAGAATTGGATTGAGACTATCAATTCAATGGTTTGGAGTGAGAGAGTGGTATATATTAGACAAAACAAGCTCAGGAAGTTTGCGAGATTGTGGAGGCCTTGGTTGGAGGAGATGGGATGTCCCTTATGAGGGGATTCGGGGGAGCGGGGGAGAATTTCTCCCCCGCTCCCCACCATACTCCCGTCTCTGCCACCTTTGTACTTTCTGTGGTCTCTTTCCTACATCGATTCTCTGCCCACAGAGCTGGTTTCTTCTCTATCTTTGCCTGTTTTTGATATATAATAGACAATAAGATATGTATAATTAATGATTGGTTGGTGTGTGGTAGTGGGTAGGGAGCAGATGGGGTGGGAGGGTGGTAGAGGAAATATAAAATAACAATAGTTTTCTTTTTTTTGTATTATGTGATACTACATGTCAACTTATGATGTTGTATGTTTTTAAATGTTGCAATATGAAAATCAATAAAAAAGGAAACAGTAAAAAAAAAGAAAAAAAAAAAGAAAGAGCCATCGCTTCCCTTCCACTACGCAAAGCCCCCGGGCCTGATGGCTTTAGCAATGAATACTACAAACAATTCTCTACAATACTAGCCCCTCATCTTTGTCAATCCTTTAATCATACCCTTTTCCACAGGATCCATCGCCCCAGAAGCTCTCGAAGCAAGCATCACCACGATCCCCAAACCTGGTAAACCAGCTGCTGATCCGGCCAGCTATAGGCCTATCTCACTACTAAATACCATCACAAAGATTAACCACTTTAAGACCTCGTTTTGGATTTTAGGTGTTTACATGTTTAAAACAGGTTTTTTTGCTAGAAAATTACTTAGAACCCCCAAACATTATATATTGTTTTTTTTCTAACACCCTAGAGAATAAAATGGCGGTCATTGCAATACTTTTTTTTGCACCGTATTTGCGCAGCGGTCTTCTAAGCGCACTTTTTTTGGAAAAAAAAATAAGACAACAGTAAAGTTAGCCCAATTTTTTTTTATATTGTGAAATATAATGTTACGCCAAGTAAATTGATACCCATCATGTCACGCTTCAAAATTGCGCCCGCTCGTGGAATAGCGTCAAACTTTTACCCTTAAAAATCTCCATAGGCGACGTTTAAAAAATTCTACAGATTGCATGTTTTGCGTTACAGAGGAGGTCTAGGGCTAGAATTATTGCTCTCACTCGACCGGTCGCGGCGATACCTCACATGTGTGGTTTGACCACTGTTTTCATATGCGGGCGCTACTCACGTATGCGTTCGCTTCTGCGCGCGAGCTCGTCGGGACAGGGCGCTTTAAACATTTTTTTTTTTATTTTTTTTATTATTTATTTTACTTTATTTTATTCATTTTTTCACTGTTTTTAAAAAAAAAAAAATTTGGATCACTTTTATTCCTATTACAAGGAATGTAAACATCCCTTGTAATAGAAAAAAGCATGACAGGTCCTCTTAAATATGAGATCTGGGGTCAAAAAGTCCTCAGATCTCATATTTAGACTAAAATGCAAAAAAAAAAAGTCGTTTAAAAAAAATGACAAAAATAATTGTGCCTTTAAGAGACGTGGGCGGAGCCGTCGTAATGACCTCGCTCCGGCCGTCACATGGTATGGAGACGGGTGGGGGCCATCTTAGCCTCACTCGTCTCCATACCGAGGAAGTGACAGGACCCGATCGCCTCCGCCGCTACCGACGGCTCCGGTAAGCGGCGGAGGGTGCGGGAGAGCGGCGGGAGGGGGGGTGGCACCTCTCCCGCCGCCGATAACGGTGATCTCGCGGCGAACCCGCCGCAGAGACCACCATTATCATGTACGGAACCGCTCACTGAAAAGATGGATACCTCGGTTGTGGCAGCAGCTGCTGCCGTTACCGAGATATCCATCTTCAAAAAAATTACGTATATATACAGTGAGCGGTCCGGAAGTGGTTAATGCCAAACTTCTAGCAGCACGCATCTCCTCCATCATCGCTCACCTAGTACACCCAGACCAAGTGGGATTCGTTACAGGCAGGCATCTGACGGCACCCGCCGGTACATCGACTTACTACAATGGGTCGAACATCACCGAACACCTTCTCTGTTCATCTCCCTAGATGCAGAGAAGGTATTCGATAGAGTGGACTGGAATTTCTTAAAAGCAGTTTTATTGAAGTTTGGTTTCTCTGGCCAAATACTTAAAGCAATAATGGCACTTTTACTCCTTCCCAGCGCTAAAGTTATAACTTCAGGCACTCTGTCAGACCCTTTCAATATAACTATTGGCACACGACAGGGCTGCCCACTATCCCCGCTGATCTTCATTCCCACCATGGAGCCACTAGCACACTCCATTCATACCAATCCAGCTGTTTCTGGCATTGAAACTGGCAAGCTCAATCACATAATAGGCCTCTATGCAGATTATGTGATTATCTCCATAACCAACCCCACACAATCACTCCCTTATCTCCATCACACCCTAGACCTTTTCAGCAAAGCATCCTAATACAAAATAAATTACTCCAAATCTTGTATGATTGGAGCAAATATAGACCCTAGCACCAAGCGTCGCATTGCTCAGCACACTTCTTTTTCATGTGCCCCAGATTCTACTCTATCATATCTAGGTATATGCCCAACTATCCCTACCTCTTGCCTACTTCTCCTAAACTTCTCAAACCTAGTAACTAAGCTACAAAAAATTGTGCAGGATTTACAACATATTCAAGCATCATGGGCTGGATGTATTGCACTCACCAAGATGCACCTCTTACCTCATATATTGTACGTATTCCGAACAATACCTGTTCCTATCTTGCAATCACACCTCAACAGATTACAAGCTATTTTGGCCTCCTCCATATGGAATGGGAAACACCCCAGAATAAAAGATCTACTTTATGTTCACCAACTTCAGCTGGCGGAATGGGAGCACCTAATATTTCAGCATACTTCAAAGCAATTATCCTGGACCAAGCCAAATATTGGTGGAAGCCAGATACGCAACCCTCCTGGCCACAAATTGAATCAATGGTTTTGGCAACTAACCCTAATGCCGCGTACACACGGTCCTACTTTTCGTCTACAAAAGTCCAACGGACGCTGATGGACTAAAGCTGGCTGGTAATCCGATCGTGTGTGGGCTTCTCCGGACTTTCAACTGACTTTTTTAGCCTCAAATCCGACGTACTTTAGATTTGAAACATGTTTTAAAACTTTACTTCGTAACTACGACGGACCCCGAAATCCGCTCGTCTGTGTGCTAGTCCGACGGACAAAAAGCCACGCTAGGGCACCTATTGGCTACTGGCTATGAACTTCCTTATTTTAGTCCGGTGTACGTCATCACGTACGAATCCGTTAGACTTTTGTGTGGTCGTGTGTAGGCAAGTCCGTTCGTTAGAAAGTAGGCCGCAAGTCCGCCGCAAGTCCACCGAAAGTCTGCCGGAAGTCTGTCGGACAGGCTGTCCGACTTTTGTAGACGAAAAGTACGACCGTGTGTACGCGGCATAAGTTGACTCTAATGCCGCGTACACACGGTCCTACTTTTCGTCTACAAAAGTCCAACGGACGCTGATGGACTAAAGCTGGCTGGTAATCCGATCGTGTGTGGGCTTCTCCGGACTTTCAACTGACTTTTTTAGCCTCAAATCCGACGTACTTTAGATTTGAAACATGTTTTAAAACTTTACTTCGTAACTACGACGGACCCCGAAATCCGCTCGTCTGTGTGCTAGTCCGACGGACAAAAAGCCACGCTAGGGCACCTATTGGCTACTGGCTATGAACTTCCTTATTTTAGTCCGGTGTACGTCATCACGTACGAATCCGTTAGACTTTTGTGTGGTCGTGTGTAGGCAAGTCCGTTCGTTAGAAAGTAGGCCGCAAGTCCGCCGCAAGTCCACCGAAAGTCTGCCGGAAGTCTGTCGGACAGGCTGTCCGACTTTTGTAGACGAAAAGTACGACCGTGTGTACGCGGCATAATGGGGCGTACACACGGTCGGACTTTTCAGCTACAAAAGTCCGACAGCCTGTCCGACAGACTTTCGACGGACTTGCGGCGGACTTTCGACGGACTTGCGGCGGACTTTCTAACGAACAGACTTGCCTACACACGATCACACAAAAGTCCGTCGAATTCTTACGTGATGACGTACACCGGACTAAAATAAGGAAGTTCATAGCCAGTAGCCAATAGCTGCCCTAGCGTGGGTTTTTGTCCGTCGGACTAGCATACAGACGAGCGGATTTTTCGACCGGACTCGAGTCCATCGGAAAGATTTGAAGCATGTTTCAAATCTAAAGTCCGTCGGATTTGAGGCTGAAAAAGTCAGTTGAAAGTCCGGAGAAGCCCACACACGATCGGATTTCCAGCCAGCTTTAGTCCGTCAGCGTCCGTTGGACTTTTGTAGCTGAAAAGTCCGACCGTGTGTACGGGGCATTAGTGCATCACTTTTAAAACACCACAAACAGGAATGCTATCTCAGTACTGTCAATGCTGTCATCAGAATCTGGAGAGCAGCCCACCAACAAAACAGAGGCATCCCTCACCGAATACTGCAATATTTCCCCCTAAATGCTTTACAATCTATTCTATCTGACATCCCAATATTGAACTGGTCACATGCTGACCTCAATACACTGGATCTCTTCCACGATTCCTCACTTCTTTCCTTCCAGCAAATACAAACGACCTACCACAGTCCATCTAAAGATTTTTTCAAGTACTTCAGAATTCGTTTAGCTCTTTCGCGTGTACCATTGTCCAAAAACCTCTTCTTCTGGTACCTCCTAAAATTTTACAACATCAAAAAACCCATTTGAAAAGGAATTTCCCTTATCTACAAGCTTCTCACTGACCCTGCACCAGAAACCAAGTCCTCTGCTATGCTACATTGGAAGAATACCTTAAATTGTAGCTACACGCGGGGGGCGTGGCTTAGCGATGGCCGAGTAAAGACGTGCTCTGGAGGAGCTCCCTGTCCAACCCGGCCCGAACGGATCATACAACAACTAATTGCTCCATTGAGCACGGTATGAGCAACCCCAAAAGGTACAGGACGAGATTGACCTCCCGGGGAACCCACCACCGAACCTCACAACCGGGGATTCCCCACTTTTTTAGAGGCCAGGCCGACTTATCTCCCGGCGCCATAGCTGCCGCGCCACGCGGATCCCACATACCTCCGCTCTGCACAGCAACCCAGATGGTTACTCCTGCACAATCCCCGACACTTTTACCTCTCACGGGCACACCAGCCTTATTCACGGAGAATAGAGAGACACTCGGTCAGCCAGAACATCATGGAGGATGACCTCCGTAGTATGCTCAGGGCTCTCCCCACAAAAGCAGACCTGGAAGCCCTCCCCACGAGAGCAGACTTTGAGACCATGATTCTCAGGATAGAAGAGGCGCACAGAAAAGACATCCAGGAAGTAAGGGATGATCTACACGAAGTAGAGAACCGGGTCACCTCTGGAGAAACTAGCGTATCCAACCTTGAAGAGAGATTGCAGGCAATGGAACAAGCACAGCAGACCCATCTTCTCGAAGCACAAGACATGCAGCTCCACCTGGAGGAATTGGAGGACTGTAGCCGCCGCAATAACCTGCGGCTACGGGGAATACCAGAGGCAATGGGTCCGGAGGACTTAGCGGCGACGGCAGCGGCGATCTTCCAGAATCTCCTGGACAACACATCACCACACATAGAAATTGACAGAATCCACCGCACCCTGGGACCTAAACCCACTGACCCAGCCAGGCCGCGGGACGTCCTCTGTCGCATACACCGCTTTGCACAAAAGGAGACCCTTCTCAGAAAAGCATGGGACCAGGGAGAGATCGAATTAGACGGAGCCCACATTCAAATACTACCGGATCTATCGAGAGCCACGTTACAATGTCGAGCCATGCTAAAACCCATCTTAGAGCTGGCAAGAAGGCACGGCTGCACGTACAGATGGGGGTACCCACTCGCGGTGACCTTCCGCACAGAACGGGCCTACTATACGTTACGAACCCCTGCAGATCTACCGGCACTGTTCGACTTCATGGGGGCAGAACCGATCCAGATCCCGAATTGGCTGGTGAGGATCCCGAGACCGATCGGCCGTTCAGGCCTAAACACGAGCAGAACCAACCCGACCACCCGCTCACAGAGACCCCGGGGAAGATCTCGTGCCAGACCAGATAATGGAGCATGTGAGTCCTGAAGGTACTGTAGTAAATCATAAACACAGTGTCTACCATGTGAAAATATCCTAGGATGGACTTCTGCGCTACTATAATGAAAACGTGTAAAATAATATTGATGCTGCAAAATCAAAAATAGTGGACACCCCTCACTAATAATAAAACTACAAAGATGCACAATATTGATAAATTGTGTAAGTGATTCCGCGCACCAACTTCTCCATAAATCGTGCTAATGCATAAAACTGCACAAACTAATCAAATTCATCCAAATATTGAACCACAGTAAATAAGATTGTAAATAAAAAGTGAACGTCCTTCAATAATGTGAAAAAACATAAAAAACGTGAATCAAAGTGACTTCAGTGCTATTCAATCACATAAATCGCATAAACAGACCATAAATAAACTGTGACTGATTAAGTGAACATGCGTTGATGGGTGATCTGGTGACTGTTCGTGGCAATGGATGCCCACTAGGGGCTCCCAGAACTCTCACCTCAGTGACACAATAAAAGTGCCTGTGTACTGGGCGGCCCATAAATGCGTAATTCGCGGGGAACTAATGTCCATAGCAGCTCAACGTAATAAACTCAGGTTTGCACGCATTAACGATCTTACTACACGCATACGTAGGCTTGAACAATCACACAAGGCTTCCCCCGCAGCTACTGCGCTAAATGAACTTACCCAGGCAAGAGAAGAGCTGTTAGAAACACTGAACGTTACGCTGAAACGCAAATTCGCACTAACGCAAAAGCTCTACTATGAATTTGGCAACAAGGCTGGGAAATTCCTGGCTAGAGCCCTCCAAGCAAGGAAGGCCTCAAATACTATCCACAAAATTAACAGTCCTGCCGGGGAAGCTTTGGTGACTAATGAAGACATAACAGCACAATTCACCCAATACTTATCCAAACTGTACAACCTTCCTCCATCCACCTCCACCACTGACACTCCCTTGGAACGCCCATCAGCCATCAAAGAATTTTTAGCACAATATGGCCCAACCCCTCTATCTCCTGAAGATATACAATCTCTAGACCTTCCTCTCTCCGTGACAGAATTACAAGCGGCTCTAAAACAGTTGAAGACGGGCAAAAGCCCTGGGCCGGATGGTCTTTCGGTCTGTTACTACACATCCTTTGAGAACATACTCCTCCCACATCTAACCAAAGCCCTTAACAATCTTACCCCTGACTCTGTAGCCAACAAGGACCTACTCGAAGCCCACATTACACTCCTTCCCAAACCGGGTAAAGACCCCACCCTAGTATCCAATTATCGTCCCATTTCCCTTCTGAATGTGGGCCTGAAATTATATGCAAAAGCGTTGGCCAACCGCATTCTACCCTTCATCCCTAACTTGATCTCACTAGACCAAGTGGGCTTTGTCCCCGGCCGTGAGGCCCGGGACAACACCACCAAAGCACTGAACATCCATCACTGGCTCAGCAGAACGTCTACGCCTGGCTTTTTTCTTTCATTGGATGCAGAGAAGGCGTTCGACAGAGTCGCATGGGACTACATGGAAGCAACTCTGAGAACTATGGGCCTCCCACCCCGTTTTCTACAGATGGTCTTGGCCAGGGGTCTCAAACTGGCGGCCCTCCAGCTGTTGCGAAACTACAAGTCCCATGAGGCATTGCAAGGCTGACCGTTACAAGCCTGACTCCCACAGGCAGAGGCATGATGGGACTTGTAGTTTCACAACAGCTGGAGGGCCGCCAGTTTGAGACCCCTGGTCTTGGCTCTATACTCCTCCCCGAGGGCCAGGATCAGGGTTAACGGGGAGTTGTCGGACGCCTTCTCTGTATCCAATGGCACCAGACAGGGCTGCCCCCTATCGCCACTAATATTCATATTAACCATGGAACCCATGCTTCGCAGACTGAGGGACAATCCTGCCATTAAAGGGGTGGACGTTCTGCATAATCAGTATAAACTAGCAGCCTATGCTGATGACATTTTACTTTTCTTGACAGACCCTATTACGACTATACCAAACTTATTAGCTGACTTTACACTCTTCAAAAACCTCTCCAACCTTCAAATAAACTTTGAAAAATCTAAGGCCCTTAATATCACCCTACCATTCGCTACAGTGGCCCTATGCAAACATAACTTCCCGTTTAGTTGGGAAAATTCAGACATCTCCTACCTCGGTATTAAACTTACCACAAACCTATCTGACCTCTATGCAAAAAACTTTCTACCATTGATCCTGTCCATCCAATCGGATCTTCGGAAGTGGCACCTGGGCTCCTTTTCTTGGTTAGGCAGGATCGCCATACTAAAAATGAACATCCTACCCAGAATACTCTACCTCCTCCAAGCTATACCGATTAAACTCCCGACGTCCTTTTTCCTTTCCTACAAACGTATTTGTAGGAACTTCATTTGGGCAACCAAAGCCCCACGACTTAGCTGGGTCAGACTAACTCTCCCCAAACAACTTGGAGGCTTAGGCCTCCCGGACATCCAAAAGTATCACTGGGCCTGCCATTTAACCACAGTGGTTGATTGGCACATCCACCGCCCCTCTAAAGACTGGATTGCGCTGGAAGACTCCTTGACAAGCCTCCCAATTGCCAACTCTCCCTGGATTACTCACAGACTTATCCCTCGCGACTTTTCATCACACCCCCTCATTGGTGCCACACTATCCGTTTTCAAAATGGCCTGCAAATTGCTCAAAACCTCACCCTCTCCTGGCCCTATGACGCCACTCGACAACAACCCAAGCTTCCCCCCTGGCCTGACATTGAAAGACAAGACTCTTGCTGCACATACCACGCAGGCTAGGGCAAACCAATTTTTTAGGAACGGATCGCTCCTCTCCCAACCACTACTTTCTGCAAACTTACCCAACCATGAGATACCCTTCTATAAATACTTACAACTCAGACATTTTCTACAGGCCACACAACACATGTCCCATTGGCATAGAGATCACACACCGTTTGAACTCCTCTGTCTAAGTACTGAACCCCAGAGCCACTTAATCTCCACGCTTTACTCCCTACTTTTCTCAGGCCACCAGATTAAACAGGACAAACTGGTACTCCAGTGGGAAAATTAGCTATCCATAGATCTCTCACCCAATGAATGGGATCAAATTTTCACCCTCATGCACAAAGGTTCCATTAATGTCTCCGTACAGGAAAATAGATACAAACTATTCTCTAGATGGTACAGGACACCTGAGAAGGTTCACCACTTTCACCCCACCATTCCCCCAACCTGCTGGAGATGTGGTGCGACCAGGGGCACTCTACTGCACATCTGGTGGGAATGCAGCCTGATCCAACCCTTTTGGCAAGAAATCAATCAGCTGATTACACAAATCACTACGTTCCACATGACACCCTCCCCAGCACTCTATCTGCTCCACCATACTCCTGCCTCCCTGCGTTCCTACAAAAAATCCCTCACTTTACATCTCATCAACGCAGCCAACCTATGCATCCCTGCCCTTTGGAGGACCACTACCCCCCCTACAGTCCAAGATTGGATCCGTAGGGTAGACCGAATAGCTGACATGGAAAATCTCATATCTCAATCCACAGACCACCCTACCAAATTTTATGTCACCTGGGCAAGTTGGCTACACTATAGACAAACCCAAACTTGGACATCATCGCCACAAATTCCTCCAGGACCCTCCTGAAGTTCATCGGTCCCCTTCCGTTTATGTCACATACATTATACCGCCGCCATTCCTCACCCCCCTTTCTCACTCGAGCTCCTATAGGCAGTGCTATCCCCACACTGTTCTCCATCTAGATATGCGTTATACTCATAATAAAATATCTCTTTTCTCCTTTACCTCACAAGTAAAGGTACATACCTGTACTGTTATGTACACTCCAAATCACATTACAATCCCATCCTTCAGAATTCCTACCGGGACCTTACCCAACCCTCAACCACACCACCGATTTAGCTTTACCTACTTACTTCTCGAACCTCCCGGTCCATTCACAGCGAAGTTCCCTTTGGGGGTGAATGATACCGGGAGTATCACCTGGTGGTGTGTACACTACACTTCCCATAGGTATATTCCGGTCTCTACACTACTCGCTGCTTATTTTAGCAGAAAATGTTGAATATATTGTATATCAGTTGACACTACAATTAGGCCTCTTTCTACTTTCCATAAGGCTATCTAATGGCCACTGGTCATCTCGCCTACATTGCAAATACCACAGGTTTATTGCAAGTTTCAATATTCAAATGCATTTTTAGGTTGCTCCGCCTGAATTAAGGTGATCATTACCTCTTTAGTGGGCGGAAAACCTATACTGTTACATTGTCTATGCATATTACTCATCTGTAACCTTGTTATTGAGATGCATGTTGTACCCTTTTTGTCCAACCATAAAATTCAATAAAATCTTTTCTGAGAAAAAAAATGTGCCTGTGTACATTCAGTGGGTCTGTGCTTGTTCTGATCCGGTTTAGTGTTGGCGTCCTGTTCCGTCTCAGGGGAGAAGACACTTCCTCCGGTAGATGGGCTCCACATGTGGGTAATTAGAAGCAAAGGACTCCAATAGGGTAATATTGTTTAAGCCAAGGAATTTATTGAAAATTAAAACTGCTTACATAAAGGTAAACAACGATGCGCCAAATAACAGTGAAAACAGCGTGTTAGCGGTCCTCGCTACGTCACTTCCGGTCCGCGCTGTGTATTTCCGGTTTACGTCCTACGCGTTACGTCATATCACGTGACTTCCTCAGGGCCTCTGGGAAGTCACGTGATATGACGTAACGCGTAGGACGTAAACCGGAAATACACAGCGCGGCCGGAAGTGACGTAGCGAGGACCGCTAACACGCTGTTTTCACTGTTATTTGGCGCATCGTTGTTTACCTTTATGTAAGCAGTTTTAATTTTCAATAAATTCCTTGGCTTAAACAATATTACCCTATTGGAGTTCTTTGCTTCTAATTACCCACATGTGGAGCCCATCTACCGGAGGAAGTGTCTTCTCCCCTGAGACGGAACAGGACGCCAACACTAAACCGGACCAGAACAAGCACAGACCCACTGAATGTACACAGGCACTTTTATTGTGTCACTGAGGTGAGAGTTCTGGGAGCCCCTAGTGGGCATCCATTGCCACGAACAGTCACCAGATCGCCCATCAACGCATGTTCACTTAATCAGTCACAGTTTATTTATGGTCTGTTTATGCGATTTATGTGATTGAATAGCACTGAAGTCACTTTGATTCACGTTTTTTATGTTTTTTCACATTATTGAAGGACGTTCACTTTTTATTTACAATCTTATTTACTGTGGTTCAATATTTGGATGAATTTAATTAGTTTGTGCAGTTTTTTATGCATTAGCACGATTTATGGAGAAGTTGGTGCGCGGAATCACTTACACAATTTATCAATATTGTGCATCTTTACAGTGTCTACCATACACCTACGGCACTTTTCAGATATTGTTGAGTTTTTGTTTTTTCCTTTTTCTTTTTAATTGGCCGGCTATCGATCAGCTTATGCAATGCCCTAACCATGCGGTATGTATACCGCCAGCAGAAACTCCACACTGTGACAGTCTCTGGCCGTCTCCCGGCCTCCTTGACTTAGAATTTCCCGACCCTGAGACTACCAGAGATGTTTTTTGGTTGCACCCGGACCGCCCCTGTGGGACACAACAAGAGACAACGCTAAACCAGGAGGCGTCCTGCAGGGAGCGGAGTTGAGCGGTGGGCATGCGTTCACTCTGCCGCCCTCCTTCCCTTGCATGGCCTGGATGGTTCTCTGTGCAACGGGATTGCTCGGGGTTTGGCCTTCCTCCCCTCTCTCTCTCCCTCAGCCTCACGATGGAACGGTTGCAACAAAGAGAAACTGCCTCCTAGACATTCCCTACTAGTCTAGTTGTTCAGTGGAGGCTTCTTTGGGAACGCTATTCTAATACGTGATTTCTTGCCGCAAACATTGTTTTTGGATCCCCTTATAGAGATCTGTGGACGTGTTGAAGAACCACGAGGACGCTTTGCTGGAGGTTTGGGGGAGTGGGGGGGCGGACGGGATCTGGAGATGGGAAGACGGGGGGGGTCTTGAGCGGAAGGGATATTAAGTGAGATGGCACCTGTAAGCTGAAGACAGATGATAACTTAACACAAGCCACGGTAGGAGTATACTGGATAGATGAAGGCTGCGCGGTGCTCTGACTATAGTGGTTAGGCAGTGGGCACTTGGCATATCGCCCTCGTTTTCTATGACCCCACTAGTAGCCATTGCACCGCTGGAATGTTACCTGCAGCCACCACCAGCAAACAACACCTCAAGGCGGCTTGCTAGAGCCCGTTAGCGGGGCTTTACCAATAACCGTTATGCCCATGATGGGCTTGCTTGCTGGTTTCGTATTTCTTGTTGCCAGACAGTTATGTAGTTTTTGGTATGGAGTATGGTTCAAATTTGAATGTTTATCGACTGTTTGAATTGACCACAGTAAAACACACAGTGCCCAAAATGTATGCACACACACACGGTTACATTTACAATTATTGGTCCTACACAAGAGACTAAATACGTTACGCTCAAAGTAGCATCTCCAATTTAGATCCGAGGGCACGGGAAGGACATAGCCCTTCTTCCGAGGCCCTAGCTAGACACTTCCCCAATTAGGAACACGCCAACACCCAGGTAATTCTGGGAAGCGTTGAAGTAAACTTCAGCTAAATAGTAGTAAACCACTCGTTGGATTGGGTGGACTGGGAGATTTCCCTACACGACACCCCTTGCAACTCCAAAGTGATCATTACCTTATCCTAACTTCTTTTCTTTTCTAGTCTAATACCTCTTCCTCCCCTGCTTTTGTCTCCCTCTCCTTCCTCTCCCCACATACCTGTCTATCCCTCTCGCGAACATGGGGGTTCTTAATGTAGTCACCCTTAATGCAAAGGGACTTAACGTCCCGGAAAAAAGGAGAATGTTACTAAACGACATGAGATACATGAAAGCGGATATAGTATTAATACAGGAAACGCACTTCAGAGAAAACAAGTTCCCAATATTAAAAAACAGGTACTATCCGACGGTATACCACTCTACCCACGTAGACGCTAAATCCAGAGGAGTATCTACTCAGATATCCGCAACTGTACCGTGGACGCTAGTAGACAAAAAGACGGACCCGGCGGGTAGGTTCCTTTTTCTAAAGGGCCTGATAGGTGGTGCCAAAGTGACCATCGCAAACTTTTACGCCCCAAATGAACACCAAGACACATTCATGAAACGACATTTAAAATTACTACAGAATTTCGCCGAAGGCCAATTGATCATAGGCGGGGACCTTAACATTCCATTGATCCCGGTAGAGGATACCTCGACAGGTACATCCTCCATCTCACGAGGCACTCGCAGGGAAACGCTTGCGGCCGTCCATGCAGCACAGCTGATAGATACTTGGCGCCTTTTTCATCCCGGAGAACGGGATTACACCTTTTTTTCTCGCCCACACCAGGTATATTCGCGTATTGATTTCTTTCTGGTACCACACAGCCAACTCAGGGCAGTTAAAGATACGGCCATCGGATCCATTACGTGGTCCGACCATGCGCCGGTTTCCATGCAATATGACCTCACTGATTTCTTCAAAGGACAAAGGAAACCATGGAGACTAAATGAAAGTCTTCTTCAAGACCCTGACGTGGTTGCAGATATCACAAAAGAAATCTCACATTATTTTCACACCAACACCTCAGAAGACTGCGACGGTGGACTAATCTGGGAAGCACACAAAGCGGTGATTCGCGGCGTGCTTATTAAGCATGGGGCAAGAATTAAAAAACCAAAAACAGCACAACTATCAACACTATTTGACAAACTCCATAAATTAGAATCCGCCCACAAAACAACACCGTCCAGACCCCTGGGTGGTGAATTAGATACGGTACGGGTGCAAATAACAGACTTACTCCAGTTCAAGGCTAAGGCGGCCCTCCAGATCTCACGGAAAAAGATTTACGAGTCAGGCAACAAATGTAGCAGATTACTAGCCCTATCTCTAAAATCGCAGAACATGGCGTCATACATCCCGCACATTAAATCTCCAACAGGACAAAGTGCTACCTTACCCCAACAAATCACTCAAGAATTTCGGAAGTACTACGAAAACTTAAACAATTTAAATGTGGCACAACCTCCCCCAGAAAAAATTGTAGAATATATAGTAGACTCCAAAATGCCTTCACTACCGACCGAGACGCGAGACCTATTAGACGAGCCCATAACATTATTAGATATACGAACGGCAATAAAAAATACAAAGCAAGGGAAAGCCCCGGTTTCCAGACGGACTTACGCTACAATACTACAAGACACTACTCCCATCATTAGGACAACACCTGACCAAACTCTTCAATGACCTAGGTAAAGGGAAACTTTTACACAACGACACGTTACTTGCCCAAATAACAGCTATTCATAAAGAAGATAAGGACCCAACCCAATGCGGTAGTTACCGTCCAATATCCTTACTGAACACAGACCTTAAACTGTTCACAAAAATTTTGGCCACTAGATTACAACAACACATGACCAGCTTGATCCATCTGGATCAAATAGGTTTCGTCCCAACTAGAGAAGCGAGGGACAATACTACTAAAATCCTGAACTTACTCTACAATGCCACGGAAACAAACACCCCAATGGTCTTCCTCAGTACAGATGCCGAAAAAGCATTCGACCGGGTTAACTGGTCGTTTATGCACACCACACTAAGACATATAGGCCTAGGAAATAACATGCTAAATTGGATTTCGGCAATATACAACACACCGACTGCTAGAGTTAGGGTGAATGGCGTATTGTCAGACGCCTTCCAAATTTCGAATGGCACACGTCAAGGATGCCCGCTCTCACCCCTCCTTTTTGCATTATCATTAGAACCATTCCTTTGCCACATCAGACTGAACCCAGACATCACGGGAATTATTATAGACAATACTCAGTTTAAGATATCAGCATATGCAGACGACATGATGTTTTCCCTTACAAACCCGACCATCTCCCTCCCAAATCTGCTAAAAGAATTTTCCATATATGGGACACTAGCATCCCTGAAGATAAACCTGTCCAAATCAGAGGCTATGAGTGTAGGAATACCGTCATCGCTACTCACGTCCCTTAAAGCCAGTTTTAAACTGAAATGGTCAGACAAAGCCCTAAAATATCTAGGCACTCACATCCCCCAGACAATATCGAAACTATATGAATTTAATTTCCCGCCACTACTTACGAAAATAAAAACATTGCTTAATTCATGGCAATCCGGCCTATATTCCTGGTTAGGGCGTTGCAACATTCTAAAGATGTCTCTATTACCTAAAATACTGTACCTATTGCAGGCCATTCCGATCCGCATGCCCCCCAGATTTTTCAAGCAAATACAAACAATTTTCACCGAATTTGTCTGGGCCAAGAAAAGACCCAGATTGCCCAACAAATTACTAGTACTCCCCAAGATCTGTGGGGAATTGGCATTACTCGACATACGTGCCTATCATCAAGCAGTGCATTTAGGTAGACTTATAGATTAGCGTAGACATAGGGAGACCAAATTATGGACCCAATTAGAGCAATCCCACACCAGAGTCCCACTGGGAGGTACTCCGTGGTGTTACCGGAGTCTACCAATAGAACTTAAACGACATCCGCTGATAGGCAACACAGCCAGAATTTGTGCCAAACTGATCTCTAAACCAAACATTTCATCACGAAACTCGCCCCTTTTCCCAATTCTAGGACACCCCCTTTTCACACCTGGTTTACAAGATAGAATTTTTCAGAAACTAGGGGAAACAGGTATACATATGGCCTCCCACTTTAGTTCGGGAGGAAGCTGGAGGACATACGCAGAGTTCTCCAACCCATTAGGGACGTACCGTTTAGACTTCATGCGGACGCTTCAATTAGGACACTTCCTCCATTCCATCCCACCTCCCAGGGACGTAGACCAAGGACTCACGACCCTAGAAGAACTATGTACAGACACGGGCATCTTACCACATACACTCTCACTGATGTACAATCTTCTAATTACACCCCCCTCGGATTACATACCCCCGGGTTTGACCAAATGGGAAGAGGAGCTAGACTGTAGTTTTAACACCACGCAGCGACAACGCATACTCCGCTTCACACATAAGTCATCCATCTGTGCTAAAACACAGGAAACAAATTATAAATTACTCTCTAGGTGGTACAGAACCCCAGCACAGCTGCACAAAATATTCCCTGCTACATCTGAAACATGCTGGCGGTGCCAAAGGTACAAGGGAACCTTATTACACATATTTTGGTCATGTCCCAAACTCTCACGATTTTGGAAGGTTATACACGAGACTGTACAACTATTCACCGATAGGATAATTAAAAAAGACCCAGCATTCTTCTTACTACATGCCACCGATATTCCAGACAAGGTGTATAAACGCTCTGTCATACGACATCTACTGGATGCAGCCAGAGCGTGCATACCTCTATGCTGGAAATCCACCACACCACCAACGATAGACATGTGGCTGGGTAAGGTGGAAGACATAAGACAAATGGAAGACCTGATCTACACGGCACAACATAGAGAAGAAGCATTCTCTAAAACCTGGCAATTATGGTCAATGTTTATATATTCGGCGGCAGGTCAATCTTTGCGAGGCGTGGACGTTACCCAGTGAGTGATCGGGGGTACTAGCCGGAAAGTCAGGATTCCAGGTGTAGTGACATAACACCTTAGGTACACGGACGATTTGGTCCTACATGTTCGCGAGACCCACCCCCACCACCACCCCCACACCCACCCCCCATTCCCACATTTTCTTCATACTAACCCCTCTCTTCCCTACAATTTCTTTTTGCTATCTTCCTTTCCATTCTGTTCTAGCTTTCCTTTCTTTATTCTCCTTCTCGATCTCAAATAAATAAAGAAAATAGAGGACAGGCGCAATGGGATTCAGCAATGTTAGATGATATTTGGTTACCAGATCCCACAGTTAAAAACACTACAGACTTATAAGTTTTATTGTACTGTTATGGAATAACAGGATACAGGTTGTTGTATTACAAAGAGATATGCAAAATGCTTTATCACTACGCTGTATCTTGTGTGTTATCTGACGCATGTATTTCTGTATACCTGTGGACCCATGTGGGCCGTGTTCTCCACTTAAATAAATAATTAAAAAAATAAAAAAAATTGTAGCTACACGCAACCTCAATAGCTCAGTGCCCTCCAAAGGCCACTAAAAGCCTCTCGATGTATAACACACTGGGAAACCACTCAGAAAATTCGTAATAATTGGTATCTCACACCTTCCAAACTAGCAAAGATTTACCCTTCCACATCGAATGCTTGTTGGAGGACTTGCGGGAACTCTGGATCATCACTACACATCTGGTGGACTTGCCCCCAACTGAAGCCTTTTTGGACTGCCCTCATAAGACTTCTTTCCTCTGTTCTTTTGACCTTTATCTCCCTATCCCCTCAAATGGTTCACTTGGGTCTAGGCTTAGATTTATGGTCACCAACCACCCACACCATCCTAACCCATGTCTTTATTGCCACTCATCTAGCCCTTGCCAGAAAGTGAAAATCTCCCGATTCCTTGCATCAAGGAAGTGATACTACTATTAAACAACCACTGTCTAATGGAATTTATGTATGCCAGGGCCCACCTGAAAGTCCCTGCATTCCTTAAAAAATTGAACCCTTGGCTCGTACACCCCAAATGCTCACCCCTGCCCTAATCTACAAACCACTCGGCTTAATCTTAGAATCTCAGCAGCCAAAAGGATCACATGCACTACTGCTATTCTTACACAGTTTGTAATCCTACATTACGTAGGCATTAAACTTTTGCTCATAATGTTTATATGTTATTCATGCTCCTGTTACCCAGTGAAAGTTACCACAACTATCTCACTGTACATGTTAATACTCTACTTCTGTTACCAAATTGCCTGTATTCTATGAAAGATAAAGTGCTGTACTGATAAACTGTATGAATAAAAATTACAAGTTTAAAAAAAAAAAGAATAATGTAATCGGAATGCTTGCTGTACGTTTTTCCATGATTTCGAATCGTAGTCAGAATCACAGCACAAGTGTGAGTGGGGTCTAAGGCAGAATTCCGGGCAAATGGCTAAAAACACGGATAAAATAGATACTGTATGTGGGAGCTGCTTTACAGCACAGCCCTGCAGCAACTTACTGGGGCTCCATTTGTTCAGTGGGGGATTGGGGGCATAAAGGGTCTATTTAATGCCTTTGGTCTATTTAATGCCAATCAGGGACAGGCCGGCACTGTAATTGTTGGAGAATGCAGCACTGCAGATTATGCCACCTGCACCCTGAAGGCATTAAGTAATCCCCTGTCTGCCCCTTGCTGAAGAAATGGGGCTCAAGGAAGTTTTTATTTTTTGTTACTTGTTTTTCTCTATGAAGAGTAATCTGCAATGGATTACTTTTCAGAGTGTGTTTGACAGGTGGTGATGAAGCGTTATGTTGCTTGCTGGATGCACAGCAATACAAAGCTGGATTTTTTTTTTAAATGTTGGCAACTATGCATATGTGTTATGTGGGAAGGAAGGGGTTAAACATGTATGTGGGGTTCTCTTTTATTTCCATGTTGGACATTTCTGGCAGCTGGTTGGCACCATCTTGTTGGTTGGCACTGAGGTCATGTCACAAGGGCCACGTACCTGATGTGAGACCGAAGTAGTGGGGAGGCCTCCCTTGCACCTCGGGTCCTTAAAGCCTCTGGAGATGGAGACAGAGACTTGGTGGGGACACCGAGTGGCAGGGGTGCCAAGGTGCGGAGCACCATGCAAGCCTAAGTCCAGAGCATAAAAGGGTTAATCAGAAGAAGAATGGTCGAGATCCAAGCCGAGGTCGGTTCCAATCTGGCAGCTAAGTACAAAAGGGGCAAAGAAGTAGAATGGTTAAGGTACAAATCCGAGGTCAAAGGCAAGCAGCAATCAAGAGTAGTCAAACAAGTTTCCAGGTCACAACAGGTTCAGACAAATCACACACCAGCACAGGAACAGGGGGGACTGAAGATAATCCAGCAATTTGGCAGTGTCTGGGCTGGGCTTATATAGGGAAGTTTGAGGTCACTTTCTGTGCGCCTCCTGGGGATTTTCCCGCCTTTTTCCATCAGGTTGAGGTCACTTCCTGTGCGCGTCCTGGGCATTTTCCTACCCTTTTCCATCAAGTCTTCTGCGCAGGTGCGGGTTGGCGCCCTGCAGCGTTTTTGGCGGATGCTCAGTTGGCACAGAGTTTCTCTTGTGGCAACGTGCCATTGGTGCATGCGTAGTAAGCCCTGTACTTGTACAGGTCATCAGCCCAGCCTGTAATAAGGCGAATACAAAGCTTGTTAAAAAAAAAAATTACTGTTTGCTTCTCTTGATTTAAAAATAGTCAAATTGCTGTTTACAAGAAAAAAGCCAGCAATGTCCATGGTAATCCCTATACACGTGTACACATAGGAGGGAACCCCTCATCAATGTCCATGGCCATCCCTATACATTTGTACACATGGGAGGGATATCTATCAATATCCACAATACTTACCAATCCTGGTGTCTCTATCCCGGGGCGGTTCATAGGCTTTACAGCCAGAACCAAAATATCCATCGGCTCTGAAGTAGCCGCACACAAAACCCAGAGCTCTCTTCATTTTGGTGGTCTTCTTGGTATCTGCAGGCTGGTCACTGATACCTCCTTCCATAGCTGGGCTTGATGTCACTTGCTGCGTGCCTCCTGGGTATTTTCCTGCCTTTTTCCATCAAGTTGAGGTCACTTCCTGTGTGCGACCTGGGCATTTTCCTGCCCTTTTCCATCAAGTCTTCTGCGCAGGTGCGGGTTGGCACCCTGATGCGTCTTTGGCGCATGCTCAGTTGGCAAGGATTTCCTCTTGCAGCAACGCGCCATTGGTGCATGCGTAGTAAGCCCTGGACTCTTACAGAGCCCCCCTGAAGGGGCGGCCTCCGGACGCCTCTCCGGGATAAAGCTCGCTGAAAGAACTGCCGGAGAAGATCTGGAGCGTAGATATGCGTCTCGGGTTCCCAGGAATTCTCTTCAGGGCCGTAACCCCTCCACTGTACAAGAAATTGGTGTCCACAGCCCCTTCTACAGCAGCCCAGGATGGCCTCCACCTCGTACTCCTCAATCCCTTTAATCATAGAAGGAGGCAGAGAACGGGCCCCACGCAGGGCCAGATTAAGAACATCATAGGCCTGGGGCTGAGGATTATGGTGGGGCTTTTTATAAAAAAAAAAAAATAATGACAAATGCAATTTGTTGTTATAACAAATTAAATTAAATAGAGAGAGGAAGGATGAGAGAGAGAGAGAGAGAGAGAGAGAGAGAGAGAAAGGGGATGAGAGAGGGGTGAGGGGTAAGGGAGGATGGATGGGAGAGAGAGGGGGGATGAGAGAGAGAGAGAGAGAGAGGATGTGCATGCGCATGCGTGGAAGTGCCAGCAACACAGCCCGGCCAAGGCAAGTGACTGAAGGCACAGAACCCGAAAGGAAGACCGGGTGAAGATGGACGCGCCCAAGACCCACCGGATTGATCACAGTGCAGCACTGGAGGGCTCAGTCTGATGGGTAAGTGTATCCTAATGTGCTAATATGCTGTACATACTAGTACATTATGGCATAACCTACCTCAGGGCCTCTAAAAAGTAGTAATGTTAGCAAAGTTTACTACCGCTTTAATATCACAGGATCCGAGGAGCCTCTCATGGGGCTGCCTACTGACCCGGTGGCCCTGCCAACATTTCGAAAATATTTTCAGGGACACTTTTTTTTTTCCAGTGGTATATTTAGATTAGCTGACATCCCCTATGTTCCTCTATACATCACAGTAGTAATCACAAAATTAAATGAGTACTAATAATGGGCAGAACATATATGAGGACTGTGAAGATTTCCTTTATTTGAACTAACAAAAGTGTGCCCATTCTAGAGCTAGTAACATTAAGGATATTCAATATAATTTTAAAGAACTGTTTTTGTGGGTAAGAGGCATGGGGAGGAGTATGGATGGTATAAAAGTGGGAATTATGTGCAGGTGAGGGAGAGGAATTTGGAGAGTATAACAGTGGGCACTATGTACAGGAGAGGAGTGTGGAGGGTATGGCAGTGGGCAGTATGCACAGCAGAGGCGTGTGGGGGCTATGACAGTGGGCAGTATCCACAGCAGAGGAGTGTGGAGGTTATGGCAGTGGGCACTAGGTAGAGGAGAGGAGTGTGGGGGTATGACAGTGGGCAGTATGTACAGAAGAGGAGTGCGAAGGAATTATCAGGGCAGTATGTACAGGAGAAGAGTGTGGAGAGAAAGATAGTTGTCAGTATGTACAGGAGAGGAGTGTGGAGGGTATGACAGTGGGTAGTATGTACAGGAGATGAGTGTGGAGGGTAAGACAGTGGGCAATATGTACAGGAGAAGAGTGTGGAGGATATGACAGTGGGCAGTATGTACAGGAGAAGAGTGTGGATGGTATGATACTGAGCAGTATGTACAGGAGACGAGTGTGGAGGGTAAGACAGTGGGCAATATGTACAGGAGAAGAGTGTGGAGGGTATGACAGTGAGCAGTATGTACAGGAGAGGAGTGTGGAGGGTATGGCAGTGAGCAGTATGTACAGGAGAGGAGTGTGGAAGGTATGACAGTGAGCAGTATGTACAGGAGAGGAGTGTGGAGGGTATGACAGTGGGCAGTATGTACAGGAGAGGAGTGTGGAGGGTATGACAGTGGGCACTATGTACAGGTGAGGAGGATGAAAGAATCTGGGAAGGAAAAATGTACAGGTTTGTGGAAGGATGTGGAAGGAGTGTGGAGGGTATGCCAGTGGGCAGTATGTACAGGAGAGGAGTGTGGAGGTATGAGGGGGGGGGGGGGCAGTATGTACAGGAGAGGAGTGTGGAGGGTATGATCGGGGCAGTATGTACAGGAGAGGAGTGTGGAAGGTATTATCAGGGCAGTATGTACAGGAGAAAAGTGTGGAGAGAAAGATAGTTGGCAGTATGTACAGGAGAGGAGTGTGGAGGTATGAGGGGGACAGTATGTACAGGAGAGGAGTGTGGAGGATATGACAGTGAGCAGTATGTACAGGAGAGGAGTGTGGATGGTATGATACTGAGCAGTATGTACAGGAGATGAGTGTGGAGGGTAAGACAGTGGGCAATATGTACAGGAGAAGAGTGTGGAGGATATGACAGTGGGCAGTATGTACAGGAGAGGAGTGTGGAGGGTATGACAGTGAGCAGTATGTACAGGAGAGGAATGTGGAGGGTATGACAATGAGCAGTATGTACAGGAGAGGAGTGTGGAGGGTATGACAGTGGGCAGTATGTACAGGAGAGGAGTGTGGAGGGTATGACAGTGGGCAGTATGTACAGGAGAGGAGTGTGGAGGGTATGACAATGGGCACTATGTACAGGAGAGAAGTGTATGACAGTGGGCACTATGTATAGAAGAGGAGTGTGGAGGGTATGACAGTGGGCAGTATGTACAGGAGAGGAGTGTGGAGGGTATGACAGTGGGCACTATGTACAGGTGAGGAGGATGAAGGAATCTGGGAAGGAAAAATGTAAAGGTTTGTGGAAGGATGTTTAGGGACTGAGTAGTGGTTAAACGGGCCATACATGAATTGAAATTAGGCCAATTAAACAGAGACCAACCATAGTCGATCTATGTATGGGCTAGCTGATTGTACACAAGTCAATCTATTAATCGACTTGAGTACAACCAGCCTGTCAGGTTTTTCCCAAAACAATCAGTGCTGCCAGCTATAGTTAGCAAAACTGATCATTGTATTGTGTGGGTAGGGAAGGCTCCCCACTGGCAGAACACAATAACACTGCGGGAGTGATTCCCCCATCCACAGGTCAGCAGGTGAGAGGGTGTGTGTGGGGACAGGCTGGGGAGAGAGGTCTGTCATCGGGGGGGTGAGGTGGTCATGGAGGGATATCAATCAGTGCGTGGGGAGGAGTAACTGGGAGAGATATCTTTAGGAGTAGGGTCTGTCATCTGCAGGTTGGGAAATGGTCACCTGTGACATAAGTTGAGAGGAGGTGGCTAACATGGGCAGAGGCTGGTGAGTGACCTGGTTGGTGGGGAGTGTGAAATGGATGATGTGTTTCAAGTTTCTTTCACATTTGCAGTAATGCTTACTGCCCTCTTAAAAGTGATCTGTGGTGGATTGCTTGTCAAAGAGTGGTATAGCAGCAGCTGACAGGCATTCATGAGGTGTTACTGCCACCTCCTTTTTTTTACATTGCTGAATGGTAGTTTTACATTGTTGGACTATGCTGCTACTGCAAGCGAGTTTTGGCTTGCAGTTGCAGAGTGGCCGCATTGAAATCAAATAGGCGAGTTTGACAGGCGGAGCTGCCTGTCAAACTCTGCAGGCTCCAAGCTGTCCATTGAGCTCAGTGCCTCTGACAAGAAGTGAGGAGAGGCACTGTGAGCTCATCCTCTAAGTCTGCTGCAAACAGAGTGTGCCAGCTTGTATTTAAACTGGCCGCTCTGTATGTAGCTTCTGACAGGCTACGCAAGGAGCCCCGTATCTCCGAAAACCATAGGTGATAGGAGCCCCAAATTCTGATCAGTAGTGGGGTGGACCTCAGCTACCTAACCCCCAAATTTGGGCTTTATGTGGCCCCTGGTCGCAAAACCACGACCCTCAAAGTCGATCGTTTTTGTTTTTTTCCTGTGATTTTTTTTTTTTTAAATAGGCCTATCTTAAGGTAAGGGGCCTGGAGCTGCAGCTCCAATAGCCCCTATGTTAATTCGGGGCCATGGGCTTCAGCAGGGAGGCATGGAAGACAGGGTGGATCCAGTAAGTTGAGGGCAGTTTGAGTTTGTAGACAACAGGGTTGAATCGGGACAGGACATGGAAGGGCCCAATGAACTTAGGGCCGAAGGGACAGGCCAACTTTAAATGCCTGGTAGACAGCCAACCCTTGTCTCCCGGTTGAAGATCCAGGTCCCCCCACCACCTTCGATCATAGATGGTCTTGTAATCCAGCTGTGTGTCAGAAACCGTGAATCAGACCGAGACAGAAGTACAGTTAATCACACTTGTTTAATAATAAAAAGGTAAACAGAGTAAGCATAGTCAATACATAGCCAGAGTTCAGTAACCAGATCGGGTAGTCAGCCAATGCCAATGTCAGAGAGCCAGAGATCAACGTAGTAGTACAGCAAGCAGGATCAGGAGCCAGAAGGGACATCAGTCGAGCAAGTCTTCAACAGGAACACAGGAGGAAAGTCTCAGAGATGTGACCAAAGGCGAAGGCAGAGATGAAGTGAACTGGACGGCTTTAAGTAGGCAGGACTGACGAGCAGATCAACAACAGCTGAATCACTGTGGAGAGAAAGGAGCTGGCAATTAGCCGACAGCTGAGTGGCCAGCTCAGAGAAGGAAGGGCTGAGCCCAGCCCTGACAGTACCCCCTCCTCAACGACCCCTCCCCCTCGGAAGACCACTGGGCTTGAGGGGAAAACATCTATGGAAATCACAGAGGAGGACAGGGGCATGTACGTCCGAGGATGAGACCCAAGAGCGTTCCCCCGGACCGTACCCCTTCCAATGCACCAGGTACTGTATGCACGCACGGAACCTACGGGAGTCAACAATGGATTGTATTTCATACTCCTCATGGTTCTCAACCTGCATAGGGTGAAGACGTGGCGCCGAAGTGGTAAAGCGGTTGCAGACCAAAGGTTTCAATAAGGAGACATGAAACACATTAGAGATGCACATACTAGGAGGAAGGTCCAACGTGTAAGCCACTGGGTTAATCCTGCGAAGGATACGGAAAGGCCCAATAAACCGAGGTGCAAACTTCAAAGAAGGAACACAAAGTCGGAGGTTGCGAGATGACAGCCAGACTCTGTCCCCAACCTGGTAGGAAGGGGCAGGCAGGCGTCTGCGGTCAGCATGGAGTCTGTACCTATCGTTAGCAAGCCTCCTGGACTTGTGCCCAAGTGGAACGAAGACCACGGAGATGCTCCTCTAATGCAGGAATACTCTGCGGAACAAACGAGGCAGGCAACACGAAAGATTGGAAACCATAGTTCGCCATAAACGGGGATAAATGGGAAGCTGAATTGAAGGCACTATTGTGAACAAACTCCGCCCACGGTAAGAGGTCTGACCAGTTGTTATGATGGTCAGAAATATAGCCACGTAGGAATTGCTCCAAGGACTGATTGGCTCGTTCTGCGGCCCCATTAGACTGCGGGTGATACGCAGAGGAGAAAGCAAGCTGAATACCCAACTGTGCACAAAAGGCATGCCAGGACCGGGACACAAACTGACTACCCCTGTCTGAGACAATCACCTTGGGTAGCCCATGTAAACGAAAGATCTCCCGAGCAAAAATATAAGCCAGTTCCTTAGAAGTAGGCAACTTCTTGAGTGGAATACAATGCGACATTTTCGAGAACCGGTCAACCACCATAAGGATAACTGTGTTGCCCTGGGAGTTGGGTAACTCCACAATGAAATCCATAGACAGGTGGGTCCAGGGCCTCTCTCCATTTGGTATGGGTTGTAGGAGGCCCACTGGAAGGTGTTGTGGAGTCTTACTGTTAGGTACCTGGTAGTTGAGCCCGACTGGTAGAAGGAGACCTCTCTTAAGCGCTGGTTCAGGAGCCACTGGAGTGGGAACAGTGGTCTCCTGAGCACAGTGGGTAGGAGTGCCTGATGCGATTCCTTGTGGCAGCCAACGCAGGAGCTGAGGAGACTTCCTCCGGGGTGACTGTATTGCAGATGCAGGCAAGCAGAAGCGGATCCGTTAGCAGGCAGGTGGAGGATATTGCAGCAGCAGAACCTGGATCTGGAAGAGCAGGTGGTGAGCAGCGTCACAGGACACAAGCAAAGCAGAGTCAGACAGTCCGTGTTGGCAGGAGATCAGGCAGATATAAGGCAGAAGGAATGATCACAGAATAGTCAGGCAAGCAGGTATTCGGCAACAGGTAACAGGATATCAGCAAGGTCAGGCAGGCCGGGTCGGGTTGGAGATAGTAGAGTAGTCAGACGGAGCCGGGTCAGTAGTAATAGTAACAACAGGCAGGATACAGGAACTCAGGTGCAGAGCTGCAGACGAACAGCACCTGATGGGAGTAACTGACACCTTTTTAAAGGGGCTTTGGTGCCAAACAGCGCTAGCGCGAACGGGCGCGCGCGCGCCCGCGAACGGGCGCGCGCGGAGGCGCGCCAGCGCCCCCCAGTGGGGAATTCAGCAGAACTGTTCTAGAAACGCTTCTCGTGCACCTACGTGCACGCAAGTTAGCCCGATTGCCACCGACATGTCCCTGACATTGCCCCCTCCCAACGGGCAGCCTCCGGATGCCCAGATAACTCCTCTTCTCAGGATGAGCAGCAAAATAGGCATGGATTAAACATTTAGCGTGAATATTGCTATTAGGTTCCCATGAATTATTCTCCGGACCGTACCCTTCCCATTTGATCAAAAACTGTACCTGTCCCAATCTCTTTCTGCAATCGAGGATGGCCTCCACCTCGTATTCCTCGTTTCCGTCCACCAAGACAGGTTCGGGGACCCTGGTGCCCCTATTAGGGAAGGGGTTGGTTACAGCAGGCTTCAATAATGACACATGGAAGACAGGATGGATTTTAAGTGAGTCAGGTAAACACAGTTCAAAAGACACTTCGTTAATCTTCTTTTTCACCGGAAAAGGCCCAATAAACTTGGGAGCAAGCTTTTTGGAAGGACAAGCTAGTTTAATATTGTTGGTAGACAGCCATACCTTATCACCAATCTGCAGATTTAGATCTCCTCTTCTCTTTTGATCAAAGATCCTCTTACTGTCTGCTTGTGCCTTGGATACCGCTTCCTGTAACATCCGGTTGTTGTGACTGAGGAACTGTACTGTGTCCTGGACCGCTGGAACTGGGGATTCTGGAAGAAAATCTGGTAAGAAAGATACATGAAAACCATAATTGGCAAAAAACGGGGACTGACCCGTGGCAAAATGGCTAGCATTATTATAAGCGAACTCCGCTAAAGGCAATAAGGACACCCAATCGTCTTGCACAAATGAGGTAAAACACCTAATGTATTGCTCTAGCGTTTGATTTGTCCGTTCGGTTTGCCCATCAGTTTGGGGGTGGTACGCTGAAGACAGGGCTAATTCAATTTTCAGTATTTCACATAGAGCTTTCCAAAAACGTGAAGTAAACTGCACCCCCCTATCGGACACTATATTTGCAGGAACTCCGTGCAGCCTGACGATCTCTTTTATGAACACACGGGCCGTCTCCACAGCAGAAGGTGTCCCCTTTAGGGGCAGGAAGTGGGCCATTTTAGACAGACGATCGACGACCACAAAGATCGCCGAACATCCTTCTGAGCATGGTAATTCTACAATAAAGTCCATTGCTATCATCCTCCAGGGCCTATCTGGTATGGGCAACGGCCTCAACAGTCCCCAAGCTCGGTTCCTGGAGGTTTTATTTTGAATGCAAACAGAACAAGAACTGACGTACTTCCTGCAAAATTCTTTCATGTTGGGCCACCAGAACGTGCGTTGCACGAGTTCAAGGGTCTTACGAACCCCAAAATGTCCTGCAAGTGGGTGATCATGCAACAAGGTCAGCACTTTGACTCGGATATCTTCTGGCACGAATATTTGACTCCCTTTCCATAATAACCCATCTCGGGAAGTTAAAGCGAGTCCCTGAAGATTTGAGGGTTCTGGTGATGCTTCTCTGATCAAAGACAGGATGTCCGTCTGAAGGAGTAAGAAACTGTTTGCTGGCAGGATGGTGTCGGGTACAGAAGGTTCCTTGGGATGATCAAACATGCGCGATAGCGCGTCTGGTTTTACGTTCTTGGTTCCTGGCCGGTAAGCAATATGAAAACAGAAACGTGTGAAAAATAGGGCCCACCGGGCTTGTCGAGGTTTCAGTCTCTTAGCAGATCTTAAATATTCGAGGTTTTTGTGATCAGTATATATTAAAACCGGATGGACTGCACCCTCTAACAGATACCTCCACTCTTCTAGTGCTGCCTTGATGGCCAGTAATTCCCGGTCACCCACATCGTAATTTCGCTCAGCCGGCGAGAGTTTCCTGGAGAAAAACCCCACAGGATGCATCAGATCCTTGTTACCTTGTCGCTGAGAGATGACTGCACCCACGGCCACTTCAGAAGCATCTACCTCCAGAATAAAAGGTAGGGATGGATCAGGATGGCTGAGAATTGGAGCTGAAGTGAAACGCCTTTTCAATTCTTCAAAGGCCTCCTGAGCCTCTGAGCTCCAGTGAAAGCGACAGTTCTGCTTGGTTAGCTGCGTGATGGGTGAAATAATGGCAGAGAATCCTTTAATAAATTTTCTATAGAAATTTGCGAATCCGATGAAACGCTGCACGCCCTTCTTGTCCAGAGGAGCTGGCCAATCTAGCACAGCGGACACTTTTTGAGGATCCATTTTAATGCCGGTAGGGGAGATCACTAGCCCCAAAAACTGAATGTCACTTTGTTCGAATTCGCATTTTTCTGCTTTGGCATACAGTCCGTGTAAACGAAGACGGCCCAAGACCTTGCGAACATGTTCCCGATGTTGGTTAAGGGAATTAGAAAAAATTAAAATGTCATCCAAGTAAACTATCACAAAGATGTCCAGGAAATCTCTGAATACATCATTGACCAGATGCTGAAATGTGGCAGGGGCATTGCATAGGCCAAAAGGCATGACCAAGTACTCATAATGCCCGAAACGGGTCCGGAAAGCCATCTTCCATTCATCCCCGGCCCGAATGCGGACCAGGTTGTAGGCCCCTCTTAGATCCAACTTAGTGAAAATAATGGCAGACCTCAACTTCTGAAATAGTTCAGGTATCAGGGGCAACGGGTAGCGGTTTTTAACTGTGACCTTATTTAAGTCCCGATAGTCCACACATGGACGAAGAGTTTGATCTGTTTTAGAAACAAAGAATATTCCGCCCCCAGCTGGGGAGGTGGAAGGTCGAATAAAGCCCTTTTCAAGGTTTTCATTAACATATAGTTTAAGTGCCTCTTGTTCCTTTTCAGATAGTGGAAAGATGCGCCCGAAGGGAATCTCGGCCCCAGGGAGCAGCTCAATTGGGCAATCATAGGGGCGATGGGGTGGCAGGGAATCCGCTCCCTTCTTGCTGAATACATCTGCAAATTCATGGTAAGCTTCTGGTATGGTTTGGAGGTGGTCTGGATCCGTATCCATGCAGAGTAAGGTGGCAGCTGGTTTAGGAGTTTCAGGTAAACAATGTCTCTGGCAATAGGGTGACAAAAACTTGACTTCACCGGTAGTCCAATTAACGTGAGGATTATGGGCCTGAAGCCAGGGCATGCCCAAAATGATCGGGAACAGAGGAGAGGAGATGACGTCCAGAATCAGGATCTCTTTATGCTGAGATGAACAGGTGGCAGACAATGGAAGGGTTTCTTGAGAAACTTGTCCTGATTTTATGTGGGACCCATCGGCCAGGAAAACCGAAAGTCTGTGTGTTTTGTTTTTCAGAGGAAGATTTTGTTGAGCAGCAAAGGCAGAGTCAATAAAGCAGCTGCAAGCCCCAGAATCAATGATGGCGTTGATCCGGATTGTTCTTCCCTGGAGCTGTAATGAGAGAGGGAGAGCAAGTTGAGTGGCATTGGTGGTTAATGCGGAAAGACTGGCCGGAGTAGAGGAAACACACTTACGGGTCTTGACCGGACAGTTGTTCACATAGTGGCCTGACCCATCACAGTAGAGGCAGAGGTTTAGCTGGCATCTGTGTGCCCGTTCTTCTGGGGATAAAGTAGAACGCAGTAGTCCCAGCTGCATTGGTTCAGGAACATCAAGTGTAGAAGTGGCCGGGTTAGAGCAGGTAGAAGGTAGGTATCGGGAGGTAGGCATCGGAACTTTTGCAGTCATCCACATGGGGCGCGTTTGCTGGGAGGATCGTTCAGACCGACGTTCACAAAGGCGCCGGTCGATCTGGATTGTTAAGGCAATGAGTTCTTCAAGGGTATCTGGCATTCCTACCCGTGCAAGCTCATCCTTGAGACTTTCTGATAACCCCATGCGAAACTGATGGCGTAATGCTGCATTGTTCCATTGTGTGTCCGCGCTCCAGCGTCGAAAGTCCATGACATAGTCCTTGGCCGGTCTGCGGCCTTGCTGGAGCGCGAACAAAGCTGACTCAGCGGTGGCAGTCCGCTGAGGATCCTCATACAACTGAGCCATGGCTTCAAAGAAAGAGGGCAAAGACTGGATCTGCACTGAGTTGGTTTCAAGCAGGCGGTGAGCCCAGGTCTGCGGCTCTCCTTGCAGGACGGATATCACAAATCCTACTTTAGTAGCCTCCAAAGAAAAAGTCTGTGGCTGTAGAGCAAAGTATAACTGACAGGCACTGCGGAAAGCCAGGAATTTCGTGCGGTCCCCGGAGAACCTTTCAGGGACCTTTCTGTGGTTATGCTTCCACCCGTTCGGGTGGAAGCATAACCACAGAGGGAGGTACAGCAGCTTGTACTGGAGCTGCTGCTGAAGCAGGGGATGCGCCTCCTGGGCCACTAAGGTTCAGGACTTCACCTTCCAGTCTGGTATAACTATCTTGCAAAGTCTTTACGGCTTGTGTGAGTGCCGCTAAGTGCGTACAGATCTCCTTGATAGGAGAGGCCTCTCCTGCGGGCTCAGTCATGGCTGTTCGTACTGTTAGGTACCTGGTAGTTGAGCCCGACTGGTAGAAGGAGACCTCTCTTAAGCGCTGGTTCAGGAGCCACTGGAGTGGGAACAGTGGTCTCCTGAGCACAGTGGGTAGGAGTGCCTGATGCGATTCCTTGCGGCGGCCAACGCAGGAGCTGAGGAGACTTCCTCCGGGGTGACTGTATTGCGGATGCAGGCAAGCAGAAGCGGATCCGTTAGCAGGCAGGTGGAGGATATTGCAGCAGCAGAACCTGGATCTGGAAGAGCAGGTGGTGAGCAGCGTCACAGGACACAAGCAAAGCAGAGTCAGACAGTCCGTGTTGGCAGGAGATCAGGCAGATATAAGGCAGAAGGAATGATCACAGAATAGTCAGGCAGGCAGGTATTCGGCAACAGGTAACAGGATATCAGCAAGGTCAGGCAGGCCGGGTCGGGTTGGAGATAGTAGAGTAGTCAGACGGAGCCGGGTCAGTAGTAATAGTAACAACAGGCAGGATACAGGAACTCAGGTGCAGAGCTGCAGACGAACAGCACCTGATGGGAGTAACTGACACCTTTTTAAAGGGGCTTTGGCGCCAAACAGCGCTAGCGCGAACGGGCGCGCGCGCGCACCCGCGAACGCGCGAACGGGTGCGCGCGGAAGCGCGCCAGCGCCCCCCAATGGGAAATTCAGCAGAACTGTTCTAGAAACGCTTCTCGTGCACCTACGTGCACGCAAGTTAGCCCGATTGCCACCGACATGTCCCTGACACTTACTCTGAGCACACACGGAACAGGCAGCTACGAAGGCATTTATATCAGCATGTAGACTAGGCCACCAGAATTGTTGGGAAATGGCCCAAAAGAGTTGATTCTTCCCAGGGTGGCCAGCAGCCTTGGGAGAATGGTAAGTCTGGAGCACAGCAGTACAGAGACTCTCGGGAACAAAGCAGCGGTCACAAGGTTTCTCAGGAGGAGCTTTGAACTGAGCAGCAAGAATTTTGTCACCCAAAGGAGAAGTAAGACTGGTGTGAACCGTAGCCAGACTACGATCAGGAGGAATCACAGGAACCGGAACCGACTCCATCTAGGAAGTGGAGGAAAATTGTCGTGACAAGGCGTCAGCCCTTACATTCTTAGTACCGGGTAAGAATGAGACAATGTAATTAAAACTCGACAAGAAAAGAGCCCATCGCGCCCTTCTGGGAGAGAGGCGCTTAGCCTCAGACAAGAATGTGAGATTCTTATGGTCAGTAAGAATGAGAACCGGCACAGTGGTACCTTCAAGGAGATGTCTCCATTCTTTCAGGGCTAAAATGATCGCCAACAGCTCTCTGTCACCAATCTCGTAATTGCACTCCGCCCGTGACAATTTCTTGGAAAAGTAGCCACACGGATGCATAGCGCACTCAGAGTTAGGACGTTGAGACAGTAGGGTGCCAACTCCAGTCTCGGAAGCATCAACTTCTAGTATAAAAGGCAACGTAAGATCAGGGTGTGCCAACACAGGAGCAGAAACAAAGGCAACCTTGAAACTCTCAAAGGCCTTAATGGACTCCGGAGACCAACTCTCTGGGTTGCCATCTTTCCTGGTCATATCAGTCAGGGGCTTGACCAGAGACGAGAAGTTATGAATAAACTTCCGATAATAGTTGACAAAGCCAAGAAAACGCTGCAGAGGACGTAAACCCCCGGTTCGAGGCCACCGTAGGACCGCTGGAAGTTTCTCTGGGTCCATCAAAAAATCAGCAGTGGAAATGACATAGCCCAGGAATTTCACCTGTTCACAATGGAATTCGCACTTTTCCAATTTACAATAGAGATTGTTCTCTCGTAGTCTCTGAAGCACACGACAGACATCTGTGTGGTGGCTCTCCAGGGACTTGGAAAATATGAGGATATCGTCGAGATAAACCACCACACATAACTGCAACAAATCTCGGAGGACATCGTTAATGAACTCCTGGAAAACTGCCGGAGCATTACAAAGGCCAAAAGGCATTACAAGATACTCATAATGACCTGATCTGGTATTAAACGCAGTTTTCCACTCTCCTTAATTCTTACAAGATTGTATGCCCCTCTCAAATCAAGCTTCGTGAAAACCGTTGCTCCCTTGAGGCAGTCAGATAACTCTGTAATCAACGGAATGGGATAGGCATTCTTAATCGTGAAACGATTGAGACCCTTATAATCGATACAAGGTCTCAGTTCATCACTCCTCTTCACAAAAAAGAACCCACACCAGCAGGAGACGAGGATTTGCGGATGAAACCACCGGAAAGTGCGTCTGCAACATACTCCTCCATGGCCTTATCCTCCAAGACTGACAAAGGGTAAACCCGGCCAGGAGGGGGTATGGCACCAGGTTGAAGGTCCATTGCGCAATCATACGACCAGTGTGGAGGCAAAGTACCGGCTTGTCAAAGACATCGCTAAAATCGCGGTACTCCCCTGGCAGAGAGGAGAGTGAAGAGGTGCACAGGACCACATGACCTTGGCTACCTTCTAGAAGCATCTCTCACTGCACTGTGGCGACCAGGACAGAACCTCAGCATGGAGCCAATCAAAAGAAGGGTTGTGCCTCTGTAACCAAACATAACCAATAACCAGAGGAAACTTAGGTGAGGAAATAACTTGGAATTGGATTATCTCATGGTGGAGGGCCCCTACGGCCATTGACAATGGAACAGTCTCATGAGTCACATGGGTAGGCTGTAGAGGTCTCCCGTCAAGAGCCTCAATGGCAAGTGGAGTGTCACGTAGCTGCAGCGGAATCGAGTGCTTTGATATAAAGGCAGCATCAATGAACAGGCCTGCAGCCCCAGAGTTGATTAGAGCCTGTATCTCGAAGGGATGACTCAGCCCAAGACAGGGTAACCGAAACCAAGGGTTTATCTTTCTGGGAAACTGGAGACGAAACAATGCCACCTAAGGTCTGTCCATGACAGGACCTCAAGGTTTGGGCGTTCCCTGGACGGGTAGGACAAGACTTCAAAAAGTGACCAGCCTGGCCACAATAAAGGCACAATCTCTCCCTCCTCCTAAGGGCTCTCTCATCCGCAGATAGACGCGTTAAGCCCAAGTGCATGGGTTCATCTTCACAGACCGATTCGGTACCAGGAGGCATGGGAGGTGAGGGAGGCAAGGGTGGGACTGCAAAGCTCGGAGACAAATGTACAGGAGGCTTGCGCCAGTGCTCCTTAAAAGAGAATCTTTCTCTGAGTCTGGGGTCAATGAGGATGGCAAATGTGATCAACCTCTCCAGCTCAGTGGGTATATATCGGGCTGCTATCTCATCCTTGATGTTATCAGAGAGACCATGAGAGAAGGCATCCATGAGGGCCTCATTGTTCCAAGCAACCTCTGCTGCCAGAGTACGGAATTCAATGGCATAATCAGCAACAGTTCCCATACTCTGTTTGATGGACATGAGGCTCTTGGCAGCAGAAGCGGAACGTGCAGGAACGTCAAATACCTTTTTGAAGGAAGCCGCAAATTCTGGGTAACTCAGGACCACAGGTTTTTTGTCTCCCATAGAGGGTTTGCCCAGGCCAAGGCTCTCTCAGAAAGCAAAGATATCACGAAACCTACTTTGCTTTTGTCTGTGGGAAACGCCGGGGCAGAATCTCAAAGTATATCTCAACCTGGTTGAGAAACCCTCTGCATTGAACTGGATCGCCCCCAAATCGCTGGGGAAGAGCGGAACCAGACATGCCTCTTGTAGAGGTAATACTCGAGGCGGGTGCCTGCACAGAGACTGGAGCAGCAGCAGGGATGGCCTGCAACACAGGTTGTAGCCATAGTGGAAGATTCCAGGTTAGCAGTGCGACTCAGGAGCGTTTGTAACGCCAAGGCAAACTGATCCATGCGGTGATCCTGGTCATCCAATCTGAAAAAAATATTACCAACAAGTGGACTGACTGCATCTTCTGAATTCATGGCCTTCGCCTACTGTCAGAAACCATGAATCAGACCGAGACAGAAGTACAGTTAATCACACTTATTTAATAATAATAAAAAGGTAAACAGAGTAAGCATAGTCAATACATAGCCAGAGTTCAGTAACCAGATCGGGTAGTCAGCCAATGCGAATGTCAGAGAGCCAGAGATCAACGTAGTAGTACAGCAAGCAGGATCAAGAGCCAGAAGGGACGTCAGCCGAGCAAGTCTTTAACAGGAATGCAGGAGAAAAGTCTCTGAGATGTGACCAAAGGCGAAGGCAAAGATGAAGTGAGCTGGACGGCTTTAAGTAGGCAGGACTGACGAGCAGATCAACAACAGCTGAGTCATTGTGGAGAGAAAGGAGCTGGCAATTAGCCGACAGCTGAGCGGCTAGCTCAGAAAAGGAAGGGCTGAGCCCAGCCCTGACACTGTGCCTTGGCCATGGTATCCTTTAGGAGCTCTAAGTTGTGTAGAAACTCCACTCTGTTCCAGACAGCCGGGACCGAATCGGAAGCGGCTAGGACAGGAGAAAAAGAAGGGTGATACCCCAGGTTGGCGTAGAGCGGTGATTGCTTAGTGGTAGAATGTATTGCGTTGTACGCGAATTCTGCGCAAGGAAGTAGGGACGCCCAATTGTCTTGGACAAAGGTGGAGAAGCAACGAAGGTACTGTTCAAGAGTTTGGTTCGTGCGATCCGTTTGTCCATTGGTCTGAGGGTGGTAGGCTGAAGAGTAGTGGTTCTTGATGTCTAGAGCAAGACAGAGCTCCTTCCAGAATTTAGAGCTGAATTGGACCCCACGATCTGATACAATATTGCTGGGTACCTCATGGAGGCGTATGATCTCCTTGATAAAAGCCTATCCAATCATAGGAATAAAATGAGCCAATTTTGTAAGGCGGTCCACAACAACAAATATGGATGTAAACCCATCAGAGGGTGGTAGCTCCACTATGTAATCCATGCTGATCTGTTCCCAGGGTCTGGAGGGAACAGGCAGAGGGCGTAGGAGACCCCATGATTTATTTTTGTTGTGATTGCATACCAGGCAGAAATTGACGTAAGCGTGGCAGTCTGCCTTGAGGGTAGGCCACCAAAAGGTTTGCAAAAGCAGATCAGTGGTTTTGGTCACCCCGAAATGCCCTGCTTACTTGTTGTCATGGCAGAGTTTGAGCACAGGAACTCTTAGTTGAAGGGGCACAAATACAGCATGGTCGTGGAAGAAAAGTCCGTCCTTTTCTTGCAGATGCTCTCCAGAGGGCAGTTAGACTAGAGAGGAGGCCAGTTTTATCCTGGACGAGAGGTTATCTGTAAGTAGGAAAAAATTATAGGCAGGGAGTATCGCGTCCGTTGTTGGCTAGTTATCTGATGTGGGATACATGCGGGATAGAGCATCAAGTTTACAATTCTTGGATCCCGGATGGTACGTGATATGCATTTCAAATCGGGTGAAGAAGAGAGCCCATCTGGCTTGTCTAGGTCTGAGACCTTTAGCTGTACAGAGGTATTCCAAATTCCTATGATCAGTGTAGACAAGTATAGGCTCCTTCCAATAGATATCGCCATTCTTCCAGGGCCAGTTTAATATCAAGAAGTTCCTGGTCCCCTACATCATAGTTCCTTTCAGCTGGGGACAACTTCCTGGAAAAGAAGGTAACAGGATGCAAGATGGCTGTGGTTTTGTGGCACTGAGAAAGGACTGCCCCAACCGCAATCTCTGAAGCATTGACTTCCAAAATGTAAGGCAGGGCTGGGTCGTGATGACAAAGGATCGGGGCAGAGGTGAATTTCTTCTTGAGTTTGTCGAAAGCTGTTTGTGCTGAGGGGGACCACAGAAAATATCAGTTTTGTTTGATGAGTTGTGTGATAGGTGAAATTATTGAGGAGAAGCCTATAATGAATCTTATATAAAAATTGGCGAATCCCACAAACCTCTGGACGCTCTTACGGTCCGAAGGTACTGGCCATTCAAGAACTGCAGTTACCTTCTGGGGTCCATGGAGATGCCAGAAGTCGAAATAATGAGGCCAAGGAATTGTATGGTATCTTTCTCAAACTCACATTTTTCAAGCTTGGCGTAGAGTTTATGGGCTCGGAGGCAAAAAAAGGCTTTTCGCATGTGGATGTGATGTGCCTCGAGGGAAGGTGAAAAAACAAGGATGTCATCTAAGTACACTATCATAAAGAGGTCAAGAATATCCCGAAAGGGGGGGCGCATGCGCGGCTTCCGCAGGATCGGCTGCATGTTGGAGTAGCTCCGCTCTACACACTCTGCCTAGCCTGCTTCCTTGGGCCAGAAAATCAGCTATAGTAGCCACAACCACTGCTATCACCCCCAGAATCAAGTTGTGCATGCCGCCGAAGAAAAAAAGCGGCGGGGACGGCGCAAAGATCTTTAACCGCTTCAGCCCGGGAAGATTTTACCCCCTTCCTGACCAGAGCACTTTTTGAGATTCGGCACTGCGTCACTTTAACTGACAATTGCGCGATTGTGTGACGTGGCTCTCAAACAAAATTGACGTCCTTTTTTCCCCACAAATAGAGCTTTCTTTTGGTGGTATTTGATCATCTCTGCAATTTTTATTTTTTGCTCTATAAACAAAATAAGAGCGACAATTTTGAAAAAAAACACATTATTTTTTACATTTTGCTATAATAAATATCCCCCAAAAATATATTTCCTCAGTTTAGGCCGATACGTATTCTTCTACATATTTTTGGGAAAAAAAAATCGTAGTAAGCGTTTATTGATTGGTTTGCGCAAAAGTTATAGCGTTTACAAAATAGGGGATAGTTTTATGGCATTTTTATTAATAATTTTTTTTTTACTAGTAATGGTGGCGATCAGTGATTGTTGTTGTGACTACGACATTATGGCAGACATGTCGGACATTTTTGACACATTTTTGGGACCATTGTCATTTATACAGCGATCAGTGCTATAAAAATGCACTGAGTCCTGTGTAAATGACACTGGCAGTGAAGGGGTTAACCACTAGGGGGCGGGGAGGGGTTAAGTCAGTACTAGGGAGTCATTACTAACTGTAGGGGGGATGGGCTAGCTGTGACACTACACTGATCTCTGCT
The DNA here is from genome assembly GCA_037952835.1 of Lithobates septentrionalis. NCBI lineage: Eukaryota > Metazoa > Chordata > Amphibia > Anura > Ranidae > Lithobates > Lithobates septentrionalis. The sequence continues at coordinate 2,517,259 of JBBDGP010001198.1, forward strand.
CCCGATGACAGGGAGCAGAAATCAGTGAGACTGTTTACATCAGCATCTCCCCGTTCGTCCTCTCTGTGAGGCGATCGCGGTATCCCCGCGGCGATCGATTCCGCGGGACCCGCGACCCGGCTCACGGAGCTCCCGGCCGGCGCGCATGCCCGCCCCCAGCGGCGCACACGCAATGGCACGGCGGGGAATTCAAATGGACGTACCTGTAAGCCCACTTGCCCAGCTGTGCCATTCTGCCGACGTACATCGGCGTGCGCCGGTCGGGAAGGGGTTAAAGAGGGAGTTCACCTGAAAAAAAATTATTAAAAGCCAGCAACTACAAATACTGCAGCTGCTGACTTTTAATAAATGGACACTTATCTGTCCAGGAGTCCAGCGATGTCGGCAGCCGAAGCCGAGCAATAGCTCGGCTCTCAGTTGCTGCCGCCGCCATTCTCGGTGAGGGAATAAGGAAGTGAAGTGTTGCGGCTTCACTTCCCGGTTCCCTACTGCACATGCGCAAGTCGCGCTGCATGTTCTAAATGGTCCCAGGAGACAGCGGGGGGGGGTGCGGGAGGGGGCGTGACACCCGCAGGAGTCTATTCCCGGAAGTGGGTGCAGATACCTGTCTAATACAGGTATCTGCACCCCCCTCCCCCCTGAAAGGTGCCAATTGTGGCACCGAAGGGGGGGTGGAACTCCGCTTTAACAAACTATCTGCTGCAGTCGCAGTAGAGATTCAGCATGTCTCAAGATGGCGCCGGCAGCCCTGCCTCTCCCTCCTCACAGCGTTCACAGGCTGACTCCGCTCCACCTCGGGACAGTGAGTACTCTACACCCCTCACAAAAGAGGATCTAGATAGTAGTCTGGAGTCCATATATAGTAAAAACGCCACTAAATTCCAGACGGAATTGCACAAAAGCACAAACACCCTGACCCAAGAAATAGCTGCTTTGGGAGCACGCACTGATTGTTTAGAAACCAAACATGAAGAACTAAGCATTGCTCACAATGACCTATCTAGGGAATATGAAACTCTCACTGGGATGGTCACACAGCTGCAATCCCAAGTCGAAGATCTCGACAATCGTAATCGCAGGAACAATCTCAGGATTAGGGGGATTCCTGAATCTAACACTGACCTGTTCCCTGCCATGTGCAAGTTGTTTCAATCATTGCTGCCTGACCATGAGGTGGAGGTATTTACCTGTGACCGCATTCACCGAGCATTACGCCCGAAGCCACCTCCTGACAAACCACCTAGAGACATTGTATTCTGCCTTAAAGACTTTCTTATAAAAGAGGAAATCCTCAGGGCTGCTCGCAACTCTCAATCTATCACCCTGGAAGGCATTCCTGTACAAATATATCCTGACATTTCCCCAGCGACCCTGGATAGACGCCTCAAGATGAAGGAAGTGACCACGGTGTTAGCTGCTGCACGCATACGATACAGGTGGGACTTTCCTTTTAAACTTTCTGTCCCCCATAACAGTACTACATATACAGCTACCACACTTTTGGAGGGACAAGAACTTTAAGTAAAATTGGGCCTGTTGGATCCGGATGCCTTTCCTCGTCCACCTGCCACTCCCAGACCAACACCACTCTGGCGTACACCCTCTCCAAGACGTAACAGAAGAAGTGCCCATCAGGATTTTGGTCCTAACCTACATTGAGTGTATTTTGACCATTTTATCTCTCTACACCACCTATCTGTATTTAACACTGTCTGATGCTTTCTATGGATAGATTGACACCTAGTGCCCTTTTTTGGAAGTCCCTCTGTATAGCTTTTTTTCTTTTCTTTTTTTTTTTTTTCCATCTTGTCCACTGCACACTACTCCCTGGTAGGATATCTATCTACACTTTTCAATTCAGGGAACACACCCTCCCTGAGCTGATGCTGTTTTTTTTTCGGATGTCTCTGAGCCTCTAGACTTTCCACACATCGTACCAGGAATATTTTTCGCGTTTTTCTGTTGTTTTACTAGTGGACAGAAAATTCTATAGAAAGAAAAGGGGAACAAACAAGAGGGCAGAGGCGGCTCTCTAATTAGGCAAAATAGGCGGCCGCCTAAGGCCTCGCAACTCATAGGGGCCCCGCGGGCTCCTAATTTGCCTAATTGAAGAGTCGGCTCTGTAGCAGAGCTCCCTGCTCTATCGCACTGGCTGCTATGTTTCTTCTCATGCCCTGTCCTTGGCCAGCTCCTCCAGGTTCTTCTCTCCTGCTTAATGCAGCGCCGCCCAGCTCAGTGTCCTCTCCAGCCAGAGTCCCGCCCCCCCAAGTCGGCTGCATCCATTCCTTTCTGCAGTGCTCCGGAGATGCTCTGCACACTTCCCCCGCGCTAAGGAAGTTTAAGTAAACATGTGCAGCAGCCCTATGAGAGCCGGAGGACACTGCAGGCTTGTCTGCCAGCCCCCACCTCCTCCCCCCTCATACACAGATCTCTCTCGCCTTGGAGATAAGCTGATCGCCCTGTCTGTGCTGCTGCTGGAGGGAGCCCAGCCAGGCAACCATGGATGAGTGCCCTGCAGCTTGGATATGGTAAGTGAGCTGACGCCATATCCCCTCATACCATCCCATACCCCACCCCTCCTCCCCTGGGCCCCCCCATCATCATCTCATCTCCCTTGGGACAGGGCCCCCGTCATCTCCCCTGGCAACTGGGACCCCTTATTCTCTGGGGACAGGGCCCCCACCATCTTCTCTGGGGACGGGAACCCCATCTCCCCTGCGGTCAGGGACCCCTTCTCACTTGGGGACAGGGCCCCCACCATCTTTCCTGGGGACAGGACCCCCTTCTCACTTGAGTACAGGGACCCCCTTCTCCCCTAGGGACAGGGACCCCCTTCTCCCCTGGGGACAGGGCACCCATCATCTCCCCTGGGGACAGGGCCCCCATCATCTCCCCTGGGGGTGGGGACCTCATCTCCCTTGGGGACAGGGCCCCCGTCATCTCCCTTGGGGACAGGGCCCCCATTATCTCCCCTGGGGGCAGGGGCCCCTATCATCTCACCTGAGGACAGGGCCCCCATCTCCCTTAAGGACAGTGCCCCCATCATCTCTCCTGGCTACAGGGACCCCTTCTTCCCTGGGGACAAGGACCCCACCATCTTCCCTGGGTATGGGAAACCCCACCTCCCCTGCGGACAGGGACCCCTTCTTACTTGGGGATTTGGCCCCCATCATCTCCCCTGCGGACAGGGACCCCTTACTCTCTGGAGGCAGGACCCCATCTTCCCTGGGTATGGGGAACACCATCTCCCCTGTGGACAGGGACCCCTTCTCACTTGGGGACAAGGCCCCCATCATCTCCCCTGGCAACTGGGACCCCTTCTTCTCTGGGGAGAGGGCCCCCACCATCTTCCCTGGGGATGGGAACCCCATCTCCCCTGCGGTCAGGGACCCCTTCTTACTTGGGGACAGGGCCCCCACCATCTTTCCTGAGGATGGGACCCCCTTCTCACTTGAGGACAAAGACCCCCTTCTCACTTGAGGACAGGGGCACCTCCTCACTTGGGGACAGGGCCCCATCATCTCCCCTGGGGACAGGGCCCCCATCATCTCCCCTGGGGACAGAGCCCCCATCATCTCCCCTGGAGACAGGGCCCCCATCATCTCCCCTGGAGACAGGGCCCCATCATCTCCCCTGGGGTCAGGGCCCCCATCATTTCCCCTGGAGATGGGGACCTCATCTCCCTTGGGGACAGGTTCCCTGTCATTTCCCTTGGGGACAGGGCCCCCGTCATTTCCCTTGGGGACAGGGCCCCCGTCATCTCCCTTGAGGACAGTGCCCCCATCATCTCTCCTGGCTACAGGGACCCCTTGTTCCCTGGGGACAGGGCCCCCACCATCTTCCCTGGGGATGGGGACCTCATCTTTCCTGGGGAAGGGTCATCTTCTCATGTGGGGACAGCAACCCCCTTCTCACTCGGAGACAAGGCCCACATCATCTACCCTGGGGACAGGGCCCCTATCATCTCCCCTGGCAATGCCAACAGGGACCCCTTCTTCTCTGGGGACAGGGCCCCTACCATCTTCCCTGTGGATGGGAACCCCATCTCCCCTGGGGACAGGGACCCCTTCTCACTTGAAGACAGGGACCCCTTCTCACTTGAAGACAGGAACCCCTTCTCACTTGAAGACAGGGGCCCCTTCTCACTTAAAGACAGGGACCCCTTCTCACTTGAAGACAGGGACCGCTTATCACTTGGGGACAGAGACCCCATCAACTCCCCTGGCAACAGGGACCCCTTCATCTCCCCTTTGGGAGAGGGCCCCCACCATCTCCCCTGGCAACAGGGACCCCTTCTTCTCTGGAGGCAGGGCCCCCACCATCTTCCCTGGGAATGGGAAACCCCATCTCCCCTGCGGACAGAGACCCCTTCTTACTTGGGGACAGGGCCCCCATCATCTCCCCTGTGGACAGGGACCCCTTCTTCACGGTTTAAATCTCACTTTATTGATAGAAAAACAGCATTTTACAAGCCATACAAGAGAAAAGAATCAGACATATAGTGGGAAGCATCTTACACGTTTCATCTACAAGGGGTAATGGTGAAAAGAAAAACACCGAACACGTCAACCTACAATCAAATCATGACATTAAATCAATGCAACTCAGCAGTAATATACTCTTATTGATAGCTTAGGAGAGAATCCCCATTACATTGCTTCAAAAATTCAAAACAGTTGGAATGCCCAGAATGGATGGATGGGGGGAGGGGAAAAGGGAGGAAGGGGGAGGGAGGGGGGGGGAAGGCAGAAGGAGGCAACGGGAGGGGGGGAGAGGGAAGGGAAGCCCAAGCAGTTCAAATCACCAGCGAGCACTAGTACCATCCACTAGCCAATGGGCAAACGTCATTAACCTTACCAATGGGCAAACGTTATTAACCTTACCAGGGACCCCTTCTTACTTGGGGACAGGGACCCCATCTCACCTGGGGACAGGGACCCCATCTCACCTGGGGACAGGGTCCCCATCTCTGTGCACTGAGAAAGAGTGTCATGACACCAGCACTGAGATAGAGAACACTGACACCAGCACTGAAATAGAGAACACTGACACCAGCACTGGGAGCATGCCAGCACTGACACCAGCGTTGAGATAGAGGTCACTGACACCAGCACTGAGATAGAGGACACGGAGATAGAGCACCCTGACACCAGCGTCAGATAGAGGACACTGACACCAGCTCCAAGACACACTGCACTGAGATAGAGTGCCCCAACACCAGCACTGAGAGCACATGGATGCCAGTGCTGAGAAGGTACACTGACGCCAGCATTGAGATAGAGGAAACTGACACCAGCACTTCCTAATATATGTAGTTTATACAGTTAATTTGTATCGCTTAATTTTTTTTTTCCATTACGAGTGTGAGCGGGGCCTCATGTCTAAGTTTTGCCTAAGGCCTCACAAAGCCTAGAGACGCCTCTGCAAGAGGGGTATTAAAACTTCCTCCAGGTTCATTGAAGGGGCCTGCCTTTAGGCTCCAGACGAAGACATGGACTGCTATTATTTGCTCGCCATCTCACTGTTCTACATAATGGTGACATGCACACATTATGCATGATTTTCATTTTTTTTTTTTTGGCTAGTTCGGCGGATGTCGCTACCATGCCACCCCACTCCACTCACATCGTGGCTTCTAACCAAATTCATGATGTGACTTTAGGAGTTAGGGGCGCTTTCGCCCCTTACACAACCAATTTCTCAGTTTCAGGTTTATGCTATTTGCATCCTGACCCAAGGTTTTACCAATTCTGGATAGTTATGCTGGTTAATTTTTATGTGGCTACCTTGTTCAATTATCTTCTGTTTCAGTTTTATTTTTTGCAGTTACCGAAGCATTTCTTTCATTGCATATTCTGCGTTGTGCCTAATGCTGTATACTCTGAAGGGTACCTCCCATCTGGCTTTTCCTTTGTGATGGAGAATTCTGGTGGTGAATTGAGTTTGCTACTATTCTTCTCAGGTGAGCTTTACCTGACCTCATTTTACAAATAAGAAAATCAAAAAGTGTAGCGCTATATTATAGGTGTGAGCATCGGTGTAAACCTTAGTATGATCTACCCATAGATACACCTGCAATTAATGCTGTCAATCAAGCCAACAAAAAAAACGAAGAGAAAAAAAAAAGAAAAAAAGACAGCAAAGGCCTTGTAACAGCACCTGTGAAAAAATCTACTATACATCCAATGTAAATTAAACCACCAAAATTAATAATAGTCCTTGTTCTGGATTGTATGGTTATACCGAAACAATCCCATAGAAACCAAAATCATGTATGATAAAACTTAAAATGGGATATAGGGCAAGTCTCTGGGATATTAAACAGTTCGTCCAGACGTAGAGCTAAGTCTAAGGCATAGATATGGATCTCACAATAATATGTATTCACATCCAGAGTGATCCTTCTTGCATTCAGTATGGGGGGAAATAAAATGAAATACCCTTACCAGAAGTGGTGGACTCACAGGCCGTTGGCGGTGAGTCATATGAGCTTTCACCGTTTATACGGTAAGGTTAAAGCTGTCCTCGGTCTGTGATGGAAGGTCTCGGATGGCTCCACGACCTGCGATCTTCAACGATGGGATCGAGTCCACCCCGATGGAGGAACCAGCAGTACCTTAAGATCCTCTTCCGGTAATCCCTCACTTGATTTTACTCATATGTGATCGAAAAAGAGAAAAAAGGCTTCCACATAGCATAAAATCCAAGTAACCAGGGAATTTTATTGTTATGGTAAAAATTCCAATAAAAATCAGGTTTAAAATCAAAGTTCATATGAACACAAAAACGAATCTGGCGCAGTAAATTCAGATGGCTGTGGTAGCGTCACACATCCGGCGCGTTTCGTCTACCAAGACTTCAGCTGGGGTCTTGGTAGACGAAACGCGTCGGATGTGTGACGCAACCACAGCCATCTGAATTTACCGCGCCAGATTCGTTTTTGTGTTCATATGAACTTTGATTTTAAACCTGATTTTTATTGGAATTTTTACTATAACAATAAAATTCCCTGGTTACTTGGATTTTATGCTATGTGGAAGCCTTTTTTCTCTTTTTCGATCACATATGAGTAAAATCAAGTGAGGGATTACCGGAAGAGGATCTTAAGGTACTGCTGGTTCCTCCATCGGGGTGGACTCGATCCCATCGTTGAAGATCGCAGGTCATGGAGCCATCCGAGACCTTCCATCACAGACCAAGGACAGCTTTAACCTTACCGTATAAACGGTGAAAGCTCATATGACTCACCGCCAACGACCTGTGAGCCCACCACTTCTGGTAAGGGTATTTCATTTTATTTCCCCCCTTACTGAATGCAAGAAGGATCACTCTGGATGTGAATACATATTATTGTGAGATCCATATCTATGCCTTAGAACTAGCTCTACGTCTGAACGAACTGTTTAATATCCCAGAGACTTGCCCTATATCCCATTTTAAGTTTTATCATACATGATTTTGGTTTCTATGGGATTGTTTCGGTATAACCATACAATCCAGAACAAGGACTATTATTAATTTTGGTGGTTTAATTTACATTGGATGTATAGTAGATTTTTTCACAGGTGCTGTTACAAGGCCTTTGCTGTCTTTTTTTTCTTTTTTTTCTCTTCGTTTTTTTTGTTGGCTTGATTGATAGCATTAATTGCAGGTGTATCTATGGGTAGATCATACTAAGGTTTACACCGATGCTCACACCTATAATATAGCGCTACACTTTTTGATTTTCTTATTCATACACACAATTAGTCTTATTGGTAGTGTTGGCAGCTTGACATATATTAAGTTGGCGCAGCAGTTTTCTTTTCTATTCTCATTTTACAAATGGTGATTACTTGTGTCACACACAATGTGCAGGGCTTTAATTCTCCTCACAAACGAAAAAAAGCCTTTACGACCTACAAAAAACTGGGAGCCAAAATTGTCCTGCTACAGGAAACCCACTTTGGGAAACCCACCCGACATTGTCCAACGCACAATTAGTAGCTCAGAAAAGGCTTGAATTAGACACCCTTTTGTCCTCCAAAACAGAGAAGGCCCTTCGTTGGTCTAAGGCCAAATTCCTTCTACATAGCAATTCGGCTTCCTCTATGTTTGCCCGTAAGTTAAATCAAACCATACATCCCCCTCATCTATATAAACTTCGCAATAACACCGGGTATATGGTCTCACATCCTAAAGAAGTCCTGGCGGTGTTTGAAAATTTTTATTCTAACTTACTCTCTAATTCTCCCTCCTTCCCATCCCAAGCATCACAAGACTGGCTATCCTCTTTACCGCTAGCCTCCTTAACTTCCTCTCAAGTAGAATCCCTAAAAGCACCTTTTATGGAAGAGGAGCTTCTTAACGTAATTAAATCCCTTAAAAGATCGGTCGCTCCGGGTCCGGATGGGTACACTGCCAGTTACTACAAGCACTATGCTCATGTCTTGACCCCACATTTAACCGCCCTGTTTAACAAAATCCTAGATGGAGAGCGTTTTCCAAATGAGCTGACCTTGGCCAATATGTCCCTGTTACCAAAACCCCTTAAGGACCATTCTCTCCCACAAAACTACAGGCCGATATCAGTCAATCATAATGACCTGAACATTTTCAGTTGTGCCCTTGCTGATAGATGGGCCAATATTATTGAAACCCTAACCTCTTCTGACCAGTCTGGCTTCATCCCAAATACATTTATCACAGACAACATTCGCTTAGCCCTTAACATTCTTCAAGATGCTAACCTACACAAAAAACAGGTTCTACTATTGAGCCTTGACCTCAATAGGGCATTTGATAGTGTTCTCTGGCCTTATTTATTTTCAGTCCTTCAACAAATGGGCTTTAAAGATGAATTCTTACATGCTATACAGGCACTATATTATCAACCCAAAACAAGAATTAAATTGCCTGGGTGCAACTCTGTCTTTTTCACACTGGGCAGAGGCACCCAACAGGGATGCCCTCTGTCTCCCTTATTATTTGCCCTAGCATTGGAACCCCTTGCAATTGCCATCAAACAACACCCAGATATATCGGGTTATTCCCTTGAATCTTCCCACTTTAAGCTCTGTATGTATGCAGATGACGTCATGATTTTTATGACCCAACCCCATATCTCCCTTCCCAACTTATCTACCATACTAACTAAATTTGCCTCTATATCTGGACTCGCTGTAAACATAACTAAATCTACCGCGCTTCCAGTTAATCTTCCCTCTGCCCAGTGTGAAACAGTCCGAAGATCTTTCCCTTTCCAATGGTCGAATGACAAAATTCCCTACCTCGGCATCTACATCACACCAAGATTCTCATCTATTTATGAGGCTAACTACCCTGCATGTTTGTACAAATTGCGGAACCTGCTTAAAATTTGGAGTACATACCGAATATCATTTTTATCGACAGTTATGGCAGTTAAAATGACCCTGTTACCGAAACTCTTATTCCTATTCCGATCCCTCCCTATTAATATTCCTAAATCCTGTATTGATAAGCTACAACAAGATATTAACAAATTTATTTGGCAGAATAAACGCCCCAGATTTTCCAAACACATTCTTTATAAATCTCAGACTACCGGAGGCCGGGGTCTTCCCAACCTTTGGTTCTACTTCTTGGCTGCACGTTTTTCCCAGATAGCGCAGTGGAACATCCCAGACTCAAAAGTACTCTGGGTCAAATTTGAAGCCAAGACCGCTAGGCCCTATTGCCTCATGTCCATGCTATGGTCACCCTCCAACTTTACACATAAGCTTTCTTCCCTCAACTCCATTGTTTCCCAGTCTCTCACCCTCTGGCACCGTTATAAAAGCAAGCTTACCCTAATTTCACCTGCCCCCCCCCCAGCTCATCCTTTCTTGGGGATCCACTATTCGCTACTGTGTTTAATCATCCTGAAAGTTTTGCATGGTGGAAATCCAATTCCCTGATTACATTAGTGGATCTTCAGATTGGAGACACATTCGCTACATTTGAACAACTTCGTGTACAAAAACAAATTCCACTTCGGGAACACTTTCACTTCATACAGATAAGGCATTTCTATATAACCCATTATAACCTTACCCCCCCCCCCCCCCCCACATCCTTTGAACAGATCTGCAGTGATGCCCCTAGAGGTAAAGGTCTTATTTCGAACCTCTATAAAACGGCATTGCCTTCATATTTTTCAGGTATATAGAAATAAATGGAAGGCTGACTGTGATGAACAGTTTGCCCCGGAGGACTGGGATACCATGCTGACAAATCTACGTAAGGCCACTAAATCACTGGCAATCAGAGAAACGGCCTACAAGGTAATGACCAGGTGGTATTACACTCCTTCCAGACTCCAGGTCATGTTCCCAGGAACATCTGGATTGTGCTTTAGAGGCTGCCATCAGCCAGGCACATTCAGACACATTTTTTGGGATTGTGCGCTGCTTGCCCCGGTTTGGGGAAAAGTGACCGCCGTGGCTTCGGCAATAACTGGAACCCCTTTGCAGCTCACGATCCCAATGTGTTTACTGGGGGCAACAATTCCACGAATGCCTTATACATACTATTTGTGTATCCACTCTATGGGCCATTGCTCTCCTTTTGGAAAGCCCCTGTAGTTCCTCTTTCCTCCATACTAAACAGAATTGATGTTGTGATGATAATGGAAAGGATCTTGTATACCCTGCAAGATAAGTTGCATCTGTTCGACTGCAGATGGGATGCCTGGAAAAAACATAGGCACATTTTGTTAGCGCAGGACTAATTGCAGTTCAAGGTTGCTGGTATGTCTTAATAGCTTGATACCTTTGTATGTACCCTATCTGTGGTATTTTTTACTGTATGCTTCGGATTATTCTTTATTTCACTTTTTTATATCATTCTTTGGATTTCATTTATATGATGTACAATGTTACATGACTGTATGATTTTGTTTTGTTTCTTTTTTTATTTTACCTTCCTTAAAAAAAATAAAATAAAAAACGTTTGTAAACAAAGAAAATCCCGAAAGATGTTGGTCACCAAGTGTTGGAAAGTTGCTGGGGCGTTACACAGCCCGAATGGCATGACCAAATGCTCAAAATGGCCAAACCTAGTACGAAAGACCGTTTTCCATTCAATTCCCTGTCTTATCCGTATTAAATTGTAGGCCCCCTCGTAGGTCCAATTTTGAGAAGACCTTAGCGGTGCAGAACCTCTGAATGAGCTCAGGGACTAGAGGCAACGGGTATCGATTCTTGATTGTGATACTGTTTAATTCTCTGTAGTCGATACATGATCTTAAAGAATGGTCCTTGTTTTCTACAAAGAAAAAAGAGAAAGGTCTGGTGTCCCCAGTAACACACTTCCATCCCTATAACATATAGTAAAACAAAGGATTCGCCCTGGGACTTTAAATGAAGTGGGTACCGTTTCCGCCAGTAAACATAACAGTAGTAAATACAGTATATGGTTTATTCAAGTAGAATTGTTTACATGCATAGATAACACCAACAGTTGCCAAAAAAAAAAGATATATAAAACAAGAAATATTGGTACATGGATGTAATAGCAGTCATAGTACACGGGCATCATACTACCCGACTAGTTTCACGAGATCCAGCTCGCTCTTCAGGGGTGGATGTGTGTAACATTGTACCTAAGATAAAAAAAAGTATATAGTTGGCAAAATGGCACAGTATTAGTTATAAAGGCACAGGGTAGGAGGGGTTATGGGTCCCCATACTCACCACTGAGCTTGATCATGGCTACAGGTGTGCGGCTCCAAGATAGCGGCAGCAGGTGCCTCACCAGGGAGCTAAGGGGGCGAAGTCAGATGGGACCCCACCAGGGACCAAATGGCGAGCAAGCATGGCATAGGTGTAGTGATGTAACCCTAGAGACCTCGTTAGTTCATAAAGAGTGTAGGCTGTAAACATAAGTATGTTTGTCAGGCATCTAAAGTAATAAAGTAGAATCAATAAGTACTAGCATGAAGATATATATGCATGAAATGAGAGGCCTGGACCCAAAGATGGTAGGGAACATAAAGATGGTAGGAAACGTAGGATAACAAAGGGATACTAACAGGTGCAAAGGTAGAAAAGAAAAGGAAGTGAAAGAGGTGGACTGTGATTGTGTAATAGTAGGGTAGTGATGTATCCCTAAAAACCTCATTAGTCCATAAAGATTATAGGCTATAAACATGAGTATGTTTGTCAGGCATCTAAAGTAGTAAAATCAATGAGTATTCGCATACAGATATGTATATATAAGTAAAAGGCCTGGGCCACGGATGGTAGGGACATGGAGATGGTGGAAAACATAGGATAGCAGAGGGATACTAACAAGTGACAAGATGAAAAAGACAGAGGAAAGAGGGGTGGATTGTGATAGTGTAATGAGATGTGTGATATCAGATAAATAAAAATAAAAATAAATAAAATAAATAAAGCTATGTATGAGGTATGCAAGTATGCCTAAAGGTAACAAGTATCAAAAGGTGAAGATGGTAAATACCTGAGTGTGGTGAATATCTTGAATATAAGAGTAATGAGACACAGCAGGCAACCTCCACAGTTGTGTGTGTCCTCAATGAAGAGTGAAATTAAAATGCAAGCCATGCCTGACCTCCAATTTAACCCCGGGAGAGCCCAGGAGGCTCCGCCCCCAACACCATGTGTGGATGGCTGACATGTGAGCACAGGAGGCGCCCACTGTCATAGGAAGGCACGCAAATGCGGACACATCCCCCAGCCATCAGATGATATAGTGCATCCAGCTGCGTTGACGTCCGCAAAATCGCAGACGCCACACCTCCGGAGCCTGAACATGGTGCCGATGTGTAGGTGTCCCCATCCGCCCGAAAGCAGATGGGGACAGCAGGAGACATGAAAAAGCCTCCCTTTGTACACATCGCAGCCCCCAATGTGAGACAGAAATGCGAACGCCAACCAAAGAATCGCACAACAAGGAGCCAGGGTATAAAACAATACTGGGATAAAAAATATGTTGGAAGATGAGTAGCTAGTATAGCATCAAAGTGTAGAAGTTGTTTATACATGTATATACTGGCAGGGTGACAACAGACCAGGTTTGGGCTAGTGGGTGTCTTCCACCCGGGTTCAATATAAATAAAAAAGAGAAAGGTCTGGTGTCCCCAGTAACACACTTCCATCCCTATAACATATAGTAAAACAAAGGATTCGCCCTGGGACTTTAAATGAAGTGGGTACCGTTTCCGCCAGTAAACATAACAGTAGTAAATACAGTATATGGTTTATTCAAGTAGAATTGTTTACATGCATAGATAACACCAACAGTTGCCAAAAAAAAAAAGATATATAAAACAAGAAATATTGGTACATGGATGTAATAGCAGTCATAGTACACGGGCATCATACTACCCGACTAGTTTCGCGAGATCCAGTTCGCTCTTCAGGGGTGGATGTGTGTAACATTGTACCTAAGATAAAAAAAGTATATAGTTGGCAAAATGGCACAGTATTAGTTATAAAGGCACAGGGTAGGAGGGGTTATGGGTCCCCATACTCACCACTGAGCTTGACTATGGCTACAGGTGTGCGGCTCCAAGATAGCGGCAGCAGGTGCCTCACCAGGGAGCTGAGGGGGCGAAGTCAGATGGGACCCCCCCAGGGGCCAAATGGCGAGCAGGCATGGCATAGGTGTAGTGATGTAACCCTAGAGACCTCGTTAGTTCATAAAGAGTGTAGGCTGTAAACATAAGTATGTTTGTCAGGCATCTAAAGTAATTTTCTGTTTTCTACAAAGAAGAGTCCAGCACCAGCAGGAAAGGTAGAGGGTCGGATGAACCCTTTCCTAAGATTGTCATCAATGTATTTTTGGAGGACTTCTAATTCAGGCTCAGAGAGTGGGAAGATCCTCCCAAATGGTATTGCAGAACCAGGAAGAAGCTCAATAGGGCAATCATACGGCCGGTGAGGCGGGGGGATTCAGGCCCCTTCTTGTCAAAGATGTCCAGGAAATCTCTGTAAACCCGGGGGAGAAGAGTGTTGTCATCTGTGGAAAGGGGTTGAACCATCAAGCAGGCTTGTTGTGGGAAACAGTGGTGTAAGCAATAGGGTGAGCCAAAAGACACAACTTCAGTGGACCAATCAACCTGTGGCTGGTGTTGTTGAAGCCACGGTAACCCCAAAATAACCAGGAAAAATAGGCGAAGAAATCACATCCAGCCGAAGATATTCCCAATGGTCTGCTTTGGTGGTGGCCAATATGAGGGTATGAGGGTGGTCTCATGGGTTATGGGACCTGAGGTTGGTGTGAAGCCATCTGCCAGATGAACCATAAATGGCTGGGGCTTCTTGCATAGTGGGATTCCATACTTATTGGAGAAGTAGCTGTCAATAAAGCAGCTGCAAGCCCCAGAGTCAATAATGGCTGCTACTCAGATTATACTTCCCAGTAGCTGCAAAGAGAGGCAGAGAATGAGATGTGAAGATCTAACAATGTACAGTGAAACAGATGGGGGTTCGATCCACTTACTCGGCCTAGTGGGACATCCCTGAAGAAAGTGACCCGCTCCACCACAATACAGGCATAGATTGTTCAATCGACGGCGTTGTCGCTCTTCGGGTGTGAGGGGTGCATGAACTAAGCTGAGTTGCATCGGTTCTGCGTCATGAATTGGGGTTGATGCATGGGTCTTAGGGGTTTTCAGGTGTGGAGCCATGGGTACTCGTGGGAGCATCCATGTGGGACGGGCCATACCGGATCTTTCCCTACAACGTTCTCTGAGTCTGCGATCAAGTTGGATAGCCAACTGAATTAGAGGTTCCAAAGTATCAGGGAGCCCCACTGTCATGGTTATGCAGTAATGTTTGTCTGTCAGCTTACCTCTCCATGTGTTAATTATTGTATTGTATTGTATTTAGAGGCCAGCCACTCTCTCCTGGCTGCTTAAGTAATCTCTCCTCAAAGCATGGCTCCAACCTAGCCCCTATCAGGGAACTCTATATTCACCTGTGCATTGCAAGCCAGCTCTCCTGCTCAATATTGTGTGATTTGGCTTCCATGTGCTCATTGTTCTGTGTCCTACGTCTGATCCTGTTTACCGATCTTGGCTTGTTCTTGACTATCCCTGCTTGCTTGTGACCCTGACCTTTTGGTGTGTTCTCTGTCTATTCTTGTCTGCTAGTCGCCCTGACCTTTGGCTTATCTCCTTACTATCCCTTGTTGTCCTGTGTCAGGAAAGGTCCCCTCCGCTGCTAATATCGATCATTTGGTGTGCAGTACTGAGGTCCACCAGCAGGTGTCTCCTGGCAGTTTGGAGCTGTCACAAGAGCTTTTTCCTGCTGGTATTCTGTCACCTTTGTACGCAGTACTGGCGTCCACCAGCGGAGGAATCCTGGCAGTATGGAGCAGGTATTCCCCTCTGCAGACAGGTGTCACCTGACCTTAAAGCGGAGCGCCGCCGAAAATTTTTTTTTTAAAAGTCAGCAGCTACAAATACTGCAGCTGCTGACTTTTAAAACATGGACATTATGCATTACGCATGCGCGAGTCGCGCAGCGTAATACGGATGGTCCCTGCTGCCTCTGGGACCCGTGTGTTTCCCAGCAGGCAGCGGGGAGGGAGCAGGAAGTGGCGTAAATAACCGCAGATTCTGCGGCTATCTATGCCGGAAGTGGGTACAGATACCTGTAATATACAGGTATCTGTACCCCCCTCCCCACTGAAAGGTGCCAACTGTGTCACCGGAGGGGGGGAGGAATCTGATGAGTGGAAGTTCCACTTTTGGGTGGAACTCCACTTTAATTAGCAGCTGCAGTATAAATACCCGGCAAGTACACACTCATCTTGCCCTGGTATTTTCCTTGAGCCCTGACCTGCAGCCTGCATCCTGTTTACCTGATTCCTGATTCCTGAAACCTGATTCCTGTTCCTGAGACCTGATTCCTGTTGTTCCTGTTCCTGTTCCCTGTCTGCTTCCTTTCCATGGACCCTGAGCCTTGTATCTGACCCGTCCCTCCTGTGATCCATCCATTCTCACTTCCAAAAATTTGTTTTAAAGAAATTAGTACAATGTGGACATTGTAAGACGTTGTACAAAGAGTTATAAGCATGACAATACATAAAAATATCTTGAATAACTTGTGCTTATTTATCATAGATAACAAATGATAATGAGAAGCATATACTTGAATTTCTGGTATGATGAAATTACTAGTTAAACGGTTATTCTAAAATAGAATAGAATATTGTCCCCCTAGGAGACCCCCACTGGGACCTCTTTTGTCTCCTAGGGGTAAAGGGTTAGGCTTAATGGAATTGGGTAACCAAAGTTTATGTTATACTGAATTTTTATATAAAGATGAGAAAATGGTCGAGTAACTGTTTTGACTCGGTACTATATCAAGACTAATGTAGTTAATAGTGTTTTACATCAAAAAAACTTTTTCTACTCAGAAATTTTCCGTCATAGGAATTTTTCAGCACCTGTCCATTGTTCCCATGGTAACCATAGCTTTTTTTCTTTTGTTAACCGGTTTTCACTTGAAGCCATGATTAGTTCATAGCTATAATGAGCGTTTACTAATTCGAGAGTGTGTTTCATTGAAGGAATATTATCAGATTTCCACAGTCTAGTTATGCTGAGTCTTGCTGCCATTAGAATATGTGTTGTTACATGTCTGAATGTTTGTGGTATAGAATCTATATTTAGGTTTAAGATCGCTAAGTCGGGTGATAGAGGAATGTGTTGTGTTGTGATGTCCCTCACAATTCTGAAGATACTTTCCCAATAGTTTTTGAGGCGGTTGCAGTGCCAGAAAATGTGTATTATGTCTCCTTTAGCTGAGTTGCATCTCCAACATAAATTTGGGGCGTTTCTATTAAATAAGGCTATTTTTGCTGGGGTTAAGTACCATCGGAGAGATATTTTTTGGGCTAGTTCCCATAAAGCAGAGCATTTAGTTGCTTTATATATTGTTTGTAATGCCTGTTGCCATTGGTGGTCCGTGTATATTTGCCCTAAGTCCTTCTCCCAATGCATGTGGGGAGGAGCTTTAGTGAATCTGCGTTTTTGATGTAGAATGTTGTAGAATATAGATATCCCTTTTGTATTTGGTGATGGATCAGTTAGGAATTGCCATGCCTTTGGGTGTATTGTGTATAGTGGGAGATGCAATTTATCAAGGCAGTGTTTTACTCTAAAATATGTAAAAAGATCAGTTTTGGGTATATTAAATTCGTGTTGTAGAAGAGAGAAGGGTTTTGGTTTTGAATTTTGGAATAGGTCTTGAATGGATTTTATTCCCTGGCAGGACCATTTGGATAGTAATAAGTCTGGTGATAGATGGTGTATGGCTTCGATAGGGAAAGGAATTGGAGGGTTTTTAGGGTAGGTTTGGCTAGATTGGGCTAAGATTTTCCATGCTATGGCTGATGTTTTCATAGTGGGTGGTACTGCTAATGGTATTTGTGAACCTAAGGGAGTGCTCATTAACCACCATTGCAGATTTGGGCGAATAAATGATGAGTTTTCAATTTTTCCCCATAGTGTATTAGGCTCTGTGTGGAACCAATCTTTAAGTTGGTCTAGTATTGATGCTTGATAGTAATCTTCAAAATAAATGGTGCCTGATCCTCCCGCTGATTTGTGTTTCATGAGTGTCGAGTGTGCGCTTCTAGGCTTTTTATTTTTCCATATGCATTTATTGAGTAATGTTTGGAGAGACTTAAAAAAGTATTTTGGTATGGGGATGGGGAGGGTTCTGAACAAGTAGAGGATTTGTGGTAGGTGAATCATTTTGAATGCTGCAAGTCTCCCTGACCATGATAGTTCCATCTTTGTTATTTTTTGGCATTCTATTCGTAATTTGTCAAGTAGTGGTTTAAAATTGTTTGAAAAGAGGTGTTTAACTGATCTTGTAAGAAGTGTCCCTAGATATGGTATGTTTTTATCTGACCATGTAAAGGGGTATTGGTTTTGTAATAAATTTTTGGTTGTGGCGTCCATTTTAAGATCTAGGATGTGTGATTTAGACGTGTTCACTTTGTAGTAAGAAACTTGTCCGAACCGTTCTAAAATTTTTTGGACTTCTGCTAGAGAAGATGTTGGATTGGTGAGAATCAGAATCACATCGTCCGCGAATAGATTGATCTTGTGAGAGATTTTGCCTACTGTTAAGCCTGTAATTAAGGGATTAGAGGGAATGTGTTCCGCCAAGGGTTCCATCATTAGGTTGAATATAATTGGCGATAAAGGACACCCTTGGCGTGTGCCGTTTGATATGTCAAACGGTTGTGAAAGCATATCTGCTGTGTATACTCGTGCTGATGGGTTGGAGTATAATGCCATGATGGCTCTGAGTATGTGTTCTCTAAAACCGAATTTTTGAAGTACTTTTTGGAGATAAGTCCAATGAACCCTATCGAACGCCTTCTCTGCATCTAATGAGAGCAGCAGAGAAGGCGTTCCGCTGGATTCGGCATAGTGTATCAAATCTATCATGCGTCTTGTGGCATCCGGTGCTTGTCTGCCCTAATGAATCCTGACTGGTCTTTGTTTATGAGATCTGGCATGAACTTCATCAAACGTTTGGCAATGGTTTTGGCATATATTTTTAGGTCTATGTTAAGTAATGATATGGGGCGAAAGTTTTGAGGGGATGGTGGTTCTTTACCTGGTTTTGGTAGTGTTATAATAATAGCATTCAGTGTTTCCTTATTAAACTTTGAAGAGGAGGCAGCGTTATTGAAAAGTTGTGTTAAGTATGGGGTTAATTGATTGGCGAATTTCTTGTAGTATTCTCCAGACAGACCGTCGGGTCCAGGAGCTTTCCCTGTAGGTAGTGAGTTTATTGTGTCTAGGAGTTCTGGTTCAGTGAAAGGTTCATTTAAAGAGGATAGTTGTGATTCTGTAAGTGTAGGGAGTGTAATTTGCTGTAAGAATGTATTAATGTCTTCTTCTGAGGGATGAAATGCTGAGGTGTCTTTTTTAATATTATATAAATCGCTGTAGTAGGTGCTGAAAGCATTGGCAATATCCTGGGGGTTAGTCAGTGGTTCCTTAGTGTGAGGATGGATTAGGTGTGTGATTTTAGTTTTAGATCTTTTCCCTTTGAGGCGTTGTGCTAATTTTTTACCCGCTTTGTTGGATGTGGAGTAAGAGTTGGCTTTGATTTTACGTTGTATGTGTTCGAAAGAATGGAGGAGGAGCATCCTCAATTCCTGTCTCAGGTTCATTAGTTGGGCCAGGTAGGTAGGGCGTGGATCATTTTTGTGTAAGGCTTCAATATTGGCAATTTGTGAGATAATGTTGTCTAAACGCTGCGTCCTCTTCTTTTTATTAATAGAGCTTAGTTTGATTAAGGTGCCCCGGATGACAGCCTTGTGTGCACTCCACACCACAGCAGGATCGGACACAGATCCATCATTAAGATGGAAGTAGTCAGTGAGATGTTCTTTGATGGTTTGAGAGTATTGTGGATGTTGTATTATGGAGTTGTTGGCACGCCAGAGGAAAGTATTCCGCTGGGGATTGGTGTCTGTTATGGTAATTGTGATTGGAGCGTGGTCCGACCATGCTATGGTGTGGATTACAGAAGCACTTATATTTTGTAAAAGCCATTTGTCTGTGAGGAACATATCGATCCTCGAGTATGATTTATGATGTGGTGAGAAGTAAGTATAGTCTTTTTCAGAGCCATGGTAACATCTCCAAACATCAAACAGATCATGTGTTGCTGGGAACTGCTTCAAAGGGGATTCTCTTCTTTTTGCTGCCGATGTTGTATCCATATATGAATGTCTGTGACCAAATTGAAGTCTCCACATATAAGTAAGTGGCCCTGGCGGGCCTTGTTGGCTTTGTGAAGGACTGATCTTAAAAATTTCATTTGTTGAGAATTGGGGGCATACACATTCAGTATTGTGTATGTGGTTTTGTTTATGGTACATATTAGGATTATGTATCTCCCATTGGGGTCAGAGATATATTGAAGCAGGTGGAAGTCTACATCATTTTTTATCGCTATTAGAACTCCTCTTTTTCTGGTAGAATAGGTAGCGTGATAGATTTGAGGAAACTTGTTGTTGGAACAAAGTGATGTGGAAGTGGGCAGTAGATGTGTTTCTTGAATGCATAAAATGTCACTTTGCATTTTCTCTGCTGTGAGCCATAGAGAGTGGCGTTTTGCTGGGTGGTTTAGGCCCTTGGCATTAAGGGATAGAATGTTAAGTGGCATTTCTAGATGTTGGCGTGTAGATTTTTATGGTTACTTACTGTTAGATGGTCCGGTTGCTTTTCCTTTTTATTCTTTTATTTTTTTTTTATTTTTCCTTATTAGTGGTTGATGTTGCTTGCAGACGTGGAACTGTTGGTGACTGTGATCCTTGGTGTCGTGGGTTCGATGCTATGGTAGAGAGTAACAGGTCAATTTACTTTAGTTACCTGTAGTACTGCATAGAAAGGGAGGGAAAAAGAAATTAAGAAAACAAACAAGAAAACGTAGAACACTTTTTCCTTCTTCCCCCTTAGTTATGTAAAAATTTGAACAAAACAAAATAAAATAGTAAGGCGGCGTGAAAATGGCTGGATTCAGCTGAGCCGCTATGGGGGTAAAAACAGTTAGTACTGAGATGACTGCACTAAACAATCGAACAAACGCAGCGATCAATGAGAGAGAACTTAGTTAACAAGGTTGTTGGCCCGCCTGGGCTTGGATTCATGTTTTGCTTGAGAGATCTTTTGTTCCCTGGTTGCGGCGTGGTTGTGGTGTTCTACGTTGCTGTAGAGGTGGATTCTCATTTTTGGGTGCTTCTATTATGATGCCCCATTCGTACAGAAGGCGCATGCCTTTTTGTAGATCATTAATTGTATGTGTGGTCCCATTCTTGGTTATGAGGAGAGTTGCCGGGTATCTCCATTTATACAGGATTTTATGATTATTGAGCCCCTTAGTGATTGAATTCAGGTTCCTCCTGAGTTGTAGCGTGTATTTGGATAGATCTGGGAAGATCTGGATTCCCTCAAACGGTCTTGGTAGTGGTGATTTGGATCTGGCTTCAATCATCAGTTTCTCTTTTATGTGATAAAAGTGTATACGCATGAGTACGTCTCTGGGTATTGAGGCTGCCAAATGTGAGGGTTTCGCTATTCTGTGAATCCTGTCTATGATGATATCTCTGGGGGATGTGTCTGGTAGGATGGTGTGAATGAGATCTTTAGCGAACTTGGGAAGGTCTGTTGGTGGAATGTTTTCCGGGACCCCGCGTAGTTTAACATTATTCCGCCTTGAGCGGCCTTCTAAATCGGCCAGCTTGGCCTGGACCCATTCTTGTTCTTCCTTGATTTCATCCTGTGCATCAATTAGGTCATTCACTGTGGTTGTGCATTCGCTCATGCCTATTTCAATGTTAGATACCCTGTTCCCCATGTGCTGCATGTCAGTGGAGATTTTGCGGAACATTGATGATAAGTCTGTCATCAGTGATGTCTGTAAAGACATGAGCATGTCTTTTAAAGTAGTGTCAATTACAGGCTGGCCTGAGGTGGGGAAGGATGCCATAGAGCTGTGTAGGGCCTGGCCGGATTGCATGGGAGTGAAAGCCTGGGGCTCTGTTAGGGCTGTGGGAGGCCTCGGGTACGATGTATCCATCCGCATCCGGGCTTTGGCAGGGCTGCTGGTAAGGGGATCGGTACCTGTGTCTGGTGCAGGGTATGCTGCTTCATCTGAGAGTCCTATTTCTCCCTGTGGGTCATCAGGGAGATCTGTATATGCCTCGTTTGTTGTTGTTAGGCCGCCGCCGCCGCCATCTTGCGAGTCCCTGCCCTCCGGAGGGAACATGAAGGATGTCAGCTTCTTGGGCCTGTGTTCTCCCATCCTCTTGCGGGACATCCTCGGCGGTGGGGTGATGATTTACTGGCACAAATCTGGTGGTGATTGAGTGCCTGTAGCGGGCTCTATTCGCTCCGGTGTCTCTCTTCACTGCAGAGCTGTGGAGCTAAGCGTCCATCTTCAGTGATGGTAGGCCACGCCCCCCCATCCATTCTCTCTTGTCCTGTTTGTTTTCCTTCCCCAGCTGCTGACCTCCCGTTGACGACCCTGGCCTTGCTCTGTTTATGATCTCGGTATTTCCCTTACTTGTATATATTTGTTCTGTTATTATTATTATTTGTGGGGTTCTGTTTTGTATTGGTTGTGGTACACTGAGTGATATTGGAGGTGGTTGTGTTATATTTATTCATTTATCTTTAATAAATCATTTATATTTTCACTTATACACGTCTGGGTTTCCTCTGTTGCAGTCCACACAGTTCTGTTCCTATCTGGTACATGACAGAATACCAGGGCCATCCCTGACCAGAAGTGGCTGCACAGAGGAACCATCTTGGTTCTGCTGGCTTTGCTGGAATGAATCCCAATGTGATCCCATATTATGCTCTGCTGGCGTCAGAAAGTGGCGAGTATCTCCGCCAGTCACTAAAAGAGTGGACCAATGACCAGCTACTTGAGCTCATCCGTTTGGCTCACTCCCTGGTTGACCAGGGCTGTATGTTGTTTGGGGATGTGCAGCCTTTGATCCAAATATGTGCTGAGCTAGCCCTGTCCTGTTTTCCTAAGACCAGTGATGATTTTTCTCCCCCTTTCAGTGCTGATCAGGTGGAGTCTCTGGTGTGGCTGTTAGAGGATGATTCTGCATGCTTTTTTGAGCACTATTCCATCTGTTCTCAGCAGAAGCTTTTGGAGTGTATTCACTCAGTACAGACCCTTGTTAGACAGGCAGCATGTGATCCGTCCTTTGTCCAACCCATACTCTCAGCATGGTCTGATATGTTACAACCAGCCCCAACCAATCCACAACAAACCACCTTTGCAATCAGACACCTACCTGCCCACAAGTCTGTCTCCCCATCACCCACACCAAACTCAGTTGCAGCTCAGTATACATTGCTCCCAACCAGATACTTATATCCGGTCTCTGCTCCCTGTACCTATCCTGCATTCAACCCACCTGCCTCTTCTCAGCTTCCTACTAATCCACAAAAACTTCCCCCAGCTACTGTTATCTCTTCTCCACCATATCCCAATCCTTCTTTCCAGTCTGCTGCACCCCCCACCTACAGAGCCTCAGTGACTAAACCCAAGAAAAAACAAAAGTTTTTTCCAACCAAGATGATCCTGCCAGTAACCCAACCTGCCTCCGCACCAGCTAATGCAACCCAGTCTGACGTCCCAGTGCTTGCAACCCAGTCCGACGTCCCAGTGCTTGCAACAGAGTCTGACATCCCAGTGCTTGCTATCCAGTCTGACGTCCCAGTGCCTGTTATCCAGTCCGATGTCCTGATGTCCACTTTCCAGCCTGATGTCCTGGTACCCGCCTTCCAGGCTGAGGTGCCAGTGTTCCAGCCTGAGGGGTAGGTGTTCCAGCCTGAGGGGCCAGTGTTCCAACCTGAGGGGCCAGTGTTCCAGCCTGAGGGGCCAGTGTTCCAGCCTGAGGGGCCAGTGTTCCAGTGGGAGGTGTTACAGCCAGAGGGGCCAGTGTTCCAGCCTGAGGGGCCAGTGTTGCAGCCGGAAGTGCCAGTGTTCCAGCCGGAGGTGCCAGTGTTCCAGCCGGAGGTGTTCCAGCCGGAGGTGCCAGTGTTCCAGCCTGAGGGGCCAGTGTTCCAGCTTGAGGGGCCAGTGTTCCAGCCAGAGGTGCCAGTGCCTGCTCTCCAGCCTCATGAGCCGCTTTCCAGTCTGATGAGCCCACTTTCCAGTCTGAAGTGCCCGTGCCTGCTGCCCAGCTTGAAGTGCCCATGCCTGCTGCCCAGCTTGAAGTGCCCATGCCTACTGCCCAGCTTGAAGTGCCGGTGCCTGCTGCCCAGCCTGATGTGCCTGTTGCCCAGCTTGAAGTGCCCATGCCTGCTGCCCAGCTTGAAGTGCCCATGCCTGCTGCCCAGCTTGAAGTGCCCATGCCTGCTGCCCAGCCTGATGTGCCTGCTTCCCCGCTTGAAGTGCCCGTGCCTGCTGCCCAGCTTGAAGTGCCCATGCCTGCTGCCCAGCTTGAAGTGCCCGTGCCTGCTGCCCAGCCTGATGTGCCCATGCCTGCTGCCCAGCTTGAAGTGCCCGTGCCTGCTGCCCAGCTTGAAGTGCCCGTGCCTGCTGCCCAGCTTGATGTGCCTGCTGCATAGCTTGAAGTGTCCGTGCCTGCTGCCCAGCTTGAAGTGCCCGTGCCTGCTACCCAGCCTGATGTGCCTGCTGCCCCACTTGATGTGCATTCTGCCCAGCTTGAAGTGCCCGTGCCTGCTGCCCAGCCTGATGTGTTCCTGTTCGCTGCCCAGCCTGATGTGTTCCTGTCTGCTGCTCAGCTTGATGTGTTCCTGTCCGCTGCCCAGCCTGATGTGTTCCTGTCCGCTGCTCAGCCTGATGTGTTCCTGTCCGCTGCTCAGCTTGGTGTGTTCCTGTCCGCTGCCCAGCTTGGTGTGTTCCTGTCCGCTGCCCAGCCTGGTGTGTTCCTGTCCGCTGCCCAGCCTGGCGTGTTCCTGTCCGCTGCCAAGCCTGGTGTGTTCCTGTCCGCTGCCCAGCCTGGTGTGTTCCTGTCCGCTGCCCACCCTGGTGTGTTCCTGTCCGCTGGCCAGCTTGGTGTGTTCCTGTCCGCTGCCCAGCTTAGTGTGTTCCTGTCCACTGCCCAGCCTGATGTGTTCCTGTCCGTTGCCCAACCCGATGTATTCCTGTCTGCTACCCAGCCTGATGTGCCACTGCCCGTTGCCAAGCCTGAGGTGCCCGCTGCCCGGCTGGACATCATGGACTTTCCCCAGAAGCTTTTGGAGTGTATTCACTCAGTACAGACCCTTGTTAGACAGGCAGCATGTGATCCGTCCTTTGTCCAACCCATAGTCTCAGCATGGTCTGATATGTTACAACCAGCCCCAACCAATCCACAACAAACCACCTGTGCAATCAGACACCTACCTGCCCACAAGTCTGTCTCCCCATCACCCACACCAAACTCAGTTGCAGCTCAGTATACATTGCTCCCAACCAGATACTTATATCCGGTCTCTGCTCCCTGTAACTATCCTGCATTCAACCCACCTGCCTCTTCTCAGCTTCCTACTAATCCACAAAAACTTCCCCCAGCTACTGTTATCTCTTCTCCACCATATCCCAATCCTCCTTTCCAGTCTGCTGCACCCCCCACCTACAGAGCCTCAGTGACTAAACCCAAAAAACGAACGTTTTTTCCAACCAAGACGATCCTGCCAGTAACCCAACCTGTCTCCGCACCAGCTAATGCAACCCAGTCTGACGTCCCAGTGCTTGCAACCCAGTCCGACGTCCCAGTGCTTGCAACCCAGTCCGACGTCCCAGTGCTTGCAACAGAGTCTGACATCCCAGTGCTTGCTATCCAGTCTGACGTCCCAGTGCCTGTTATCCAGTCCGATGTCCTGATGTCCGCTTTCCAGCCTGATGTCCTGGTACCCGCCTTCCAGCCTGAGGTGCCAGTGTTCCAGCCTGAGGGGTCGGTGTTCCAGCCTGAGGGGTCAGTGTTCCAGCCTGAGGGGCTGGTGTTCCAGCCTGAGGGGCCAGTGTTCCAGCCGGAGGTGTTCCAGCCTGAGGAGCCAGTGTTCCAGCCGGAGGTGTTCCAGCCTGAGGGGCCAGTGTTCCAGCCTGAGGGGCCAGTGTTCCAGCCGGAGGTGTTCCAGCCTGAGGGGCCAGTGTTCCAGCCTGAGGGGCCAGTGTTCCAGCCAGAGGAGCCAGTGTTCCAGCGGAGGTGTTCCTGCCTGAGGGGCCAGTGTTCCAGCCTGAGGGGCCAGTGTTCCAGCCAGAGGTGCCAGTGCCCGCTCTCCAGCCTGATGAGCCCGCTTTCCAGTCTGATGAGCTCACTTTCCAGTCTGAAGTGCCCGTGCCTGCTGCCCAGCTTGAAGTGCCTGTGCCTGCTGCCCAGCTTGAAGTGCCCATGCCTACTGCCGAGCTTGAAGTGCCCGTGCCTGCTGCCCAGCCTGATGTGCCGGTTGCCCAGCTTGAAGTGCCCATGCCTGCTGCCCAGCTTGAAGTGCCCGTGCCTGCTGCCCAGCCTGATGTGCCCATGCCTGCTGCCCAGCTTGAAGTGCCCGTGCCTGCTGCCCTGCTTGAAGTGCCCGTGCCTGCTGCCCAGACTGATGTGCCTGCTGCCCAGCCTGAAGTGCCCGTGCCTGCTGCCCAGCATGAAGTGCCCGTGCCTGCTACCCAGCCTGATGTGTTCCTGTTCGCTGCCCAGCCTGATGTGTTCGTGTCCGCTGCTCAGCTTGATGTGTTCCTGTCCGCTGCCCAGCCTGATGTGTTCCTGTCCGCTGCTCAGCCTGATGTGTTCCTGTCCGCTGCCCAGCCTGGTGTGTTCCTGTCTGCTGCCCAGCCTGGTGTGTTCCTGTCCGCTGCCCACCCTGGTGTGTTCCTGTCCGCTGGCCAGCTTGGTGTGTTCCTGTCCGCTGCCCAGCTTGGTGTGTTCCTGTCCACTGTCCAGCCTGATGTGTTCCTGTCCGTTGCCCAACCCGATGTATTCCTGTCTGCTACCCAGCCTGATGTGCCACTGCCCGTTGCCAAGCCTGAGGTGCCTGCTGCCCGGCTGAACATCATGGACTTTCCCCAGCAACGGCTAGTTGGAGCGTCCGGAGGTCGCTCCTTTGAGGGGGGGTACTGTCAGGAAAGGTCCCTTCCGCTGGTAATATCGATCATTTGGCGTGCAGTACTGAGGTCCACCAGCAGGTGTCTCCTGGCAGTTTGGAGCTGTCAGAAGAGCTTTTTCCTGCTGGTATTCTGTCACCTTTGGGCCGCAGTACTGGCGTCCACCAGCGGAGGAATCCTGGCAGTATGGAGCAGGTATTCCACTCTGCAGACAGGTGTTACCTGACCTTAATTAGCAGCTGCAGTATAAATACCCGGCAAGTACACACTCATCTTGCCCTGGTATTTTCCTTGAGCCCTGACCTGCAGCCTGCATCCTGTTTACCTGATTCCTGAAACCTGATTCCTGTTCCTGAGACCTGATTCCTGTTGTTCCTGTTTCCTGTCTGTTTCCTTGCTCTGGACCCTGAGCCTTGTATCTGACCCATCCCTCCTGTGATCCATCCATCCTCTCTTGTCCTGTTTGTTTTCCTTCCCCAGCTGCTGACCTCCCATTGAGGACCCTGGCCTTGCTCTGTTTATGATCTCGGTATTTCCCTTACTTGTATATATTTGTTCTGTTATTATTATTATTTGTGGGGTTCTGTTTTGTATTGGTTGTGGTGCACTGAGTGATATTGGAGGTGGCTGTGTTATATTTATTCATTTATCTTTAATAAATCATTTATATTTTCACTTATACACGTCTGGGTTTCCTCTGTTGCAGTCCACACAGTTCTGGTCTTATCTGGTACATGACAGAATACCAGGGCCATCCCTGACCAGAAGTGGCTGCACAGAGGAACCATCTTGGTTCTGCTGACTTTGCTGGAATGAATCCCAATGTGATCCCATATTATGCTCTGCTGGCCTCAGAAAGTGGCGAGTATCTCCGCCAGTCACTAAAAGAGTGGACCAATGACCAGCTACTTGAGCTCATCCGTTTGGCTCACTCCCTGGTTGACCAGGGCTGTATGTTGTTTGGGGATGTGCAGCCTTTGATCCAAATATGTGCTGAGCTAGCCCTGTCCTGTGTTCCTAAGACCAGTAATGATTTTTCTCCCCCTTTCAGTGCTGATCAGGTGGAGTCTCTGGTGTGGCTGTTAGAGGATGATTCTGCATGCTTTTTTGAGCACTATTCCATCTGTTCTCAGCAGAAGCTTTTGGAGTGTATTCACTCAGTACAGACCCTTGTTAGACAGGCAGCATGTGATCCGTCCTTTGTCCAACCCATAGTCTCAGCATGGTCTGATATGTTACAACCAGCCCCAACCAATCCACAACAAACCACCTTTGCAATCAGACACCTACCTGCCCACAAGTCTGTCTCCCCATCACCCACACCAAACTCAGTTGCAGCTCAGTATACATTGCTCCCAACCAGATACTTATATCCGGTCTCTGCTCCCTGTAACTATCCTGCATTCAACCCACCTGCCTCTTCTCAGCTTCCTACTAATCCACAAAAACTTCCCCCAGCTACTGTTATCTCTTCTCCACCATATCCCAATCCTTCTTTCCAGTCTGCTGCACCCCCCACCTACAGAGCCTCAGTGACTAAACCCAAGAAAAAAACGAAAGTTTTTTCCAACCAAGACGATCCTGCCAGTAATCCAACCTGCCTCCGCACCAGCTAATGCAACCCAGTCTGACGTCCCAGTGCTTGCAACCCAGTCCGACGTCCCAGTGCTTGCAACAGAGTCTGACATCCCAGTGCTTGCTATCCAGTCTGACGTCCCAGTGCCTGTTATCCAGTCCGATGTCCTGATGTCCGCTTTCCAGCCTGATGTCCTGGTACCCGCCTTCCAGGCTGAGGTGCCAGTGTTCCAGCCTGAGTGGTAGGTGTTCCAGCCTGAGGGGCCAGTGTTTCAAACTGAGGGGCCAGTGTTCCAGCCTGAAGGGTCAGTGTTCCAGCCTGAGGGGCCAGTGTTCCAGCTGGAGGTGTTCCAGCCTGAGGGGCCAGTGTTCCAGCGGGAGGTGTTACAGCCAGAGGGGCCAGTGTTCCAGCCTGAGGGGCCAGTGTTCCAGCCGGAAGTGCCAGTGTTCCAGCCGGAGGTGCCAGTGTTCCAGCGGAGGTGTTCCAGCCGGAGGTGCCAGTGTTCCAGCCTGAGGGGCCAGTGTTCCAGCCTGAGGGGCCAGTGTTCCAGCCAGAGGTGCCAGTGCCTGCTCTCCAGCCTCATGAGCCCGCTTTCCAGTCTGATGAGCCCACTTTCCAGTCTGAAGTGCCCGTGCCTGCTGCCCAGCTTGAAGTGCCCATGCCTGCTGCCCAGCTTGAAGTGCCCATGCCTACTGCCCAGCTTGAAGTGCCCGTGCCTGCTGCCTAGCCTGATGTGCCTGTTGCCCAGCTTGAAGTGCCCATGCCTGCTGCCCAGCTTGAAGTACCCATGCCTGCTGCCCAGCTGGAAAGTGCCCGTGCCTGCTGCCCAGCCTGATGTGCCTGCTTCCCCGCTTGAAGTGCCCATGCCTGCTGCCCAGCTTGAAGTGCCCATGCCTGCTGCCCAGCTTGAAGTGCCCGTGCCTGCTGCCCAGCCTGATGTGCCCATGCCTGCTGCCCAGCTTGAAGTGCCCGTGCCTGCTGCCCAGCTTGAAGTGCCCGTGCCTGCTGCCCAGCCTGATGTGTTCCTGTTCGCTGCCCAGCCTGATGTGTTCCTGTTCGCTGCCCAGCCTGATGTGTTCCTGTCCGCTGCTCAGCTTGATGTGTTCCTGTCCACTGCCCAGCCTGATGTGTTCCTGTCCGCTGCTCAGCCTGATGTGTTCCTGTCCGCTGCCCAGCTTGGTGTGTTCCTGTCCGCTGCCCAGCTTGGTGTGTTCCTGTCCGCTGCCCAGCCTGGTGTGTTCCTGTCCGCTGCCCAGCCTGGTGTGTTCCTGTCTGCTGCCAAGCCTGGTGTGTTCCTGTCTGCTGCCCAGCCTGGTGTGTTCCTGTCCGCTGCCCACCCTGGTGTGTTCCTGTCCTCTGCCCAGCTTGGTGTGTTCCTGTCCACTGCCCAGCCTGATGTGTTCCTGTCCGTTGCCCAACCCAATGTATTCCTGTCTGCTACCCAGCCTGATGTGCCACTGCCCGTTGCCAAGCCTGAGGTGCCCGCTGCCCGGCTGGACATCATGGACTTTCCCCAGAAGCTTTTGGAGTGTATTCACTCAGTACAGACCCTTGTTAGACAGGCAGCATGTGATCCGTCCTTCGTCCAACCCATACTCTCAGCATGGTCTGATATGTTACAACCAGCCCCAACCAATCCACAACAAACCACCTCTGCAATCAGACACCTACCTGCCCACAAGTCTGTCTCCCCATCACCCACACCAAACTCAGTTGCAGCTCAGTATACATTGCTCCCAACCAGATACTTATATCCAGTCTCTGCTCCTTGTAACTATCCTGCATTCAACCCACCTGCCTCTTCTCAGCTTCCTACTAATCCACAAAAACTTCCCCCAGATACTGTTATCTCTTCTCCACCATATCCCAATCCTCCTTTCCAGTCTGCTGCACCCCCCACCTACAGAGCCTCAGTGACTAAACCCAAGAAAAAACGAACGTTTTTTCCAACCAAGACGATCCTGCCAGTAACCCAACCTGCCTCCGCACCAGCTAATGCAACCTAGTCTGACGTCCCAGTGCTTGCAACCCAGTCCGACGTCCCAGTGCTTGCAACAGAGTCTGACATCCCAGTGCTTGCTATCCAGCCTGACGTCCCAGTGCCTGTTATCCAGTCCGATGTCCTGATGTCCGCTTTCCAGCCTAATGTCCTGGTACCCGCCTTCCAGGCTGAGGTGCCAGTGTTCCAGCCTGAGGGGTCGGTGTTCCAGCCTGAGGGGTCAGTGTTCCAGCCTGAGGGGCTGGTGTTCCAGCCTGAGGGGCCAGTGTTCCAGCCGGAGGTGTTCCAGCCTGAGGAGCCAGTGTTCCAGCCGGAGGTGTTCCAGCCTGAGGGGCCAGTGTTCCAACCTGAGGGGCCAGTGTTCCAGCCTGAAGGGTCAGTGTTCCAGCCTGAGGGGCCAGTGTTCCAGCTGGAGGTGTTCCAGCCTGAGGGGCCAGTGTTCCAGCCGGAGGTGTTCCAGCCTGAGGGGCCAGTGTTCCAGCCAGAGGTGCCAGTGTTCCAGCGGAGGTGTTCCAGCCGAAGGTGCCAGTGTTCCAGCCTGAGGGGCCAGTGTTCCAGCCTGAGGGGCCAGTGTTCCAGCCAGAGGTGCCAGTGCCCGCTCTCCAGCCTGATGAGCCCGCTTTCCAGTCTGATGAGCTCACTTTCCAGTCTGAAGTGCCCGTGCCTGCTGCCCAGCTTGAAGTGCCCATGCCTGCTGCCCAGCTTGAAATGCCCATGCCTGCTGCCCAGCTTGAAGTGCCCGTGCCTTCTGCCCAGCCTGATGTGCCCATGCCTGCTGCCCAGCTTGAAGTGCCCGTGCCTGCTGCCCAGCTTGAAGTGCCCATGCCTGCTGCCCAGCCTGATGTGCCTGCTGCCCAGCTTGAAGTGCCCGTGCCTGCTGCCCCGCATGAAGTGCCCGTGCCTGCTACCCAGCCTGATGTGTTCCCGTTCGCTGCCCAGCCTGATGTGTTCGTGTCCGCTGCTCAGCTTGATGTGTTCCTGTCCGCTGCCCGGCCTGATGTGTTCCTGTCCGCTGCTCAGCCTGATGTGTTCCTGTCCGCTGCCCAGCCTGGTGTGTTCCTGTCCGCTGCCAAGCCTGGTGTGTTCCTGTCCGCTGCCAAGCCTGGTGTGTTCCTGTCCGCTGCCCAGCCTGGTGTGTTCCTGTCCACTGCCCAGC
This sequence comes from Lithobates septentrionalis, assembly GCA_037952835.1. Lineage (NCBI taxonomy): Eukaryota > Metazoa > Chordata > Amphibia > Anura > Ranidae > Lithobates > Lithobates septentrionalis. The sequence continues at coordinate 2,548,563 of JBBDGP010001198.1, forward strand.
CTGGTGTGTTCCTGTCCGCTGCCCACCCTGGTGTGTTCCTGTCCGCTGGCCAGCTTGGTGTGTTCCTGTCCGCTGCCCAGCTTGGTGTGTTCCTGTCCACTGCCCGGCCTGATGTGTTCCTGTCCGTTGCCCAACCCGATGTATTCCTGTCTGCTACCCAGCCTGATGTGCCACTGCCCGTTGCCAAGCCTGAGGTGCCTGCTGCCCGGCTGAACATCATGGACTTTCCCCAGCAACGGCTAGTTGGAGCGTCCGGAGGTCGCTCCTTCGAGGGGGGGTACTGTCAGGAAAGGTCCCTTCCACTGGTAATATTGATCATTTGGCATGCAGTACTGAGGTCCACCAGCAGGTGTCTCCTGGCAGTTTGGAGCTGTCAGAAGAGCTTTTTCCTGCTGGTATTCTGTCACCTTTGGGCCGCAGTACTGGCGTCCACCAGCGGAGGAATCCTGGCAGTATGGAGCAGGTATTCCACTCTGCAGACAGGTGTCACCTGACCTTAATTAGAAGCTGCAGTATAAATACCCGGCAAGTACACACTCATCTTGCCCTGGTATTTTCCTTGAGCCCTGACCTGCAGCCTGCATCCTGTTTACCTGATTCCTGAAACCTGATTCCTGTTCCTGAGACCTGATTCCTGTTGTTCCTGTTCCCTGTCTGTTTCCTTGCTCTGGACCCTGAGCCTTGTATCTGACCCATCCCTCCTGTGATCCATCCATCCTCTCTTGTCCTGTTTGTTTTCCTTCCCCAGCTGCTGACCTCCCATTGAGGACCCTGGCCTTGCTCTGTTTATGATCTCGGTATTTCCCTTACTTGTATATATTTGTTCTGTTATTATTATTATTTGTGGGGTTCTGTTTTGTATTGGTTGTGGTGCACTGAGTGATATTGGAGGTGGCTGTGTTATATTTATTCATTTATCTTTAATAAATCATTTATATCTTTACTTATACACGTCTGGGTTTCCTCTGTTGCAGTCCACACAGTTCTGGTCTTATCTGGTACATGACATCCTGGGCTGCTGCTTCCTCTCTGTCTTCCTTTAGCCTACTGTGACCGTGAGCTGGGAGACCCTCAGGGCCGCAACCTTGGGTCGGTTGCAGTGCAGTCTATCCTCACCACTAGAGGCTCTGGTGAACACCTGCTGGCTCTTAAGCAATTTGTACGCTGGTCAACACATCGCCACTATTCCCCAGTCCTCCCTTGCCAGAGATTGGAAACCAATTACGGTTTCCAAATTTAAGATCTTTCTGGGCCTATCCCTCCTCTTGGGCATAACCAAAAAGAGTGAGTTGCGGTCATATTGGTCCACTGACCCAATTCACCATATGCCCGTGTTCTCTGCTTCCATGGCCAGGGCACTATACGAGCAGATTTTCAGATTTTTCATGCATTTCAACAACAATGAACTCTGTCGTCCTCGTGGAGACCCTGGATACGACCAGCTCTACAAAATTCGGCCCCTCGTAAACCACTTCAACCAACATTATGCAGACTTGTTTACTCCCCATCAAGTTGTCTGCGTTGATGAGTCCCTGATTACGTTTTCTGGCCGCTTGTCATTCAAACAGTACCTTCCCAGCAAGCGTGCCAGATACGGGGTCAAGATGTATAAGCGCTGTGACAGGGCCACAGGCTATACATGTAGTTTTATGGTTTACGAGGGAAGAGATAGTCACGTAGAACCGACAAACTGCCCTGACTACATAGGAAGCGCTGGCAAGATTGTGTGGGACTTGGTGTCACCCTTATTCAGAAAGGGATACCACTTGTCCATGGACAATTATTACACGAGCGTGTCACTTTTAGTCACTTGTTTGATCAACAGATTGGAGCATGTGGCACCGTGCGATCTAATCACCGGGGCTTTTCCCAGCGGCTTGTAGATTCCCGTCTTAGGCTGGGGGAGAGAGCCTGCTTGAAGTGTAATAACTTGCTCGCTTTGAAGTGGAGGGATAATAAGAATGTTTTCGTTCTTACCTACCTTCATGCAGACACGACTGTCCAGATTACTACGGCGACTGGTGTTGTGGAGAAACCCCTCTGTGTCCACGAATATAACCAAAATATGGGAGGGGTGGACCTCAACGACCAGTTGTTGGCGCCGTACCTAGTTGCCCGTAAGGCCAGACGCTGGTATAAAAAAGTGTCTGTATACTTATTTCAATTGGCTTTGCTGAATGCTCATGTTCTATACAGAGCTTCAGAACAGACTGGATCCTTCCTTAAATTCCAGGAAGAGCCCTTCTGTTTCCAGACGGTGCTCCACCTCACCTTCCCCAACCAAATGCAGTAAGCCGGCTGCATGAGAGGCATTTTCCTTATGTCCTCCCGAGTACCCCTACCCAACGAGCCCCCCAAAGAAAATGTTGTGTCTGTAGAAAGCGCGGATATAGGCGTGACACCCGCTATTATTGTCCCTCCTGTCCTGACAATCCTGGTCTTTGCATTGGTGAATGTTTTGCGCGCTACCATACACTAGTTGAGTTTTAGCGTAGGGTACAGCATTGCACACTTTCACAGGGTCTCCTAAGATGCAATCGCTTTTTGAGAGACCCGAACCTGGAACCGCTTACAGTTACAAAAGTTACAGTTATAAAAAAAAAAGTAAAAAAAAAAAAAATACACAAAAATATAAAATAAAAAAAACAAAAATAGTTGTCGTTTTATTGTTCTCTCACTCTATTCTCTCTCTATTGTTCTGCTCTTTTTTACTGTTTTCTATTCTGCAATGTTTTATTGTTATTATGTTTTATCATGTTTGCTTTGCAGGTATGTAATTTTTACTGTTTACTGTGTTTTATTGTTAACCATTTTTTTGTCTTCAGGTACGCCATTCAGCTGCAGCGCGGAGTTATTTATCTTGACAGCAACAACTTTTGCTCCCAAGATACATAAAGCCATGACTCCAGCGCTGTCGGAGGTGATTTCACCACCACAGTTAAAAAAAAGAGCATATATGCCAAAGCATGGGGGCAGCAGGGGCGGAGGAGCGATTTGCTCTTACCTTTTGCGGGTGGATGCCCCTATGCTTCGGCATATATATATTTTAGGCACAGGTTACGTTAAAAAATGTTTTATTTTTTACTATTTTTTTTTGTATTTGCTTTGCAGGTATAGTAAGTCTTACTGTTATACTGTAATGTTACTTTGTTTTATTGTTAACCATCATTTGCTTAGCAGGTACGCCATTCAGTTGCAGCGCGGATTTATTTATCTTGACAGCAACAGCAACAGCGTTTGCTCCCACGATACATAAAGCCCTGACTCCAGTGCTGTAGGGGGTGATTTTACCACGACAGTTAAAAAAAAGAGCATATATGCCGAAGCATGGGGGCAGCAGGGGCGGAGGAGCGATTTGCTCCTAACTTTTGGGGTGGATGCCCCCATGCTTCGGCATATATAAATCGTGCATGTATGCCCATCATTAGAAGTGGGTGGATGAAGGGAGGTATTCTAATGGTGGGCATACCCACCGATCAATATCTTTTTTCATTCAGCCCACAGGCTGCATGAAAACAAAGATTACAATATATGCCCAACAAGGACCAGCAACGTACTGGTATGTTGCTGAACTTTGAGTGGTTATACCAGAATGATGCCTGCAGGTTTAGGTATCATCTTGGTATCATTCTTTTCAGCCAGCAGTTGGCTTTCATGTAAGAGCAATCCTAGCGGCTAATTAGCCTCTAGACTGCTTTTACAAGCAATGGGAGGGAATGTCCCCCCCCTACCGTCTTCCATGGTTTTCTCTGGCTCTCCTGTCCCAACAGGGAACCCGAGAATGCAGCCGGTGATTCGGCCAGCTGACCATAGAGCTGATCAGAGACCAGAATGGCTCCAATCATCTCTATGGCCTAAGAAACCGGAAGCTACGAGCATTTCATGACTTAGATTTCGCCGGATGTAAACAGCGCCATTGGGAAATTGGGAAAGCATTTTATCACACCGATCTTGGTGTGGTCAGATGCTTTGAGGGCAGAGGAGAGATCTAGGGTCAAATAGACCTCAATTTTTTCAAAAAAGAGTACCTGTCACTACCTATTGCTATCATAGGGGATATTTACATTCCCTGAGATAACAATAAAAATGATAAAAAAAAATGAAAGGAACAGTTTAAAAATAAGATAAAAAAGAAAAAAAAAAAAGAAAAGAAAAAAAAACACCCCTGTCCTCCCCTGCTCTTGCGCAAAGGCGAACGCAAGCGTCGGTCTGGCGTCAAATGTAAACAGCAATTGCACCATGCATGTGAGGTATCACCGCGAAGGTCAGATCGAGGGAAGTAATTTTAGCAGTAGACCTCCTCTGTAAATCTAAAGTGGTAACCTGTAAAGGCTTTTAAAGGCTTTTAAAAATGTATGTAGTTTGTCGCCACTGCACGTTTGTGCGCAATTTTAAAGCATGTTGTGTTTGGTATCCATGTACTCGGCCTAAGATCATCTTTTTTATTTCATCAAACATTTGGGCAATATAGTGTGTTTTAGTGCATTAAAATTAAAAAAAGTGTGTTTTTCCCAAAAAAATGCGTTTGAAAAATCGCTGCGCAAATACTGTGTGAAAAAAAAAAGAAACACCCACTATTTTAACCTGTAGAGCCTTTGCTTTAAAAAAATATATAATATTTGGGGGTTCAAAGTAATTTTCTTGCAAAAAAAAAAAAATTTTCATGTAAATAAAAAGTGTCAGAAAGGGCTTTGTCTTCAAGTGGTTAGAAGAGTGGGTGATGTGTGACATAAGCTTCTAAATGTTGTGTATAAATTGCCAGGACAGTTCAAACCCCCCCCCCAAATGACCCCATTTTGGAAAGTAGACACCCCAAGCTATTTGCTGAGAGGCATGTCAAATCCATGGAATATTTTATATTGTGATACAAGTAGCGGGAAAAAGGAATTTTTTTTTTTTTTGCACAAAGTTGTCACTAAATTATATATTACTCAAACATGCCATGGGCATATGTGAAATTACACCCCAGAATACATTCTGTTGCTTCTCCTGAGTACAGGGATACCACATGTGTGAGACTTTTTGGGAGCCTAGCCGCGTATGGGACCCCGAAAACCAAGCACCACCTTCAGGGTTTCTAAGGGTGTAAATTTTTGATTTCACTCCTCACTGCCTATCACAGTTTCGGAGGCCATGGAATGCCCAGATGGCACAACCCCCCCCCCAATGCCCCCATTTTGGAAAGTAGACACCCCAAGCTATTTGCTGAGAGGTATGGTGAGCATTTTGCAGACCTCGCTTTTTGTCACAAAGTTTTGAAAATTGAAAAAAGAAAAAAAAAATTTTTTCTTTTCTTTCTTCATTTTCAAAAACAAATGAGAGCTGCAAAATACTCACCATGCCTCTCAGCAAATAGCTTGGGGTGTCTACTTTCCAAAATGGGGTCATTTGGGGGGGGGTTGTGCCATCTTGGCATTTTATGGCTTTCAAAACTGTGATAGGTAGTGAGGAGTGAAATCAAAAATTTACGCCCTTAGAAATCCTGAAGGCGGTGATTGGTTTCGGGGCCCCGTACGCAGCTAGGCTCCCAAAAAGTCCCACACATGTGGTATCCCCGTACTCAGGAGAAGCAGCAGAATGTATTTTGGTGTGTAATTCCACATATGCCCATGGCATGTTTGAGCAATATATCATTTAGTGACAACTTTGTGCAAAAAAAAAAAAAAAAGTTTGTAATTTTCCCGCAACTTGTGGCAAAATATAAAATATTCCATGGACTTAATATGCCTCTCAGCAAATAGCTTGGGGTGTCTACTTTCCAAAATGGGGTCATTTGGAGGGGTTTTGTGCCATCTTGCATTTTTTGGCCTTCAAAACTGTGATAGGTAGTGAGGAGTGAAATCAAAAATTTACGCCCTTAGAAATCCTGAAGGCGTTGTTTGGTTTTCGGGGCCCCGTACATGGCTAGGCTCCCAAGAAGTCCAACACATGTGGTATCCCCGTACTCAGGAGAAGCAGCAGAATGTATTTTGGGGTGCAATTCCACATATGCCCATGGCATGTTTGAGCAATATATCATTTAGTGACAACTTTGTGCAAAAAAAAAAAGTTTGTCATTTTCCCGCAACTTGTGGCAAAATATAAAATATTCCATGGACTCAACATGCCTCTCAGCAAATAGCTTGGAGTGTCTGCTTTCCAAAATGGGGTAATTTTGGGGCGGTTGTGCCATCTTGGCATTTTATGGCCTTCAAAACTGTGATAGGTAGTGAGGAGTGAAATCAAAAATTTACACCCTTAGAAATCCTGAAGGCGGTGATTGGTTTTCAGGGGCCCCGTACGTGGCTAGGCTCCCAAAAAGTCCCACACATGTGGTATCCCCGTACTCAGGAGAAGCAGTAAAATGTATTTTGGGGTGCAATTCCGCATATAACCAAGGCATGTGTGAGCAATATATCATTTAGTGAAAACTTTTTGTAAAATATTTTTTTTTTTTTTGTCATTATTCAATCACTTGGGACAAAAAATAAAATATTCAATGGGCTCAACATGCCTCTCAGCAATTTCCTTGGGGTGTCTACTTTCCAAAATGGGGTCATTTGGGGGGGTTGTACTGCCCTGCCATTTTAACAACTCAAGAAATGAGATAGGCAGTCATAAACTAAAAGCTGTGTAAATTCCAGAAAATGTACCCTAGTTTGTAGATGCTATAACTTTTGCGTTAACCAATAAATATACGCTTATTGACTTTTTTTTTACCAAAGACATGTGGCCGAATACATTTTGGCCTATATGTATGACTAGTTTATTGGATTTTTTTTATAACAAAAAATAGAAAATACCATTTTTTTTCAAAATTTGTGGTCTTTTTCCGTTTAGAGTGCAAAAAATAAAAACCACAAAGGTGATCAAATACCATCAAAAGAAAGTTCTACTTGTGAGAAAAAAAAGGACGCAAATTTTGTTTGGGTACAACATTGCATGACCGCGCAATTAGCAGTTAAAGCGACGCAGTGCCAAATTGTAAAAAGTGCTCTGGTCAGGAAGGGGGTAAAACCTTCCGGGGCTGAAGTGGTTAAATAGATGAGCACCAATATCTGGCCACATACAGAGCTGTATACTGTACATTAGCAGCTTTACTCTACATACAGTATACACAGCGGCTTTAAAAAGGTGAGCACCAGACTCCTTAACATTGTGAGTGTGCACATTTTTTTTTTTACCTTAAAACTTTTGCACACAGAGGTACAGTACAGTATTCCTACTACTGTACAGTACTGTAAAGTATTAATATGCGCTTCCCTATACACGTCATAACTGAGCCAATCATTCTTCTTTCTCTTTCTGGATGCAGGATTGTGGGTAATCGTCTCCTGGTCTCACTTGGCGTGCCTCACCAACAATGACCCCAAGTAAGAAACAAAAGGTAGAAAAGGAAGGTGTTAAGGGGGTGATTACAGTGGAAATAAAAAGAAAATCGTCGAGAAGCATGAACAAGGTATCTGAGTGGCCGACATCGCAAGATTTTATAATAAGGCTACTTCCACAATTTGCACAATATTGAAGAAGAAAGAAGAATTAAGGAGGCTATAGATGCAGCAAAAGGAGTCACAAGAGTATCAAAGCAATGGCCACATCTTCTGAGACGGGGCTTTTTTGGAAAAAAATGCCAAAGAGGACCTACATTACAGCAGAAGAGAATGCAATGCCCGGTCACAAGCCCATCAAAGACCGTCTCACCCTCTTGTTTTGTGCTAATGCAAGCGGGGATTTTGGGTCAGCTGACAAAAAAAAGTCTGCACCGTGACATCACAGTGCAGGTCATGTGACCATTTTTTTTTTTGTTGTTGTTTTTGAACTCTCATGATGACTCAGTATACAGATCCAGTAGGGATATGGCTCCTGGAAAAACATATTTTTTTCTTGAAGTGACGGTTATTGTGAATGAGGTTTAACCCCTACAGTCCCATGGCTGAAATAAAGATGTGTATTCCTATGATAACACTGTGAATCACTTCATATAAAGCTTTCATGCAGATCAAATATTTTAATTTCTTTCCCAATTATCTTTTATTTTATCATTATTAAAAAACAATTATTTTTCTGTTAAATGTTTTTCCTTTCATTTATGAACCCTCTCTTTGACAAAACCAATACCCCCCCATTATTGTTTTTAACCCTTTCACTACCAAATCATATTTCCCCCCCCCACTTTTAAACCTTTAACTGCCAAGTCAAATGTTTTAACTTTAATTTATGAACATTTTCTGTGCCAAACCAATCCCCCTCCCGCTTTCGTTTTAACTAGTTCACTGCCAAACTATATTTCCCCATTTTTAACCCTTTCCATTAACCCTTTCTTTACCAAACCAAGATGTTTGTATCCTTTCATATTTTTTTAACCCTTTCACCACCAAAACAAATTTTTTTTTAACCCTCACCCTCCCCGTTTTTAACCCTTTCACTGCCAAAACCAGTGTCCCCCTTTTTAACCCTTTCATTGCCAAACCAATATTTCTTTCCCCATTTCTTGCCCATATTTTAAAGTATAACTAAAGGAAAACCTGTTTATTTTTAGTTTTGGGTGGAGTGGAGAGGAATTAGAACCCCTGTCAGGTTTTTTTTGCTGTCTGCACCGCCTTTAGGGAGATTTATTCTCTCTATTTACCATTACCAACAAAAGTGAAAGAAACCACCAAGAACCACCATATTATAGCTCTCTACCAGTAGTTCATTCTATTTTAAAACCCCTCCGGGTACACCTTGTGGGTAACCTGATTTTCTCTCTAAATACTCATAGAATTTCTGTTAGATCTGTGTCTCTTTACTCGGATCATAAAGGTCTAACTACAGTGAAACCTTGGTTTACGAGTAACGCGGTTTACAAGCTTTTTGAAAGACGAGCAACTATGAGCGCTGTCTTGATATATGAGTGTTTTTTTTTATGTAAAAAAAAAAGAATTTCACTCACAATGTGAAGGAGTTTGCTGCTCATCCATGTAAAGCCGCTGTGTATATGACCAGTGAAGCCGCTGGTGTACAGTGCAGCTTTGTATGTGGCCAGAGATTTACGGGCGATGATGGTTCCCATCGCTTCCCGGAGACACTCATAGACACTCCCAACGGGGGCGGGTGTACCCGGAAGTGATGTCAACAGTTCCTGAGTTCTCTAGGAAGCGCTGTGAGCTGAACCTGTGGCCACATACAGCGTTGTACTGTATACTGTACACCAGCGGCTTTACTAGACATACAGTACTATATACAGAGCTGCTTTAACCACCTCAATACTGGGCACTTTTACCCCCTTCCTTCCTACACCAATTTTCAGTTTTCAGCGCTGTCACACTTTCAATGACAATTGCGCGGTCATGCTATGCTGTACCCAAATGAAAATGTTATCATTTTCTTCGCACAAATAGAGATTTCTTTTGGTGGTATTTATTCACGACTCCGTTTTTTATTCTATGCGATATAAGCGAACAAAGAGCGGAAATTTGAAAAAAAAAATCAATATTTTCTTCTTTCTATTTTAAAAGAAATCCAAAAAAATCTAATTTTGTCATAAATTTAAGCCAACATGTATTCTGCTACATGTCTTTGTTAAAAAAAATCCCGTTAAGTGTATAATTGGTCATAATTGGTCATGTCATTGGACATATGTACGCAGATGATCATGTACAGACACGCGCAGGTGATCACGGACATATGTGTGCAGATAATCATTGGGGACATGTGATTTTCAGGGCCGTCTTTAACCGGTTCCCGACCGGCGCACGCCGATGTACGTCAGCTACACAAATGGGCGTACCTGTACGTCCCTTTGAATTTGCCGCCGTGCCATCGCGTGCGCGCCGCCGGCGGCACTCGCGCGCACCGGCCGGGAGCTCCATGAGTAGGATCGCGGATACCCGCGATCGTCTCATGGAGAGGAAGAACGGGGAGATGCTAATGTAAACAAGCATCTTCCCGTTCTGCCTAGTGACAGTGTCACCGATCATAGCTCCCTGTGATCGGGAGCTATGATTAGTGATGTGTCACAGCTAGCCCATCCCCTCTACAGTTAGAACACATCCCTAGGACACACTTAACCCCTACAGCGCCACCTAGTGTTAACCCCTTCACTGCCAGTCACATTTACACAGTAATCAATGCAATTTTAATCGCACTGATCGCTGTATAAATGTCGCGCCAAAATTGTCACCCAAAATCGCGCCAAAATTGTCTGACGTGTCCGCCATAATGTCGCAGTCACGATAAAAATCGCTGATCGCCACCATTACTAGTAAAAAAAAATATCAATAAAAGTGCCATAAAACTATTCCCTATTTTGTAGACGCTATAACTTTTGCGCAAACCAATCAATAAACGCTTATTGCGATTTTTTTTACCAAAAATATGTAGAAGAATACGTATTGGCCTAAACTGAGGAAAAAAAAATGTTTTTTTAATATATTTTTGGGTGATATTTATTATAGCAAAAAGCAAAAAATATTGCTTTTTTTTCAAAATCGTCGCTCTTTTTTTGTTTATAGCGCAAAAAATAAAAACAGCAAAATAAAATACCACCAAAAGAATGCTCTATTTGTGGGAAAAAAAAGAAGTCAATTTTGTGTGGGAGCCACGTCGCACGACCGCGCAATTGTCAGTTAAAGCGACGCAGTGCCGAATCGCAAAAAAACGCTCTGGTCTTTGGCCAGCAAAATGGTCCGGGGCTTAAGTGGTTATCAATATCAATGTAGGACCCTGGGCAAAAAAAAATTTTTGGGTCCCCCCTCCTCCATGCAATTTTGCTCTCCACCTGCTTTGAGACATACAATTAAAAGCAGCTAGACTCCAAATCAGTTTACTGAATCAGATCAGACAGCGATTGCGATTGGTTGCCAGAGGTTACAGTGTATCATTACCACTCACTGACTGGTTGCTAGAGGTTACAGCACATAATTTCTGCTTGTTGAGTGATTGCTAGAGATTACTGTACATCAATACTGCTCACTGATTGGTTGCTATACTGTAAGTTACTGCACATCATTACTACTTACTGATTGGTTGCTAGAGGTTACAGCACATCATCTCCTCACTGCCTGCACAACATGGACTGGGGAGGTGAGGGGGCCCATTGATAGACAGAAAACTCCTAGGGACCCTAGGACTCCTGGGCTCAGTAACAGTGCTGGGGGAGGGGAGGGTGTGATCAATTGCAATGCTGATTTTTTTTATACTGACTACCAATATAAAGAGGAGTTTCAACACTGGCCACCAATGTAATAGGGGTTTACACTGACCACTAATATAATAGAAGCATTCAAAGTAACCACCAATGTAAGGAGGGATTTACACTGACCACTAATGTAGGGGGACATTCATACTGGCCACTAGTGTGAATGAAAGGATTCTACACCAAGCACCAATGTAATGAGAAGATTTACACTGACCACCAATGTAACTAAGACATTTAGCCTGCGTTCACATTTGTGTGTGTTGGGAAAGCATGCAAAATTGCTTTCCTGACACCACAGAAATGCGCTACCCTTTAGCAGATACACAGCAGTGCCATTAATTGTTAATGACACCCTCACGCATCTGCTGACATGTTCCTTGGCACCGTGTGATTTTGGAAAAGTGTTTGGGAGTTTCTTCCGCATTTGTAGCACATAGAGCAGCCCATTGAAATGAATGGGCTGCCCTACACATGATCTACATCTTTATCCACCCTGTCAGTACACCTTTGCATCCTTAAACCCATGCTAACCTCTGCACCCCAAACCTCCCCCATCCTCTCCACTACCCCTTCCCTTTAACTCTACCTGCCTCCTCTGCTCATCTTTGCACCCACCCTACTTATCTCCATACATCCCCCTCCTTGCTGACCTGTGCACCCCAAACTGTAATTCCTTCTCTGCCTACCTCTGCACATCCCACACTACCCCCCCCCCCCCCCCACACACACACACACACACACACACACTAATTTGCTTACTTTTGCAGAACAGGCCGATGATAGGCTTAATGACCACAGTTGTAGGCAGGACTTTCAAGAATGCCCATTTACAGTGGCTTGCGAAAGTATTCGGCCCCCTTGAACTTTTCAACCTTTTGCCACATTTCAGGCTTCAAACATAAAGATATAAAATTTTTATTTTTTGTGAAGAATCACCAACAAGTGGGACACAATTGTGAAGTGGAACGAAATCTTTTGGATTTTTGAAACTTTTTTAACTAATAAAAAAATGAAAAGTGGGGCGTGCAAAATTATTCGGCCCCCTTGCGTTAATACTTTGTAGAGCCACCTTTTGCTGCGATTACAGCTGCAAGTCGCTTGGGGTATGTCTCTATCAGTTTTGCACATCGAGAGACTGAAATTCTTGCCCATTCTTCCTTGCAAAACAGCTCAAGCTCAGTGAGGTTGGATGGAGAGCGTTTGTGAATAGCAGTTTTCAGCTCTTTCCACAGATTCTCGATTGGATTCAGGTCTGGACTTTTGCTGGCCATACACTATACGAAAAATCGGCCGAAAAATCGTTCGTATGGACACTTCGTTCGTTTTTCGGCAAGTTAGTGGGTACAAATCGATAATCGTTTGTGACGTTTTTGTGGAAAAAAAACGAACGGCATGTTTGGAAAATTTCTGCCGAACGTACGATAAATTGCAAGGTTAATGTGTTTCCCGTCCGAACTGCCTGCACTAGGTATATGTAAAAAAACGAACACAAAATTATTTATTCATGTCCACTGAACAGATTATCGGTCATTATATGATGGCATGATCGTTTGCGGTCACGGTCGAACGTTCGTTTTTCGAAAAGGGGTTCGGCCGATTTTCTGTATAGTGTATGGCCAGCATTTGACTTGGCCATTCTAACACCTGGATACGTTTATTTGTGAACCATTCCTTTGTAGATTTTGCTGTATGTTTGGGATCATTGTCTTGTTGGAAGATAAATCTCCGTCCCAGTTTCAGGTCTTTTGCAGACTCCAACAGGTTTTCATCCAGAATGGTCCTGTATTTGGCTGCATCCATCTTCCCCTCAATTTTAACCATCTTCCCTGTCCCTGCTGAAGAAAAGCAGGCCCAAACCATGATGCTGCCACCACCATGTTTGACAGTGGGGATGGTGTGTTGAGTGTGATGAGCTGTGTTTTTTTTACGCCAAACATATCGTTTTGCATTGTGGCCAAAAAGTTCGATTTTGGTTTCATCAGACCAGAGCACCTTCTTCCACATGTTTGGTGTGTCTCCCAGGTGGCTTGTGGCAAACTTTAGACGAGACTTTTTATGGATATCTTTGAGAAATGGCTTTCTTCTTGCCACTCTTCCATAAAGGCCAGATTTGTGCAGTGTACGACTGATTGTTGTCCTATGGACAGACTCTCCCACCTCAGCTGTAGTTCTCTGCAGTTCATCCAGAGTGATCATGGGCCTCTTGGCTGCATCTCTTATCAGTCTTCTCCTTGTCTGAGCTGAAAGTTTAGAGGGACAGCCAGGTCTTGGTAGATTTGCAGTGGTCTGATACTCCTTCCATTTCAAAATGATCGCTTGCACAGTGCTCCTTGGGATGTTTAAAGCTTGGGAAATCTTTTTGTATCCAAATCCGGCTTTAAACTTCTCCACAACAGTATTACGGACCTGCCTGGTGTGTTCCTTGGTCTTCATGATGCTCTCTGCGCTTTCAACAGAACCCTGAGACTATCACAGAGCAGGTGCATTTATACAGAGACTTGATTACACACAGGTGGATTCTATTTATCACCATCAGTCATTTAGGACAACATTGGATCATTCAGAGATCCTCGCTGAACTTCTGGAGTGAGTTTAATGCACTGAAAGTAAAGGGGCCGAATAATTTTGCACGCACCACTTTTCAGTTTTTTAATTGCTAAAAAAGTTTAAAATATCCAATAGATTTCGTTCCACTTCACAATTGTGTCCCACTTGTTGGTGATTCTTCACAAAAAATTAAAATTTTATATCTTTATGTTTGAAGCCTGAAATGTGGCAAAAGGTTGAAAAGTTCAAGGGGGCCGAATACTTTCGCAAGCCACTGTACCTCCCCAGTGGGCAGCATTCAGTATAGGTGATGGTGGATATGACCTCAGGGGGGCAAGATATATGTATGAATACCGCCTCTATTTACATGTGAATGCTGCTGGTCTGTCGCTATTTACATATCAATGTCGGTATTTACATATAAACACAGGGTCTGCAGGTGAGTCATCTGTACACAACAATAGGGCAGAGCTGGGCAGCATTAGTAACAGAACTTCACACTGAGATATCAGGACACAGCATGGGAATAAAACCTCAAGGGACAAGGGAATTTAAACTGGGATAGTTGCCAAGTATGAGGCAGCTGCTTTGGGCCCCACAACAATGACAGGGCCCAGGGCAGCTGCCCCTTTTGCCCTGCCTTAAAGACGGCCCTGGTGATTTTACTGTTAAATCTGTGGGGGACAGATGTTTTTACTATGTGGGAACATGTGTGTGGGGACACGTGTTTTGGGGACATGTGTGTTTTACATTGTGTACATGTTTTACATGTGTGTGTTTTACATTGTGTACATGTGTGTTTTACATTTGTGTTTTACACTGGTGATCAGTAAGTAAAAAGCTGTAAAAAACAGCACATACTCACTGATCCCCAGCCGTGTGCAGCGATCCGCTCTCCTCTCCTCACCGACAACTTCTGTGTGAGGAGAGGAGAGCCGATTGCCTAGCAACCAGCTCTCTGTTTACATTCCATGATGGCCTGGATTGGACACGGCCGTCATGTGATCAGGAGGGCCAATCACAGAGCCCTCCTGCCGATCAGAGATGCGCCGTGTCCGGGTGACACGAGCGCATCGGGATCGCGCTGCTGCGCGGGCATGCGCGCGTGCGAACCGCCTCTTTCTGAGGGGCGTCCCTGAATGTCCACTCAGAAGGAGAGAGCGCTCACCCAGCCGTTTATGTGCAGTGGTCGGGTGGGAAGTGGTTAAATAGATGAGCACCAATCTCTGGCCACATACAGAGCTGTATACTGTACACTAGCGGCTTTACTCTACATATAGTATACACAGCGGCTTTAAAAAGGTGAGCACCAGACTCCTTAACATTGTGAGTGTGCACATTCTTTTCTTTTACCTTAAAACTTTTGCAACACAGAGGTACAGTACAGTAGTCCTACTACTGTACAGTACTGTAAAGTATTAATATGCGCTTCCCTATACACGTCATAACTGAGCCAATCATTCTTCTTTCTCTTTCTGGATGCAGGATTGTGGGTAATCGTCTCCCGGTCTCACTTGGCATGCCTCATCAACAATGACCCCAAGTAAGAAACAAAAGGTAGAAAAGGAAGGTGTTAAGGGGGTGATTACAGTGGAAATAAAACGAAAATCATCGAGAAGCATGAACAAGGTATCCGAGTGGCCGACATTGCAAGATTTTATAATAAGGCTACTTCCACAATTTGCACAATATTGAAGAAGAAAGAAGAATTAAGGAGGCTAGATGCAGCAAAAGGAGTCACAAGAGTATCAAAGCAATGGCCATGTCTTCTGGAAGATGTAGAAAAGTTGCTTCTTGTCTGGATAAATGAGAAGCAACTAGCAGGTGATACTGTGTCTGAGAACATTATCTGTGAGAAGGCAAAGGCCTTGTACGCCAACCTTGTAAGTAAACTGCCAGGTGCGTCGCAAGAAAACAAAGAATTTTTTAAGGCAAGCAGGGGATGGTTTGATAACTTTAAGAGGAGAAGTGGCATCCATAGTGTTGTGAGGCATGGAGAGGCTACAAGTTCTGACACTAAGGCAGCTGAGGCATTCATTACCGAGTTCCAAAAGCTCATGGATTCTGAGTGTTACCTGCCGCAACAAGTTTTTAACTGCGTGAGACAGAGCTTTTTTGGAAAAAAATGCCAAAGAAGACCTACATTACAGAGAATGCAATGCCTGGTCACAAGCCCATCAAAGACCGTCCCACCCTCTTGTTTTGTGCTAATGCAAGCGAGGATTTCAAAATCAAGCCCCTGCTCATGTATTATTCCGAGAATCCACGAGCCTTCAAGAAATACAAGGTGCAGAAGAGCCAGATAAACGTTATGTGGAGGTCCAACAGCAAGGCTTGGGTCACTCGTATCTTGTTCGTTGAGTGGATCAATGAGGTCTTACATATCTAGGTCCTACAGTGAAGAAATATCTTTTAGAAAATAATCTGCCACTCAAAGTCTTGCAGCTAATGGATAATGCTTCTGCTCATCCTCCAGGCCTTCAGGACGTCTTACCGGAGGAGTTTGCATTCATTAAGGTCAAGTTCCTTCCTCCCAATACCACTCCACTAATCCAGCCCATCGATCAGCAGCTCATTTCCAACTTTAAAAAGCTTTACACCAAAGCGCTATTTCAGTTATGCTTCGAGGTTTCTGAATGAACAAACCTTAGCCTCCGAGAGTTTTGGAAAAATAATTTCCACATCGTGAGCTGCCTTAAGATCATCGATAAAGCCTGGGATGGTGTAGTATGGGTCTATATTCCTATATAACTTTAGTTATTGAATTGCAAGAAACTTAGAAATAGTTTTATAAGTAATCACTTCTATCTATATACAACATGTTTAATGCATGAGACATCTGCTTCATTATGCTATGGGAAGTTGGGAACCTTTGACCTTTTCTTTTCATCAGTTGTAGCTATTGTTTTCCCTACCATATAAAAATGATTGGGAGGCCAGTCCTGAGTTTGAGGTTTGATTCAGGACTGAAGAGAAAGTCTGAATCAAGTTGACTGTCGTCTCCAGGTATCTCATTTCTAATGAGATTGTGACTCCCCTGGATTGAATATGCTGTATTTATCCTGTATCGTATCATCTTTAATACATCTTTAATCAAAGCTAAGTAAATCCCCTTTATTACATTACTTGTGTGTTGTGTGTTTTAATAATTGTACTTATTTCCACAAATCTGAAGGGTAAATATATGAATGAACCTGTCAATAAATGAATAAATGTAACACAGAATTTAATCCCTTATTACAGATGGGGTCACCAAGAGAACCCTCAATTCTGCTTGGAGAAAACTGTGGTCTGATTGTATTCTTGGACATGACATTGAGGGGTTTGCTCAGGAAAAGGAGCCGCAAGTTGTTGATTAAATTGTGTCCTTGGGGCAGACTATGGGACTGGAGGTGAATGAGGACGACATTAAAGGGTTGGTGGACAAACATGCCCAGGAGCTGACCACCGACAAACTGATGTATCTGCATTGCGAGCAGCAGCAAGAGGTTATGGAGGAGATCTCGTTTGAAGATGAGGATAAAATGGCAGAGGAATCCATCACTTCAAATGAGATTAGGGAGATGTGTAAAATGGGGGAAACAGTGCAAAATCTGTTTAACGACAATGCAATGTCACATTTCCGCCAAATTCTCAAAAGGAGACAAAAGCAAGTGTCATTGGATAGGTTCCTTGTTAAAGTTAGTGAAAGACGTCCTGCACAATAACCACCCTCCTCCTCTCCTCTCCTCTCTCTCATCTCCCTCACACCAGCCACACTTTTTTTCAAAGGCAAAGTGCAGGTTAATTACTGTTGTTTAATTTTTACAGTACACGTTATACTGTACAGTACTGTATTTTCAAGTGCAGTTTCATTTGTTTTATGTTTACAGTACATTTTATACTGTATTTTGTTTTGCCGTAATAATTTTTATATGAATAAATGGTTGTGGAACGAATCATCTGAGTTTCCATTATTTGCTATGGGGAAATTTTGCTTTGATATAAGAGTGCTTTGGATTACAAGCATGCTTCTGGAACGAATTATGCTCGCAAACCAAGGTATTACTGTATATCTATAGGCATTTGGAATTATTTTGACCCAGCTTTATACACGAGAGGAATTGGTTTGGACGCCCTGCATCTTGTGCTACGGTGTGTGAATCATTATAATAATTAAAAATCTTTGCTCTCTTTGCTCCTTAAAGTGGAGTTCCACCCACTTTTACAACTCTTCAGCATCCCTCACTAAACTGTGCACTGTAAACGAATTGGATATTTTTTTATTTTTTTTCTCAGCGCTTACTGTATATCTGCTGCATTCATTTTTCACTTCCTCCTCCCTGGCCGCGGCCCATCGCATCATTTTCTGTTTGCAATGCCTTCTGGGAAGGGGCGGCAACTTCCTCTGAAACTGCCGTTGCTATGGAAACCTGACCTGAAACCTATTACACTGCTTGTGCTGCACTGAGCATGTGCGAGATCTGCAAGGTTGAGATCCAGGAAGAAATACAGTCTGGCTTCAGATGCCCACACTTAAGATGGCCACGGCCTGCTGTAAGTTTATAAAATAACAAACTACTGCTATAAACTAACAAAACAGACCTTAGTTTACAGACTAACTTTACTAGAATACATTAAGCTTGTGTATTTTAGGGGTATTTTTATTTAAAAAGTATAATTTCGGCCGGAACACCACTTTAATTATATACAAGACTGTATTCCATGACATCAATGACTTTTGCATCAGACTGTGGACTTGTGCGCCCCCTGGTGTATTTTTCCCACATTCGCCGGCACAGACTTGTACTGGTGGGTCTTTACATTTCGCCACGTCCTGGGTAAGATTACCTGCAGTTCCACACCTGTATTACATATTTTACCATACCCATGAATGTTATCATTATTTCCTTTTTTTCTTCTGCTTACACAATTAAAGTTGATGCTTGCTCTATAATTTATAATAAGCTTCTCAAAAAGCGGAAGTTCGTCCACGAAACATGGCGAGCGCTCGATGCACAGATGTTATATGACAACTTGGAAGTGTTTGCCCTTCAGTGTCACTGCACCTGTGACTTTATAGAGTCAGTGAGTGTCTCATAATGACACATCTCGTTGTGCTTATTTTTATATGTATGTCTGTTTTAAATTATGAATTTTTGTAATAAATTCATTTTTTTTTTAATACCTACTCTGTCTATGTCAAGCCTTTGTATGGTACCATGAAAGTACATGATAGCCTCAGCCGAACATCCTTTCCTTATAAGTAAAAGAAAATCCCATATTTTGGGTTGTCACCAGAACAGGAATTAGAGGGGAAATCTTCCAATGAGGACACTAGTTTTGGTGACACCCAGTGATTATGTCACTTTGGGGGATTTCTCTCACTTTTTTGGCTATGGGACAGGAAGTGAAGGGAAATCCCCCCAATAGGGACACAGGTGGCAAAGAAAACCTGACAGGGGTATAACCCTCCCTTACTCTATTGTAAATGGAAAAAAAAATGTTTGTTCTATTTGAACTTATATCTGGTATGCGGGGGATGGTTTGGACTCAGTCTAAAAGATGGTGCAGCATATCACACATGGGGCTATTGGGGGGGGGGGTGTAGTGTCTGCCCTCAGATAGTCATTTTGAGGGTAATTTGAACCATTTCACTGCTGTACTTTTTTTTTTTTTTGCACATATGCTAATTGCTGATTTCTGCTCTCCCAGCATTCCATAGTTTGTGAAGTGATGAAGGCCCCAGTCACACCTCTGACATACACCTGGATGGCAAACACCCATCTTTTCTTTTTTTGCCCAACAAGCATACAGCAGCCCATTGATTTCAGTGCGCTGCCCTATGCGGGACAAACGTGGCAAAGTAGCTCATGGCGCATTCTGGTTTGTTTTATTTCCCACGCATTTTGCCACATTTGTTGTATTGGCTTCTCACGTTTGGGGTGACATTTACAATAAATAGCACTACAAGCCCGAAGCACATTTTTTTTGCATGTTCCGGGATTGTGTAGAAATGTGCATTTCTGTGCGCATTACCAAAACGCGGAGATGTGAACAGAGACTAACTGATATGGTGGAAAGTTGTAACAGCGGCATGCGGTGTCATGCCATATTTCCATTTTTCCCCTTTGTTCCCTGTTCCAATTTTTCCTTTTTCCCCAAGTATGGGGCATGAATGATTGTACATACAGAGCAGGAGATCTATGGATGGGGGGAAAGCATGTTCAGTAGATCAATAGAGCATATGACTGGAAGCAGGTCCAAGACATGGGGGGAAGAGGGTCACATGACTTGGGCGCTATGCTCAGGGGCAGGGCACAGGTGACAGCTGCAGACTCTCTCTCCTAGCACCTCCCTCACAACACTACATCATACTCCTCCGCCCTGCTCCTACCTATTTTGCTCCACCCACTCCTCAGTCTGAATTTTCCTATCTTCTTCCATACACCGAGAGATTAGATGAGTCTCCTTCTACATAAAGTCCCTGGCTCCACCTCCTGCACTGGCTGATAGGTTCATATAGCCTTCACTAACATGGCGGACCGCCCCCACAAGTATTGGTCCAGTGAGCAGCAGTCACTGGTTGCTAGGGATGCCGGCATCCCTACCAACCAATGACTTCCCATTGACAACGTCAACCTGTGACGAAACGCGTCTGGGAGGGACGTTCTGACGTCACCACGTTTGCCCTGTTGTGGACGGGAGCTATCTGAGTGCCGGCCGGCATCGCTGTTTCTTTCGTTTTTAAATGTAAGTGTTTTACTTTTGAATAAACTGGATTTTGTTGCGATATGACACTATTGGCTGCTTCTCCTTTCTGGATACTTTTCGATCGGAGCTTGTGAGGAATCTGCTGGGACGTGATCGCGGTGACGCCACCACCATTTCGTTTTTGGCTCCTCTTAACTGGTCTTCTGGTGAGCAGGAATCCCTTCAATTCTGGTCAGGATTTCATTCTGGGTTTACTTGGGCTATTAGCCTACCGGTGTTATACCTTCACAAGTTTACCATCTGGTAAGCGGCCCCCCATATCTGAGCACCGGGTGTTTACCTATACCTTCCTTTGGATCTGTACTCGCCTCCTTTATAATTTTTTCTGGTAATTAGATACAGATACAGTTTTTGTTTTTAAGACATCACATTTCTTTGCATGTTGCATGTCACTTCCCCCCCCTTTTTTGACTCCACGCCCCTGGTTTGTCACACATTTGGGGGTCTCACGATCCTCTAAATGTTTTTTTGTATGAGCACTCCTATTTAGGGAATTACACATATTTTTGTCAGTATTACGCTATGTTCTTTGTATGTTTTTTTACACCTATGTGGATTCGGTCCGCTATGTAAGTCTGTTTGGATCCTACCCCTCTTGGAGCACACTGAAAGGCCCAGGCTGGGTTTAAAGCCACCTGCTGAACCTCGCTTACGTTCTGGTAAGCAGAATATCCCATAAGTTTGTCCTCTATTCACCATTTAGGAGGATCTATTATGCCATGTGGACTTAATTGAAGCGTTTTCACCTATATTGATTGGACTCATTTTTAGCGCGGTTTGTTTTTGTTTTTATTTTTGTTTTGTGGGCCCCACTTCCAACCGCAGCTCATTGAACTTTGCTTAATTCATTTCATTTATTTAGGGTGTCATTGTATCCATATTCATTTATATTATTGGTTTACACATTTTATTGGTTTTCTAAGCGCAATTTTGTTTTATTGTCAATGACTTCACATGCCTGTTGTGTGCCCTGCAGCACATTTCTCCTGCCAGCTCCCACCTCCTGTAATAGGGATCCATCAGATCTAGTAAGAGGCTACTCTCTTTTCATGTGGATGGAACACTTTGTTGTTTTTCTTAAACACTGGTAGCCACAGAGTTAAATAACATTTTCACTTGCCACACCCTTTATTAAGTGCTTTTTTTTTTTATGGACTTGAACTTTTTCAATTCAACCTAATTTTTTTACACGGTGGAATTTCTTGCAATTTTTTGCACATTTTGAATAATGCATTTGTTATGACATCTGTCATTTGCATGATTAGGTTGCTATCATATTGTTCACACACACACATAATTTATGTTTGAACACTTAGGTAGATATCTTGTTTATTCACTTTATTTTGTTCATTATCACTATTTAAAGGAACAGCGCACCATTAGCCATTTCTATTACACTAGCTCCCACCTCCTGCCTGCCAGGCTATAAGGACTTCTCCTACAGATACACTGAGCTCTGTGATGGGGCAACTGATCTATGCGTGCACTATGATAGGGAGTGTAAAAGGAAAATAGTCGCGCTAATTGGAAAAATATTGAATTACGCAAGCAAAATCACAGGTTGATATAAGTGCAAAAGGCAATGTGCATAAAACCATATGCCCTGAATGCATATTGAATAAATATAAATAATATCACTCTATATAAGACAACAATATAGTTGAAGAAAGTGTGCATATAAATTCAAATAGTGCAAATAAGTGTAATGATTAAACTAAAATAATCATTAAGTGCAAAGTCCACATGAAATGTGTAAAAGGTTAGACAAAATGGATCATTAAGTGCAAAGTCCACATATGGTGAATGTAGAGTCAAATTCCTCAATGTGAGGAGAAATAAATGGAAAAAACAAGTTGAAAGATGATTCCGCCACCGCCAAGAGGGTAAAGGGTGGATGTATCCTTGGAGTGCACACCACAAAAAAATATGGAAGCGCCTTCAGCAGTGACAGCCGTTTTCAGGTAAGTCTGTCATAATGTGCTAGTATGCAATGCACATTATGACCTAAACTTCTGGTACCTATTTTTTTTGTATAAATATTTTTATAAAGGTTTTCAAGAAAAAGAAAGTGTACAAACATTCAGATAGCATATATTCCATTGCTTATACATGTGATTGTAAGAACATAGGTACAATGTTACATAGTTAGTAAGGTTGAATAAAGACACCAGTCCATCCAGTTCAACCTGAGTGAGTTTGGGTGCATGTCTACAATTGTCCCTATCCTTGTACATTGTGTCTGTTTAAGATGCTCATCTATTATATTATTATTTAATTAGGGTATGCATATAGTGCTGTCAATTTACACAGCCCATACATTGCACACTCACATCGGTCCCCAACTCACATTCATATACTAGGACCAATTTTTGGACAGCAGTCAATTAACCTACCAGCATGTCTTTGGAGTGTGGGAGGAAACCGAAGTAGACGGAGGAAACCCACACAGGCACAAGGAGAACATGCAAACTCCAGGCAGGTAGTGTCATGGTTGGGATTCGAACCAGCGACCCTTTTTACTGCTAGGCAAGAGTGCTACCCACTACACCACTGTGCCGCCCACTGATGTTGAACTTGATCAGTGTAATTGCTAAAGTGGAGTTCCACCCAAAAATAGAACTTCTGCTTTAAGTGAAGGTGACCCCCTGAAATGCCACATTTGGCATATCCTTTTTTTGGGGGGGAGCAGGTACCCAGTTTTAAAGGGCACCAAGCTCCCACTTCCTCCTCTGGCTCCGCAGAGCCAGAAGAAAGTTCACCTCTCCCCCCTCCTTCCCTGCAATCTTCTGGGACATGTCACAGGTCCCAGAAGATTGCCCGGCCATTCACAGCGCGCAGCCGGGTGCCCACAGTTAGAATGCTGGCGCTGTGGAGAGGAGGGGGAGAGGAGCGAGGCTTTGTGCGCCCGCATCGCTGGACCGTGGGACAGGTGAGTGTCCGATTGTTAAAAATCAGCAGCTACACTTTTTGTAGCTGCTGACTTTTAAATGGGTGGAACTCTGCTTTAACCACTTGCTGACCAGTCGCTGTCATTATACTGCGGCAGGTCGGCATGTTCCCGCGAGCCGTCGTAGCTGTACGTTGGCTTGTTTAAGTGGGATAGCAGGCGCGTGCGTGGGGTGTCGATGCTCGTGGCCAACGGTCGCGATGACCCCTGGCCACGAGTGATTGTGGGCGCAAGAGGCAGAACAGGGACGTGTGTGTAAACACACAAATCTCTGTTCTGTGAGGAGAGACAGATCATGAGTTCCTAATAGCTTGGAACCACGATTTGTTATCCCCTCTAGTCAGTCCCCTCCCCCTACAGTTAGAACACACAGTCAGGGAACACAGTTAACCCCTTGATCGCCCCCTAGTGTTAACACCTTCCCTGCCAGTGACATTTATAAAGTAATCAGTGAATTTTTATAGCACTAATCGCTGTATAATTGTCAATCGTCCCAAAAATGTGTTAAAAGTGTCCGATGTGTCCGCCATAATGTTGCAGTCCTGATAAAAATCGCAGATCGCTGCCATTAATAGTAAAAAAAAAAAAAAAAAATAACAAAAATGACATAAATCTATCCCCTATTTTGTAGACGCTATAACTTTTGCGCGAACCAATCAATATACACTTGTTGAGATTTTTATTACCAAAAATATGTAGAAGAATACATACCGGCCTAAACTGAGAAAAAAATTTGCTTTTTTTAAAAAAAACTCGGGGATATTTATTATAGCAAAATGTACAAAATATTGTGTTTTTTTCAAAATTGTCGCTTTTTTTTGTTTATAGCGCAAAAAATAAAAACCGCAGAGATGGTCAAATACTACCAAAAGAAAGCTCTATTTGTGGGGAAAAAAAGGACGTCAATTTTGTTTGGGAACAACGTTGCACGACCGCGCAATTGTCAGTTAAAGCGACGCAGTGCTGAATCGCAAAAAATGCTCTGGTCATTGAGCACCCAAATCTTCCGGGCTGAAGTGGTTAAAGAACATTTAGAGCCGGACCAGGAACAGAATGGAACAATGGGTAAGTGGAGCTCTGTGGCAGTCTGTTGGAGATGCCAGACATGCCTCCAGTCCACCCGAACACCTCCATTGGGCACAAACTGTGAACTGGTGGGGGCATATCCATTCAGCTTTCACTCTTCCATCCATTCCGTACTCCTATTTACATTCGTCAGAGAATAAGAAGTACTTTCGTATCATAAGGACAGCAAATTATAAACTATAAGACTGGTGCCTACTTATTTTTATGCGGTTTACTACCGCTTTACACAATCATTTTTGTGTATTCATTCTTTATGGTCTATATAACTGCATAGTTGCCAACAGTCCCGATTTTCCCGGGACAATCCCGATTTTGGGACCCTTGTCCCGATTTAATTTTGTCCCGGGTGTTTTCCCGAATTTTTGGGGTTTGTCCCGAGAAAATCGTGAGTGTTTTTGTAAAAAACGGCAACGGCTCCACAAAAATGGCCGCCGTTGCCTCCACGAGTCAGTCACAATGTTCCCCTTGTGTTCAGTGCAGGGGAGAGGGGCAGCCAATCCGCTTCTCTCTTCAGTGTACAAATAGAAAATTCTATTGTACACTGAAGCCTATTGGTTGGAGGGATTGGCAACCCCTCCCCGCTCTACACTGCACACAAGGAAGACGTGATCAGCCTCCACTGCCATCACCCTCCAAACCCCCCCCCCCCCCCCGTGTGTCCAACGGAGCTCAGGGAATAGTGGGAGTGACGGGGGGGAAGAAGGGAGGCTTTCATCTGGCTGTACAGGAGTTGTCTGACACTGTGAGTAGTGGCCTGTCAGTGTAGTGGGGGAGAGGAGAGATAGGGGGGGTGTACTCAGTGTATGGGAGGCTTGGAGCTTTCCCTGCAGTACACTTCTCAAAGGCTGAGGTCCAGCATGGATGGACCGGGGCTCCGCTGGCTGGGGACATTGATGGTCCTGGCTCCCCTCTTGCACACCATGTCACCACCATACCTGCACCCCCTCCCCCCATGTTACCACCATACCTGATTCCCCCCTCCCCCCTCTGTGTCACCACCATACCTGATTCCCCCCTCCCCCCCTGTGTCACCAACATACCTGCACCCCCCTCTCCCCCCCTGTGTCACCAACATACCTGCACCCCCCTCTCCCCCCTGTGTCACCACCATACCTGCACCCCCCTCTCCCCCCGTGTCACCACCATACCTGATTCCCCCCTCCCCCCCTGTGTCACCAACATACCTGATTCCCCCCTCCCCCCCTGTGTCACCAACATACCTGCACCCCCCTCTCCCCCCTGTGTCACCACCATACCTGCACCCCCCTCTCCCCCCCGTGTCACCACCATACCTGATTCCCCCCTCCCCCCCTGTGTCACCAACATACCTGCACCCCCCTCTCCCCTGTGTCACCAACATACCTGCACCCCCCTCTCCCCCCCTGTGTCACCAACATACCTGCACCCCCCTCTCCCCCCTGTGTCAACAACATACCTGCACCCCCCTCTCCCCCCTGTGTCACCAACATACCTGCACCCCCCTCTCCCCCCTGTGTCACCAACATACCTGCACCCCCCTCTCCCCCCTGTGTTACCACCATACCTGATTCCCCCCTCCCCCCTGTGTCACCAACATACCTGCACCCCCCTCTCCCCCCTGTGTCACCACCATACCTGATTCCCCCCTCCCCCCTGTGTCACCAACATACCTGCACCCCCCTCTCCCCTGTGTCACCAACATACCTGCACCCCCCTCTCCCCCCCTGTGTCACCAACATACCTGCACCCCCCTCTCCCCCCCTGTGTCACCACCATACCTGATTCCCCCCTCCCCCCCTGTGTCACCAACATACCTGCACCTCCCTCTCCCCTGTGTCACCAACATACCTGCACCCCCCTCTCCCCCCTGTGTCACCAACATACCTGCACCCCCCTCTCCCCCCCTGTGTCACCAACATACCTGCACCCCCCTCTCCCCCCTGTGTCACCAACATACCTGCACCCCCCTCTCCCCCCCGTGTCACCACCATACCTGATTCCCCCCTCCCCCCCTGTGTCACCACCATACCTGCACCCCCCTCTCCCCCCCCGTGTCACCACCATACCTGATTCCCCCCTCCCCCCCTGTGTCACCAACATACCTGCACCCCCTCTCCCCCCCTGTGTCACCAACATACCTGCACCCCCCTCTCCCCCCCTGTGTCACCAACATACCTGATTCCCCCCTCCCCCCCTGTGTCACCAACATACCTGCACCCCCTTCTCCCCCCTCTGCTGGGGGCACCTTATGTAAGGACAGACTCTGCTGGGGGAACCTGATGGCATCTGGTGGCAGGCGACGTGGCAGGTGACACGCTCAGGGGTCCCACTGATTCTGCATTATGGTGAGTTGAATGATTTCATTATTTATATTACAATGTAATAATAGTAATAATGTGCTTCAATCATCCTGACACCATAACAACCATGGTGTCGGGATGATTGAAGCGTTAACACCAGGTGTTTGGAGTATCTTTATCTGCTGATTGTTAAACTCTGGAATACACATTGCTATTATGGTGTAGGATCTGGGTCTGCTTTCCCTCCATCCCTCTACCCCCCTTTCCCTCTGCATGCCTCATTCACCTCAGACTCTAACCACACCCATTTAGCCACGCCCATGTAAGCCACGCCCACTATTTCACGTAAACCACGCCCATTTTTTGCGCGGCGCGCTTTGCGCGCCGCATTTTTTATTTTTAATATGCCACGCCTACTAACGCATGTCACGCCCCCTAATTATAGGCTGACTCCGCCTACAGCAAAAAAAAGTGTCCCTAATTTTTTTTTCCCAATGTTGGCAACTATGTAACTGATAGGAAGTGACAAGAACGAGTCCTTTCCCATTACACTTCTTTAAAGTGTCCCTCTCCTTCTGATGTGTAATGAAGTCAGAGGACCAGGGTAAGAATAGGAATCACCTACAGAGCTTTTTATAAAGAAATCTCAGAAATATCATCCCCCTCTCTCCATTCCATGCTACACCCCAGTGACCCCACCCTCCCTCAGTCACCACATGACCAAGAGTCAGCTGGCGTGACGCCACTTCCTGCCACACGTTTGACGTTGGGGGTCTGTCTTGGCTTCCTGGTCAGCATAATTTCCGGTGTCTTCTGGGTCCTCATCGTCTTTGGTAGGAGTGTGATCGGGCGGCTCTTCGGGTGATATCTGTCTAGAACATCGATCAGCCCTCGCCTCCTACTCTCTACCATCATGTCTGAGTTCGATGTGTTCGGGAACGGAGTGTCCGCCGAGGAGGACCCAGCTGCCGCCTTCCTGGCCCAGCAGGAGAGTGAGATCGCCGGCATCGAGAATGACGACGGCTTCAGTATTCTGGATAGCGGGGGAGGTGCCAATGTCCCTGCACGACGGGGCTGTAGGTGAGTGTGGGGGGATGGGGATGACAGGTGGCGTCACTATGGTAGACAGGAGCGCCTCCCCCACACCTTGTCAGATATTAAGGGGCACTGGAATGCTCAGATATCACTTTATTGATGCTAACCCATCCATTGGCCTGATAGTGTGTGCTTCCAGATAAGATGACCTGTCATTAGAATCATCGGTCTGTATGAATGGTTTGTTCAAAGTGTCATTAATTCCACGAATGTATTTATAAAAGTAGGCAGAAGCTTGCAAATATTCACTTTTTTTTTTTTTTTTTTTTTCTACATTTGTAAGTAGCTGGTTGATCTTGCCTTTTCTCTTCACTGCCTAATTGTTGGTGGCAACCTTCTAACAGCTGGTTCCCCAGCTGAGCGTTGCCACCCTCCATACCCCATATGACCCTTTAATATTTTATAGGGGCTGCTAGAGCACTTCGATTGGCATGTTCCTCTGCCCCACATGATCATTGTGTCATCTAGTAGGGATTGCTTGCTCCTCCTGCAGCTTTCACAGTACAGTGGGGAGGGATCTGCAGATGTCACGTGACTGATAAAAGTTGGGGCATTTATTTTGTTATGTAATATCTATTTTTAATTTCAATGTAGGAAAAGAATTGGATCTACATGAAATTGGTAGTCATGGTTTAATAACATGTTAAAGGAGAAGTACAGCCAGAGCTTGTGTGGCTGTACTTCTCCTGTGAATCACAGGTGTGCAGTTCGTTTAGCACTCCTGTGGCCCGTTTTCAGCAGACGCTAAAGGCCGCCCTCTGCTGACGTCACAGAGTCGGTCTGGGCTTGGGCGTCATCACAACCATAGAGTTGTGATCAGTGTTGCCAACCGCCCGTATTTTTACAGGCAGCCCGTAAAAACGGGCACTTTCCCCCCCCCCGCCCGTAAATGTCCGTAGTAGCGGCAATGTGCCAGTAAAAAATAGCCGTGATCGGTCCGGAGCTTGCCGATCAGATCCTCTATTCGGCCGGCCGGCCGGGGGGGGGGGGGCGGATCTCACAGAGGCTGAGCGGCGCTGGCGCGCTTTACTGGTGGCGAGGCGAGTGATGTATTAGCACATCCCGCCACCAGGCGCGCCAACATTTAAGATCTGTAACACTAATCCTGGAGCAGCAGGTCTCGGAGGCTGAGCAGCACGCGCCGGCGGAATGGAGGGGAGCCCTGCATCCAGGACCAGGCAATCCAAAGTCTACGGGACCGGGGGAGTCTGGGACAGAGTGACAGCCCAGCCGACGGTGACAGAAGGTGATGGTGGCAGAGGGGGATGGACTGTAGCAGGTCGTGTTGGTGGCAGAGGGGGATGGACTGTAGCAGGTCGTGTTGGTGGCAGAGGGGGATGGTGGCAGAGGGGGGTGGGACTGGAGCAGGTGGTGTTGGTGGCAGAGGGGGATGGAGGCAGTCTGGCAGAGGGGGGTGGAGGCAGGGTATGATGGTGGCAGAGGGGATTGTGGCAGGGGGTGATGGTGGCAGAGGGGGTGAAGGCAGGGTATGATGGTGGCAGGGGGTGATGATGGCAGAGGGGGATGGAGCAGGTGGTGATGGTGGCAGGGGGGATGGAGCAGGTGGTGATGGTGGCAGAGGGGGATAGTGGCAGAGGGGGGTGGAGGCAGGGTGTGATGGAGGCAGTCTGGCAGAGGGGGGGTGGAGTCAGGGGGTGATGGTGGCAGAGGGGGATGGAGGCAGGGTGTGATGGTGGCAGAGGGGGGGGGGTGGAGACATGGTATGATGGTGGCAGAAGGGGATGGTGGCAGAGGGGGTGCACTGGAGCAGGTGGTGTTGGTGGCAGAGGGGGTGGAGGCAGTCTGGGCAGGGTATGATGGTGGCAGAGGGGGATGTGGCAGGGGGTGATGGTGGCAGAGGGGGATGTGGCAGGGGGTGATGGTGGCAGAGGGTGATGGTGGCAGAGGGGGATGGTGGCAGAGGGGGATGGTGGCAGAGGGGGATGGTGGCAGTCTGGCAGAGGGGGGATGGTGGCAGGGGGTGATGATGGCAGAGGGGGATGGAGGCAGGGTGTGATGGTGGCAGAGGGGGGGTGGAGACATGGTATGATCGTGGCAGAAGGGGATGGAGGCAGAGTGTGATGGAGGCAGTCTGGCAGAGGGGGGATGGTGGCAGGGGGTGATGATGGCAGAGGGGGATGGAGGCAGGGTGTGATGGTGGCAGAGGGGGGAGTGGACACATGGTATGATTGCGGCAGAGGGGGATGGTGGCAGAGGGGGATGGACTGGAGCAGGTGGGGGGATGGAGGCAGTCTGGCAGAGGGGGTGGAGGCAGGGTATGATGGTGGCAGAGGGGGATTGTGGCAGGGGGTGATGGTGGCAGAGGGGGTGAAGGCAGGGTTTGATGGTGGCAGGGGGTGATGATGGCAGAGGGGGATGGAGCAGGTGGTGATGGTGGCAGGGGGGGATGGAGCAGGTGGTGATGGTGGCAGAGGGGGATAGTGGCAGAGGGGGGTGGAGGCAGGGTGTGATGGAGGCAGTCTGGCAGAGGGGGGGTGGAGTCAGGGGGTGATGGTGGCAGAGGGGGGATGGAGGCAGGGTGTGATGGTGGCAGAGGGGGGGGGGGGGTGGAGACATGGTATGATGGTGGCAGAAGGGGATGGTGGCAGAGGGGGGTGCACTGGAGCAGGTGGTGTTGGTGGCAGAGGGGGGTGGAGGCAGTCTGGCAGGGTATGATGGTGGCAGAGGGGGATGGTGGCAGAGGGGGATGGTGGCAGAGGGGGATGGTGGCAGAGGGGGATGGTGGCAGTCTGGCAGAAGAGGGGGGATGGTGGCAGGGGGTGATGATGGCAGAGGGGGATGGAGGCAGGGTGTGATGGTGGCAGAGGGGGGGTGGAGACATGGTATGATCGTGGCAGAAGGGGATGGTGGCAGAGGGGGATGGAGGCAGAGTGTGATGGAGGCAGTCTGGCAGAGGGGGGATGGTGGCAGGGGGTGATGATGGCAGAGGGGGATGGAGGCAGGGTGTGATGGTGGCAGAGGGGGGAGTGGACACATGGTATGATTGTGGCAGAGGGGGATGGTGGCAGAGGGGGATGGACTGGAGCAGGTGGTGTTGGTGGCAGAGAGGGATGGAGGCAGTCTGGCAGGGGGTGATGGTGGCAGGGGGTGTTGGAGGCAGGGAGTAATGGTGACAGGTGATGGAGGCAGGAGGTGATTGGACTAGATAATTCCTTATTATGTCAAATAACAAAAATATGTTTTTTTACCTTAATATCTACCTTTAAATCACATTGCTATTTGCCTAGCATACCTGTTTGTAGCCTAAATACTGAAATTTACACCTAAAAATGTAATTTCTGAACTTTTGTGAAATGCCAGTAAAAACGTGGTGGTGCCAGTAAATTTTGGGTGTCGTGCCAGTAAATTTCAATCTGGTAGGTTGGCGACACTGATCGTGATCCACCCAGATCCCTGGACCGTCATTCAGCTCCACCTCTTAACGGGCCAATGAGAGTCACTTTACTGAGTGAGGATGGGCAGAGTAGAGAGCGGGTGACGGACCAATGCTGCATTCACCTAGGTGAGTATGAATCTTAAAACAGTTAATGTTCCATTCACACTTAAAGAGGAAGTAAACTGCAGGTTTAATTTTTATTTATTTTTTTTTTTATTTTTTTCCTGACCTGTTAAGTAAAAACATATGTGTTAATATGCATCGCATACTAGCACATAATGTGAAACTTACCTAAAAACTAAGCCCTCCACTGATGCGTTGTCATTGCTGGAGGCCACATTCGTCTTCACCCATCTTCCTTTCAGGTCTGCGGACTCCGGCAGTGTGACTGATCGAAGGCGTGGGTGCCGTCTGTTACGGCACCAGTCTCTGAAGAAACAGCACAGGTGGCCGTTCCTTCAGGGCGCATGCGCCGATGATGTCACTGGCTGCATATACAGCAAATATCACCTAAATGGTGCACGTTTTAGGAGATATTTACAGGTACCTATAGGTCAGCCTATCATAAGGCTTACTTTTTTGGTACAATTCATCTATGAGAGTTTACAACCACTTTAACAAATTTGCCCAGCACTGATTTACATGCGAGAACTTCAGCAATGGTTTTCAGCAATTAGCCATGAGAGAGCCCTATTGAAATGAATGGGGGGGCTACCAGTTCCCAAAGTTAGTGTTACTAAAGGTCATTGGACAGAGCATCCCCGATCCATCTCAGGTCCCCCGCCGTTGATCTTGGCTTCTCCACTTCTTCGTGTGTCTACATAGCATGCCATTTGCTATGGGGGCACATGGTGTCTGCTTGCTCCTGAGCCGTGTGTCTGTGGAGCCGCGCTCCATAGAGACACACAGCAGAGCTTAGTCTGCCCCCCTTTCTCCTTACTGCATTTCATTGACAGTTCAAGTCCCTGTGTAAAGAGGGAGAGAGGGTAGAACACAATGCTGGATCTTCTTTTTTTTTTTTTTTTTCCCTTCTCTTCCTCTTCACACAGGAAAGCATGAGGACAGAGAAAGATAAAACGATTTTTTTTTTACCTTAATGCAAGGTATGCTTTAAGCTAAAATAATGTTTTTAGATTTAGTATTACTTTAATTGTAGCCACATGCCTGTAATCGCTCATGCAGGGATCACCTGCGAGTGATTGGCCCTGGATGCAGATTGCTTGACAGCTGCTACAGCTTTATGGGGCACAGAGTGCTACTAATGTTTGGGCCAGTATCTGCCCAGAGAAAGTAAGTCTGCAATCTGGGCATTCACCCCTGGTGCATACTGTACTAAATGTAAGTACTGCTAGGTGCACCATCCAGCAGCTGTCATCTTCGCATAGAGTTGGCTGCAACTAAAGTGATGCATTTGTAGTATAAGGGGCTTGTTCACTCTATCTACATTGAGTTTTGTTCATTCATATGGGCACTCCAACTCATGAGGCGTGAAGATGCACAGAACACATGTGCGGCCAAAGGCAACCCTTTGCACAGTTGTACAGATGGGCACATCCATGTGAATGAAGCCTAACGGACGCTGTTGTTCTAGGATTTAAAGTGGTTGTAAAGCCTTAAAGTGATACTAAAGTTTATTTTTTTTGTGTTTAACCACTTGCCTACCAGGCCAATTTTGACATTTCTCTCCTACATGTAAAAATCATAATTTTTATGCTAGAAAATTACATAGAACCCCCCCAAACATTATATATGTTTTTTAGCAAAGACCCTAGAGAATACAATGGCGGTCATTGCAACTTTTTATCTCGCACAGTATTTGTGCAGAAATTTTCCGAATGCATTTTTTTGGGGGAAAAACGCATTCGAAAAATAGGCGACGCTTTAAAATTTTTTACTGGTTACATGTTTTAAGTTAAGGAAGTCTAGGACCAAAATTATTGCTCTCGCTCTAACGTTCGCGGCGATACCTCACGTGTGGTTTGAACACAGTTTTCATATGTGGGCGGTACTTACGTATGTGTTCGCTTCTGCGTGCGAGCTCACAGGGACAGGGGCGCTTTAAAATTTTTGTTTTTGTTATTGTTAATTTTACTTTATTTTAACTTGACACTTTTTTTCCCCCAAAAAATTTTTTGATCACTTTTATTCCTATTACAAGGAATGTAAACATCCCTTGTAATAGGAATAAATAGGAATATGGCATGATCGGTCCTCTTTACAGTGCGATATGGGGTCAATAAGACACCACATCTCACCTCTAGGCTGGGAAGCCTGAAATAATAATTAAAAAAAAAAAAAAAAAAAAGATCCTGGCTTCCCAGCTGAATCGGCGCCATTCGTTTGAATGCAGAGGCCGGGCGTGACGTCATAACATCGTGCTGGCCTCCGACGATCATAGAGACTCCGGCAACCATCTGGTCCACCGGAAATCTCTATGATGAACATCCGGGGACGGCGGATCCTGTGTCTGACTCACCGATTTGTAGCGGTGAGTCGGTAGAAGCACCGGAGGGCAACAGGAGGGGGGGGGACGTCCCCTCTCGCCTCCCGTAAGAACGATCAAGCGGCGGAACAGCCGCTATGATCATTCTTATGGTGCACAGAATCGCTGTCTCTAAAAGACGATATCTGGTCCCCGCTCAAAGCTGAGGACGTCATTTGGCGTACAGCGGGTGGGAAGCGGTTAAAAATAAACACATTATACTTACCTGCTCTGTGCAGTGGTTTTGCACAGAGCAGCCCAAATCCTACTCTTTTTCAGGTCCCTCTTCGGCACTCCTGCCGAGTGCCCCCACAGCAATCTGACCAAATCTGAGGCTGTGACATTCTTAATGCCGTTGTAAAAGTTCAGGGTTTTTCATCTTAATGCATTCTATGGATTAAAGTGAAAAACCCTCTGTGCTGCAGCTGCCCCCCATAGCCCCCTTTTTTCTCACCTGAACCCGATCGTTCCAGCGACGAGCATGAGCCCAGCAGGTCCAGCTGTCTCCGATCCTCGTTGGATAGATTGATAGCAGCAGGAGCCATTGGCTTCTGCTGCTGTCAATCAAATCCAGTGACACGGGGGCGAGGCTAAGTCCTGCTGTCTGTGCCCCCATGGAAGTAAGCTCTCCGTGGGGGCATTCGCCAAAGAGGAGGAGCCAGGAGGGCCACCAGGGGACCCCAGAAAAGGCGGATCGGGGCTGCTCTGTGCAAAATCCTTGCACAGTCCAGGTAAGTATAAGTGCCGGTTCACACTAGACGCGGCACGACTTGCAGGTCGCCTCACCGAGGCGACCTGCACACGACTGCCGGGGCGACTTGCAAGACGACTTCTGTATAGAAGTCTATGCAAGTCGCCCCCAAAGTAGTACAGGAACCTTTCTTCTAAGTCGGAGCGACTTGCGTCGCTCCGATTAGAACGGTTCCATTGTACAGAACGGGAGGCGACTTGTCAGGCGACTAGGTCGCCTGACAAGTCGCCCCAGTGTGAACTGGCTCTAACATGTTTGTTATTTAAAAAACAAAAAAAAACAAACCTTTAGGCCTCATGCACACTGGACATTTTTTGTCATTTTTACAGCAGCTGTTTTTGGCTGTAGACTTTTTTTTTTTTTTTTTTTTTTTCTACAGTCATTAAACTCTCCATCATGTTATCTTATGTGTCCATGCACACATAGGCTGTTATCAGCAGTTTTGGGCAGTGGCGTTTTTGAGCAGTAAAAAAACAAAACTCGTGGGTTCTGAGAGATGTTTTTCAGCTGTAAAAACGCTCTAAAGCTGATAAACACTCAAACGTCACTCACCAGCGTTTTTAACGTTTTTGATCTATTGAAAAAATGGTGGAAAACGCTAAAACACGCTATTGCATAAGCGTTGAAAAAATATGAAAAACTCACTGCAAAGCTACTGACGTTTTTATAATGTTATTTTAACGTCCAGTGTGCATGAGGCCTTACAATCGCTTTAAAGTGGTTGTATACCCTTTTTTTTTTTTTTTTTTTTTTTTTTTTTTTAAGCCTATAACAAGGCTTACCTGTAGGTAAGATGAATATCTCCTAAACCTGTATGGTTTAGGAGATATTCACTTTGCACGCACCCGCTGATGTCAGCGGCGCATGCTCTGTGAAGGTCCGGCTGAAGGCCTGGCAAACGCTGCTAGACCTTGCCGGAAAGAAACTCCTATGTGGACACGCCAAGGGTAACCTGAGCTCCCTCGGAGGTGACCGGAATCAGATGCTGACGCCTCCTTCTAAGGTATTTATTTTATAATGAGCTAGTATGCGGTACATACTAGCTCATTATGCCTTTTGCTTTACAGGGTTTAAAAAAAAAAAATAATTTTTTTAACTTTTTTTTTTTTTTTTTTTTTTGTGCGGGTATACAACTGCTTTAAGGTGCATATGAGCATTGCGCAAGGAAGTTGTAAATATTCTTATGTTGACAATAGGTCTGGTTTAATGTAGGGATCTACATTTCCCTACTATTAGAAACTAGAAGAGACCTTGTTTAGATTATGCCTAAGGCTAACTTGTCTTGGGCCTTGTCACACCCAGGCATTTGGAATGCACAGCATGATAACCCTGGTCCTTTTAATATGTAATTTATTTAAAGTGTTCATTTGTCTGGTTTCCGGTTAGGTTAATCGAGCTATTTATTAATGAACAGCTTCATAACACAAACTTATTGCAGTAAAACTAACATTTCTTCACCCAAATTTACATGTTTAGGTACTACCAAACTAAAACATTTTTACCATCCTTAATACATTAACAGCTATAATTGAATAAGGTACACTTTATAACTAGAGTGCATGAACTGGTATACCACTTCCATTTTTCTAAATGCAAGGCAACTCTAAATCAGAAAAAAATGAGGCAGAAAAAGAATTTGAGATATACACCAATCAGCCATAACATTATAATCACTGACATATAAAGTGAATAACGTTGATTATATTGTTACAATAGCACTTGAAAATGGGTGGGATAAATAGGGCAGCAAGTGAATATGTTGTCCCTGAAGTTAAGGTGTTGAAAGCAGAAAATAAAATAGGCAAGTGTAAGGATTTGACAGGGGCCAAATTGTAATGGCTACAGCTAGGTCAGAGCATCTCCAAAAATGCAGCTCTTGTGGAATGTTCCAGTACTGCTGTGGTCAGGACCTACCAAAAGTGGTCCAAAGGTGGAAAAACAGTCACAGGGTCATGAACAGCCAAGACTCATTGGTGCAAGTGAGGGCGCAGTCTGGCCTGTGTATTCTGTTCCAATAGAGGAACTACTGTAGCTCAAATTGCTGAAAAAGCTAATGCTGGCCCTGATGCACTGTGTTCTAACACCTTTCTATCGCAGTTTGCTGCATATGGGACTGTGTAGCTACAAGCCGGTCAGGATGCCCTTGCTGACCTGTATTTGTCCTTCGACAAAGTGCCTACACTGGTTACATGAGTATCAGAACTAGACATGCTGTGATAAAATGTCTGATCCATTTGGGGCCCCCATCTGACTTGCAGAACTAAGGCCGGGTTCACATAAGTGCGGCCACGGGTTCGTGCCTGAGGTCCAGTGCATGTCTGTTCACTGGTTCAGGTCCGAATTTTTGCCTGAATTCGCACATGAACGGGACCCAAACATGCACAGCACTCTTTCAATTTGCTCCATGGCCGCCCCCTCTGGACCTGTGTGAACAAGCTCCATTAACAGCCAGTCACACTCGCATGTCGTGAAAATAATGCGGGGAAACCTGCACCCAATTCACACATATGTGAACCTGGACTTAAAGGATCTGCTACTGACAACTTGGTGCCAGGTACCACAGCATATTTTCAAAGGTCCAGTGGAGTCAATGCCTGAACGGGTCTGGGGTATTTTGGCAGCGAAAGGGGGGCCTAATAATAAAAAGATAGTCAAGAAATAGATTATGTATGAAATAACTATCTTTTTCTCCACCCTCTGTGCAGCTTATTTTCAGTTTGACACATGGAGAATGAAATTTAGTCTGGTACAATTAGAAAAGTTGATTATTCCTATCCTGTTAGCGGCCTTTACAGTTCTCTGTAGTTCATTCAAATTAAAATAAAATGGTTAAAAAAACAATGCTCAATCATATATCCTGTTTGTGCTTCAAGCACTTTTTGCTTAGGAAGGAAATCTTCTGGAAATGTGCTGACACAAACAGCCAAATGAGGATAGGTATGCATGGGGCAGACGGCATGAATTTAGAGGAAGCTGATACAACACTACGGTTCTTTAAAAAGTCACTGATATTTCAATGACTCATGTTTGGTGACCATTTGAGTTCCTTGTTAATGACTGACTTTACAAGGAATTGGTCTTATTATTCATTTAACCACCTAGCACTGAGCACCAACAACGCTAGCTGTGGACCCTTTTTATTTTGTCCAGGGCCAATGGAAAGAAGACCACAGCCCCTGGCCATGTATTTTATTTTTCATTGTTTTTGCAGGATTTATATTATTATTATTTGATATAAAACAAGTGACTGACAGAGAGAGGGGGCACAACCAGGCTTTATTCATGTGTGAATGGGACCTTATAGATGGTGTGTTTGTATTTTTTGCTCCCACTGTTCCTGCTTAATGGGGACATTCAGTCCCATAATTTGCCATCATTCAGCTGACTACAAAGAAGTGTTAGATGCTTTAAAATAAAGTTGTTATTATTGGAACATCACCAGCTACCAGAAGTAGTGACAGTTCACTGTAAAGAATGTGTTGGCAGGGAGTGGGTTAATGATTTTTGTAAGGTGGTGGAATTTTTTTGCAAACTGCAGCTTAACTGTGTATCTCTGATATTGTTAACAGAGGAAATTCCGGTGGATGACAATAGAAAGCTAATGCAGCAAATATCAGAGACTTGCAAAAAGCCTAACCATAATAGGTTGTGTGACAACTTGTACTAATGACAAAGCTTTGTTTGAAACCTGATCTTTAGGTTCCAGTGGAAGGCGAAAAACCCCAGCAAAGTATGATCCAATTTGCTACAGCAGGGGAAAACATTCCTTCCTGATTCCCCGAGAGGCAATCAGATATTCCCTGGATCAACTTTACCTATAAATAAATGTTAGTATCCAGTTATATTAGGTACATTTAGGAAAGAACCCAGGCCTTTTTTAAAGCAATCTACTGAGCTGGCCAGAACCACCTCTGGAGGAGTCTGTTCCACATTTTCACAGCTATTACTGTAAAGAAACCTTTCCGTATTTGGAGTGGAAATCTCTTTTCCTCCAAGCATAAAGAGTGCCCCCTTGTCCTCTGTGATGTCCTTAAAGTGAATAACTCAACACCAAGTTTACTATATGGACCCCTTATGTATTTGTACATGTTGATCATATCCCCCCTCAATCTCATCTTCTCAAGAGAATAAATTCAGTTCCTCTAATCTATCCTCATAGCTGAGCTCCTCTTCTCATCAGTTTGGTTGCCCTTCTCTGCACTTTCCAGTTCCCCGAAATCCTTTTTGAGAACTGGTGCCCAAAACTGAACTGCATATTCCAGATGAGGTCTTACTAATGATTTGCACAGATGCAAAATGATATTTCTCTCTGGAGTCTATACCTCTCTTAATAAAAGAAAGGACTTTGTCTCACTTTGGAAACTGCAGCTTGCCATTGCATGCTATTATTTAAAGTGGATGTAAACCGATTCATGAAATTTGACCTATGCGCATACAGTTAGGTCCATATATATATTTGGACACAGGCACACTTTTTTAGTTTTTTTTTCAGGTATTTGCCAAAACTTATTTCAGCCCATATCCATTATATACCGTAACTATAACTTGAAGTGCACACTCTCAGGTTTAATTTGAGGGTATGTATATCCAAATCGGAGGAAGGGTTTAGGAATTACAGCTCTTAAGAATAGCCACCCCCCCCCCCCCCCTTTTTTTTCAAGGGACCAAAAGCAATTGGACAATTGAATCAAAAGCTGTTCCTTGGCCTGGTGTGGGCTACTCCTTCATTATTTCTTAAACAATTAAGCAGGTTAAAAAAAGGTCTTTAGTTGATTCTAAGTGTGGTATTTGCGTTTGGAATCTATTGCTGTGAACCTACATCATATGTTCAAAGAAGCTGCCGATGCAAGTGAAACAGGCCTTTGTAAGGCTTCAAAAATGAAACAAATCCATCAGATAGCAGCAAAATTAGGAGTGGCCAAATCAACAGTTTGGTACATTTTGAGGAAAGAAGAACGCATCGGTGAGCTCAGCAACATGAAAAGGCCTGGATGTCCATGGAAGACAACAGTGGTGGATGATTGCAGGATCCTTTCTGTGGTAAAGAAAAGCCCATTCACAACATCCAGACAAGTGAGGGACTCTCTCCAGGAGGTGGACATATCTTTGTCAAAGTCTACAATCAAGAAGGAATTCATGAGAGCAAATACAGAGGGTTCATTATAAGGTGCAAACCATTCATAAGCCGAAGAATAGAAAAGCCAGATTAGGCTTTGCCAAATAGCATCTAAAAAAAGCCAGACCAGTTCTGGAAAAGCATTCTTTGGACTGATGAAACTAAGATTAATCTGTACCAGAATGGCGGGAAGAAAAGTGTGGAGAAGGCTTGGAACAGCTCATGATCCAAAGCACACAATTCCATCTGTAAAATCATTCTGGGGAATTCATTAAAGCACTACTGAGTTTTCTGGGACAATGACCCTTTCAAATAGTCTGCGCAAGATTAAAAAATCCCTACTGCCCATTTCAGTAACTATACTGACTGAGGTAAAGTCAAGTAGTTCTTAAGTGGAGCCATTAGAGCCCTTTCACACTGGGGCGGTGCGGGCACCGGTGGTAAAACGGCGCTATTTTTAGCTTTACCATCGTTTTAGCGGCGGTTTTCGGCTGCTAGCAGGGGGGTTTTACTAGCAAAGGGGGGGGTTTACCCCCCCCTGCTAGTGGCCAAGAAAGGGTTAAAACCACCGCAAAGCACTACTACATAATTTTTTTTTTTTTTTTTTTTTACATGTACAGTGGGGACGGAAAGTATTCAGACCCCCCCTAAATTTTTCACTCTTTGTTATATTGCAGCTGTTTGCTAAAATCATTTAAGTTAATTTTTTTTTCCTCAATGTACACACAGCACCCCATATTGACAGAAAAACAAAGAATTGTTGACATTTTTGCAGATTTATTAACCTCTTTGCGCCCGCGCAATAGCCGATAGACGGCTGCAACGCGGATGCTAATTGCCGGGAGGCTGTCCCTGGACGTCCTCCTGTTTACTTCCGCGATGCGCGCTCCCTTGGACACAGCCAGTCACAGATCGCTGAAAACGGCCAATTATAGCAGCAGTTTTCAGCGCGATCGGCGGTGCCAATGAGAGATGATCTCATATATAAACATATGAGATCGCCGGCTCTCCCTCCTCGCACAGAGACAGCGTGTGAGGAGGGAGGGAGAGCTAACCGCTTCCACGGATGCTTTAAAAAACAAAACAAAAAAAAGTGTCCCCACTGCCATCTGTCCCCACTGCCACCTGTCAGTGTCACATGCCATCTGTTATCAGTGTCATCAGTGCCACGTATCAGTGCCATGTGTCATCAGTGCCATGTGTCATCAGTGCCACATATTAGTGCCATCTATCATCAGTGCCGTATCAGTGCCATCTGTCATCAGTGTCACGTGTCATTGTCCTGGTGCTCCAGGGCCTTCAAAAGTGTAATGGGTAGTCAACAAGTTAGATGTGTAATTTATGCTCCTAGAACACGTGATGGTGCTCCCTGCATGTTGGGCCTCTCTGTGGCTAGGCTGTGAAAAAGTCCCACACATGTGGTATCGTAATACTCAGGAGGAGTAGCAGAATTTTGGGGCACTATTTGTGGTATACACATGCCATGTGAGAGAAATAACCTATTACAATGACCATTTTGTGGGGGGAAAAAAAATAAATAAATATCTTCATTTTGCCAAGAATTGTGGGGAAAAAATGACAACATCAAAAAGCTCACCATGCATCTTACTAAATACCTTGGATTGTCTACTTTCAAAAAATGGGTAATTTGGGGGGTATTTTGTACTTTCCTGACTTGTTCGGGTCTCAAGAAATGATAGGCCGTCAGTACATCAGGTGTGATTAATTTTTTTTATGATTTGCACCATAGATTGTAGACTCTCTAACTTTCACAAAGACCAAATAATATCCACTAATTTGGATTATTTTTTACCAAAGATATGTAGCAGTATAAATTGTGGCCAAAATATATGAAGAAAAATTAATTATGTGCAAAATTTTATCACAGAAACTAAGAAAAATGCGTGTTTTTTTTTTTTCAAAATTTTCGGTCTTTCATTTATAGCGCAAAAAATAAACCCAGAGGTGATCAAATACCACCAAAAGAAAGCTCTATTTGTATGAAAAAAAGGACAAAAAATTCATTTGGGTACAGTATTACATGACTGAGTAATTGTCATTCAAAGTGTGAGAGTGCTGAAAGCTGAAAATTGGTCTGGGCAGGAGGGGGGGTTTAGGTGCCCAGTAGGCAAGTGGTTAAAAAAGAAACTGAAATATCACATGGTCCTAAGTATTCAGACCCTTTGCTGTGACACTCATATATTTAACTCAGGTGCTGTCCATTTCTTCTGATCATCCTTGAGATGGTTCTACCCCTTCATTTGAGTCCAGCAGTGTTTGATTATACTGATTGGACTTTATTAGGAAAGCCACACACCTGTCTATGTATAAGACCTTACAGGTCACAGTGCATGTCGGAGCAAATGAGAATCATGGGGTCAAAGGAACTGCCTGAAGAGCTCAGACAGAATTGTGGCAAGGCACAGATCTGGCCAAGGTTACAAAAAAAATTCTGCTGCACTTAAGGTTCCTAAGAGCACAGTGGCCTCCATAATCCTTAAATGGAAGATGTTTGGGACAACCAGAACCCTTCCTAGAGCTGGCCGTCCGGCCAAACTGAGCAATCAGGGGGGAAAAGAGCCTTGGTGAGAGAGGTAAAGAGGACCCCAAAGATCACTGTGGCTGAGCTCCAGAGATGCAGTCGGGAGATGGGAGAAAGTTGTAGAAAGTCAACCATCACTGCAGCCCTCCACCTGTTAGGGCTTTATGGCAGAGTGGCCCGACGGAAGCCTCACCTCAGTGCAAGACACATGAAAGCCCGCATGGAGTTTGCTAAAAAAACACCTGAAGGACTCCAAGATGGTGAGAAATAAGATTCTCTGGTCTGAGACCAAGATAGAACTTTTTGGGCTTAATTCTAAGCGGTATGTGTGGAGAAAACCAGGCACTGCTCATCACCTGTCCAATACAGTCCCAACAGTGAAACATGGTGGTGGCAGCATCATGCTGTGGGGGTGTTTTACAGCTGCAGGGACAGGACGACTGGTTGCAATCGAGGGAAAGATGAATGCGGCCAAGTACAGGGATATCCTGAACGAAAACCTTCTCCTGAGTGCTCAGGACCTCAGACTGGGCCGAAGGTTTACCTTCCAACAAGACAATGACCCTAAGCACACAGCTAAAATAATGGAGTAGCTTCACAACAACTCCGTGACTGTTCTTGAATGGCCCAGCCAGAGCCCTGACTTAAACCCAATTGAGCATCTCTGGAGAGACCTAAAAATGGCTGTCCACCAACGTTTACCATCCAACCTGACAGAACTGGAGAGGATCTGCAAGGAGGAATAGCAGAGGATCCCCAAATCCAGGTGTGAAAAACTTGTTGCATCTTTCCCAAAAAGACTCATGGCTGTATTGGATCAAAAGGGTGCTTCTACTAAATACTGAGCAAAGGGTCTGACTACTTAGGACCATGTGATATTTCAGTTTTTCTTTTTTAATAAATCTGCAAAAATGTCAACAATTCTGTGTTTTTCTGTCAATATGGGGTGCTGTGTGTACATTAATGAGG
Source organism: Lithobates septentrionalis (assembly GCA_037952835.1). Taxonomy (NCBI): domain Eukaryota; kingdom Metazoa; phylum Chordata; class Amphibia; order Anura; family Ranidae; genus Lithobates; species Lithobates septentrionalis. The sequence goes on from JBBDGP010001198.1 coordinate 2,591,685, forward strand.
AAAAAAAAATGAACTTAAATGCTTTTAGCAAATGGCTGCCATATAACAGAGTGAAAAACTTTAAGGGGGTCTGAATACTTTCCGTCCCCACTGTATATCTGCTGTCTTCATCTTTATATACTGTTTAGAAAGTTCAGATCATGTTAGGAAATTTTCCCTTCCTGTTCAACACTGCAGTGAAGTCTGGGCATACAGCCAAGACAGCTGATTGGAGAAAAGGCACACACCTTCTCCTCCATAGGTAGAGACTTTCAGAGCTGATCGTGGAATAGATCAGGGCTATGCTAATCTATTTTATTGCATCCTCGCCAACAAAAACTCAGGCTGCTTTTATCATATGTGACAGAGAACTTGTCAGGAGTTATCAGGCTGATAACAGAAGAATGGAGCAGGAGACTACTACGGGACATAGTGCTTCGAAGAGATATAAGAAAACACTAGAGATGTGTGCCCAGCTCAAATTTTCATGAATCTGGTTTACATCCACTTTAAAGCATAGTTCCACCCTAAAGTGGAACTTCCGCTCATCGGATTCCTCCCCCCCCCCCTCCTGTGCCACAATTGGCACCTTTCAGGGGGGAGGAGGGTGCAGATACCTGTCTAATACAGCTATCTGCACCCACTTCCGGGCATAGATAGCTCACCCCCCCCGTTGTGTTCTGGGAAACACACAGTTCCCATAAAACAAGGAGGACCAGTAAAGAAGCGCAGCGCGTCTCGCGCATGAGAAGTAGGGAACCGGGCAGTGAAGCCGCAATGCTTCACTTCCTGATTCCCTGACCGAGAATGGCGGCGGGGGCAGCCGAGAGATGATTGATCGGCTTTGGCTGCTGACATCGCTGGACCCTGGGACAGGTAAGTGTCCATTTATTAAAAGTCAGCAGCTGCAATATTTGTAGATGCTGGTTTTTAATAGTGTTTTTTTTTTTTTTTTTTTTAAGGTGGAGCTCCGCTTTGTCTGTGTACAGAGACAGGCAAAGTGGCATATTTGCTGCCACTGCCCTCTCCCTGTCACTGGCTGTTTAGGACTCCTAGCAGCAAGTGACGGTCTAGTGGTTGGAACCTGATAGGGAAGCTGAGACACGAATTCCTCATCAGCTCTGCTTTTGTCTTGTAGTTGGCAGTGCGCAGATTCTATAGACAATAGCAGGCTAACTATTAGCGAAGGACCCACCCTTGTGCTATCAGTCACAAGGGGGTGGACCTGATGAGAAACTAGTGTCTGTGAATCCCTGCCAGGCTCAGTCTCCCTTCAAATACAAAACTCCCTATCATTGTGTTGTCTGTGTGATAGGTGCAGCAGCAGGGAGGAAGCACAGTTGCACTGAGGCCGGAGTGTCCGTGTGGACTACTACCGGAACCGTCTGCAATATATATAACCACTGGATCTCCATAATCTCATTTGAGACTTAACTGTTTTTATGGTATCCACAACGAGAATGTATAGGTATAAAGTTTAGAAATTGCGCCAACTCCTAAAAAATATATGTAGTGAAGCAGCCAACACAACAATCTGACTGTTGTAAATGTAAAGATAATATTAAAGTGTGGCGCTAACAAATAACAGAATACGTGTTATTGGTCAAATAACAGTGATATCTAAAGAGGAGGTACCACATCCTGAAGTGTGTACCTATTGTGTTAGTGATAATTTCTTTGCAGAACACCATAAAAACGAAACCAAAAAATAAACTATAAGAAATAAAAAAAAAACACTAACGACAATAAAAAGTTAGATGTGCAAAAACACATATGTGATGAATAATGTATCTTAACCTATATATCAATTAGGTATGAATAGTATACATAGGATAACATATTCCAAAATAATTCAAAAGTGCAATATAATAGGTGTACGGAGTATCACAGTGTACTGTGAGTATAACTCAACAGAAACTGTGTTCATCAGGGCAAAGCCGGGATGTGAATGCATAAGTCCATATAGAAGTGAGTATATGTGAATACTGAAAGTCCATTAATAAGTGATTGGGGTGCCCATAATTAACCCCACAACAGTCTAAAAACATGCAGTCTTAATGTAGAGTGAATAGGAGCTGTTTGAAGGGATCCTTAAATATAGATGGATTCTTCACTCATTAAGGTGGTATCAACACAAAGGAAAAAGCAAAAGAATGCCCTTACCAGACAAGGTGGACTCACAGGCCCTTGGCGGTGAGTCAAACGAGCTTGTACCGTCAAACGGTATGGTACGGCAATCCGTGTGGTGGTCTTGTGCGGAGTCTCATCAGATGTCGTCGGATGGTGTATCTCTGGGGGTGCCAAACCAGAATCAGGTGCCTCCAATATTCTCAACTATCGCTGAACCGGCATCTCAGTCCAACAAGTACCAGTAGATGATGACCCTGGATGATGCCTGGACAAAAGATGGTGCCATCTTTCTTGCCTCTTCCTCTGGTCTGGCAGCTTTTTCCTAAAGTTTTAGGAGGCGTGGTCACAGTGATGACCACGCCCCCTTATGACGGCACAGTCCCAGCATGCCCCGGGACAGTGACCTCCATAAGGGGGCAGGGTCACCGCCTATATAAGTCCATTGCGGAGCGTTCAGAGACCATTCCAGCTGGAGAGAGCGTTGTCAACATCTCTGGAAGAAAAGAAGGCAGAAGTCCGGACCACCGCTAGCAATTGAGCTGCAGAAGATAGCGGAGGAGCCGGCAGAAGATCAGGACACCGGGAGGAGACGCTGGAGAGACCCCCGAAGTCGGAAGAAGACCCCGGAGCTGCCTAATTATTTTAAAAACCTGTGTACTGTGTGTTTTTTTTTTTTTTTTTTTTTTTTTTTTTGACACTTTTTTTTTCCCTAGGTGAATGGGTAGGGGTACCATGTAACCCATACTCATTCACATAGGGTGGGGGGCCGGGATCTGGGGGCTCCCTTATTAAAGGGGGCTCCCGGATTCCGATAAGCCCCCCGCCCGCAGACCCCGACAACCAACAGCCAGGTTTGTCGGGAAGAGGCCCTTGTCCTCATCAACATGGGGACAAGGTACTTTGGGGTGGGGGGGCCCGGCAGGGTGCCCCCCATGCCCTAAAGCACCCACCCCCCCATGTTGAGGGCATGCAGCCTGGTACGGTCGAGGAGGGGGGGGGGCGTTCGCTCGTCCCCACCCCCATTCCTGACCGGGCTGCGTGCTCGGATAAGGGTCTGGTATGGATTTTGGGGGGGACCCCACGCCGATTTTTCATTTAAAACTTGGCGTGGCTTTCCCCCTCTGGATTCATACCAGACAGCTGTCAGCACTGCCTGTCGCTCATCGCGAAAGGAAAAAAAAAGTTTTCCTTTCCCGATCAGTGAGCCAGGCTTGTGCTTACAAAGTCGTACTGAAGTCGTGTCTATATTATTCAGGCACGATTTGCATGCTACTTGAGGGTTTAACATTGAGGTCTATGGAGTACAACTCGCATAGAAGTCAGACCAAAGTAGTGCAGGGACTACTTTCAAGTCGGCATATGAATGGTAGTCATTGCAAATCATGAAGAATGACTTGTCATACGATTTTGCAGTACAAAATCGTGGGACAAGTCGTATAAGTGTGAAAGGGGCCTAATAGTACATTATCTTTTGATAAAAAATCTATTTATTTTGTAAGGCACTTAAAAAATGTTACAGCAAAAAATTGTGGCACGGCCGCCTGCAGTGTGGACCGTGCTGTCCGACGTTGCAACTGACTCCTTCAGAGTAATGTCGGAGAGCACGGTCCACACTGCAGGTGGCCGTGTCACAATTTTTTGCTGTAACATTTTTTTAAGTGCCTTATAAAATAGACCATCCCTAAGCTGCTTCTATTGTTAGCTGGCTCAGCTCTTCTGCATTGAGGCATAGATCCCAACCCATACAGACAGGTGCGGGAGCGCTGCTGTCTTGAAAATAGGCTTCTGAGGCTGATCTGACCGTGCTGATATTCTACCCAGCTAGCTGCCATCGCAGGAGTGGTAGAGCATTCTTTCCAGGCTGTTTATTGATTTCTTCATGCGTGCTTACTTCTACCCAAATGTCAGTGCATTACTTTTATGTTTTATTGCTCTTACTATTTAATGTGCAATGTCAATGCACTTCCTCTTATAGATGGATATAATATGTGTGTGTATGTGTGTGTGTGTGTGTGTGTGTGTGTGTGTGTGTATATATAATGCACATTTTTAATTATCTCATACGCAGTATACCACAAAAGTGAGTACACCATTTACAATATTTTATTATATCTTTTCATGTGACAACACTGAAAATGATACTTTGCTACAATGTAAAGTAGTGAGTGTACAGCTTGTATAACAGTGTAAATTTGCTGTTCCCTCAAAATAACACAACACACAGCCATTAATGTCTAAACTGCTGGCAACAAAAGTGAGTGCCCCCTTAAGTGAAAATGTCCAACTTGGGCCCAAAGTGTCTATTTTGTGTGGCCACTATTCTTTCCAGCACTGCCTTAACCCTCTTGGGCATGGAGTTCAACAGAGCTTCACAGGTTGCCACTGGAGTCCTCTTCCATGACGACATCACGGAGCTGGTGGTTGTTGGAGACCTTGCGCTCATCTACCTTCCGTTTTGAGTATGCCCCACAGATGCTCAATAGGGTTTAGGTCTGGAGACATGCTTGGCCACTCCATCACCTTTACCCTCAGTTTCTTTAGCAAGGCAGTGGTCGTTATGTTGGAATACTGCCCTGCGGCCCAGTCTCCGAAGGGATTCGATCATGCTCTGCTTCAGTATGTCACAGTACATGTTGGCATTCATGGTTTCCTCAATGAACTGTAGCTCCTCAGTACCGGCAGCACTCATGCAGCTCCAGACCATGACACCCCCACCGCCATGCTTGACTATAGGCAAGACACACTTGTCTTTGTACTCCTCACCTGGTTGTTGCTACACACGCTTGACACCATCTGAACCAAATACATTTATCTTGGTCTCATCAGACCACAGGACATGGCTCCAGTAATCCACGTCCTTAGTCTGCTTGTCTTCAGCAAACTGTTTTGCCGGCTTTCTTGTGCAGCATCTTCAGAAGAGGCTTCCTTTTGGGACAACAGCCATGAAGACCAATTTGATGCAGCGTGCGGCCTATGGTCTGAGCACTGACAGGCTGACCCCCACCCCTTCAACTAGGGTTGTCCCGATACCACTTTTTTAGGACCGAGTACAAGTACCGATACTTTTTTTTCAAGTACTCGCCGATACCGATTACCGATACTTTTTTTAATGTCACGCGACAGTTTTTTTTTTTTTTTTTTTTGGGGGGGGGGGGGGGGGTGGGTGGGGGGGGGGGGGGCATAGTGAACGGTGTCTGTGTGTGTGTGTTTTTGTTTTGTTTTTTTTCATTTACATTTATTATTTTTTACAATTTTTTTTTTTTATTCTTTATTGCACTATGTGTGTGTTTTTTTGTTTTTTTTAATCAGCCCTGTTGGGGGGCTTTGGTGAGATATCAGGGGTCTTAACAGACCTCTGATATCTCCCCCTTGAGACAGAGAAATAGACTGAGGATAGAGATTCCCCAGTCCCTTTCTCTGCAGCGTCAGCTGCACTGAGAATGAATGGAGAGAACACAGCAGCTTCTCTCCATTCATAAACTGACACATTGTAATCACAGAAGATTACAATGTTTCAGTTATGTGAATGGACAGAGTCAGCTGACTCTCTCCATACACACAGCGGAGAGACAGCAGAACGGAGGGGACAGACGAAGAGAGAGGGGGACAACGGAAAGCCGGAACAGATGGGGACAGCGGAGGGGGACAGAGGAACGCATGGGGACAGCGGAGGGGGACAGAGGAACGCATGGGGACAGCGGAGGGGGACAGAGGAACGCATGGGGACAGCGGAGGGGGACAGAGGAACGCATGGGGACAGCGGAGGGGGACAGAGGAACGCATGGGGACAGCGGAGGGGGACAGAGGAACGCATGGGGACAGCGGAGGGGGACAGAGGAACGCATGGGGACAGCGGAGGGGGACAGAGGAACGCATGGGGACAGCGGAGGGGGACAGAGGAACGCATGGGGACAGCGGAGGGGGACAGAGGAACGGATGGGGACAGCGGAGGGGGACAGAGGAACGGAGGAGGACAGCGGAGGGGGACAGAGGAACGGAGGGGGACACAGCAATGGAGCAGGACAGCGGAGGGGGACAGAGGAACGGAGGAGGACTAAGGAGGAGGAGGTGACAGTCAGCGGTGATCGCGTGTGAGGGAATTACAAGCACCGATCACCGCTGTATGTCACTAAGCAGCTGAAAGCCGCGGGGGGAGAAGCTTGTAACTCCCCCACACGTCCATCACCGCTGACAGTCAAGGTATCGGCGGAAGCATCGGGAGCATTTGCCCGAGTACAAGTACTTGGGCAAATGCTTGGTGCCGATACCGATACTAGTATCGGTATCGGGACAACCCTACCTTCAACCTCTGCAGCTATGCTGGCAGCACTCATATATTTCTATTTCCCAAAGACAACCTCTGAATTTGACACTGATCACGTGCACTCAACTTCTTTGGTCGACCATGGTAAGGCCTGTTCTGAGTGGAACCTGTCCTGTTAAACCGCTGTATGGTCTTGGCCACTGTGCTGCAGTTTTAGGGTCTTGGCAATCTTTTATAGCCTAGGCCATCTTTATGTAGAGCAACAATTCTTTTTTTCAGATCCTCAGAGTTCTTTGCCATGAGGCGCCATGTTGAACTTCCAGTGACCAGTATGAGAGAGTGAGAGCGATAACACCTAATTTAACACACCTGCTCCCCATTCACACCTGAGACCTTGTAAAACGAGTCACATGACACCGGGGAGGAAAAATGGCTAAATGGGCCAAATTTGGACATTTTCACTTAGAGGGAGAGAGAGACTCTCTCTCTGACATATTGCAACCATCACCGACAATCATGCTAGGTCATAAACTGGACATAGTGTATATAGCAGTATTGTTTGAAATTTGAATACATTTTTAAAGCCCAGCTCAAACCAATAAAAAAAGTTTTTTGGTTTTTTTTAGCTATAGTTTTTTTTTTTTTATTATGGCCCATCCACACTGTGAATGGCAACCCAATGCATTTCAGTAAATTAAATAAATGCAATTCTTTAATATGTTGGTCAACATATCTATCTTCTAAATCTTCTTGTTTGCTGTTTTGCAGATGCTGTTATGAATGGTGACTTTTATCAGGTAAAATACATTTCTGTACTATACCTTTTTATTGATGGTGACCTATCATAGGCATTCATTAGTCAGCATTATCTACAGTGCCCTTTACATTACATTCACTGCAATATTGTACATATACATCTTTGTGCGGCTGATGTCCTTTTCATAAATGCAATAAGATATTCTGTGAACAAAGATCTTTCTCTAGTCATCTTCCAGGAAGCACACCTGAGAGATGACTGCTCCCCCTGACAGGAAACGCAATCAACAAGTGAGGTTAAAAGGCCCCTCCCTTCCCCTTGCACCTTAGTTCTTGATTGTGTTTCCCGGCAGCGAAATGTGTGTTTTTTTTTTTTTTGTTTTTTTTTTTTTTTGTTTCTTTTTTATATAGACCCCAGAAGTCGGTAGCAGATGGTGGTGTCTTTCCCATCTGCCCCGCCCGACCCGAGGCCTCGCTCTAGAGGTCGAATTCATTTCCGGTGGTGTTGCTCCAGCAAAATGGCGCCAGACAGTGTAGTGAGACGCATATAAATCCGAAGGAGCAAGGCGGGGGTCCCACGAGTCCCTCTCATGTTCCAGACCACCCACAGCAGAGTCGATTGTGACTGGAATGGAGAGAGAGGAGGATACAGCGGTGGCTGCAGCCCAGGAGGAGGCCACAGGTGGTGAGTCTTCCTCTGCTTGGCAAGTGGTGGGGTAAGGGTGGTCTTACCCACACCCCTCGTGGGGGGCAGGAGATTGATGTACAGCCTTTTAGATCTATGAGGTACTGTTTTATCTTTTATCTCCCTAGTACCCAGTGGATTTGCTCAAGGGGCCCACAGGTCTAAGCCCAAAAAAAAACCTCCCTCTTGAGCAAAAAGGTGTGGGTATCGTAATGAAATGCTCCCACAGGATCATGTGAAACCTTTTTGCTATAGATGCATCCATAAACTGCCAGGCAAGGAAACCTCAGCAGTAATGATCGACTTCCTCTCAGTACAGTCAGAGATGCTTGCTATGCTCCAAGCTCTGAAGGTGTTGATCGCATCTAAAGAAGTGCCTAGCGCTAGTGGCAGAGAGACTTTGTCTTCTAGGGACGGTACCTCCTCCTAAGGGCGTACATCTGACAGAAGCCTAAGAACCCCGCAGAGACCTCCATCCTCTCTCACATCTGGGGTAGAGGAGTTTGAGGGCCTTGGGGAGTTAGACCAAAGCTCCTTAGAGGGAGAAAATTCAGAGTCAGAAAGCCAGGACAGTGAGGTTCCCAGGCACAATAAACACCTCTTTCCCGTGGAAGAGATGGAGGAGCTACTCAGGGCAATTTACGCCTCTGAGGACATCCCGGAGCCTCCAACTCAGGTGTCAGCCCGGGATAAGATGTACAGGGGACTGGGGAAACCTCAGTCCAAAGTATTCCCAGTCCACCAGACCCTCAGGTTATTTTGAGAGAGTGGAAGGACCCAGAGAGAAAAGTCCTTAAACTCAAGACCTGGAAAAAGAGGTTTCCATTTGGAGAAGAGGAGAAACTCTTCAAGACCTCCAAATTGGATGCAGCCCTTTCACAGGTTTCGAAGAAATCCGATTTGTCCTTCGAGGACTCGGGTAACATAAAGGACCAAATGGACAGAAGGGCCAAAAGACTACTGCAAAGAGCATGGGATGCCAAATGCGGCAGCCATGGCTCCTGCTTTGGCGTCAGCCTGCGTAGCAAGGAAGGTGGATGCTTGGCTACACAGATTTTCCAGCCATGTTACTAGGGGGAATAATTCAAAGGAAGTCAGACTCTCTAGAATTAGTGAGTAAGCCTGTGGCATATTTGGCGGATGCGGCAGTAGAAACTGTTAGGACCACGGCTAAGTCGGCAACCCTCCTTAACTTTGCAAAGAGGGCCGTCTGGGTTAAGTCGTGGATAGGGGATCATGTGTCCAGGTCACGGCTCTGCGGGTTGCCCTTTGAGGGCTCCCAGCTCTTTGGGCCTGGCCTGGATCAGGTCCTTTCACGATCTGCGGAAAAGGGGAAAAATTTGCCGGTAAGGACCAGGAAAGAGAAAAGCAGGAAGCTTATTTTTATTTTATTTATTTATTTTTTTTTTTTCCGTGGGCCCCCCTAACCAGGGCCAATTCAAGGCCAAAAAGGACTCGAACAGAGGGTGGGGGGGGGCAAAGAACAGACAGAAGGGTGGTCTGCTCTTTTCCAGACCCAAATACACCAACAAGCAGTCCAAGTGATGCCAGCATCAGGGTAGGGGGGAGACTTTCTCGCTTTGTTCCACAGTGGAGGAAGATCTCTGAGAGCCCCTGTATCTTGCAGATTCTAACAGAAGGCAATTGATTGGAACTTCTCTCCCCTCCCACAGAAAACTATACTGACCCATCCACCCAAGGATCCTCTAGGAGCAGCAGGCTTGCTAGGCAACTTACAGGATCTGGCGGATCAGGAGATAATCGTCCCCATACCACCGGAACAGCTCTACCAGGGATTTTACTCCCATGTCTTTGTCGTTCAGAAGCCATCAGGGAAATTTCACCTGATAATAAACCTCCAGGAAGCTGAACAAATTTCTGCGACCAAAGAGCTTCCGGATGGAAAGCTTATACAGTGTGTGCAAACATCTGTTGAAGGATGCCTTCAGGGCTACAATAGATTTAAGGGACGCTTACCTCCATGTCCCAATTGCCCTGGAACATCAGTCCCTGGCAAGATTTGCAGTCCTCACGAGCAAAGAGATACAGCATTGGCAGTTCCGAGCACTCCCCTTTGGTTTAACTGCAAGCCCAAGGGTATTCACAAAGGTCCTGGCAGAGGCAGTGACTTACCCGCATCTTCAGGGGGTTCCCCTTATAACCCTATCTAGACGACCTTCTGATTTACGGTCCGTCTCTAGAGCAAGTAAGAGCAGATGTAGACAGTGATTCTCACTATGGAGACCTTAGGTTAGATAGTGAACCGGGAGAAGTCATCTCTAGAACCATCCTAGATAAACTTTCCTGGAAAACTTAGTGGATACAAGGACTCAACAGCTTTTTCTCCCAGAGGAATAAAGGGCAAAAGTGGTAATGGGGGTTTCCTCACTAATGGAACCTAGGGACTGCTCTCGCAGACAGGTTATGAGAGTCCTAGGATTAATGACCTCTTGCATTCCAGCAGTTCCCTGGGCACAGCTGCATTCCAGAACTGCAGTTTTTACTGCTATCCTCCTAGTCATTAAGACTGAGTCACTGGACTGGAGGGTTTCTTTCCCGGCAAGAGTAAAGGCCCCCCCCTCCCAAATTGGTGACTGGGTCAAGACAGGCTCATGTCGGGTTGTCCCTGGGCCCAGTGAAGATTGCTACCGATGTGAGTGCCTGGAGTTGGGGCGCTCACTTGGAGGACCTCTGAGCACAGGGATCCTGGACCCTGACCCAAGCAAGGGCCTCCTCCATCCACAGGAGGGAGCTCCTGGCGTTGGATCAGGCATTGAAGGCATTCAAAGGCAGGATTCAGGGACTAGAAGTCAAAGTCCTTTCAGACAACATAACAGCTGTCTCATACCTGAACTGTTAGGTTGGGACAAGGTCCAGGAAACTCCTAAAATCTGGTTTTAGAAGTTCTAGGTTGGGCCGAAGGAACCCCTCAGTCCATAGTGGCGGTCCACATAAAAGGGACCACCAATGTGGTGGCAGACTTCCTAAGCTGACGGCCCATCCATCAGGGGAAATGGGGGTTAAAGTGGATGTAAACCCAATGTCATCCTTTCTAAACTACTGCCATAGGGGTTATCTATAAGGATATACATGCCTCCTGCATGTATCTTTACCTGTCAAATGTCTCCCCTCTCTCTGTTATTAGACCCGAAAAACTGCATATTCTGTCGGTGGGTCTGTTGTCTGGAGCTCGGTGGGCGGAGTCGTGATGTCAGACTCCCCGCCCACCTCTACACTCCCCTTGTCAATATGCATTTTCTCCTGTGTATTTCTAACACTGAACTTCTGCTATGATCTCTAACATCTAGTGAAAAGACAGGTAAGTAACTACATGACTTAAGCATGCCTAATCATGCTGCGGTGTGGAACAGCCAATCCTTGCAGAGCTGCTGAAGAAAGGAGTGGGAGGGGATTAAAAAATACTGCATGTCTCTTAGGCTAGTGCACGAGATATGTAAATCACCTGTCACTCACAGCAAGGGGGAGTATTTGACAAAGTTTTTCTCAGTTTGTCAAGAATTATCTCACTGAACAATAAGAGGATTGCTCAGAGATGGATTAACTCTGTGTGGCAAGACTGGGCTCAAATGATAGGAAATCTTATACTCTACAGTATGATATATAAAAAAAAAAATTTCGGGTTTACTGTACATCCACTTTAAGCCAAAACGCGTTTCTTCAAATAAGTCAGCAGTTCCGAGTTCCGGAGATGGACCTTTTTGCTGACAGAGGGAACAGGAAGGAGTATTTTTTTTCTCTCACCAGAGAGGGGGGATCAGAGGGAGTGGATGCTCTAGCACAGGACTGGGATTGCTACCTAGCGTACGCCTTTCCCCCCCACAATTAGCATTAAGTCCTACAAAAGCTGGCCAATTGAGTGTAATCTGATCCTGATAGCCCCATGATGGCCAAAAAGGACATGGTTTCCTACTCTGAGAAAATGGTCTGTTCCCCCCTCCACAACGTCTTCTGCCCAGGCAGGATCTCCTTCTGCAAGGGGGCTGGTCCTTCCCCAGGCCTCTTAGGAAGCCGGTCATTAGAAAGATCTACTCAAAGATCTGGATGTTTTTTTTACACTGGTGCCAGGATAGAAAAATCTCTAGGACTCGGTACCAGTGGTACTTTATTTCTTGCAGGCCGGGGTGGACCAGGGGATTGCCCTGAACACCTTTTTAAAAATACAAATAGCAGCCCTGTCTGTGTTTTTGGACCAGAGGCTCACGCTAAAGGCTCTCATTAAAAGGTTTTTTTTAGTGAGGGAGAGGTTGACCCTGTAAAAAAAAGATTTCCGCTGTGGAATCTGATGCTGGTCCTGGAGGCGCTGGCGAAAGCACCTTTCGAACCAACACTAGAAATTTTGGTTACATTTCTGACGCTTAAATTAGCCTTTTTACTGGCCATCACTACAGTCAGAAGAGTAAGCGACCTGCAGGCGCGGTCAATTAAAGAGCCCTGTTTGTTGGTACTGGAGAATAGAGTGGTTCTGAGGCAAGACCCACTGTATCTTCCCAAGGTCGCCTACCAGTTTCATAGATCTCAAGATTATTTTGCCTTCTTTTTGTGAAAACTCAAAACGAGAGAGAGGAAAAATTGAATTTGCTAGGTGTTAGAAGGTGTTTACTGACTTGTGTAGATAGGGTGTAATGCCCCGTACACACAATCGGACATTCCAACAACAAAACCGTGGATTTTTTTCCGAAGGATGTTGGCTCAAACTTGTCTTGCATACACACGGTCACACAAATGTCGGAAATTCCGATCCTGAGAAAGCGGTGACGTACAACACGTATGACGAGCCGAGAAAAGAAGCTCAGTAGCCAGTGCGGCTCCTTCTGCTTGATTCTGAGCATGCGTGAGCTTTTGTGCGACGAACTTTGTGTACACACGATTGGACTTTCCGACAACAAGTGAAGTTGGCGGAAAATTTGAGAACCTGCTCTCAAACATTTTGTGGCCGGAAATTCCGACAGCAAATGTTCGATGGAGCATACACCCTGTCGGACTTTCCGACAGCAAGCTCACATTTCCTGTCGGAAAGTCCGACCGTGTGTACGCGGCATAAGACATCAGGAAGTCGAGTCACCTTTTGATTTTTATTTAGCAGCCCTAGAAAGGGAGGGCAAGCATCTAGAACTACAGTGGCTAGGTGAATCAGACAATAGGAATAGCTTATGAGCAAGGAGGGTTCCCAATATGAGCAGACCTCAGATCCCATTCCACAAGATCTCTTGCGGCCTCTTGGACAGAAAGAGCTGGAGCCTCAATAGAACAGATCTGTCAGGCAGCCACATGGGCAAAGCAGGAAACCTTTCTAAAACAGAGTGGAACTGCTATCGCCTCAGGATCTAGCGTTTTGGAAGAAAGGGCTTACAAGCCGTAGCCCCGCCCTAAGGTAGGCCTTGAACTTGTTGTCCATCTTCTCAGGTGTTCCGTCCTGGAAGATGACTAGAGAAAATTATCAGTTACACTTACCGGTAACTGCTTTTCTAGGAAATCTTCCAGGATGTCAGAACTGAGGTGCAAGGGGAAGAGAGGGGCCTTTTTAAAGTTATGTGTTGATTGTGTTTCCTGTCAGGTGGACCAGTCATCTACCAGGTGTGCCGTTCTGGAAGATTTCCTAGAAAAGTAGTTACTGGTAAAGTGTAATGCCGCGTACACACGGTCCTACTTTTCGTCTACAAAAGTCCAACGGACGCTGATGGACTAAAGCTGGCTGGTAATCCGATCGTGTGTGGGCTTCTCCGGACTTTCAACTGACTTTTTTAGCCTCAAATCCGACGTACTTTAGATTTGAAACATGTTTTAAAACTTTACTTCGTAACTACGACGGACCCCGAAATCCGCTCGTCTGTGTGCTAGTCCGACGGACAAAAAGCCACGCTAGGGCACCTATTGGCTACTGGCTATGAACTTCCTTATTTTAGTCCGGTGTACGTCATCACGTACGAATCCGTTAGACTTTTGTGTGGTCGTGTGTAGGCAAGTCCGTTCGTTAGAAAGTAGGCCGCAAGTCCGCCGCAAGTCCACCGAAAGTCTGCCGGAAGTCTGTCGGACAGGCTGTCCGACTTTTGTAGACGAAAAGTACGACCGTGTGTACGCGGCATAACTGGTAATTTTGGTGTGGGGATGCAAAGGGATGCATTCTTAGAATCTGATCTCTTTAGTAAAATTAGCATTTAGTGAGATAAGTAGATTACATCTATTACTCTTAGTGCAGACAGCTTGTTCCTAGAGTTTAAAATAGAACTAGTTTTTAGTCTTCTTAAGGTGACCACTCGGCTAGAAAGCTAGGAAAAACAGACCCTTTAGACCAGCAACGTTGTAAGCATTGTATATGTTTGCCTGTGGCAGCTGTAGTATTTCGGTGAGAGAATGTAGGTAATTGGAAAGGAAGAAGAAAAATGGGACTATAGCGGTGCTTAATCATATAATACCATAGCAATGGAAAACTGAATGAATAAAAAGTTACAAAAAGTTTATTTATAATTATCCAGAATTGATTAAGAAAGAGAGAGTCATTAAACGATATCATTCAAGATATAAAAATTCCAGGTGGTGGTTGCATTAAAAGTTTGCTGCGTGTTGAGTATTCTTACGTTATCCTGACATGTTTCGCCTCTAGGCTTCATTAGGGGATGTATGCGTCAACCATAAGCAGAAAAGACAGCTTGTAAAACACAAATGAAAAATAAATAAACATCAATCAAATAACAGAATAATTATGATGGGAATTTCAGTGTTGACAAATCCATAAAAAAAAAGCAAGGAGCCCTATTTCCCCTGAATAGATGTTATGGTGTTTGCTTCAGTGTCTAGCATGCGACTTCTGATATTTGTCCACCCTAATGCCCTTATGTGATCTTTGAAGTTACCGTAATTACCAGCAAACCTATCTGTTTAGACCTTGCTAAGAAGGTCTCATACTTCATTAACTAACTTATTTATCTTCACATCTCATTTTTCTCCCCTCCTTTTTTCATATTTTCTTTTTTTTTGGTCTCTTGATATTTAACCCAGCTTCATGGATTAGTACTGAGCCGTACCCATACGAATACAGTACAGTCTCTGAAGGAGACTGATCGCTGTTCATACTTGGTCTGAACAACAGATGTGTCTCCTCACCCCCTGACAGAATGGGGATCTGTCTGTTTACATTGACAGACCTCCGTTCTGTGTCTCTCAGCGATCGCGGGTGCCCAGCAAACATCGCGGCCGTCGGGCATGTGCATCGGCTTCGTTGTCATGCTGCGGGCCCCCTGGTGGTCTTAAAGCGGCCGACGTATACCTACGACGACTTATACTGCGGCAGCTGGTCATCTAATGCCTAAAACCCTCAAATATGTTTTCTGAAAACAGAGACCCTGGAGAATAAAATGGTGGTAGTTG
Organism: Lithobates septentrionalis; assembly: GCA_037952835.1. NCBI lineage: Eukaryota > Metazoa > Chordata > Amphibia > Anura > Ranidae > Lithobates > Lithobates septentrionalis. Next base: position 2,606,885 of record JBBDGP010001198.1, read on the forward strand.
CAATCTTTTATGTCGCATAACATATTTTTAGTAAACAAAATACACTAAAGTAGATTTTTCATTTTTGGTAGATATAAAAGATAAGGTTGCACAGAGTTAACAGATACTCAATATGTCAAGCCCTATAATTATGCGCGCCAGTGAAACGGCGACAAACTTCACTACCAAATATTGTCCATAGGTAACTCACTGCTCCCGCACCGCCCGAAAGATGCTGCCTACAGGACTTTTTCTAATGTCCTGCAAGTGTACCGCTCCCGTATGAAAGCACTCGGCTGTCACACTGGTGCTGCAGGGGAGGCGTTTTCCAAGAGGAAGTAAGCCCTCCTGAAAAAAAAAAACAAAAAAAAAACACCTTGCAAGACAAAGGCATAATGAGCTAGTATGCATAGCATACTAGCTCATTATGAATTACTTACCTGAGATCAAAGCCCCCGCATCGGTCCTCGTTCCCCTCCTCCGTCGCCGCCATGTCTCCCAGAGTGACTTCCGTGTTCGCGGACTCTGGCTGTGTGACTGGCCGGAGCCGCGATGACGTCACTCCCATGCATGCGGGCGGGAGCCGCCAGTGATGGCACGATCGCCCTCAGAAGCGGCACGCTCAGTGCTATGGCGCGCATGCGCCATGGACATTGGTACAGTCTTTTTTGCAAATATCTCCTAAACTGTGTAGGTAAAGGAGATATTGCACGCACCTACAGGTAAGCCTTAATCTAGGCTTATCTGTAGGTGAAAGTTGTCCCTGAGGATTTACAATCACTTTCAAGTGCTTTACAGGTGCTATTTTTAGCCCAAAAGCGCCTGAAAAACGCCCCAGTGTGAAAGGGGTCTTCAACAGGAATAATTGGCCTGGAATTTTTGCTCTCACTCTGGCATGCAGGGTTGTATATAACGTGTAGAACAATCGCCACAGCTGCCCTAGTGTAATTCCATTTTAATGATACAAATGCAAAATCAAACAATAGAGGATTGCACTCACAAACATGGGACTTAGATCACATGTACAGCAGGATGTATGTCTCCCTTCTTGTATAACTGGGTTGGCTCCCAAGAACGAGTGGTGATGGTATGAGAAGTCGCTGCGGACTCGTCTCGTCAGACTGTATCTGCTGTAGGGCACGCGCACGGTCCAGCTGGCGCTGCATGACGTCACTCACGGCCGGAAAGGAAGGACAAGGTGAGTGAGATGTCTCCTCTTTAGCTAACAAAAAAACGGTTGCCAAGACTACATGTTTCGGAGGCGTGGCCTCCTTCAGGTCACGCCCTTACCACCTCTAGCCTGTCTTTATATGAACCCTCCAGCCCCTCCCCCGGGACAGCCTCTCACTCGCCTTGTCCTTCCTCTTCGGCCGCGAGTGATGTCATGCAGCATCGGCTGTACCGTGCGCGTGCCCTACAGCAGACACAGCCTGACAGGATGTGGAAACAGAGTCCGCAGTGACTTCTCATACCATCACCACTCGTTCTTGGGAGCCAACCCAGGTATACAGGCCAGGAAGAGAGACCTACATCCTGCTGTACATGCGATCTAGGTCCCATGTTTGTGAGTGCAATCCTCTAGTGTTTGATTTTGCATTTGTATCATTAAAATGGAATTACACTAGGGCAGCTGTGCGCTCTCTTTTCCTTGTATATTTCAGATAAAGTCTGCCACCCAGTGGATCTTTGAGAGAGCTGCAGCACCTAAAGCAAGAGAACTTTTTCTATATAGACTGTGAACATTTGAGAGTTGGTTGTGGGGTCGGCGCTGATTGTTTTTTATGTGATTGGATGTAATGGCACTATTTCTACCCTGGGCAAGTTAACCCTTACAGCTACACGTGCATGCAGAAAAAGGCTTTGTAGCATACTCTATCAACAGCCATACAAAGGAACAGATAAAATATGCGGAGGGTGTGAAACATAAAATGGCATCAACACTGTAAACAATTTCATCAAATTTTTTTTATTTATTTTTTAAAAAGGTTGTATAAAAAATAGTAAATTGAATAGTTTGCAAATCAAAATCTGGCCCCAGGATAGAGGAATATATGACTGCAAGTGGGGGAGCGGGTACCTGTCAAAACCTGGAGCAAAAGTGGAACGTCCCCTATTGGGTGAAGTTCCGCTTTAAAGAACTCTCATAAATATTAAGATATTAAAGTGGATGTAAACCCTCTTATACCAAGTGAAGTGAACAGCCTCAGATGATACACAGAGCTGTAACAAATCTCCCTACGTAAGTTTTACATGTAAAACTGCTGTCTTCAGCTTTCTAGACTCTTTAGAAAGTGCACATCGTGTTAGAAATTTTTCTTCCTGTTTCGGCAGTGGATGTGGAGTCTGGGCATACACTGTGTGAGAGCTGATTGGAGGAAAGGCACACCCCCTCCACATAGGCAGAGGAACAAAGAAACTTGCAGAGCTGTACTGTGAATAGACAAGCTCTCTGTTTATCTAAGCACCCTCCCCAACACAGATTTCCAGCTACTTTTATCTCTTGTGTCGGAGAGCTTGTCAGAAGTTCTCATGCTGATAACAGGGGACTGGAGGCAGCAGAAAGACACAACTTAAGGCTTTGGAAAGAGATAATTAAACACTACAGATATATGTGCCCAGATCAGATTTCATGAATGGGGTTTACATCCACTTTAAATGCAGGTCCATAGATTTGTGTCTAAATACCTGAATTGGCTTCTCCAATGAACCACTCTTGAAATGTGAAGAAAATCCCTTTTTGTATTCCTTGCTTTTCAGCTTCTCTGCTCCTCCCTAGATAGAAGCCTGATTTGTGGGCATTTCTAATGTTGAACTCTAGCAGAGCCACCATCTTGTTCAGTGAGGTTGCTCATTAGCACTGCCATTTCCCTTATTCCACCCATTCATGGGAATTCTTTAGGAAATTTTGGTGTGCCCATGACATCTTAGTTGTCATTGGAGCTGCTAAAACTGATTTGTGATTGGAGACAACACAATGTTATTGCTGAAATTTTGTTTTCTCTGGAACAGGAAAGTAATGGACCAACAGATAGTTATTCAGCCATTTCCCACGCTGACCGTTTGCAAGCAGAACCAGAAAGCATCCGGAAATGGAGAGAAGAGCAAAGGAGCCGTTTAGAAGTACTTGGTGAGCATATTTTATAGCCTGAAATATTGTTTCTTCCGTTTCTCATGGTACTTCAGGAGGACAGTTGCAACAAATACAGTGCATTCATAAGGTCTGCAGACCCCCTTCTCTTTTCAATTTTTGTAGCCCAATACTACACTTCTTTTAGATGTTTTTTTTTTTTTTTTTTTTTTTTTTTCCCCCTCGAGTCTTTTTGGGTATGACGTAGCAAACTTTACACACCTGGATTGGGGGATTTTCTGCCATTCTTCTTTGCATCCTCTCAAGCTCAGTCAGGTTAAATGGGTACTGTTGAACAGCCATTTTCAGGTCTCTCCAGAGATGTTCAATAGGGTTTAAGTCAAGGTTCTGGCTGGGCCACTCGGGGACATTCAGAGTTGTCGCTAAGCCACTCCTGTGTTATGTTGGAAAGTGAACCTTTGGCCCAGTCTGAGGTCCTGAGAGCTGTGGAACAGGTTTTCATTGAGGATATCTCTGTACTTTGCACCATTCAGCATTACCCTAAAGCAAAGTTCCACCCAAAAGTGGAACTTCCGCTCATTTGTCTCCTTTCCCCCCCGGTGCCGCAATTGGCACCTTTCGGGGGGGGACGACAGGATACTGTGACATCACCGCGGGGTTCCCTCCTGCTCCTCTCCCTGTCTCCAGGCCAGTAGGAGATAGGAGCGGGCCTCGCGCATACGCAGTAGGGTTCCCCGCGTGAAGCCGTACGGCTACACTGCAGGGTACCCTTACCCGCAATGGCAGAACCCGACAGCTGATGGAAACATCAAGTAAGTGTCCTATTGTTAAAAGCCAGCAGCTGCAGTATGTGTAGCTGCTGGCTTTTGTTTCGGTGGCACACCACTTTAACTCTGACCAATCTTTCAGTCCCTGCTGCTGCAAAGCACCCTCACAGCATGACAATGCTTCACTGTCAGAATGGTATTGGGCAGGTGATGAGCGATGCCTGGTTTCCTCCAGACATAATGTTTTTAGAATTGAGGCCAAACAGTTCAATCATGATTTCACCAGACCAGAGAATCTTGTTCCTCAGTCTGAGGGTCATTCAGGTGTTTTTTTTTTTGCAAACTCCACGCAGGCTTTCATGTGTTCTTGAGGCTTCCATCTAGCCACTCTGCCATAGAGCCCAGATCCGTGGAGGGTTTCAGTGATGGCTGTTCTTCTGGAACCTTGTCCCATAGCCACACAGGATCTATGGATCTTAGTCAGAGTGAGCATTGGGTTCTTGGTCACTTTTCTTACTAAGGCTCTTCTCCCCCAATTGCTCAGTTTGACCGGTTGGCCAGCTTTTGCATCAGTCCTAGGTGTGCCAAATTTCTTCCATATTATGGAGGCCACTGTGCTCTTGGAAACCTTCAGTGCCTTGGAAACCATTTTTTTCCTTGTAGCCTTCCCCAGATCTGTGCTTTGCAATAATTCTGTCATACAGTATGCATTGTCAGCTGTGAGGCCTTTTATAGAGAGATGTGTACCTTTCCAAATCCTGTCCAATCAATTTAATTTACCAAAGGTGGACTCCAGTCAAGGTGTTGAAATTTCTTAGCCAAGACCAAGTGAAATGGAAGGCACCTGAGCTAAATTTCAAGTGTTGTTGCAAAGGGTCTGAATACTTATGCCAATGTGAGATTTAAATTTTTTCCTTTTGCATTAATTCAGACTTTTCTAACATTCTCTTTTCACTTTCTCATTTTGGGGTACTGAGTGTAGATTAAAATGGTAGTAGTCTTCTTTTTGACTTTTACCTACAGATAAGCCTTCTCTGACGTCACCGGTACATGCACTCTGAAGGGACGGCATACCTGTGCTGTCCCTTCTGTGACTCCCGCACGCATGTGTGAGAGTGATGTCATTGCATTTAGGCCAATCAGATGGCCAGAGCACTCAAACCCGAAAGGAAGACTGGGTGAAGATGGAAGCCCTGTCAGTGGAGACAGTGTCCCGCTGGAGGGCTTCATTCTAAGGTAAGCATTATGCCATTTGTCTTGCAGGGTTTAAAAAAAAAAGTGCGGTTTACTTCCGCTTTAATGAATTTAAACAACTGTATTAACAGGCGGCAAGTGAAGGGGCTCTGAATAATTTGATTGCACTGTATATGTCAGTAACCTCTAAGAAATCATTCATCCAAGTTTACCATTAACTTAGATGAAGGTGCTCATTTACTTGTTGCTGTTTTACCCATCATTATACCTATTTTCATGACGTGTTTATTACAGCCTTGACGTAAAAGCACAGTAATTGGGGCCTCCTCCTAGTCTGTATCATATCTTCTTGGGGGTTTTCCAACAAACCGAAAAAAAAAAGTGAAACTTAGAAGGGGCTTTCTCCACTTAGACAGTACTAAATAATTCATTTTAACCACTTTACCCCCTTCCTGACCAGAGCACTTTATCAACACTACATCGCTTTAACTGACAATTGTGCGGTCGTACGAAGGTGCACCCAAACCAAATTGACGTGTTTTTTTTTTTTTTCCCCCACAAATAGAGCCTTCTTTTGGTGATATTTGATCACCTCTGCGGTTTTTATTTTTTGCGCTATAAACAAAAAAAGAGCGACAATTTTGAAAAAGAGCTATATTTTTTACTATAATAAATATCCCCCAAAAATATATAAAAAAAAAAACAAATTTCTTTCTCAGTTTAGGCCGATATGTATTCTTCTACATATTTTTGGTTAAAAAAATTCGCAATAAGTGTATATTGATTGGTTTGCGCAAAAGTTATAGCATCTACAAAATAGATTTATAGCATTTTTACTATTTTTTTTTTTTTATTAGTAATGGCGGCGATCTGCGATTTTTATCATTACTACGACATTATGGCGGACGCTTTTGACACTATTTTGGGACCATTGTCATTTTATACAGCGATCAGTGCTATAAAAAGGCACTGATTATTGTATAAATGACACTGGCAGGGAAGGGGTTAAGTGTGACAGGGAGCAGTAGATCCCTGTCATGTCACTAGGCAGAACGGGGAAATGCCTTGTTTACATAGGCATCTCCCCGCTCTGCCGCTCCGTGACACGATTGCGGGACACCGGCGTGACATCGAATCCAAGGTCACGGAGTACGCAGCTCGCCCACAATGCCGCGTCTTAAAGGGGACGTACCTGTATGCCCATTTGTGGAGCTGTGCCATTGTGCAGACGTATATCGTCCTGCACTGGTCGACAAGCAGTTAATGTCTGCGGCAGTTAACCCTTTTAACCATGTGAAATGTTTCTCCAGGCCAGCACAAAATTCCAGTGCTGCTTGACGAAAATTAAAACCTGGAATAAGTATGCGTGTAAGGGCTTCTAACTTTCCTCAGATGCAAATTTGTTAAAGCATTACGGGTAGAGGCTCAGCATATCAGCCAGTCATCTAACATCTAACTCTCTCAAATATCTGTCACCATTTTCTAAATATAATGTGTTTTTTGGTTTTTTTTTTGTTTTTTTAAGAGAAGGGCAGTCGTAATGTGCCTGTGCTTTATGTTGAGTAAGTTTCCCTCAATCTGTCCTGGAATCTCAACAGGAAATCTTTAGAAAATAATTTGGTGACAACTCTAGGTTTGTGTTTCCCATCATTTTCAGGCTCGGTGATAGTAGTCGTCATTAAAAATGGAGAGGGTAAATCTACCAGCAGGCACCTATCTATGGCTATGCAAGCAATTTTCAGTCACTTTTTGTGAGGAGCTTTAGCTGTACTAGAGAACAACATCATAAATCAGGCCCCTTTCACACTGGGGCGGTGGGTACGTCGGTGGTAAAGTGGCGCTATTTTTAGCGCCGCTTTACCATCAATTTTGCGACGCTATTCGGCCGCTAGCGGGGTGCTTAAACCCCCCCCCCCCCCCCCGCTAGTGGCAGAGAAAATGTTAAAACCACTATGCCGGCGGTATAGCTGCAGTGCCACATTGATTTTAGTAGGCAGGAGCGGTGTATACACCGCTCCAAAGATGCTGCTTGAGGAGTTTTTTTTTAACGTCCTGCAAGCGCGCACCGCTCCAGTGTGAAAGCACTCAGGCTTTCACACTGGAGAGACAGGAGCGGCTCTTTGCAGGCGCTTTTTTTAGCGCTGTAGTGCCTGTAAATCGCCTCAGTGTGAAAGGGGTCTAAGCATTTAGAAACTTTTTTTTTTTTTATTTTATTTTTTTTTTTTTTTTATGGCTTCTCTGTACTTTATAATAGTCAACTTTCTTTAATTTTAGCTTTCAATAAAAGATCAAAAATGGAAAGCAAAATTTTAAAGCAAATACCTGTGTGGAAAGCCTTTGCTTTTTAAAATAAATAAATAAAAAAAGAAAATCCTGTCTTTTGGGCTGCATGGCAGTTTTAGAACAATGATGCGAAGTGGGTTAACAACCTTGCAGTGGGACTAGTTGTAAGTATAGGAGTTCAAGAAAAGCCTCAGTCTGAGAGTGTTCGTACAGTTATTTTATATCAGATTCTTTTTATGCATTGGTGGTCTAACCTTAGAGTTGTGGGGTATGGTTCCATTTAGCATTGTATCAAACTAGTCATTGTGTGACCCTAGTGGTGGCAGAGTTAGGGAGAGGTCACCCCAGAGACCACAGCCCAAGGGATGATTCACACCAGGATTGCGGCATGTGTTCCTGTGCAATTCCCGCGCGTTGCAGTTTTGCGGCCCCTTCATTTAAATGGGCTGCAAATCAGACCGGAATGCAGAAAAAGTAGTGCATGCACTATTAAAAATGTACTGCACCAAATCTCATGGTATTATGTTACCATGCAATCTGGTGCCCACAAATGCACTTGCGTTTGTGATCTGCGTTTGGGGTGCTATTAACAATACATTGGCACCCGCAGCAGATCGCAAAAAAAAAGTACGTTTGAGCATGGTGTGGGAAACTTGCATGGAGCAGCGTGCCTTTCCCACACTGCGTTCTGGTGTGAACCAGTCCTGAGTGTTTTAAAAAACCCAAGCATGATAAAACTCATTGTTATCCACCCAAACTAACCATTTGTGAATTTATACCATTTTATCTGACCACAATATGAACACGGAATCTAATTTTCTCTGGTCCAGATGCCAACTCTCGAAAGCAAGAAGGAGAGTGGAAGGAGAAAGCTGCTAAGGAGCTAGAAGAGTGGTATATAAGACAAGATGAGTTATTACAGAAGACGAAAGCAAATAATCGGTAATCATAGTTTTTATAAAATCTTATTTGTTATTAAAGCCTGCTGTAAAACTTCTTCACAAAGTGGAATTATGCTTTTTAGATTTTCAAGGTTCAGTTATATTTTATAACCTTTTATCTTTTCCCTATAATCTTTGAACCATTTTATATTTCTTTCTATGGTGCACACACCTTACTTGTTTTGTGTGGTTTAATCCAAGCTACAAATCGAATTGCCACTTTTTTTTTTGTTTTCTCTAAAACATTAAAGTTCAGTTACACCATACATGGTGAAACTGAATTGAATACTAATGAAAATTTTACAACTGTCTAATCGTTTTATCTCCCTGTAAACTTAAAATGTATTAAAATTTGAAAAATGCACTCGCAGAATAAGATTCAGGGCTAAGTTAACCTTTTATAAAAAATAAAGAAATGCACATCGTTTTTGCAGGTAAAAAAAAAAAAATTGCAATTTTTTAAGTTTGCAGCCTATAAAGCATTGCAGTCATGATCAGCAGATTGTGGGGGCAATGCCAAGATTTTGAGGACCCTAAGTACACTGCCCGTACCTCCTGATACGAGCAGGCAGTTACCGAATGGCAGGAAGAATCAATGGACTATGAGAATGCACCAGCACTCTCAAAGTTCATTGAGAACTACAAGCCAGAACTCTGAATAAATGATGCAAAGGTGTGGAACATGTTCCAAAGGTGAACTTATCCTTTAAGTAGATAAAGTTGAAACAATCAGAATGTCAAATGTATGGACTGTGTGTGTGCACCTATAGACATGCTGAGCATTTAATCAAAGTCTTGATAATGGTAGGATTCATGTTGTAATATGCAGTAGTCCTAAATACCTGAGCTGGCTTAATATAATGCCTCCAAAGACAGCAGTTTTAAGGACTTTACATTTATAAATCGTACCGAGTAGGACATTACTAAATTGTACTAACCTTACTTGAAAATCTTTACTAAAGTAATATTGAAATGTGATGTTTTTTCCCCTTTATTTTCTAAATGCACTTGAGGTTTCTGTTCACATTTCATTCCATCTAAATTTTAACCGTATTTCAGAGAAGAACTCCAGAGAAATGAAGCTTTAATCAAGCTGTGTATTTCTTAAATGATTATATTTTAAAATTCTACTAATACAATTACTGGCTTTGAAGATTGCTATTACTGTAATATGTGATGACTCTTCTTTGTACTCCAGTTAGCAGGCAGTTGGCCAGGCAGACTGCAAAACTACCCTAATGAATAGCCGTGTACACACCTGGCTTGTTAAGGGCCAAATTAAAAACTGAACATATTCCTTCATCTGCACATTCAAGGTGGATGGGTGAATTAGCCCTGCTGAGCTATTGTATTCTGACAGCAGGGAGACTGCCCCAGAATATCAGAATATCAGATCACAGATCAGAGCCAATTGAGCAGCTTTTATCCGACAGCGCAGATGAACCTTTGTTCAACCGCAGTTGCCACACCTTAATTGAAATTTGGATGGTCCCTGCTGAACCAGCTGCATTTCGATCTATGTATGGCCAGCTTTAGTGAGACAGGTCCAATTCTAATTGAGGCTAAACAAGATTAGATATTTGTAGCAGGTAAAATGGTTCACATTTTATGCATATGATTTTAGATTTTATCATTTGACTGGAGTTCTACTTTAATAACCTACATATGTCTCTGTCTTTATCTTTAATTGTGCTGGCATTATTGTTTCACGCCTGTTTTCACTAATCTTTCTCGCCAAGTTTAAGGCTGTCTTTTATATTTTCTTCTTTTCAATGCTCTCTCCTTTCTTTTCTTGCCTGCTTGCCTTCTTTTTGGACTTCTTGCTGTCTGTAGGGTGGCAGATGAAGCTTTCTACAAACAACCCTTCGCTGACATGATTGGTTATGTGTATGTTGCTTAATTACTAATTCTACTGACAGTTCATGTACATTGTTGCTTTTGTTGTAAAGCTTTGAATTCTTGTGTTTTGTCACTGGGATGCTTTCAATAATCATACTAATAGAAAAGGTATATTTGTTAATATATTTTTTTTGTAGTACAAGATTCTTAGGAACCCTTATTTACGTTTTCTTAGCTGCATGCCCTGCATAAACAAAATTGGTAATCCAGATTCTTCTAAAGGAGAACATTTTATCATGATTTGCTTAAAATGACCCTAAACAATATCCTTATTCTCCAAAAAATTCATACACGTCCACAGCTTAATGACCTTGTAATTTATTTTTCAAAAAATGTATTTACTGTGTTCTTCTGCCCCCGCCCCCCCCCCCCCCACACACTTACTTTTGTTTTGGTATGAGTAGTGCATGTTAATTGTGGTCCTTGTTCTATGCACACTACACATTCCATGGTCCATCTCAAGAGCAAACAGCAGAGGGTGGCTACGTTCCTACATACAGTGGGTTAGTGGAGAACGAATATGGCTACCCTTTGACATGAAATTGGATTGGAGCAGGGATTTGGAAATTGGAAGAAGGCAGAGAGCAATAGAAGCTACCTTTTTCAGTTAAGAATACAGACTTCTTTTCTTATCGTACATCACGGGACACGGAGCCATAGTAGTTACTATGTGGGTTATAGGCCACCTTCAGGTGATGAACACTGGCACACCCCAAGACAAGAAGTCCACTCCCTATATAACCCCTCCCACTACTGGGAGTACCTCCAGTTTTTTCGCCTGTGTCTAAGGTGTTGGTCACAAGTGAAGATGTGCTGTGCTGAGATCCACTGGAGCAATCCTTGCTGGGGCTTGCTATGCAGCCGGATCCACTCAAAGTGTCTTTTAGGCCGAATTGAATGGTACCGGGCGTTTTGCCTGTAACGCTTCTCTTTTTAGAGAGCTTGACCCCAGGATCCAGTACTTTTTGGTATTAAGGCCATAAAGTTTTACTGGCGGGGTACTATTACAGGTCCAGGATTGTGGGTTCCCTGAGGGTCCCCGGTTCCTGAAAGTTTAGCGGAACCCACCGTGAAGGGAGAAGATTGGGTCTGTTGGTTTTTACCACAGAGAACCATGCGGCAGGAATGCGACGGAGGTGAGCGGGGCTTAGCGCGGCATTGGCGTCCTCCAACGTCCAGCGCGAGAATGTACTTTTTTTTAAAAGCTCCATTTTTGCTGCTGCAAGCTGACGGAGGGACACAAGAGCAAAGAGGGGCATGAAAGAGGTTTGGTGACACAGGCATTTTACTATTGACACTATTTACTATTGCATCAGGCTGAGCATTAATAGCAGCGGCAGGGCTGGACTATTGCTCAAGCAGTGGATGCATTCTTTCTGGTAGTACCTCTGCTTTGTGCATCGGGCTATGGTCGGAAGGGGGGTAAAAACACCTCAAAAAAAGGCTATAGAAAGACTTCTGCAGCCACAAAAAAGCCTAGAACCATCTAAAAAAAAATGGCATCCTCCCTTGAAAGTGAAATGGCTGGTCAGAATGAGCCATCAGGGCCATCAGGTGTTGCAGCTACTCTTAACACTGCAGCCCCTGTATATATTACTGAAGAGGTTTTTTTCCTCAACCATTTTAGGCTTGGAACAAAAAATTGATGCATTAATCGCATCCCAGAGTGGGACTAAGTGCGACAGATCCCCTTCCATTACTAGGACCCTTAAACTGAGGAACAGGGGGTGAGAGATGATGACTTTCTTTCAGGGGACCGGGAAGAAGCTGATGACTCTTCTTGTGAAAAGTCTCAGGTTCACAATCTGAAAGATTGATGGTACAATCTCTCACTGAATTGGTCCGCTCAACATTTTTGCTGCCAGTAGCGGAGTCAGTCGATATACCTACTTCTTCTTTGGGTTCGCTGAAGCCTCCCCAAGCTATTCATGCTTTTCTTATCCATTAATTGCTAAAATAAGCTTATGTATTCTGAGGGGGAACACCCAGAAAAAGTTTTTTCCTCAAAAAAAAGTTTTCAACACTTTATCCTATGGAGGGAGAGTTTAATAAGAAATGGTGGATTCCAGCAATTGACGCTGCTATATCCTCTGAATAAAAACTTGACTTGTCCGGTAGACGATGCTCAGATGCTGAGGGATCCAACGGATAAGAAGTTGGAATTCCTATTTAAAACAATATTTCTCTGGCAGGTTCAGTGGTTCAGCCTGCGCTGGCAGCGATCGCTTTATCTTAGTCCTTAAGAGACCAGTTTAAACAGGTGCTCAAGATTATTCCTGATCAGCAGGCCCAGAATTTGTCAGGGATACCAGGGGCGTTATGTTTTACAATAGACGCTATGAGAGATTCTATTCTCCAGGCCTCACAACATATGCTTGGGCTGGTGTATGTGCGTAGAGTTCTATGGTTGAAAAATTGGTCAGCCGAAGCGCCATGCAAAAAGCTCTTGGCTAGTTTTCCATTTTGCGGTGAACGGTTGTTTGGGGATGATCTGGATAAATACATCCAAAGAATTTCTAATGGAAAATGTTACCTTTTACCAGTTAAGAAGAGGTTTAAGCGTTTTTCTTTTAAACAAGCTTCTTCTCCAGTGCCACGAGCATCAGCCTCCAGGCAGTCATGCCAAGCTCCACCGCCAAGTTAAAGAGGTAAACCTCAGGGTCAACCCCAGGGACAAAAGAGCACCTGGGGAAGGAAACCCACAAAACAAGTTACTAAAACCTCCTTATGAAGGGGCGCCCCCCGCTTGCTCGTGTGGGGGGGGAAGACTTCTGCAGTTCTCAAGGGTCTGGCAGGAACAGTGCCAAGACAAATGGGTGGCTTCCTCAATATCTCTAGGATACGAACTAGAGTTCCGAGAGTTCCCGTCTACTCGTTTTCTCAGATCAAATGTTCCCAGAGATCCTGAAAAAAAAAGTCTCTCTCTTTCTGGCTTTGGACCATCTCTTGTCTCAAAGCGTGATATCGGTGGTCCCCATGAAGGAGCAAGGGTTAGGTTTTTATTCAAACCTTTTCACTGTACCAAAACCAAACGGGGATGTCAGACCCATTTTAGATCTCAAAGATCTAAACCAGTTTTTTGAATATCCGCTTTTTTTGCATGGAGTCAATCTGATCAGTGGTCTCTATTCTACAAGGTGGAGAACTGCTAGCGTCAATCGACATCAAGGATGCTTACCTTCATGTACCTATTTTTCCCGCTCACCAGAAATATCCACGCTTCGAGATATAGAAAATCTTCATTTTGAGTTTGTAGCTCTGCCTTTCGGTCTAGCTAATGCACCTTGAGTGTTTACAAAAGTCTTGGCTCCCCCTTTTAGCCAGATTAAGGGCTCAGGGTATAACGATTCTATCTTACTTAATCTACTCTTGATAGATCAGTCAGTTGCCCGCTTAAACCAGAATTTGGTCACCACGGTCAGCTACCTGGAATACCTAGGTTGGATTCTCAACCTAGAGAAATCTTCCTTAAAACCATCAAGGAGATTGGAGTACTTGGGTCTGATCATAAATACAGCTCAGAAGAGGGTGTTTTTTTTTTTTTTTTTTTTTTTTTCCCCCCAGGCAAAGATCAGTTCCATAAGGGAACTGATTCAGATGCTCAAAGTAAAGAAGAATCCTTCTATTCGACTCTGTATGAGATTGTTGGAAAAGATGGTGGCTTCATTCAAGGCCGTTTCTTATGCTCAGTTTCATTCGAGACTGCTGCAAAACGGTATCCTATCAACTTGGAACAAGAAGGTCCAAGCTCTAGACTTCCCAATGCGTTTATCCCCAATGGTGCGTCAAAGCCTCCAGTTGGTGGTTGATAACCAAGAATCTCCAAAAAGGAAAATCCTTTCTACCAGTTACCTGGAAAGTGGTAACATGCCAGCCTTCTGGGCTGGGGAGCAGTCCTAGAAGAAGAGTCTGTCCAAGGAAGATGGTCCAAATCAGATATGACCTTGTCCATCAATATTCTAGAGATTCGGGCAGCACGCCTGGCCCTGAAGGCCTGGATGCTCAAATTACGGAATTGTCCTGTCTGGATCCAATCCAACAGTGCCACAGCAGTGGCCTATATCAATCACCAAGGGGGCACGCAAAGTCGTGCAGCCCAGAGAGGGGTGAATCCTATCCTAACCTGGGCAGAAAACATACCTTGCCTATCGGCAGGCGGACTTCTTGAATCACCAGCAGTTGTTCAAGAGAGAATGGTCTCTTCACCCCAACATTTTTCTATCAATATGTCAAAGATGGGGAATTCCGGACAAAGATCAACAACTTTGTGTCAAGGACAAAGGATCTGCTGGCATGCGGAACAGATGCCTTGGTTTTCCCGTGGGATCAGTTTTCACTGATTTATGAGTTCCCTCCTGTTCTGTTGCTTCCGCGACTTCTTCGCAGGATCAAGCAGGAAGGGAAGGTGATGATTCTTGTGGTCACGGCGTGGCCCAGGAGATCTTGGTATGCAGAGATCGTAAAGATGATGGTAAGGGACCCATGAACTCTACCACCACGGCCAGACCTCTCGCAAGGTCCGGTATTCCATCCTACCTTACAAACGCTAATTTTGAAGGTTTGGCTATTGAGACCCACATTCTGAAGGAGCGTGGGCTGTCAGGTTCAGTAGTATCTACTTTGGTTAATGCTAGGAAGCCGGCCTCCAGAGTCCATATATTATAGAGTCTGGAAGGCATATGTCTCCTGGTGTGAATCCAGGGGTTGGCACCCCAGGAAATATGTCATAGGTAAGATCCTTGCATTTCTACAGATGGGATTAGAAATTAAGCTGGCCTTGAGTTCTATCAAAGGCCAGGTGTCGGCCTTATCTGTATCTTTTCAATGACCACTTGTTTCTCACTCTCTAGTTCGTAGCTTTATTCAGGGGTAACGCAGATTAATCCTCCAGTTAGGTCACCCCTGAACCCTTGGGACTTGAATTTAGTCCTGTCGGTGTTGCAGAAACAGCCTTTTGAGCCACTACGACATATTCCCTTGGTCCTTTTGACAAGGAAATTTAGTCTTTTTGGTTGCCATATCTTCTGCAAGAAGGGTATCAGAGTTGGCTGCTCTTTCTTGTAAAGAGCCATATTTGATTATTCACAAGGATAAGGTTGTATTACGTCCTCATCCTAATTTCCTATCAAAGGTAGTGTCAGGTTTTCATTTAAACCAGGATATTGTTCTGCCTTTTTCCAGAACCTCGTTCTGCGGAAGAAAGGTCACTACATTCTCTTGTGGTGAGAGCGGTCAAGGTCTACTTGAAGGCGACTGCTCAGATTCGTGAAACAGATTTTTTTGTTTGTGTTGCCAGAAGGTCCTAAGAGGACAGGCAGCATCGAAATCTACCATTTCTAAATGGATTTGTCAAGTGATTGTTCAAGCTTATGGTTTAAAGAGGAAAATTCCTCCTTTTCATATTAAAGCGCACTCCACCAGGGCTGTTAGTACTTCCTGGGCAGTGCATCACCAAGCCTTCATGGCTCAAATCTGCAAGGCTGCAACTTGGTCTTCAGTCCATACATTTACCAGATTCTATCAAGTAGATGTAAAAGGTCATGAGGATATCGCCTTTGGACGCAGTGCACTGCAGGCAGCAGTATAAGTCCTCTAGTCTCTTGGTGCCCTACTTTTGCTGTCTCCCTCCCTTCACTTGGCATTGCTATGGGACATCCCACATAGTAACTACTATGGCTGTGTGTCCCGTGATGTACGATAAAAAATAGGATTTTTAAAACGGCTTACCTGTAAAATCTTTTTCTTTGAAGTACATCACGGGACACAGAGGCCCCCCCCCCCCTTCTTTCTGGTATACACATGTATTGCTTTGCTACAAAAACTGAGGTACTCCCAGTAGTGGGAGGGGTTATATAGGGAGTGGACTTCTTGTCTTGGGTTGTGCCAGTGTCCATCACCTGAAGGTGGCCTATAACCCACATAGTAACTACTATGGCTCTGTGTCCCGTGATGTACTTCAAAGAAAAGGATTTTACAGGTAAGCTGTTTTAAAAATCTTTTTTTAACCAGTTTAGTGTCACTTTAATTAGCAGGTTACAGCAAACCTGTCACTCCACAAAATATGCCTAGTTCCAACGCAAGGCCATTTTTATTTTATTTTTTGTATAGTTGTTTACCGAGTTTTTTGCAAAGTAGAGTACAAATACAAAATGGCGGTCTACACAAGCAGAAAAAACAGGCATCCAGACAGGTGGTAACGGTAAACACATCAGTACAGGCAAGTATGTCATATTGAAACATTTTCAGTAACGCAGTCCTAATGTCCACAAAATCCCACTATCCCAAAACCATCTGTAAATAGAACCTCTTAGTATAAACACAAGCAGGAGTGGTACAGGAACAGGTAAAGCATGTACATGTGTAATACTAAAGTTAAAGCGGAGTTCCACCCAAAAGTGGTACTTCATCTTATCTGCCCATTCCCCCCCCCCCCCGGTGCCACATTTGACACCTTTCAGGGGACAACATAGTTTTTTGACAGGTACTCTTTCCCTCTTTCCCACTTTTGAGAGACTGGGCCGTGGCGCAGTCCCTCAGAAGTTCGTCCTTCCTCCACCGCTGGGCCAATTAGCGCAGCACGCTTCGCACATGCGCAATAGGGAACCGGCTGTGTTACGGGCTCCCTGGACAGGAAAGTGTCCTTAAATAAAAAGTCAGCAGTTACAAATACTGCAACTGCTGACTTTTAATATATTTGTTCTCCCCCAGGCAGAACACAGCTTTAACACCTGTCTCTGAATAAGCATAGATCTAGTAATGGATTAGGATGGACCCATGTCTGAGGCTGGAGGCCGGATCGATAACTGGCTAATCAAGGCAAAATCAGGCTCAAAGTAAAAAATAAACAGAATAGGTAGGATAACCTTGTTAACATGAACCGACAAACCGTGTTGGAACTATAACCTCTCTACATCACTTGGCAAACAATGCACCAAAGGCTCAATCGAACCCGACACCGGTAAAGACTAAGTAAGCAATTCCACAGCAGCGGGCATAAACAAATAGAAGGGAAGATCAGGCTTTAGCTGGCACTAAGTCATATGTTCTTGACCAGGTTTTAGGGTACCATTGGAGTAAATGTTATGAAATATGTTTTGTCAGTTTCCAATGAGTAATACATGCAATCAGACAAGATGTGCAGAAACTACTGCGCTTTTGTTTTTACTAGTATTAACCCATCTCTCTCCATAATCCTCTCCTTGCCTCTCTGCCCAACACAAGGCCATTTATGACATGTATGACAAAAGCCCAGCTGTGGGCTGTCCACACCAATTACCTCTTGGCGCTTTTTTTATTCACATTGCCATAAGAATGGCAGTTGGCAGGCCAGGGATCTGAGTCTGTTTGCTGGGCTTTTTATAGCCAGGTTAAAGTGGAACTAAACCCCCCTATCCATTACAAAGCTGCCATGTGATGACATGCCTGACGAAGGAGTCCTGCGTGGCTCCGAAACATTGCACTACACCGTTCTGTGATGTGATCTTTCTTTTAATAAAAAAAACGTTTGGCTGAAATTGATGATCCTTGGTGTGCTGGCGAATATCTACATATTGCATAGGTTCTAGTATCCAGCTGGCGATCGCTACAGCACCCAATAGCCTAAAGAGCTTATTCCAGGAATGTGTGGGATTGGAATATGGACTGCAGTTATGACAATAGACATTTGATGGCTTGACCGTTTTGGTAGAGAGCACAACCAATGTGACAGTTATTCACGGCACCCCTTGAATGTAATTTGTCCTGGGAAACAGTTAAATGGTTGGGTTTAGCTCTGGGTCTCCCCAGGCACACCAAGGAAGTGTATGCAGGGTCTAACAATTAACTTCTTAAATGATATTTTGGTCTGTTTAAATATATCATTGTGATCATTTGGTAGAACTCCTATACAAGTGTAAAAAAAAAAAAACACCTTGATGCTCCCAGATATACATCTGCTGCACTGAAATTTCAAGCAGTGTCACTGTCTCTGCCCAGACCTCCCTGTGAACTGCAGAAAAGCTTTTCCCTGTGGCTTGGAGAGGAGTACTGTAGCCCTAACAAATTTCTTGTCTTAGGTTGATAACACTTGATATAGTATGGAAAGTAGCACGTTTGGCACCCAGGGACAGAAATTCAGATAACGTTTTTATATTAATATGTATCTTACAGGTTAGTAGAGGATGGGTAGGTATCCTTCCTAGTTAGGTCTAAGCCTTCTACTTGTGTAGAGCTGGTCAGCCATGTTTATTTGCCTAAAGGAAATGGAACAGGAGTAGAGTTGTCGTTTGGTGCATATTGTGAACCTGATGTTTAAAGAGCAACTGAATTCTGGAAGTTGTGCAGAAAAAGGGGGGAAAAAAAGGCAAACAAGGCTAGTCCCATATTCTGCCTGTGGTCTCCTCATAACTGATCTTTCACCATTACTGACTTACCATGCCTTGCTCTGCACTGTATCTTTGTATGGAGGCAGCCATCTTGGTAGAAGTGGGGCTTTGCTTCCTCATGTCAAAGCCAGCAAGAACCGAGAGCAGTACAGTGGTGACATCACTGAATCTCGCAACTCCCATAAAACCGTTAGAGGCAGAGCCTTAGAACTCACATGCAGATATTCAGCTATGAGGCAGTAGGCACGGGAGAACACGTGAATACTATGAAGCGTACTGCTCAGGAAAATTTAAAGACAAGAGGGTAATTTTTTTCAGAGTATGGCTTAAAGCACAGTTAAAGTGACATTAAACTCACAAGCATTACATTTTCTAAATGTGTAATCATTCTGCTTCTTAATTGTAAAAATAAAGCAGCCATATACCTTTTTGTATTTTGTGATCTGTTGTGGTCACGTGATCCTTCCCTGCTTATTCCTGACCGCAAGAATAGATTGGTAGGAGGAGCATGTAGATATCCAAACATCTAGTGAGGCAGGAACAGTGTATAGGTGGATGGCAGTTGTTCTTGCACCTATTCTTTCCAGATGACTTGAGCTGGACAGAGGAGCCTCTGCATTATGCAACCTCACTCAGCACCATCTTGGACATGCCTCTGGGCATTTTTTACATAGCCAGGAAATGTGTTTCTGGTAATAGCAATTTAAATAAAAACATAAAGTGGTACCAAACCCAGAGGAATGTGATATATTGCAGCTTACCAATTCCTTTTGATGGCTGCATTTGTCCCCCCCCCTTTACTTTGACCTGTAATCTGTCCAGTAAGTCTGATCCATTTTTTTTTTTTTTTTTTTTAACTTCCTTTACAAACCAAGCTGTCCAGAAAGTGGTAGTTAGAGGGTTGAGACAAACCATTTAACACTAAGAGGGGTGCTTACAATGATCAGCTTTTTATTTATGTAAAACCTTTTTCCCAAAAGGAAAAAAAAAAAAAGTTTGCTGTAGCTACTTAAGTGTTAGCTGGAGTTGAGTTTTAAATTGTTAGTCGCTTAGGTAAATGCATTTAAATTTACTACCATGGGTCTTGAACCTGTGCCCCTCCAGTTGTTGTGGAACTACAAGTCCCATCATGCCTCTGCCTTTGGAAATCATGCTGGTAACTGTCAGTGGCTTGCAATGCTTCATGGGACTTGTAGTTCTGCAACAGCTGGGGGGTCGAAGGTTGAGCACCCATGTAACTATTCCATCTAACACTACCCTCTCTATACAGTGCGTCTATCCATGGGTGACTCCGTAAATAGAGGAGACACCCTTAGACTGGAAGTGTGTTACTGGCTGGATCACCAGGTGAAAATAAAGGAAAAAAGTATTTAAAGTTTTAGGGTGATGCTGAAATAAAAACTCTCTTGCAGAGAATTATTACAGAAAGTGCTATACCATAAAACTCAAAAGTGGTATTGGTGTACTGAACAATAAGGCCAATGTGTTACCTTATAACGTTAAATCAGAGAACTGAAAAAAGCTGCCCAATGTCCCTTAGGCGGTATATATGCATATAGGAAAGTAGTCTTAGGCATGCAGTTGTCCAAACGTATGGCTTAGGAACTGTGTTTGTGAATAAACAACATAGAGCAAGAATCCCTTGTGTTATGTAAGTGATGCCAGATTGTAACCGGAAGGTATGATGTGATCATGATCCTTGTAACATAGAATTACATGGTTCAAAGTGTGTGTGGTTTTTTTTTTTTTTTTTTTTTTTTTTTTTTAGTGCCTAAATGCGATTTGGTATCAGCAGAGGTCTGAAATAGGGGGGGTGTAGAGAGTGAGAAACAGCACAAGGAGCCAATCTGGTTTAACCACGTCACCAGAATAAAGCGTTAAAGACAAAAAAGAATAATGGGAACAAAAAAGAGAAACAAGTGCAGATAAACCTGATGGCATATGCAAACAAACCGTAAAAGTATATACATTTATAAATGATATAGAATGAAAGGTGAGATTAAATACTGACATGTGCCAGAAGGGAAACCCAACAGACAACACTACAAGGGCTTACAGGTTAGACAAGTGTCATGCCACCTCCATGGCAATGTGTTTTCAGCTTGATGCAGCCTCGAAATATGCTTACATTAACTGATATGACTGAGGACTTAAGAATTTATCCTTTCACAGTTTGCTTGTATATGCCATCAGGTTTATAGGGTCTTTTCTGTGTTGTAGGCAATGAGGTGTGTTGTGCGATGAATATGCTGATATGAGGATGAAGCAGGATGACCGCTTCTCCTACCCCTATTTTCTGTACTGTCACAGGATAGAAATGGGGGTGAGAATTGTAAGTAAAAACAAACGAAACAGCAAATGCATGTTACAAGGAACACACTGATTGATAGGAGGAGAGAGCAGAGCAATGCACTCATTGCCTGCTGCTTTTGTTTACTGTTCGGTCCTTAGGCTAGGGTTGAAGAGGACACTGCTTTATTCCTTCTACAGTCTATATCTATAATACAGAAAATAGTGTTATCTGCCCGGCTGTACTGTGTATATCCTAGACTTGGATGGACAGAAATACAAATGCATTAAGGTAAAGCTGCTCAATTTTATGTATTTAATCTGTATTTAGCCATTTGCCTGGAGTACAGCTTTAAGATTAAGAATAAATATGCATCACAGCATGGCCAGAATGTGACTATTATTGCTAGTAAATTTAAAGGACAGGTCCAACGTTCCCCACCACTGACCCCCTTCCAAGATGAGTTCTCAAAATACGATACATCCCTTAAATCATGCTAAAGAGCAATTTCTCCCTCGTTGCTAAATGCCATTAATAAGTACATAGATGAGGCTAGGAGAGTAATAGTAGAATCTGTCCTCATCTTGAGACATGCATCAAGCAAACTGACATTCTTTATTGCCATCTCTTCCTGAGCCAACCATATACCATGGCTTGTGTTTGTGTGCAAAAATTCAGCATCTGGGAAGTTAAAGCTACATTGGGCCCCGTGCTTGCCAACCTGTGAGCACCATGGTATCTAGTACCAAATGCTGATGCAGAATCTGGGGAACTGGGAGTACAGTTTTGCTGGTTACTCTTTCATTTATGATATACGGTACCTACCCTTTAAACCAGATCAGTGACCTGTCACAGTGTACACAAGCTTTCAAAGTCAGCGTCAAGTTGTAAGTTACAGTTGTTCCCTCTTTCCATGGTACTAGAACAAGCACGTACTGAATTATCTTCTTTGGAAAATAAAATGTGCTTGTCGACGTGTATTCATATTGTCCTATTAACGTCAGATGTTTGAGTCCTTTTAAACATCTACTCATCATTTTGTTAAGGCTCAGGTTTAAGCTGTCGTGTATGATTAACACTTTGTGCTAGGCCATCTTCACTAAAGCAGATGTAGAGAATAATAACCCTAGCCTATATTAACTACCTTCTGCAATAACTGTAGTCTATTTCACCATCTGTCCAGTTGCCTAAACCACTTGCAATTTATCATGTGGGTCCTGCTAAAGTGTGACTTTCAAAGAGGAAGTAAACCCTGATGGGTTTACTTCCTCTTTGTTTCCCTGCAAAGGTAAAGCATAATGGGCTACTATGCATCGCATAGTAGCCCATTATGTGTCACTTACCTGACACAGGAGCCTGCGATGTCACCGCTGTCCCCTCTGCTACGAAGCGTCCATCTTCTTTCCGGGTATCTTGGCTCCAGCGCTGTGATTGGCTGGAGCCACAATGACGTCACTCCTGCGCATGTGCACGGGAGCCCCCACTAACGGCATATCGCCGTTAACAGCGGCATACTCAGTGCGCCTGCGCGCCGCCATTTAGTGGCTAAATGGTTAGCACTTCAGCCTGCCAGCACTGGGGTTGTCTGTTTGAATCCCAACCACGGCACTACCTGCACAGAGTTTGCATGCTCTCCCTGTTTCCCTGTGTGGGTTTTCTCTGGGTACTCAAGTTTCCTCCCACACCCCAAAGACATGGCCTGCTGTATAACTTGGCCTATGTATGTATGTATGTATGCATTTTAGGTTACATTACATTATAAGCTCCTTGAGGACAGGAACTGATGTAAATGTGCAATATATGTAAAGCACTGCCTAAATTGATAGCACTATATAAGTACTTATAATAAATAATGAGCCAATGAACCCCCTGCATGGCAGATATGTTGCCTCGACAGTTGTTAACAGAGAGAGAGCTTTAACTTTAATTCTAAAGTAAATTTTTTTTTTTTTTTTTTACCTTTTTAAGCGTCATGCACATTGGCGTTAATGCACTTTTAGCAGCATTTCTCTGCCTCTATTCAAAATCACTGGTTCCCTATGAGAGCCCATTGATTTTAAGTCGCACCAGAAGTCGGATCATGATGATCCGACTTGCGGTGGTGCGGCTTGTGCGCTGAGGAACTTGAAGGGGAACCCTCACTAAAATGAAAAAAAAAAAACTGCCGTGGGGTTCCTCCCTCAAGACCATACTAGACCCTTTGGTCTGATATGGATTTTAAGGGGAACCCCCATGCCAAAAAAAAAAAATGGTGTGGAGTCCTCAACCCCCCCCTCTCCCCCAAAGATCCATACCAGACCCTTTTCCGAGCATGCAGCCCAGGGGTGCCCAGATCCTGGCCCCCCCACCCTATGTGAATGAGTATGGGGTACATTGTACCTTTACCCATTCACCCCCAAAAAAGTGTCAAAAATAAAGTAATTTTATTAAAGGAGCTCCATCGTCCCTTCCGATTTCTTCTCCCTCAGGCGATGTCTTTATCCTCCGGTTCTTCTCCCTCTGCCTGTTCTCCCCTCTCCGCTGTCTTCTCCCTCTGTTCTTTCAACGCTGCTCCCGATGTAATGCTAGGGTCGCCGTGTGTCATTACTTATATAGCCATGGGGCGGGGCCGCCTGGCGACATCACCCAGAGGCCCCACCCCCTTGTGACATCACTGCCTCATCATGCCCCAACTTACCTAATATGTACAATTCATCTATGTAAATTTACAGCCACTTTGATGCATTCCCTGAGTCCTCTCTTGATCCAGTGCTGTCTCGGTTAGGGCTTTTCTCTCCCTTCTTTCTAGTCTCTCAGGAGACTTTGGCAGCAGCGGGAGTCATTGGCTCCTGCTTCTATCAGTCAGATCTAGGAACGCACACAGCTCAGGAGCGTCCCCACACGTGTGCCCCCATAGCACATGACTTGCTATGAGACCACATGCTGGAGATGAGCATTCGACAGCACCGGCGGGGGACTCCAGAAGATGAGGTAAGGGCCCGCTCTGTGTAATACTGTATAGAGAGAAAAAAAAAGCTGTATAATCATTTTAATAACAAACATATGGAAGAACAAGCAGGTAAAAATGTGAAGGTTATACTAAAAAAGCTGTTAAGCACTGCAATAAAAACTAAACTAGTTGCTCGCAGAAAATATACAGTATACAACTGCTTTCAAAGGACTTGGCATGTAACTTTGAGCACTGGAAAGAACAGGCTTGTGAATCTGTTTGCTTTTTTTTTTTTGGTGTGCTATGTGTATAATTAGAAACGTCGTACATTTATTTGTCTTTCAGACTGTCTTGTGTTCTTGAAAGAAAATCTTAAAAGTAAAAAAAAATCTCTTTAGACCCAGTTGATCCCAAAGACTAGAGTCTCCTTTTAGGCATATGTGTGAGCAGAACTGGTACTTTAAGAAAAGTTTCCCGATAGCATGCCAGCTGAATAAATACCATTATGCATGTCCCGCTTGCCATCAACATTAACTTCATTTTCTATATCTGACTTAAACTTTTTTCTTCTTGTTTTTTATTTCTTCTCTTCACCTTTTTAAGCACAAACATAAACCATCCTTGCTACAGCCTAGAACAGTTAAGTAAACTCTTCTCACTGCCCCCCCTTAACCCTTCTGTCCCATGGTTAGTGCTAGTGTCGTAGTGACCTGTCTGCAGTGATGTTGCCCATCCTGAGTCTAGATGTGTCACTGTCTATGCCTCACCATGAAATGCCCATCTTCATTGTAGCTCTTCAGTTTGCTTTCCTGGATTATCTCTACATGTTGCATTTCTTTTTATCTATTTGTGCTTGTTTTAACATTAAATAAAAATGGTTTGGATGCTTTTGTAAAATGAGGGCATTTTGTGTGGTGGCTTTAACTGTTAGGTTTTGTAGACTAGAATACTAGAAGCTTTTAGAATTTCCCAAAAGCTTAATGATGAGGTAAACTGCAACAAGGCTGTAAATTGGCTTTTTAGATTAGTTGATTGCAACCAGTTTTAGGTTTGTTGCTACAAGTAATGCTTGTCTGCTATACATGTCTGCTTATCTTTGTGAAAATAGTTTCTTTAGTACACTTTTTATTTCTGGCTGTGAAAGTGGGGGAAAAAAAGAAGCAAAATGAAAGGGATAAGTCTTAGTAGCCAGTTCGATTTTTGCTATCATTCTAGTGCAGCTTTGAAAATGGCTGTGCAACTCCTGAACCTATGTCATCCTCTGATAATGTCATACAGATGCTTTGTGTGTTCTAAAAGGAGCTTCACATTTAGATTCAGTTGTGCTCTATTGACTTTGGTGTTTGTATCATGACATATGCTTCAAAGAAAATTTGCATTTACAGAATTCATTTTTTTTCTTTTAAATATATAGCAACATAGTGTGCTGGGCTTTACCAATTACGTGCATTTGTCCACATCAGAATTGCATTTATCATGAAGAATGTGTCAGTTACATGGGGTATATGACTTGCCTGTTGTGGATTTGACATTAAAAGTTCCTCCCCATAGGCTTTACCTTCCCTTCCACTTTAACCTCACATAGTTATAATTGGGTAAGACACTAAAGAATTGTTTAGAGCTCTAAGACCCCTTTCACACTGAGGCGTTTTTCAGGCGCTTTTGGGCTAAAAGTAGCACCTGTAAAGCGGCTCCCCTGCAGTCTCGATGTGAGAGCCTGAGTGCTTTCACATTGAGGCGATGCGCTGGCAGGATTAAAAAAAAACTCCTGCAAGCAGCATCTTTGGAGCGGTGAAGGAGTGAGCGGTGTATACACCGCTCCTGCCCATTGAAATGAATGGGCACCGCTGCCAAACTGGTGCTTTGCGGGTCGTTGTAACCCTTTTTCGGCCGCTAGCAGGGGTTAAAAGGGCCCCGCTAGCGGCCGAAAACCCCTGTAAAAATAGCAGCGCTTTACCGCCGACACCCCAGTGTGAAAGGGGCCTAAAGGTTCACCTTTTAAAAAGGTGAAAAAAAAAAACTACATATGAAGAAAAGGGATGTTTGTAGATATAAACAAATTGTGTAGCTTTGACTAAAGTTGAAATAATGCCCTTGCTGTAAGTGTATACCATTTACATACCTCATGATGCCTGACTAGAAAACTCCCAGGATGTTGCTAGGGCATTGGTAAGGTAGGACCAGTTATTACTGTTCACCCTTAAGATTGGATACACACTATACAATTTTCTTTAATTTTTTTTCCTTTTAGATTTGCCAAAACCATATAATATTAGGTCATACCTTAAGAGTTTCAATTTGTATGCAATCAGGCAGGCCTTTCCACTACATGGTTTTGGTAAATCTAAAGGAAATCTGACAACAAAAGTTGTATGGGGTCTTGGACCCCTTTCACGCTAAAAAAAGCGCCTGAAAAGCTCACGAAAAACCTATTTCCATTAAAATCAATGAATGCTTTCACACTGGGGCAGTGCGCTGGCAGGGTGGTGAAAAAAACGCCCCTCTCCATTGAAATGAATGAAAAGAGCTTCAGAAGCGCCTGAAAAGCTCTTCAAAAGTGCTCAGTGTTTTACTTGCAGTTTACAAGCGCCTCAGTGTGAAAGGGGCCTTACTATCACAGGAGTGAGCTCTTTCTCTGATTCACATCACCTCACGCACCCTTTCTCTGCCCTGATTTTAGTAGCTCTGAGCTTAGAATTTGAGAGCTCACTCCTGTGATGGTGAATACTAATAGCTGGGTCTCTATTAGCAACATCGTGGGAGATTTACAGTCAGGTTTCAAGGCTTCATGAGGTATGCAAATGGCCTACAGTACACCCATAGCAAGAGCATTATTCAACCGAAGACCCATTTCACACTAAGGCACTTTCACGCTAAAAAAATCGCCTGAAAATTATTTTCATTAAAATCAATGAATGCTGCTTTCACACTGGGGCAGTGCGCTGGCAGGGTGGTAAAAAAACACCCCTCTCCATTGAAATGAATGGAAAGCACTTCAAAAGCACCTGAAAAGCTCTGAAAAAGTGCTCAGTGTTTTACTGGCAGTTTACAAGCGCCTCAGTGTGAAAGGGGCCTTGGGTTACTTTCAGACTGGGGCAGGCGTCGGCAGTAAAGCGCCGCTTTACCGGCGCTATTCGGCCACTAACAGGGCGGTTTTAACCCCGCTAGCGGCCGAAAAAGGGTTTGCTCAGCGGTTTGGCTGCGCTGCCCCATTGTTTTCAATGGGCAGGGGCGCTTTAGTAGCGGTGTATACACCGCTCCTAGAGCACTGCAACGATTCGGCTTGCAGGACTTTTTTTTACCATCCTGCAAGCGCACCACTCCAGCGTGAAAGGACTCAGGCGTTCACACTGGAGAGACAGGAGAGGCTCTTTACAGGCGCTATTTTTAGCACTGTAGTGCCTGTAAAGCGCCTCAGGGTGAAAGAGGCTTTAGTCAAAGCTGCACAGTTTATTTTTATCTACAGACTCCTCTCATCTGCGTAGGCAGTTTTTTTGTAAAGGTGAACTAGCCCTTTAAGGTAAATGCAACGTCTAGAGTTCCCTAAATTATAAGTATCTTTGTTGCTCTTCCATTTTTATTTTTTTTTATTTTCCCCATTCTTTATTTTCAAGTATTTTGTGACAGTATATATAATATTCAGAAGGAAGTATTTAGAGCACAGAGTCCATCTTCAAGAATAGTTATATTTCTAAACATATACATAAAGTAAATTCAACATGGTCGTGATATACAGATAACGATCAGAAAGGTACAATTTGCAAACATAGATATTCTATCCAATTTCAGCAAGTATCATTATAGTTGAGCATCATAGGATAGTATGGAGTTTTAGGGTGCATTCACACCTACAAATACATCCTGTCTGTGATGAGCTCTGAGAACCCCAGCAGGGGTTCACGTGGGTGAATAGCCTGCGTCTAGGGCCGATCACTCGCATATGATTGCTGCTTAAAGCGGAGGTCCGCCCACCGCTGCAAAAATTAAAAGCCAGCAGCTGCACATACTGCAGCTGCTGACTTTTAATAATCGGACACTTACCTGTCCTAGAGTCCAGCGATGTCATCACCGCAGTTGATGTTTCCATCAGCTATTGGGTGCATGCCGCCTCCATTGCGAGTAAGGGAACCCAGCAGTGTAGCTTTACGGCTTCACTGCCGGCATGCGCGAGGCTCCGCTCCTCTCTCCTTCTGGCCCATTGGCTGGGGTAGGAGGAGGGAGTCCCAGCGACAACGCAAATACCAGCGACTGAAGCTCCCGGAAGTGGGGGCAGGATACCTGTGAAAGACAAGGCATCCTGTCCCACCCCCCCAGAAGGTGCCAAATGTGGCTGCGAGAGCCATCATCCAACAATCGCTTTTAATGAGGCTGCCTACCCGCAGCTGATCACTGGTACCCTGCAGGAATTCTCACGCCCTGCTTGCAGACAGGGTGCATTCGCAAGTGTGAATGCACCCTTTGTCATGTAATGTCATCTTAACCACTTCAGCCCCGGAAGGATTTACCCACTTTCTGACCAGGCCATTTTTTGCGATACGGCACTGCGTCATTTTAACTGACAATTGCACGGTAGACAGCATATAAGACGGGGGAGTTTTTCTTCTTCTTCTTCTTCTTTTTTTTTTTTTTTTTTTTCTTTTCTTTTTTCTATCCAAATTTCCTATGTGTATAGATGAGTCAAATTCATCATGAATACCATTGTTCTGTTTAATATGTTTAGAAATCAGCACATTGTTTTGGGGCAAACCGCCCAGATCTGAAGTTTCAGAAGTTAGATAAATGTATTACAGGTATAATATATGTTTTGAAGTTGACCGTTCTATTATCCAGTGAGTAAATCTGTTAAATGTTCAGAATCTATTTGCTCATGTTTTTCTAATAAAACCCTTGCTGATTCCAGGGCTGCTGAGGAGGCATTTGTAAGTGACGTTGAAGAATCGACCCCAGGGACAGAATGGGAACGAGTGGCTCGTCTTTGTGACTTTAACCCCAAATCTAGCAAGCAGACAAAAGATGTCTCCCGTATGCGTTCAGTCCTGATATCTCTCAAGCAGTCTCCACTAGTTCACTGAAAGGAAACCACAGAAAAACATGACACTTCCAATATTTTAATCTCAGAGAAGCTATGTTTGCAGAATTTGGTTATATTTTACTGTTTTCGGGACCAAAATACACATGTATTTGATATTGATCATTGTATGTAATAGCCAGTCCACTCCTTGCTCTACTTCCCCTTACTTAGAAAATACATATTTGGAGGAAGCCCAGTATGATCATAGTCTCACAGTGTGCTTCTGTGTCATTGCAATGTGATTTTGTGAAGGATTGTAATAGTGATATTAAAGGTCTGTATATGAAATATTATTGCATCACTTACTTAGCCTTGCACAGCCGCTCCAGAATAACCACAACTTGATAGTATTGTTAAAATACACTTCTTTAGACCAGTGTTTCTCATCCGGGTGCCTTGAGGAGTCCTTTGCAACAGCCTGGTCTGAGCGTTCCTATGTTAGCCCTTGTGCTACAAGAGGGAAGAGCACATGGTTAAAGTGGTTGTAAACGCCCAATTTTAACTTTTACCTATAGGTAAACCTAGAATAAGGCTTACCTATAGATAGTGGAAATATCTCCTAAACGTGTGCCGTTTAGGAGATATTTACCCTGTAGTGCGCCAATAACGTTCTGGCTCCAGTCACACAGCCGGAGTCTGCGCCCCCAGGAGGAAGAGGGACAAAGATGGATGTGGCCACCAGCGGGGGCAGCGCGGGCTTCATTTCCAGGCAAGTGCCACATAATGGGCTAGTATGTGATGCTTTTACTTTGCAGGGGAACAAAGAGGAAGTAAAACCCATGAGGGTTTACTTCCTTTTTAACTCCTGTGTATAGAGCAGGCAGAGAGCTATGCCTGCACCCCCCCCCCCCCCCCCTGCTCCTTTTTGTTCTCTTGCTGGCAAAAGAGAAAGCTGAGATGGCCGTCTGACTGTCCTGCCAACTGATGACATCTGTTCCGTAGGACTTGCCGGCAAGAGTACAAAGAGGTGCGGGCTCAGCTCTCTGCCTCCTCTGTGCACAGGAGGTATAGAAAACGGAAGGTATGCCACTGCAGGGGAGATAGATTTGCCCCCACATGTGGGTACCCGTCCTAGGTCGCCTCTGTAAAGTATGCAGTACAAGAAGAAATGGCTGGTCCTGAGTCCTTTTATGAAATCTCTCCAAATGTGACACAAACGGGACACTGACAGGCTGCTAATGGTTGACGCATCTCACACATGCTGTGCTTAATCATAACCCAGAGATACCCCCAACTTACCCTCCTTAAAAAGTCCCACCCACACCTCTCACATATGTCAGGTGATATCAGTGGTAGCTCCCTGATGCCTTGACAGCTTAATAAAAGCAATGGACAAAAATAAACAAGCTATGCCCTCAATACCCAATAATAAACATCAAAAGAAAAAAATTATATTGAAAAACATGAGAACACATTACAATATTTAAATTGCAGTTAAATGGTCTCACTATAAGGCTTAAGCCATCAATAAGACGATCCACAGCTTGCCAGTGGTCCCATAAAAGTGCACAGCAGGGTATGAAATGGAGCAATACAAAATGTGATAGTGTGGCTAAA
This sequence comes from Lithobates septentrionalis, assembly GCA_037952835.1. Lineage (NCBI taxonomy): Eukaryota > Metazoa > Chordata > Amphibia > Anura > Ranidae > Lithobates > Lithobates septentrionalis. The sequence goes on from JBBDGP010001198.1 coordinate 2,637,246, forward strand.
ATACCTGAGGTGGATGTATAAAACAAAAGTGAACCCAGAGTTTTTACCTTTGTAATCAGTTACTGTGTCAATATGGAACTCTATAACATTCTAAGGGGAGAGTACCCCCCACAGGATAATTCCAAAACAATCAGTACACTAATGGGTGGAGTCCCAGTGACCATTTATGTTCTGCAAAACATTAAAAATATAATAAAAATATTTGGGCCATAAAGAAAAAAAAAATCCCAAATGCATAGGTACAAGTAAGTAGCCACAGATACAATGGTGTCAAATGGAGCTCCCATAACCAATGTAGCCTTCCAGGATCAAATAACTGTGTGTGCGTCTAGCATGTAAAGTCAAAGAGGTAAGAATGGCTCACTAATGATACCAGACAAATGTAAAGGAAAGTAGGTAGGGACACAGGAACATCCACATGGGGAGGAAGCACATTTGCTTCCTATATGTCATGGGTACTTCCCACTGTTTGTGTGCCATTACATCACTTCCAGTGCACAAAAGGGGCCCGTAATGATGTCTCCACGCCCTGGAGGATGCCAGCACAGCATCTGTCCAACCCACCCACATTAGAAAACATCCAGGGGGGGAAAAAAAGGTCTGCCCTACACAGTCCCAGTATGGCTGAGGCAGACAGCTCTGCCAACCCGCCACTTCCTCAAGCCCAGGGCAGCAAAAGGACCAAACAAGGGTGCACCCATCCTCAAAAACCGGATGGGAGACCGCTTATGTGCTAGGCGTCAAATGAAGCCTGCGCCACATGGGACACCAACAACCCAAGGATGTATAACAACTAAAAAAACCTTTATAAATTACGTAAAAGTCTATATAGAATAGGGGATAGATAACAGGAACAGAGCAAGCAATAACAAACAAATCAAAATATTGCAATCATATAAAGTGTTGTGCATAAATGAGTACACCCCAACAGATTTGTCAGAAAACCTTTCCTTTTGGAATGAACATTTTCTGTGGGACACTATACTACAAAATACTCTCACAGATGTGGGCCATTGATTGCAACCAAGATTTGTTAATTTGCACATACAAATAAAAGTATTTTTCCTAACAAATTCATTCAAGTCCTTGTTGCATAAATGATTACACCACAATGAAAGTCTTTAGCCTCGTACACATGGTACGAAAATCAGAAGGGGATTGTCGTTTGACAGGCTGTTGTACGCTCCTTTCAACAATTGTTTTCCAATTTTCGGCCAACAAATGTTGGATGACAGGCTAGTAAATTTTTGTCAAACGACAGCTCCACGTCAGCTTTTCGGATGGTCAGTACACAAATCTGTCACACAAAAGTCTAAAGTACAAACACGCATGCTCGGAATCAATGCTCACCAAACACGAAATTAGCAGAAGGGGCCCAAAGGGTGGTGCTCAAGAGCTGAAATTCCTCGTAGTACATCACTACATTTGTGTTTGTGGCACGACAATTTATGTAATGTTAGTATGCAAGACAAGATCCTGGAGCACGCCCTTTTGACAAAAATCAGACGCTTGGTTGTCCAACAATCGTACCGTGTGTACAAGGCTTAAGGAGCAAAGCTAAATTTTAGACAAAATCCTAATTAACAAGAATTCAACTACAGGTGAGTCTATTCATTAAACAGGTGTCCAGCAGAAGTTGATTATAAAAGGGTGTTGCTTAAAGAAAACCCCTTCCCATTTCATGCTATCAACAATGGCACCACATGGAAGAGAAATGTCACAAGGCCTAAGAAAGAAAATAATTTCTTTACACAAAGGTCAAGGCAACAAGAAGATCAGCAAAGCTTTACTTAGAATACTGTAGCAAAAGTGATACAAAGATGGAACTGCAACCATCTCACAGAAATGTCCAGGCTGTCCACGGAAGTTAACACCGATAGGAGTGTCTTCTGATGAGGAGGGTTGAAGAAAATCGCCATGCAAGTTCACTGCAGTTAGCTAAAGAAGTAAAGATCTAAACTGAGGTGATTGTTTCCCATGGCACAATATGGTGTACACTGCAGAGTAATGGCATGTATGGGTGAAGTCCACGAAGGAAGCCTCTCCTAGAATTTGCCAGGGCCCGTGCTGAAAAAGAAGACTACTATTGGGAATCTGTACTTTGGAGTGATGAGACCAAAATAAATATTTTTTGGAACCGATGGCTTCAAAACCCTATGGCATCGCAATGGTGTAGAGTACAAAGAAACATGCTTGGTGCCTACAGTGAACCATGGTGGTATCAGTTTCCTGTGAAGCTGCATGAGTGCTGCTGGTGTCGAGGACCTGTTTTTTATTGATGGTATCATGAATTCACAGATGTACTGCTCTATATTGAAAGCGAAGGTCCTACCATCACTCCATGCCCTTGGTTGTTGTGCAGTTTTCCAACATGACAATGATCAAAAACACACATCTAAGGCCACTGTTGCCTTTCTGAAGAACAGGGTGAAAGTGATTTAGTGACCAAGTATGTCCCCTGATCTGAACCCAATCGAACACCCATGGGGATTTTTGAAGAGATAACTTGAGCATCACTCTCCAATCAGCATCCATGCTCTAAAAGAGGCCGTTCTTGAAGAATGGAAAAAAAATAGATGTTGCAATATGACGCCAACTTGTTCGTTCTATGCCTAGAAGACTTGGCGCTCTCCTTTACAAATCATGGAGGTCAAACAAAATACTAGATTTGGTATTCAATTTTGCATCAACTAATTTGAGTAAAACTGAAGATTTTGTGATCTAAGTTATGTTATTAACCTTTCTTTAATGTAATGAGCTATTCAAATGTTCTATAAAACTCAGTTTTGTGAAAATTTTGTAAATTGTTCTTGTGTTCATTGAAATATCACTTACTTTTCAAAAGGGATGTAATAATTTAAGCTGAGCACTGTGTGTGTGTGTGTGTGTGTATATATATATATATATATATATATATATATATATATATATATATAATAGTGTGTGTATGTATATACAGTATCTCACAAAAGTGAGTACACCTCTCACATTTTTGTAAATATTTTATTATATCTTTTCATATGACAACACTGAAGAAATGACACTTTGCTACAATGTAAAGTAGTGAGTGTACAACTTGTATAACGGTGTCAATTTGCTGTCCCCTCAAAATAACTCAACACACAGCCATTAATGTCTAAACCGCTGGCAGCAAAAGTGAGTACACCCCTAAGTGAAAATGTCCAAATTGGGCCCAATTGGCCATTTTCCCTCCCCGGTGTCATGTGACTCGTTAGTGTTAAAAGGTCTCAGGTGTGAATGGGGAGCAGGTGTGCTAAATTTGGTGTTATCGCTCTCACTCTCGCATACTGGTCACTGGAAGTTCAACATGGCACCTCATGGCAAATAACTGAGGATCTGAAAAAAGAATTGTTGGTCTACATAAAGATGGCCTAGGCCAGTGATGGTGAACCTTGGCACCCCAGATGTTTTGGAACTACATTTCCCATGATGCTCATGCAATCTGCAGTGTAAACCAAAAAATATGTAAGAAATGGGATTTTAAAGGTACCCCTGATATAGGAAAGAACACTATCAACTAAAAATATACCAAATATTTATTAATGCAGTTTTACAAAAGAATGCGGTAAAATGTGAGAACAGTTTTACATTCACAATCAAAGGTATACATCCTCAACCTAATATTGACAATGAAGGAACTGTGGTCACAAAGGGTTCAAGACATAACCACGTCCACAAAATTTCAACATGTTTCGCCCGGAAGGCTTCATCAGGAAAATGGACGAGGTTTTTCAATTATTCAACAACAATATTTACGGTAAAAACAACCTCTATATAGAGTTCTGGGGAAGTCGCAGGATACGAGGCGTCAACTGAGAGAAGAGGGGAGGAGGTGTACCCCCAGAGTTAACTCCCCCCTGTGGTCCAGATGGATGCCTGATCACCCGTAGGGAGGGATGTATATTCTTATGGATGAAGACCATCACAGGCAAAAAAGATGATTACAGTATCAACCCCCCGAAAAGTAGAAGAGTATTTATATTGGGAGCTCATGAGGACTGAATGGCACAATATCAATTGTGAAAGAGCACCTGTGCAAGAGAAGACAGAGCTGCTCCACAGTTTCTTAAAAAGGTATCACGTCGTTATGTAAAAAGCTACGTCACGTTTCTATTGGTGCTGCTGAAGGGGCACCCTAAGGTGATGGGCCACAAAAGGTAAGCACTTCCTGGTGCCGGCGTCCATGTTTAGCATGAGCTCCCAGACCCACTTAGCTTACAATCTGCAGTGTAGTTTAGCATCATGGGAAATGTAGTTCTAAAACAGCTGGGGTGCCAAGGTTCGCCATCACTGGACTAGGCTATAGGAAAATTGCCAAGACCCTGAAACTGAGCTGCAGCACGGTGGCCAAGACCATACAGCGGTTTAACAGGACAGGTTCCACTCAGAACAGGCCTCACCATTGTCGACCAAAGAAGTTGAGTGCATGTGCTCAGCGCCATATCCATAGGTTATCTTTGGGAAATAGACGTATGAGTGCTGCCAGCATTGCTGCAGAGGTTGAAGGGGTGGGGTCAGCCTGTCAGTGCTCAGACCATACGCCGCACACTGCATCAAATTGGTCTGCATGGCTGTCGTCCCAGAAGGAAGCTTCTTCTAAAGATGATGCACAAGAAAGCCTGCAAACAGTTTGCTGAAGACAAGCAGACTTAGGACATGGATTACTGGAACCATGTCCTGTGGTCTGAGACCAAGATAAATGTATTTGGTTCAGATGGTGTCAAGCGTGTGTGGCAACAACCAGGTGAGGAGTACAAAGACAAGTGTGTCTTGCCTACAGTCAAGCATGGTTGTGGGAGTGTCATGGTCTGGGGCTGCATGAGTGCTGCCGGTACTGGGGAGCTATAGTTCATTGAGGGAACCTTGAATGCCAACATGTATTGTGACATACTGAAGCAGAGCATGATCCCCTCGCTTCAGAGACTGGGCCACAGGGCAATATTTCAACATAACAACCCCAAACACACCTCCAAGTCGACCACTGCCTTGCTAAAGAAGCTGAGGGTAAAGGTGATGGACTGGCCAAGCATGTCTCCAGACCTAAACCCTATTGAGCATCTGTGGGGCATCCTCAAATGGAAGGTGGAGGAGCGCAAGGTCTCTAACATCCACCAGCTCCATGATGTTGTCATGGAGGAGTGGAAGAGGACTCTAGTGGCAACCTGTGAAGCTCTGGTGAACTCCATGCCCAAGAGGGTTAAGGCAGTGCTGGAAAATAATGGTGGCCACAAAAAATATTGACACTTTGGGCCCAATTTGGACATTTTCACTTACGGGTGTACTCACTTTTGTTGCCAACGGTTTACACATTAATGGCTGTGTGTTGAGTTATTTTGAGGGGACAGCAAATTGACACTGTTATACAAGCTGTACACCCACTACTTTACATTGTAGCAAAGTGTAATTTCTTCAGTGTTGTCACATGAAAAGATATAATAAAATATTTACAAAAATGTGAGGGTGTACTCACTTTTGTGAGGTATATATATATATATATATATATATATATATATATCAGTATGTGTATGTAATAAAAAAAAGACTAGACAATAAACACACAATGATCAAAGACACAAAAGATATAAACTTTGCCAGATACAAACCCCTTCAAAAAGGATCTGTAGCTGACCATCTCATCAAGGCCTGGAGGCTTTGCAGCTCTAATGCCGCGTACACACGGTCGGACTTTTCGACCGGACTGGTCCTTGGACCAAATCCGGCGGACAATCCGATCGTGTGTGGGCTCCACCGGACCTTTAGCAGACTTTTCCAGTCACAAATCTGACGGACTTTAGATTTGGAACTTGCTTCAAATCTTTACGTCGTAACTCCGCCAGACCCAGAAATCCGCTTGTCTGTATGCTAGTCCGACGGACAAAAACCGACGCTAGGGCAGCTATTGGCTACTAGCTATCAACTTCCTTATTTTAGTCTGGTGTACGTCATCATGTACAAATCCGTCGGTCTTTTGTGTGATCGTATGTAGTTAAGTCCGTTTGTTAGAAAGTCCGCCAAAAGTCCGTCGAAAGTCTGTCGGACGGGCTGTCGGACTTTTGTAGCCGAAAAGTCCGACCGTGTGTACGCGGCATAAGAGTATATACACTGCTCAAAAAAATTAAAGGAACACTTTTTAATCAGAGTATAGCATCAAGTCAATTCAACTCCTGGGTTATTGATCTGGTTAGTTAAATATCAGAGGAGTTTGTTAATCAGTTTCAGCTGCTTTGGTGTTAATGAAATTAACAACAGGTGCACTAGATGGGCAACAATGAGATGACCTCCAAACAGGAATGATTTTACAGGTGGAGGCCACTGACCTTTTTTTCCCCTACTCTTTTCTGATTATTTTTCACTAGTTTTGCATTTGGCTAGGGTCAGTGTCACTACTGGTAGCATGAGGGGATACCTGGACCCTATAGAGGTTGCACAGGCAGTCCAACATCAATACATGCCATTGCCAGAAAGTTTGCTGTGTCTCCCAGCACAGTCTCGAGCATGGAGGAGATTCCAGGAGACGGGCAGTTACTCTAGGAGAGCTGGACAGGGTCGTAGAAGGTCCTTAACCCATCAGCAGGACCGCTATCTCTTCCTTTTGTGCAAGGAGGAACAGGATAAGCGCTGCCAGAGCCCTACAAAATGATCCCCAGCAGGCCACTGATGTGAATGTCTCTGACCAATCAGAAACAGACTTCATGAGGGTGGCTTGAGGGCCCGACGTCCTCTAGTGGGCCCTGTGCTCCCTGCCTGCCACCGTGTAGCTCGATTGGCTTTTGCCATTGAACACCAGAATTGGCAGGTCCGTCCACTAGCGTCCTGTGCTTTTCACAGATAAGAGCAGGTTCACCCTAAGCACATGTGACAGACGTAAAAGGGTCTGGAGAAGCCATGGAGAACGTTATACTGCCTATAACATCGTTCATCATGACCAGTTTGGTGGTGGGTCAGTGATGGTCTGGGGAAGCTTATCCATGGAGGGATGCACAGACCTACAGGCTAAACAATGGCACCCTGACTGCCATTGGGTATCGGGATGAAATCTTTGGACCCATTGTTAGACCCTACACTTGTGCAGTGGGTGCACGACAATGCCTGGCCTCATGTGGAGAGAGTATGCAGCCAGTTCCTGGAGCATGAAGGAATTGATACCACTGAATGGCCCCCACGCTTGCCTGATCTAAATCCGATAGAACACCTCTGGGACATGTGTTTTGGTCCATCTGACACCGCCAGGTTGCACCTCAGTCTGTTCAGGAACTCAGTGATGCCCTGGTTCAGATCAGGGAGGAAATACCCCAGGACACCATCCGTCGTCTCATTAGGAGCATGCCCTGACCTTGTCAGGCATGCATACAAGCACGTGGGGGCCAATAAAAAAAAAGTACCATTTTGAATTGCTGCAATGAAATTTCAGCAAAATGGACTAGCCTGCTGCATCATTTTTACATTTAGATTTTTGGGGTGTCTTTGAATTCAGCCCTCTGTAGGTTGATAATTGTAATTTTCATCAAACAATGTGGCATCCTTACGTTCCTAACACATTACCCAGTCCATATCAGTATAGCTATCCAGCATGATATTTTACCCATTGAGATCTGATGTGTTTTCAAAGTGTTCCTTTCATTTTTTTGAGCAGTGTATATATCCAGATTCATTTTGGAGAAGGGTTTTATTCCAAACTGCCAGGAATCAGCCTGGGAAGCACATAATCATGGTGGTTTGCCGCATGCCTGCATATAGGGGAATAGATGATGCCAACCTGAGTGTGGTCGTATATGCGTTTCCAGGATTCTTTATTAGTTTTCCCAACATAGTATGCTCTATAAGGGCATACTATGAGGAGTAGATGAATCCCTTTGCATTACAATTAATGAAATGCTTAGACTGATGTGCATAATTGGCTAAAACTGGATTTTTTTTCTGTCCAAATGAGTTGGCAATAAGGACACCCAGTTTGTCACAAAGAGACAGAGCATGCCTGAAACAAGTTGGTGCTGATCAGTGAATCTAGTAATGATACCTGTAGAAGTATCTTCCTTTGCTCTGTGCTTTGTTTTAAATAATAATTATGATTGTGATTGGCTCCAAACCCTCTTGTAAGCCTTACACAGGCAGGACTTACCATAGCCCCTTTCCAAAATATACTGTATGCTTCTTCTGAAATTTAGCCTCACTTTGGTAGTTCTGTCTTAAATGTAAATTTTGACTATATGTAATGGTTTTCTTAAAAACAAGATGGAAAGTGCTCTTAGAATAGTATTACCCACTGTGGGTTTCCTAAAGAGATTGCTGGAAATCATGCCAGTAGAGGTACGCTCGACTTCCACATCAAAAAAAGTGACTATATGGATCAAAAGACATAAACTTTAAATTAAAATAGTTTAAACTAATAAGCCAGACAATCATGTAACAAATCAACTGAGCTGTCCCATATTGTAAAAATATCATCAATATAGTGTGACCAGGTCAAAATGTGATTTGTAAACTTAGAGGCCTCATCAGAAAAAAAGGACTGCTCCCGCTCCTCCTGGTACAGATTAGCATAGGATGGGGCACAACATGTGCCCGTCACTACGCCCTGTACGTGGAGGTAGTGGGTGCTCCCAAAAAATAAACATACTTTGATAAAGAATGAAGTCTAATACCTCTAAAACAAAAACAAATGTGTATTAATTGCTTTGAAAAAAATGTTTGATCACATGAAGGCCCCTGGAGTGGGGAATGAAACTATCCACATCTATAGTCACTGAAATGGCACCCTACGAAATCCACAGGTCTTCAATAGTTGGTATAAAAAACAAATCGTATCCTTAACCTCTTGTCGACCGACCCACGTAAATTTACTGAAATGTGGCAGCTCCTCTGTGCAAAATCACGTACAGGTCTGTGATTCTGCAGTTCGGCTGCAGAAAAGGTATGTATAGTGGTTTTTGCTTTACAGGGTCAGATAGATATGTTTTAGAATTTGGCAGAGAGTGGATTTAGGGTTAGTTAGTTTTAGGCTGAACTTCTACTTTAACAAAGTCCAGTCAATGAGCAAGATGGATCAGTGGCTCTCATAAATCTTTGCTGATGTTCCTTGCTTGATGGTAAAAAGGACAGCTCTGGGCTACTGACGCAGTCTCTCATTTCTGGTCCCTTAAGCAGGGTGTGGACAGAAATGATCTGACAACTCATAAGGTCTGAGGAGTGGCTAATGGGATGTCACAGCATTTATGACCATGTGCTGCCACTGCCTCAAATACAGTTTTATACATACAGTATATTAATATCTTGGAATACCTACAGGTTGCATTCTGGTAACTTGTACAGTGCCTTGCGAAAATATTCACCCCCTTGGCATTTTACCTATTTTGTTACATTACAGCCTTTAGTGTTTCAATTTCTCTTTATTAAATTTTCATTTCATATAAACAATCATAAATATACAACAAAGCCAAGTATTAACTACCAGTTAAACAAGACATTTCCCAATAGAAAATACTTCTATTACATAAAAGGTTTTTCATTCTGATTGTATTCGTCTATATCATTTATCTCCAAATTACCTTATCCTAGCCTACAAATTCTACCCCCCCCCCCCCCCTCCCCATACTGTTCTCTTCCATACTGATCGCACTCATACACATCCAAAACAAAAACAAAAAAAAAAAAAAATTTCTCTTCCTCTATCCTCATTCCTTATATATATTCCATTAGTTCATGCGACGATCTAAACTCATCCCAACTTTGCCAAATCTCAGGAAGTTGATTTGTGGTATAACCTTCCTCTCTTATTTGTACCTCCATATACTGAATTTCATTCATTTCACATACCCAATCTATTATTGCTGGGCTCTTTGTTTTTTCCAATCTCTTGCTATTATTGTTCTGGCCGCTGCTGTCATATGATGAATAATATATTTTTTAATCTTCTTTATTGGTTTTGGTATCAGGGACAGTAGTGCACTTTCTATACTCGGAGTCAGCTCTTCTCCTGTTATTTTATAATAAATATCGAATATCTTATTCCAAAATCCCTTCACCAAATGGCAACCATACCATATATGTTCCATTGTACCCTTCTCTATTTTGCATCTCCAACATAAATCTGTATTATTTTTATTAAATAAATTTAGCATAACTGGGCTTCTATACCATCTCATTACTATTTTATAGTTTCTCTCCTGGTATTTATTTGCAATGGTTGTTCTATGTATAGTTTCAAAAATCTTTTCCCATTCTTCTTCCAGCAGTGGTCTCTCCAATACCTCTTCCCATTTCTTTACGTTTATTATCTCCTTAAGTGGACCCTTTGGGATTAGTTCGTCATATACTTTTGATATTTTCTTAGTTGGAATTTGCTCTCCCAGTAATAGTTCTTCAAATTTAGTTGGTGATCTATTTATCCTGACTATTTTATGTCCCAAAAACGTCTGAAGTTGTTGGTATTGCATCCATTTTTTTTGATTTTCCGTTCCCATTTCCTTTAATGCAGGTATTTTCCCATTCTCTAGGATTTGAACTAGTCTTACTTCCTCTACCCTGTTCCATTTTAGGAATTTTTTACATTCCATTGCTGGGGGAAATGCAGGGTTGAGAAACAATGGAGTCATGGGTCCCAGCATCGTGGAGAGCTTCCCATTTTTCACTATACCATCCCATACCTTTAGCGTTGCATTTACAAAGAGTGTCAGTTCCTTTTTCTTAGGTCTCAAATAGGGTTCTATCCATGGGAGGATTTTCAATTGGGGCCCTATTATTTCCTCCTCTATCCTGACCCATTGCTTATTTTCTTTGTTATGGTACCTTTCAATTATATTAGTTAATGATGCTGCTTGCAAATATTTTGTGCAGTCAGGTAGTGCCACCCCCCCCCCCCCCTTACTTTTCTTTCTTATTAGATTTTCTCTTTTTATCCGGGGAGTTTTGTGTGCCCATATAAATCCAGTTATGGATTTTTTTAGCTCCTTCATTAATTTTCTTGGAGGTTCCAATGGTATCGTTTGAAAAATATACAAGAGTTTTGGTAGTATGTCCATTTTTACGATATTAATTCTTCCTATCCAAGAGTGTACCAATTTATCATATCTCTGTAATGATTTAATTGCATTTCCAATTACCTTCTCATAGTTCGTCTTCTGCAACTGTTTCAGATCCCTGGTTAGTAAGACTCCTAAATATTTTATTGCATCTCTCTTCCATTTAAATGGAAAGTCCTTTTGCATCAATAAGCTAGTTCTTTCATTAATTGATATATTTAATATCTCTGATTTGTCGTAGTTTACCTTGAAATAACTTAACTCCCCAAATCTTTTAAGTTCTTTCATTAAATTTGGGATAGTTATGATGGGATTGGTTATATATACTAATAAATCATCTGCGTATGCAGCTATCTTATATTCTTTTTCTCCCACTCTTATCCCTATAATATCTTTGTTATTCCTAATTGCAGTGATTAAATGTTCCATTATAAGTACAAACAATAAGGGAGAGAGGGGGCATCCTTGACGAGTGCCGTTTGATATTTTTATGTCTTTTGATAACATACCATTCACTCTTAGGCTCGGTTCACACTACCGCGACTTGGGATCCGACTTGTAAGCCCTCAAGTCGCCCCAGAAAGAGATTCACATTACAGTGAATGGGAGCGTCTTAATAGACACTACTGAAGTCGCTCCGACTTCAGAGCGTACTCCCTGTACTACTTTGATCCGACTTTGATCCGACTTCAGCCTATTGACTATCATTGAAGTCGGATCGCCGTCTCGCATGATCCGACTTCGGCATGCGACTTGTGCTCAGATGATCTTGAGGGGGAACACCGCGCCAAATTTTAAATAAAAATCCGGCATAGGTTCCCCCTCCAAGGGCATACCAGGCCCTTGGGTCTGGTATGGACCTTGAGGGGAACCCCCTACGCCGAAAAGACGGCGTGGGGGGTCCCCCCCAATCCATACCAGACCCTTATCCGAGCACGCAGCCCGGCCGGACAGGAATGGGGGTGGGGACGAGCGAGCGCCCCCCCCCTCCTGAACCGTACCAGGCCGCATGCCCTCAACATGGGGGGTTGGTGCCTTGGGGGAGGGGGGCGCGCTGCGGCCCCCCCACCCCAAAGCACCTTGTCCCCATGTTGATGAGGACAAGGGCCTCTTCCCGACAACCCTGGCCGTTGGTTGTCGGGGTCTGCGGGCAGAGGGCTTATCGGAATCCGGGAGCCCCCTTTAATAAGGGGGCCCCCAGATCCCGGCCCCCCACCCTATGTGAATGAGTATGGGGTACATCGAACCCCTACCCATTCACCTAGGGAAAGTGTCAATTTTAAAAAAAAACACTACACAGATTTTTAAAGTAATTTATTAGACAGCTCTGGGGGTCTTCTTCCGACTTCGGGGGTCTCTCCGGTTCTTCTCCGCGCTCTCCGGGTCTTCTGCCGGGCTCCTCCACTATTTTCTGCTCTTTTGCCGCAATTTTGCTATAGCGGAGGAGCCCGGTCTCCAGCCTTCTTCTCTTCGGGGGTCTCCGGTTCTTCTCCGCGCTCTCCGGGTCTTCTGCCGGGCTCCTCCGCTATTTTCTGCTCTTTTGCCGCTCTTTTGCTATAGCGAAGGAGCCCGGTCTTCAATCTTCTGCCTTCTGCCCTCTTCTCCTGATGTTGACACGACGCTCTCTGGGGCTGGAATGCACTCTGAGCGCTCCGCTCTGACTTATATAGGCGGTGACCCCGCCCCCTTATGCCGTCACAGTCCCTGGGCATGCTGGGACTGTGACGGTTTAGGGGGCGTGGTCATCACCCGATGACCACGCCCCCTTATGTCGTCATAATCCCAGCATGCCCAGGGACTGTGACGGCATAAGGGGGCGGAGTCACCGCCTTTATAAGTCAGAGCAGAGCGCACAGAGAGCATTCTAGCCGGAGAGAGCGTCGTGTCAACATCAGAAGAAGAGAAGAGGGCAGAAGACCGAAGACCGTGCTCCTCCGCTTTAGCAAAAGAGCGGCAAAAGAGCAGAAGAGAGCGGAGGAGCCCGGCAGAAGATCCGGAGAGCGTGGAGAAGAACCGGAGAGACCCCCGAAGTCGGAAGAAGACCCCCGGAGCTGTCTAATAAAATACTTTAAAAATCTATGTAGTGTTTATTTTTAAATTGACACTTTTTCCCTAGGTGAATGGGTAGGGGTACGATGTACCCCATACTCATTCACATAGGGTGGGGGGCCGGGATCTGGGGGCCCCCTTATTAAAGGGGGCTCCCGGATTCCGATAAGCCCTCCGCCCGCAGACCCCGACAACCAACGGCCAGGGTTGTCGGGAAGAGGCCCTTGTCCTCATCAACATGGGGACAAGGTGCTTTGGGGTGGGGGGGCCGCAGCGCGCCCCCCTCCCCCAAGGCACCAACCCCCCATGTTGAGGGCATGCGGCCTGGTACGGTTCAGGAGGGGGGGGGGCGCTCGCTCGTCCCCACCCCCCATTCCTGTCTGGCCGGGCTGCGTGCTCGGATAAGGGTCTGGTATGGATTGGGGGGGACCCCCCACACCGTCTTTTCGGCGTAGGGGGTTCCCCTCAAGGTCCATACCAGACCCAAGGGCCTGGTATGCTCCTGAAGGGGGAACCCATGCCGGTTTTTTATTTAAAATTTGGCGCAGAGTTCCCCCTAAAGATTCATACCAAACACAGTGGCGGGGATCCAAGTCGGATCCCCGTTCATTGAAAGTCGGACACATGTCGCAGGGCAAAGTCGGATCCAAGTCGTGTTGAAGTCACGTTGCAAAGTCGCGTTGAAGTCGTGTTGCCCCTGTGTGAACCGAGCCTTACTTTTGCTCTTGGGTTGGAGTACAGAGCCATTATCCTGCTATACATTTTTGGACCCATACCGATTTGTTTCAAAGTTTCTTCCAAGAAGCACCAGCCTATTCTATCAAATGCTTTTTCAGCATCTATGGCCATCGTGCACATTTCGGTATCTGTTCTTTGGGCATGCTCAAGTAATGTACAGGTCTTTATAATATTATCTTTAGTTTCCCTCCCTTTCGTGAATCCGGCTTGATCTAATTGTATGTAGTTGGGTAGGATCGGTGTTATTCTGTTTGCAATGATTTTGGAGTACAAACGAATATCTATATTCGTTAACGAGATAGGTCGATAATTCTTGCACAATGTATGGTCCTTCTCCGGTTTTGGGATCAAAGTAATATGAGCTTCTGTGCTTTGTGGTCCGAAGCTTTGTGTATCTGATATCGAGTTATATGTTTTTTCCAATATAGGGGCAATTATGTCCTGAAAATTCTTGAAAAATCTGGCCGTGAATCCATCGGGTCCAGGACTTTTTCCCGGGACTAGTTCTTTAATTGCTTGCTGAATCTCTTCTAAAGAAATATCCTTTTCCAGTTTTTCAATTATTTCTTCAGGGAATCTTGGGAGAGCAGTTTCATATATATATTCTTTAATTTTTTCTCTATTCCCATTTTCCCTCCTATTCCCCTCTGATGTTTTAATATTATATAAATTAGAGTAATATGTATGAAATTCTTCCTTTATGTCTTTGGGGTCATATGTATATTCACCCTTTGCTTTTAATATTTTAATTATGGTTGTTGATATCTGTTGTTCTTTTAACACCTTAGCGAGTATTTTCCCTGTTTTATTCCCGTATTGATACCATTGTGCCCATCCACGGTCTCTAATCCTAAGAGTTTCCTCATCGAGCATTGTTTGTAGCTCCAGTCTTTTCTCGTTTATTTTTATTTTATCTATTGATTTGAGGTTTTGTTTATGATTTTTATCCAATTCCTCTATTTCTTTTATCAGCTGGGATTTTTTTTGCTCTCTTCTTTTTTTTAATCTAGAACCATGTTTAATGAATGTCCCTCTTATTACACATTTTAAGGTTTCCCATTGTATGGGAATTGATGTTTCATCTTCCTCATGAATTTCTATAAATTCTTTTATTGTCCTGCGTATGTCCTCTATGCATTCTTTATTTTTTAATAAGTTGTCATTTAGTCTCCAATTTCTTTCTGTTTTTTCTCGCTTTATTACTTTGATTTCCAAATACAGTGGGGCATGATCTGACCATAAGAATCCTCCTATATCTGATGATGGAGTCATTGACATTCCCAAATGATTAATAAAAAAATAATCTATCCTATGATAAGAATCATGTATATTAGAATAGTACGAATAGTTTTTTTCCGTTTGATGTTGAGCCCTCCATATGTCTATCAGCTGATGTTTCTCCATTATCCCCTTAAATTCCTCTATCTGGCTTTTATTTCTATAAGCATGTGTATTAGTTGTGTCAATTTTTGTATCTATAACGAAATTAAAGTCTCCCCCCATAATCACTATACCTTCTGCTTTTTCCATGCTCTTATTTATGGCTTTTATTCCCATCCTTATCTGATCATAATTCGGTAAATAAAGATTAATAATTGTATAAGTTTTTCCGTATAGCATTACCTTTATAACCAGGGATCTTCCGTCATTGCCCATATATTTTTGTATTACTTGGTGAGGTACGTTCCTATGAAAAGCCACGGATACCCCTCTTGATTTGGAGTAAGGAAATGTATCATGTATCCAGAAATTATAATTCCGGTTGTTAATTTTTGGAATGTGATTCGAGCGAAAATGAGTCTCTTGGAACAGTATAACATCCACTTTTTGCTTATTAAACATATTTAAGATTTGATTCCTTTTGTTAGGAGAGTTCAGACCTCTTGCATTGAACGAACAGAATCTAACCTCGCCCATTTAATAGAGAGGGAGCGAAAGAGAAAAAAATAAAAAATAAAAAAAAAAATAAAAAAAAAAATAAAAAAATATTTCCTTGTTACTTTCCCTCGCACACCACACACACTAAGTCTACCCTGTTTCTATTTGACTTTAAACAAAGTCTATCTTACTATCTAAAGTAAGTTCCCTAATCTGGGGGTTTTAAGCCTGCTAACCAAGAGTTGTCGCACATTTGTCCTCTTCATGCCGTCCCTTTTCTTTTTTCTTTTCTCCCTCTCCCTCCTCCCTCTCACTGTGCGTACAGACACATGGTGGGGTGAGGGGGAGGGGGGGGGGAAGGGGGGGGACAGAGAGAAAAAAAAAAAAAAAAATCATTATCTAATTATCTATTATATCTATCTATTATATTAACTCCCTATATTCCCTTCCCCTCCTCTTTAAAGGAGGGGGGGAAAGAATAGAGAGAGGGAAAAAAAAAAAATTAGTATTAGTAGCTCTATAAATTCTTACATTCATCTATTATTCTTACTACTAGATCTATCTTTAAGGTTAATCCTCATGAGACTTGTTATTTCACTGTATTGTCTCCAACTCTATATATAGTATCTTAGTTTGTTAACCACAACAAAAAATTAGTTTATCTTTCTCTTTTCTAAATTTTCCATTCACAGGCGCCTATACCTTAAAATATTAGTATAAACAATAAAAATAACCCGAATACCATCCCATTATAGTACTTAAATCATTTATCCATTATATTTTCCAACTAATTCATTATTATTAGTGTGTTATTATAAACAATAAGATTGTCTCAAAATATTAAACCATTAAACCATAATATATTCAACTTATATAAAGAAGAAAAAAAAAAACCCATTAAAAACATTAAAAATATTACATCTCCCTACAGTGCTTAAATCATTAAACCATTAAACCGTCGACCTCAAATTCTTCGGTGTATAAACAATTCAATATCTTATGCCCTTTACATAAAAAAAAAAAAAAAAAAGGAACATTATTATTATAAAAATATTAACATCTCCCTATAGTGCTTAAATCATTAAAACATTAGACCATCAGCCTCAAGTTCTTCAGTGTGTAAGCAATTCAATATTTCATCTTGTGCCCTCTACAAAAAAAAAAAAAAGGGAGAAAAAAAAAAAAAAAAAAATTTTTTTTTATAGGTGTGAAATTCCTAAGTGCATATATCCTAAGATATTGTTCTACGCCATAAAACTTTCTATAATTCCATTCCCCTATTGTGCTTAAACCATTATAATATATTCAACTTAAGAAAAAAAAATAAAAAATAAAAAAAAAAACCCTCCACTTCAATTCCTCTGTGTATAATCAATTAAGTGCCTTTAATCATGTACAACCAAAAAAAAAAAAAAAAAAAGAAAGAAAAAAAAAAAAAAAATTATATCTAGGTGTAAAATTCCTAAGTGCATATATCCTGAGATATTGTTCCAAGCCGTAAAACTTTCTCTAATTCCATCCCCCTATTGTGCCTAAACCATTACGTCATATTATATTCAACTTATCAAAGGAAAAAAAAAAAAAAAAGGTATTATAAGCATTAAAAATATTACATCTCCTTGCAGTGCTCAAATCATTAAACCATTAGTTCATCAACCTCAAATTTTTCAATGTATAAACAGTTCAATATCTTATGCCCTTTATAATCCAGGAAAAAAAAAAAAAAATCTCCCTCCCTCCCCTCCCCCACACCCCCCCCATACCTCCCCCCCCCCCATTTTATTAACCGTCTATATATGCATAGTAGGCCAATCCGGCAATGCTATTTCGGAAATTTTAAGAATGTTTAAAAATTTTGGCAAATCTTCCATGTCTCTAAATGATATAATGTGTCCATCCCTTTGAACCTGCAGTTGGAACGGAAATTTCCATCTATACTGAATATTGTTCTTGATCAGGTGCTCCACCAGAGGCCCTAATGCTCTTCTGCGATCCAGCGTGAATTTTGATATATCTTGAAAAAATAACAGGGGTTGTCCCTCGTATTGAATGTTTCTATTTAAACGGGCCGCTGACATGATTTTATCCTTTACATGGGCGTAATGCATTTTACATATAATGTTCCGGGGCTTTTTTAACTCTATCTTCCTTATTCCTGCTCTATGTGCCCGATCGATGATTAGGTCTTTTATATCAATATCTTGGGCAACCCCCTGAAAATTTTTTTGAAGTGTTGTTACAAGTTCTCCTGGACTTACTTCTTCTTTTAGTCCTCTGATTCTTATGTTTGATCTCCTATTTCTATTCTCTTGCTCGTCTACATTGCCCATTATTTGCTTTAGTTGTTTTTCTTGTTTCAGTATTTTTTCTTCCATCTTTTTAATTTCCTGTTCTGTTTTTATAACTCTCTCATCCATTGTATTTATTCTTTCTTGTGTATTCTTAGTAGATATTTTTAGCTCTTGTATCTCTGTTTTGTATGTTTCTTCCAGCCTATAGATATATTGATCCATGTCTGTCCTCGTTGGGAGCGATCAAATATACGCCCTTATATCCCATTTCTCTTTATCCTCCTCCTTTTGTTTATTTACTGATCCTGCTTTATCAATTGGTGAACTATTCCTAGGGTGACTTGACTGATCCTCTGCAGATGTTACTGATGATTCCGCTAAATTTGATGATTCTTGTGATGTTTGTAATTCTTGTGTTATGTGAGGGGGGTGTAATTGTAATTGTTGGAAGAAATCCTTAATATCTACCATTTGTACTGGTTGTGTCCCTATACTTTCTCCGTTACTGATGTCTCCTTTATTTTTTTTGCCCTTTTGGTTTTGCGGTGTTTTATTTCCTTTTTTAGGCGCCATTATATCTTTCCTTTCTTTTATTTTTTGGGCTTTTATTTTCTGACCCACAATAGGGGAAAGAGGGGGAGAGAGAGAGGGATGAAAGAGAGGGAAGGGAACACCAAAAAAAAAAAAAAAAAAAGGAGTCCTCTTTTCTTATAATGTATAGTAAGATCCTATGGTATATCCTATGGTATTCTATGGTATATCTGTGATCTCCCTTTAGGTTTTAGTTCGCTTGCAAACAATGAGCAATTCAGCAGTAGTAATTCAATAGTAATTCAGTAGCGATTCAGTGGTGATGGTTAATCTTTGGTTTAGTAAACTTTTTAATTAATTATCCTCCTTTACTGGTGATACATCTCTTCTTATTTGTGTTTATATATATATTATATGTATTTTTTCCTTCCAATCTTCCCTTTCTTAATACGGTGTCCTTTGATGTACAAAGTTCTTAAATTTTATAATTGCATAAGAATAAGGAATAAAGAAAAACATTACAGCCTTTAGTTCAATGTTTTTTTTTAATCTGAATTATATGTGATGGATCAGAACACAATAGTCTAAGTTGGTGAAGTAAAATTAGAAAAATATATGCATAAAACAATTTTTCAGAAATAAAAAACTGATAATTGGCATGTGCGTATGTTCTCACCCCCTTTGTTATGAAGCCCATAAAAAGCTCTGGTGCAACCAATTACCTACAGAAGTCACATAATTAGTGAAATGGTGTCCACCTGTGTGCAATATAAGTATCACATGATCTATCATTACCTTTACGCACCTTTTTGAAAGGCCCTAGAGGCTGCAACACCTAAGTGAGAGGCACCACTAACCAAACACTGCCATGAAAATCAAGGAACTCTCCAAACAAGTAAGGGACAATGTTGTTGAGAAGTACAAGTCAGGGTTAGGTTATAAAAAAATATCCAAATCTTTGATTCCTAGGAGCACCATCAAATCTATCGAAACCAAATGGAAAGAACATGGCACAACAGCAAACCTGCCAAGAGACGGCCGCACACCAAAACTCATGGACTGGGCAACGAGGGCATTAATCAGAGAGGCAGCACAGAGACCTAAGGTAACCCTGGAGGAGCTGCAGGGTTCCACAGCAGAGACTGGAGTATCTGTACATAGGACGACAATTAGCCATACACTCTATAGAGTTGGGCTTTATGGCCGAGTGGCCAGAGGAAAGCCATTTCTTTCAGCAAAAAACAAAATGGCACGTTTTGAGTTTGCGAAAAGGCATGTGGGAGACTCCCAAAATGTATGGAGGAAGGTGCTCTGGTCTGATGAGACTAAAATTTAACTTTTTGGCCATCAAAGAAAATGCAATGTCTGGCACAAACCCAACACACCACATCACCCAAAGAACACCATCCCCACAGTGAAACATGGTGGTGGCAGCATCATGCTGTGGAGATGGTTTTTCAGCAGTCAGGACTGGGGAACTGGTCAGAGTTGAGGGAAAGATGGATGGTGCTAAATACAGGGATATTCTTGAGCAAAACCTGTACTGATCTGTGTGTGATTTGAGGCTAGGGCAGAGGTTCGCCTTCCAGCAGGACAACGACCCCAAACATACTGCTAAAGCAACACCTGAGTGTTTTAAGGGGAAACATGTAAATGTGTTGGAATGGCTTAGTCAAAGCTCAGACCTCAATCCAATAGAAAATCTGTGGTCAGACTTAAAGATTACTGTTCCCAAGCGCAAACCATCCAACTTGAAGGAGCTGGAGCAGTTTTGCAAGCAGGAATGGGCAAAAATCCCAGTGGTAAGTCGTGGCAAGCTCATAGGGACTTATCCAAAGCGACTTGGAGCTGTGATAGCTGCAAAAGGTGGCTCTACAAAGTAGAGGTCGACCGATATGGGTTTTTCTCTGGCCGATGCCGATATTTAGAAATCGCGGTGGCCAATGGCCGATATAAAATGCCGATTTTTTTGGGCCGATTATATTAGGCCGATTTTTTATTTTTTTTATTTCCCTTCATCTCATAAAATCTAACAGTTAGACCCCTTTCACACTGGGGCGTTTTTCAGGCGCTTTTGGGCTAAAAATAGCGCCTGTAAAACTGCTCCCCTGCAGTCTCAGTGTGAAAGCTCGAGTGCTTTCACACTAAAGCGATGCGCTGGCAGGATGTTTAAAAAAAGTCCTGCAAGCAGCATCTTTGGAGCGGTGTATACCGCTCCTCCACCACTCCTGCCCATTGAAATGAATGCGCACCGCTGCCGAAGCGCCTGCAAAGCGTTTCGGCAGCAGCGCTTCAGGGGCGCATTTAACCCCTTCCTCAGCCGCTAGCTGGGTTATAAGCGCCCCGCTAGCAGCCGAATAGCGCCGCTAAAATGACGGTAAAGCACCGCTAAAACTAACAGCGTTCTACCGTCAACGCATGCCCGCTCCAGTGTGAAAGCAGCCTTAAGTAATACAGAAATTTTTTTTGAATGCGCACCGCTGCCGAAGCGCCTGCAAAGCGTTTCGGCAGCAGCGCTCCAGGGGCGCATTTAACCCCTTCCTCAGCCGCTAGCTGGGTTATAAGCGCCCCGCTAGCAGCCGAATAGCGCCGCTAAAATGACGGTAAAGCACCGCTAAAACTAACAGCGTTCTACCGTCAATGCATGCCCGCTCCAGTGTGAAAGCAGCCTTAAGTAATACAGAAATTTTTTTTACATTTAAACATTTATTAAACAAAACAAACCTCCAATCAGTTCACTTGTATGTATAATTTAGATAAAAAAAAAATAACGATATCTTAAATATTAAATACACAAAAACAGATAATCAAAACTTTTGGACGAAAAAAAATGGGCTAACTTTACTGCTTATTTTTTTTTTTCATTAGTGTATTTTTTTTTTTTTAAATTTTGTTTGAAAGACCGCTGCGCAAATACGGTGTGACATAAAATATTGCAACAACCGCTATTTTATTCCCTAGGGTCTCTGCTAAAAAAAAATATATATATAATGTTTGGGGGTTCTAAGTGATTTTCTAGCTGAAAATACAGGAATTTTACTTGTAAGCAACAATTGTCAGAAAAGATTTAGTCTTTAAATGGTTAAACTGAGAGCTTCTACACACAGAGTTCAGCTCATTGATAAAAGAACCTGAAAAGATACAATGTATCTTCTTATCAGATTTGGTAGGCTGCCCAGGGAGGAGAGAATCCTCTCCACAGATAACCTCAGACAACTTGCATTGACTTCTATTACAGAAGTCATTTGCAAGTCCCGCTGAAGTTATAATCGGCTTTTTTTATCAGCACAATCGGCTGATGCCGATTAAGTAAAAAAAGCCGATATATCGGTCGACCTCTACTACAAAGTATTGACTTTAGGGAGGTGAATAGTTATGCACCTTGACTTTTTCTGTTATTTTGTCCTATTTGTTTGTTTCACAATAAAAAAAAAATCTTCAAAGGTGTGGGCATGTTCTGTAAATTAACCGCTTTAGCCCGGAAGATCTTACCCCCTTCCTGACCAGAGCACTTTTTGCGATTCGGCACTGCGTCGCTTTAATTGACAATTGCACGACGTTGCACCCAAACAAAATTGACGTCCTTTTTTCCCCACAAATAGAGCTTTCTTTTGGTGGTATTTAACCTGTTGCCGTCCGCCGACAGTCATATGACGGCGGAGCGGTGCGGCTCTTGTTCTGGGCCGCCGTCATATGACGGCGGCTGGTTTACACAGGGCATGCGCGCGATCGCGGGCGCGCAGCCCTGCTCTGTCGGTATCGCCATGTCCCCGGGACACAGCGCGTCACCGACAGGGGTGAACAGCCATAGGGCATGGCTGTTCACCATGTGATCGGCCGCGATTACGTCACGGCCGATCACAAAGGGTATTCCCACTTTAGACTGCGCATGCGCGCGCGATCGGGAGCGCGCAGCGCGGTCACGTCGGTGGCGGCGTGTTCCCAGGAACACTGCTCGTCACCGACAAGGGTAAACAGCCAATGGCTGGTGGCTGTTTACCACGTGATCGGCTGTGATCCATTCACAGCTGATCACTAACTGTAAACATAGACCGGTTACTAGCTGTTACCTGCTCTTCTTTCCTCACACACCGTTTCCAGTGTGAGGAGAGAAGAGCCAGGAGCAGTGAGTGACCGATCTATGTGTGTTCTGTAGTGTACTGCACCAACACCACAAAGAGAACCTGTCACATTGCCCCCCCCTGAATTACAGCTGTCACCCAACAGTCATCACATCAGTACTTATAAAAGTGCACCTGTCACCCATCAGTGCCCACAAAGTGCACCTGTCACCCGTCAGTGCCCACTAAGTGCACCTGTCACCCGTCAGTGCCCACTAAGTGCACCTGTCACCGTCAGAGACTGCCGTCAGCGGTGCACCTGTCACCCTTCAGTGACCGCCATCAGTGACCGTCGTCAGTGACCCATCCGTGACCCTCATCTGTCACCTATCAGTCCAATAAAGTGCACCAGTCACCTTCAGAGACTGCCATCAGTGACTGTCAACCATTACCTGTCACCTGTCACCCACCAGTGACCGTCGCACGTCACCGATCACCTGTCGCCCATCAGTGACCGTCACCTGTCACCGATCACCTGTCACCCATCAGTGACCGTCACCTGTCACCCATCACCTGTCGCCCATTAGTAACCGTAATTTGTCACCTGTCACACAGCCCATCAGAAAAATTGTCGAAAAGATATTATACAAGTGAGGAGGCGTTCCAGATCCTCTCCATGACTGATGAGAGCAGCGGGGAGCTCTCATCAGATTCAAATGCCAATTCCTGTGAATCAAATTCAGCATTTGAACCGATCGAAAGTAGTGGATCGGCAAACGATTCAGAGGAAGAATGGATCCCTCCTAAAAGAGCACAGCGCTCTGGAAACCAGGCAGCCACCAGCAATATACCCCAGGATCAAATTCCCAGTACTAGTGCTGCTGCCAGCGATAGACCCCAAAACCAAAGGCCCAGTCCTAGAGCTGCCGCCAGTGAAAGGCCACAAGAAATGCCCAGTACTAGCACTTCCGCAGCATCACGCCCAAATGCCAGCACAGGAACTCCAACTACCAGCACTGGAGTGCCACGTCCCCCAAGAGCCAGGGCCGCTACATATCTCCCAGAAGGTCTTGCCAATCCAACATGGCTGCCTTCCAAATCAGGATCAGCAAGAATTCCCCCTTTCACGGCACAGCCAGGTGTGCAGGCCAATACCCAAAATTTTTCTGCAATTGATTGTTTTAATTTATTTTTGCCCAACACTTTGCTGCAACTCATCGTGGACCAGACCAATTTATATGCCCAGCAGCATATTGCCAACAACCCCCAATCTTCTTACGCCCGTCCATTCGAGTGGAAGGATTTGACTCTGGAGGAGTTCAAAATGTTTATGGGCCTCACCATAAACATGGGGATTACAAAAAAAAACGAAGGACATGCCTATTGGTCCACCCACCCCATTCACCACATGCCCATTTACTCTTCTGTAATGCCCAGGTCCCGATATGAAATGATAATGAGCTTCCTTCATTTTAATGACAACACCCAGTGCCCTCCCCGCAATGATCCAAATTACGATAAATTATATAAACTTCGCCCACTCATTAATTTCTTTTCCCAACGATTTGCAGAACTCTATGTCCCCGATAAGCATATATGTGTAGATGAGTCCCTGGTACCCTTTTCTGGCCGGCTAGGAATAAAGCAATACATTCCTAGCAAAAGGGCCAAATACGGAGTGAAATTTTATAAGCTTTGCGAGAGAGCCACGGGATATCTGTATGCGATCCGCATATACGAAGGAAGAGATTCCCAGCTCCAGCCCCCTGAGTGCCCGGCCTACATGGGCACAACTGGTAAAATTGTATGGGACCTGGCCTACCCACTGCTGAAGAAAGGTTACCACATATACCTGGATAACTTTTATACCAGCCTGCCCCTTTTCAAACACCTATACCTCGCACAAACCCTGGCCTGTGGAACCTCCAGAAAGAATAGAAAGGGCTTCCCACAAGCCATAGTAAACAAGAAATTGCGAAGGGGAGAAAGAGCAACTTTGAGATGCAACGAAGTGCTGGCCTTGAGGTGGAAGAATACCAGGAATGTGTACATGATGTCCACCATCCATGACGACACTACCGTTGAAGTTCAGAGAAGACGAGGTCCCATTGTAAAGCCAAAATGTGTACAAGATTACAATCTGTACATGGGGGGGGGTGGATTTCAACGACCAAATGCTTCAGCCCTATTTAGCAATAAGGAGGTCCCGTTTCTGGTACAAGAAAGTAGCACTCTATTTAATTCATTTGGCCATTTATAATGCCTACATAATTTACACCAAATCCACCGAAAGCCCTGCCCACTTCCTAAAATTCATTGAAGAAGTTGTCACGTCCCTCATCTACCATCAAAGACCCCCCCCAGAAAACCTTCGCTCTGATGCTGTAAGCCGACTGCATGAACGCCACTTCCCGGACCACATTCCCCCATTTGAAGCAGGCCGAAGACGCCAAAAAAGATGTCGAGTATGCAGCAGTAAAGGATTTCGAAGAGATACCAGCTACCATTGTTCCCAGTGTCCCCTTGAACCCGGCCTTTGCATTGGTGAATGCTTCAGACTATATCACACATCCCTTAAATATTAGCCCATATTCTTAACCACTTCCCCATTTTAATGATCTGTGCTGACCATTTCCCATGCTTCCTCAAATAACCATTCCACTGCCTTCTATGTGAATTGACCCTGGCCTGTTTTTTGACTATGCCTCTGCCAACCGTTTGGACTGCTTACATGTGAACCGACCCTGGCCTGTTTTACCAACTACGCTTCTGCCTACTGTTTGGACTGCTTTCATGTGATCTGACCCTGGCCTGTTTTACCAACTATGCTTCTGCCTAATGTTTGGACTGCTTACATGTGAACTGACCATGGCCTGTTTTACCAACTACGCTTCTGCCTACCACTTGGACTGCTTGCACGTCATCTGACCCTGGCCTGTTTTATGGACTTTGCTTTTGCCTACCGCTTGGACTGATCTGTTGCCCTGCTACTGTAGGACACAGGGGTCTCACATGTGAGGGGCTCCAGAAATGTTTTTCCGCATGGAGAAAACAATTTTTTTTGTTGTCTCCGGGTTTCGTAATTTCCGGATTAGGGTCTGGACTCCGGAGGCTTCATAGAAATTTGGGTGGGTTGAAGCCTCTACCCCTGTGCCCCTGTGCACAGGTCTTACCTGATTGCGGCCCTCAGCCTGCTGCTGACTTACTGCCGCCATCCCCCTGCCTGCAGCATAAACTGACCACACCTCTGCCTGCTACCTGGACTATGGAAATAATTAGCTGTAGCAAGAGGCAGTATGTTTATGAAGGGCTGGAGAGCGGTACAATAATGAGTGCAGGGAGGTAACGGTGTACCAGGACCAATATTATGGCTGTGTTTCCTGTCTCTGCCTGGACAATTTCTATGGACAAATGCTTTGGCTGTGCTGACGATATCCTTGTGCTGACTATAGACAATATTCCTGCCTGCTGCCTGGATAATTACTATTGTTGCTAAGCACATCCCTGCCTGCTGCCTGCACCAATTCTCTCCTCCGGGGACACTACTAAAACCACAGGTAATACTTTTTTTTTACCCTTTCCTCAATAGAATTTATTTTGGAGTGTAATTTTTGGTATGTAAATGCAATGTGTTAGAAATATAAGGGCCTTCAAAAATAATAGGTTGTCAGGAAATTAGATGTGTAATTTATGCTTGTAGAACGCCTGAAGGTGCTACTTCAATGGTGGGCCTCTGTATGTGGTCAGGCTGTGTAAAAGTCTGACACATGTGGTATCGCCATATTCAGGAGGAGTAGCAGAATGTATTTTGGGGTGTCATTTTTGCCATGTACATGCTATGTGTGGAAAATATCTTAAAAATGGACAACTTTGTGGAAAAAAAATGCGTTTTCATTTTTTTTCCACATTTTCCAAAAACTTCTGGAAAAAAATGAACCGTTCAAAAGACTCATTATGCCTCATAGATTATACATTGGGGTGTCTGCTTTCCAAAATGGGGTCATTTTGTGGGCGTTTCCATTGTCCTGGGGCTCCAGGGCCTTCAAAACTGTAATAGGTGGTTGAGAAATGAGATGTGTAATTTATGCTTGTAGAACGCCTGAAGGTGCTACTTGCCTGGCGGGCCTCTATATGTGGCCAGGCTGTGTAAAAGTCTCACACATGTGGTATCGCCATACTCAGGAGGAGTAGCAGAATGTATTTTGGGGTGCCATTTTTGCTATGTACATGCTATGTGTTGGAAATATCTTAAAAATAGACAACTTTGTGGAAAAAAAATGTGTTTTCATTTTTTTTCCACATTTTTCAAAAACTTCTGGAAAAAAACGAACCGTTCAAAAGACTCATTATGCCTCATAGATTATACATTTAGGTGTCTGCTTTCCAAAATGGGGTCATTTTGTGGGCGTTTCCATTGCCCTGGGGCTCCAGGGCCTTCAAAACTGTAATAGGTGTTGAGAAATGAGATGTGTAATTTATGCTCCTAGAATGCCTGAAGGTGCTACTTCTCTGGCGGGCCTCTGTATGTGGCCAGGCTGTGTAAAAGTCTCACACATGTGGTATCGCCATACTCAGGAGGAGGAGCAGAATGTATTTTGGGGTGTCATTTTTGCTATGTGCATGCTATGCGTTAGAAATATCTTAAAAATGGACAACTTTGTGGAAAAAAAATGCGTTTTCATTTTTTTCCCACATTTTTCAAAAACTTCTGGAAAAATGAACCTTTCAAAACACTCATTATGCCTCATAGATTATACGTTGGGGTGTCTGCTTTCCAAAATGGGGTCATTTTGTGGGTATTTGTACTTTCCTGGCTTGTTAGTGTCTCATGAAATTAGATAAGTCTTCAGTACATCAGGTGTGATCAGGTGTGATCAATTTTCAATGATTTGCACCATAGCTTGTAGACTCTATAACTTTCACAAAAACCAAATAATATACACTAATTAGGGTTATTTTTACCAAAGATATGTAGTCGTGTAAATTTTGGCCAAAATTTATGAAGAAATATTACTAATTTGCAAAATTTTATGACAGAAACAAAGAAAAAGGCATTTTTTCACCAAATTTTCAGTCTTTTTTTATTTATAGCACAAAAAATAAAAAACCCACTAGTGATTAAATACCACCAAAAGAAAGCTCTATTCGTGTGAAAAAAAGGACGCAAATTTCATTTTGGTACAGTGTTGCATGACTGAGTAATTGTCATTTAAAGTGTGAGAGCGCTGAAAGCTGAAAATTGGTCTGGGCAGGAAGGGGGTGAAAGTGCCCTGTAGGCAAGTGGTTAATCACCTCTGCGGTTTTTATTTTTTGCGCTATAAAACATAAAACATTGTATTATTACAATTGCATTATTTTTTACTTTTTGCTATAATAAATATCCCCCAAAAATATATAAAAAAACCTATTTTTTTCCTCAGTTTAGGCCGATATGTATTCTTCTACATATTTTTGGTAAAAAAATCGCAATAAGCATATGTTGATTGGTTTGCGCAAAAGTTATAGAGTCTACAAAGTAGGGGACAGATTTACACCCTGTTCCAAATTATTATGCCAATTATATTTTTCTCATTTACCTAAATAATTGATGTAAACAACAGTCAGCATAATTCTCTTGTTATTAAATATTAAGAGTACAATTCAAATTTTATTGAACAAACCTCCTAATGATAACAGTTTTTTTTTTCAAAATAAAAAACTTACAATGCACTGTTCCAAATTATTATGCACAGTAAGTTTCAAAACACTTTATATGTTGTAAAGAACTGAAAATTGTCATTTGTTGTATTTTGTTAAAATGTAACGTGACCTGTTAAAATGTTTAAAAAGTTAAAATGTTGTTCAAAGTTTGATTGAAATAGCTTTTGATTTCAGTAAATATACTGAAATCAAAAGCTATTTCAATCAAACTTTGAACAACATTTTAACTTTTTAAACATTTTAACAGGTCACGTTACATTTTAACATAGGACGCCTTATTTGATAGCAACTTGACAAGTCTTGCATCCATTGAACTTGTGAATTTTTGGACAGTTTCTGCTTGAATTTGTTTGCAAGGTGTCAGAATAGCCTCCCAGAGCTGCTGTTTGGATGTAATCTGCCTCCCACCCTCGTAGATCTTTTTCTTGAGGATGCTCCAAAGGTTCTCAATACGATTGAGGTCAGGGGAGGATGGAGGCCACACCATGACTTTCTCTCCTTTTATCCCCATAGCAGTCATTGATGCAGAGGTATTCTTTGCAGCATGAGATGGTGCATTATCATGCATGAAGATGATTTTATTACGGAAAGCATAGTTCTTCCTTCTGTACCGGGGAAGAAAGTGGTCAGTCAGGAACTCCACATACTTTGCAGAGATCATCTTTACACCTTCTGAGACCCTAAAGGGGCCGACCAGCTCTCTTCCCATGATTCCAGCCCAAAACATGACTCCACCACCGCCTTGCTGACGTCGTAGCCTTGTTGGAAAAGGGTGGCTGGCCAGTCCACCAACCATCCACTACTCCATCCATCTGGACCATCCAGGGTTGCACGGCACTCATCAGTGAACAGGACTGTGAAAATTAGTCTTCATGTATTTTTCTGCCCAATGCAGCCATTTCTGCTTGTGAGCATTGGTTAGTGGTGGCCGAATGGAAGGTTTATGCACAGTTGCAAGACTCTGGAGGACTCTACACTAGGGATGAGCCGAACACCCCCCGGTTCGGTTCGCACCAGAACCTGCGAACGGACCGAAAATTCGCACAAACGTTAGAACCCCATTGACGTCTATGGGACTCGAACGTTCGAAATCAAAAGTGCTCATTTTAAAGGCTAATTTGCATGGTATTGTCCTAAAAAGGGTTTGGGGACCCGGGTCCTACCCCATGGGACATGTATCAATGCAAAAAAAAACTTTTAAAAACGGCAGTTTTTTCGGGAGCAGTGATTTTAATGATGCTTAAAGTAAAAAAAAAAGAAAAGTGAAATATTCCTTTAAATATCGTACCTGGGGTGTGTCTATAGTATGCCTGTAAAGTGGCGCGTGTTTCCCGTGTTTAGAACAGTCCCTGCACCATATGTCATTTTTAAAGGAAAAAATCTAATTTAAAACTGCTTGCGGGTTTAATGTTATGTCGGGTCCTGGCAATATGGATGAAAATCAGTGAGACAAACGGCATGGGTACCCCCCAGTCCATTACCAGGCCCTTTGGGTCTTGTATGGATATTAAGGGGAACCCCGCACCCAAATTAAAATAAGGAAAGGTGTGGGGCCACCAGGCCCTATATACTCTGAACAGCAGTATACCGGCGGTGCAAACAAGACAGGGACTGTAGGTTTGTTGTTATGTAGAATCTGTTTGTAATTTTGAACGGGTACATTTTTAACGTGTTTAGCTCCAGCCAAAAAATCTTTTTTAAGCTTTTTGGAAAACATAGGGAAGGGTTATCACCCCTGTGACATTTGTTTTGCTGTCTTTCCTCCTCTTCAGAAGATTTCACCTCACTTTTTGTCCCAATGACAAATGTTTTTTGAAAATTTGGGTTTTTTTTGTGGAACAAGGATTGGAAAGCATCAGTGGAAAGGAGAAATGTTTTTCCCATATTAACTCTTACAGGAGAGAATTTCCCTTCCTAGGGGTAGATTTCATCTCACTTCCTGTTGTCTCCTTCCGTTTGCAAGTAGGAGTCGTTTGTAAGTTAGATGTTTGAAAGTAGGGGCCTGCCCTATATACTCAGCAGAAATTTGGGCCCTTAGGTGTTGTTGTGGCCACAACACTGTAAGCCCTCACAGGGCCCTGCTGTGAAATATTAGATCAAGAATTGTAATTACATGCCCCTGTTGAACAGGGGCTGAAAAATTAGGCCTTAGGCACTGGTGCTGGTGCCACAACACTGCAACCCCTCACAGACACTCTAGTTGGAACGCAGGAACGAGCCCTGCTGCAAAGTATTGCATCAAAAATTGTAATTACACGCCCCTGTTAAACAGGGGCTGAAAAATTGTGCCTTAGGCACTGGTGGTGTGCGCCCAGAACCAAAAGTGTTCTTACAAGCTATCAGTGTGATCATTGAGGAGGAAGAGGATAATTACTCAGGGATAGTCACTCAGCATCAGCATAGGCAGTCTTTGAAGGGATCTGAGATTTCAAAAAAAATTATTCGGTTACATCAGCATCAGGTGCTTGGTAGCTGGTGGTGATCCAAGACTGATTCATTTTAATGAAGGTCAGTCGATCGACCGAGTCGGTGGACAGACGCACCCTGTGATCGGTTACAAAGTCTCCAGCAGCACTGAATGTGCATTCCGAAAGAACGCTGGATGCAGGACAGGCCAGTAGATCAATTGCATACTGTGCAAGCTCTGGCCAGTGATCCATCCTCAAGACCCAGTAACCCAGAGGATTTTCGGTGGGAAAGGTGTCCAAGTCAGATCTTGCCCTTAGGTATTCCTGCACCATGTAAAACAGACGCTGGCGATGGTTGCTGGAACCGATCATACCTTGGGGCTGCGGACCAAAAAATTGTCTGAACGCATCGGTCAGACGGCCACCTTCTCCACCGCTCCTTCTTTGACTGACCGAAGCCTCAGCAACACGTTGTCCAGAAACAGGAGTTTGTAACCTCCCAGTCTCTGGGAACGTGTTGCACAGACCTTTCTGCAAGGCCTCCCGAAGATGTTTCATCCTCTGCTCCCTCTGCGATGGCAAGATAAGGTCCGCAACCTTACCCTTGTAACGTGGATCAAGGAGGGTTGCCAGCCAGTATTGGTCCTTCTCCTTGATACCACGAATACGAGGATCCTTACGCAGGCTTTGCAGGATCAGGGAGGCCATGCAGCGTAGATTTGCTGAGGCATTCGGTCCGGAGTCCTCTGGGTCACTAAGGACGACATGGTCCGCAGCCACCTCCTCCCAGCCACGTACAAGTCCATGTGTTTCTTGGGACTGATCCCTTAAAGACTGCTGCTGATGCTGAGTGCCAGGCTCCCTCTCCATACTGACACAATCTTCCTCCTCCTCCTCGTCCTCTTCCTGTGTGATCGGCGGGCACGCAGGAACACTGTCTGGATAAAGGGGGCCTTGAGAGCTAGGGAAGTCCTCCTCTTCCTGCCTCTGTTCTGCCTCAAGTGCCCTGTCCATTATTCCACGCAGCGTGTGCTCCAACAGGTGGACAAGGGGGACAGTGTCACTGATGCATGCACTGTCACTGCTCACCATTCTCGTGGCCTCCTCAAATAGTGACAGGACAGTGCATGCATCCCTGATCATGGCCCACTGGCGTGGGGAAAAAAAAACAAGCTCTCCTGACCCTGTCCTGGTGCCATAGTCGCACAGGTACTCATTGATGGCCCTCTGCTACGTGTGCAGCCGCTGCAGCATGGCCAACGTTGAGTTCCACCTGGTGGGCATGTCACAGATTAGGCGGTTCTTGGGCAGGTTAAACTCCTTTTGGAGGTCCGCCAGCCGAGCACTGGCATTATATGACCGGCGGAAATGCACACAGACTTTCCTGGCCTGCCTCAGGACATCCTGTAAGCCCGGGTACCTGCCCAAGAACCGCTGCACCACCAAGTTAAGGACGTGAGCCAAACAGGGCACATGGGTCATTTGTGCCTGTCGGAGGGCAGAGAGGAGGTTGGTGCCATTGTCGCAAACCACCATTCCTGCCTTAAGTTGGCGTGGCATCA
Organism: Lithobates septentrionalis; assembly: GCA_037952835.1. Lineage (NCBI taxonomy): Eukaryota > Metazoa > Chordata > Amphibia > Anura > Ranidae > Lithobates > Lithobates septentrionalis. Next base: position 2,669,503 of record JBBDGP010001198.1, read on the forward strand.
ACCACCTCTGAACCTGCCACTGCAGAGCTGACAGAACCTCTGCCCCAGTGTGGCTCCTGTCCCCCAAGCACACCAGCTCAAGCACCGCATGGCATCTTTTGGCCTGCGTACTTGCGTAGCCTCTTGAACGGCTACGGAGCACTGCTGGTTCCGAGGACAAAGCACAGGAAGAGGCCATGGAGGAAGAAGAAGAGGGGGTGGAGGAGAGAAGTGTGTCACAATCATTAGCATTTTGGAGGCGTAGTGGCGGAACAACCTCCAACACTACTGCACCTTGTCCTGCATCCTTCCCAGCTGCCAGCAGAGTCATCCAATGCGCCGTGAAACTTAGGTAACGTCCCTGTCCATGCCTGCTGGACCATGAGTCAGCGGTAATATGCACCTTACCACTGACCGCCCTGTCCAGCGAGGCATGGACATTGCCTTCCACATGCCGGTAGAGAGCCAGAATCGCCTTCCGTGAGAAAAAGTGGCGTTTGGGTACCTGCCACTGAGGAACCGCACATTCCACAAACTCACGTAAGGGGGCAGAGTCTACCAACTGAAAAGGCAGCAGTTGAAGTGTTAGCAATTTTGCCAAGCTAGCATTCAACCGCTGGGCACGTGGATGGCTGGGAGCAAACTTCTTTCAGCGGTGCAGCAGCTGGGGCAGGGAAATTTGCCTGGTACAATCTGACTTCGGTGTACCAAAAGCAGATTGCCCACAAGTACTTGGCTGTGACACACCTAATTCTACACCTTCATTCCTCTCAGTGCAGGTCTGTGGGGTTGGAGATCTCAGCTGATGAGGAGCAAGGAGAGGTCCTCTTTGTTCTTTGGTGTGGGTCTTTTAGATACGCTTGCCAACGAACTGCATGGCAGGTCAACATATGTCTGGTCAAGCATGTGGTACCCAAGCAGGAGATGTTTTGGCCACGCGAGATATGCTTGAGACATATGTTGCAAATAGCAGCGGTGCGATCTGATGCACTCGTCTCAAAAAAGGCTGCACATGTGGAGCTTTGGGGTGTGATGCAGTCAATGTGATGCCCTTAGGCTGGCCCCTGGAGGGCATCCTGCCTCATTGGTGATGTGCCGCCTCCTCCTCCTCCTCCTCTCTCCTATCAGGCACCCATGTTGAGTCAGTGACCTCATCATCCCCTCCCTCCTTATCACTGGAGCAAACCTGGCAGTATGCTGCAGCAGGGGGAGCATGACTGCCAGATTGCTGTCCTTCTTGGGCACCCTCTTTGTCCGTGCTCATGTTACTGCCTTCATCGAGCTCAGTATCATTATCAGAGCCTTCAAAACGCTGGGCATCCTCCTGGAGCATGTACCCAACACTGTGGTCAAACAGTTTGAGGGACTCCTCAGGAGGACACGTGGGGCTAGGGAAGGAGTCACTGATGACATTGAGCCAAGGGAAGAGGCCGCTGCTTTGCCAGACAAAGTACCCTGGGCATAGGTGAGAGAGGATGAGGAGGATGAGGACGGCTTGGTCATCCACTCGACCAAGTCTTCCGCATGTTGCGGCTCAACACGGCCAGCTGCCGGAAAAAAGGCCAAGCGTGTCCCACGGCCACGTGCTGATGAGGATGCACCGTCTCCACGACCAGCACTAGACACAGAGCCTGCTTGCCCTCTCTTATTGGCTTGTGACTGTCTGCCTCTCCTTCTTGGCCTTCCAGACATACTAATGGCCTGTAGCTGCACTAAGCTGGCATATATATATATATATATATATTTATATATATATGTGTGTACTGATACTGCAGCTAGCAAAATCAACTGCCTGCCTGTAGTATGAGAACACCACCAACCTTCTACAGGTAGCTTTAGCTGAACACTGTGCAGAGCTCGCAAAAAAATAACTTGTAGTTTTAGATGAACACTGTGAGCAGGACGCACAGCACTAACTTGTAGTTTTAGCTGAACACTGTGAGCAGGACGCACAGCACTAACTTGTAGTTTTAGCTGAACACTGTGAGCAGGATGCACAGCACTAACTTGTAGTTTTAGCTGAACACTGTGAGCAGGACGCACAGCACTAACTTGTAGCTTTAGATGAACACTGTGCAGAGGTCTCACTACACTAACTTGTAGGTTTAGCTGAACACTGTGAGCAGGACGCACAGCACTAACTTGTAGTTTTAGCTGAACACTGTGAGCAGGACGCACAGCACTAACTTGTAGTTTTAGCTGAACACTGTGAGCAGGACGCACTGCACTAACTTGTAGCTTTAGATGAACACTGTGAGCAGGACGCACTGCACTAACTTGTAGCTTTAGATTAACACTGTGCAGAGGTCTCACTACACTAACTTGTAGGTTTAGCTGAACACTGTGAGCAGGACGCACAGCACTAACATGTAGTTTTAGCTGAACACTGTGAGCAGGATGCACAGCACTAACTTGTAGTTTTAGCTGAACACTGTGAGCAGGACGCACAGCACTAACTTGTAGCTTTAGATGAACACTGTGCAGAGGTCTCACTACACTAACTTGTAGGTTTAGCTGAACACTGTGAGCAGGACGCACAGCACTAACTTGTAGTTTTAGCTGAACACTGTGAGCAGGACGCACAGCACTAACTTGTAGTTTTAGCTGAACACTGTGAGCAGGACGCACTGCACTAACTTGTAGCTTTAGATGAACACTGTGCAGAGGTCTCACTACACTAACTTGTAGTTTTAGCTGAACACTGTGAGCAGGACGCACAGCACTAACTTGTAGTTTTAGCTGAACACTGTGAGCAGGACGCACTGCACTAACTTGTAGCTTTAGATGAACACTGTGCAGAGGTCTCACTACACTAACTTGTAGGTTTAGCTGAACACTGTGAGCAGGACGCACAGCACTAACTTGTAGTTTTAGCTGAACACTGTGAGCAGGACGCACAGCACTAACTTGTAGTTTTAGCTGAACACTGTGAGCAGGACGCACTGCACTAACTTGTAGCTTTAGATGAACACTGTGCAGAGGTCTCACTACACTAACTTGTAGGTTTAGCTGAATACTGTGAGCAGGACGCACAGCACTAACTTGTAGTTTTAGCTGAACACTGTGAGCAGGACGCACCGCACTAACTGTAAATAGTCTAGCTGCCTGACTGTGGTACTAATAGGATCAAAAGAACACCAGCAATTTTCTTCAGGTAGCTGTAAATACTGTAACAAGACAAGCCTGCCTGTCAGTAAGAAGATAACAGGAACGGATCTAGCTGAACACTGTGAGCAGGACGCACTGCACTAACTGTAAATAGTCTAGCTGCCTGACTGTGGTACTAATAGGATCAAAAGAACACCAGCAATTTTCTTCAGGTAGCTGTAAATACTGTAACAAGACAAGCCTGCCTGTCAGTAAGAAGATAACAGGAACGGATCTAGCTGAACACTGAGCAGGACGCACTGCACTAACTTGTAGCTTTAGATGAACACTGTGCAGAGGTCTCACTACACTAACTTATAGGTTTAGCTGAACACTGTGAGCAGGACGCACAGCACTAACTTGTAGTTTTAGCTGAACACTGTGAGCAGGACGCACCACACTAACTTCTAGGTTTAGCTGAACACTGTGAGGTGGACACACCGCACTAACTTGTAGTTTTAGCTGAACACTGTGAGCAGGACGCACCACACTAACTTGTAGGTTTAGCTGAACACTGTGAGCGAACGCACCCCACTAACTTGTAGGTTTAGCTGAACACTGTGAGCAGGACGCACCCCACTAACTTGTAGGTTTAGCTGAACACTGTGAGCAGGACGCACCCCACTAACTTGTAGTTTTAGCTAAACACTGTGAGCAGGACGCACTGCACTAACTGTAAATAGTCTAGCTGCCTGACTGTGGTACTAATAGGATCAAAAGAACACCAGCAATTTTCTTCAGGTAGCTGTAAATACTGTAACAAGACAAGCCTGCCTGTCAGTAAGAAGATAACAGGAGCGGATCTAGCTGAACACTGTGAGCAGGACGCACTGCACTAACTTGTAGCTTTAGATGAACACTGTGCAGAGGTCTCACTACACTAACTTGTAGGTTTAGCTGAACACTGTGAGCAGGACGCACAGCACTAACTTGTAGTTTTAGCTGAACACTGTGAGCAGGACGCACCGCACTAACTTCCAGGTTTAGCTGAACACTGTGAGGTGGATGCACCGCACTAACTTGTAGTTTTAGCTGAACACTGTGAGCAGGATGCACCGCACTAATTTGTAGGTTTAGCTGAACACTGTGAGGTGGACGCACCACACTAACTTGTAGGTTTAGCTGAACACTGTGAGCAGGACGCACCCCACTAACTTGTAGGTTTAGCTGAACACTGTGAGCAGGACCCACTGCACTAACTGTAAATAGTCTAGCTGCCTGACTGTGGTACTAATAGGATCAAAAGAACACCAGCAATTTTCTTCAAGTAGCTGTAAATACTGTAACAAGACAAGCCTGCCTGTCAGTAAGAAGATAACAGGAACGGATCTAGCTAAACTGAATACAGTGTATATATATATGCAACACCTGGGATGCATATATATATACACAATACACTGTAAGTGCAGCTAACTGACTGACTGTTCTGCCTAATCTATCTAACTCAAATCAAATGACACTGTCTCTCTGTTTATCTCTTTCAACGCCGAAACACACTACACAGGGCCGCCGTGCAGGCGGCCATATATAGTGTGGGGCGTGTACTAAATCCCCTGAGCCATAATTGGCCAAAGCCTCCTTGGTTTTGGCCAATTACGGCTCTCTGTTCAGACGGCGCTGTGATTGGCCAAGCATGCGGGTCATAGTGCATGCTTGGCCAAACATCAGCTAGCAATGCACTGCGATGCCGCAGTGAAATATGGGCCGTTCGCAATTCGGCGAACGGGCGAACAGACGATGTTCGAGTCGAACATGGGTTCGACTCGAACACGAAGCTCATCCCTATGCTACACCTTGATGTCCGTGGGACTCCAGAGGCACCAGCAGCTTCAAATATCTGTTTGCTGCTATGTAATGGTGTTTTAGCAGCTGCTCTCTTGATCCGTTGCATGGATCTGGCAGGATTCTTCCTCAATGTGCCTTTATCTGCACGAAACCCGTCTGTGCTCTGAATCAGCCACAAATCTCTTAATAGTGCGATGATCAGGCTTAAGTTTTCGTGAAATATCGAATGTTTTCATACCTCGTCCAAGGCACTGAACTATTTCACTCTTTTCGGCAGCAGAGAGATCCTTTTTCTTCCCCATATTGCTTCAAAATGGTGCTCTGCTTAATAATGTGGAACACCCTCCATTAGTAGTTTTTCCTTTAATTGGGCTCACCTGGCAATCTAATTATTACAGGTGTCCAAGATTGTTTTCAGTGATCAAAAGGGCCTTGAGACACAATGCCATCCATGAGTTAAACTGAAAAACAAAATATTTAATCCTTGTGACACTGAAATAGAATTTGCATAATAATTTGGAACAGGGTGTATAGCATTTTTATTATTATTTTTTTTTTTTTTACTAGTAATGGCGGCGATCTGCAATTTTTATCGGGACTGCGACATTATTATGGCGGACACATCGGACAATTTTGACACATTTTTGGGACCATTAGCATTAATACAGCGATCAGTGCGATTAAAAATGCATTGATTACTGTAAAAGGGTCACTGGCAGTGAAGGGGTTAACACTAGGGGCCAGTGAAGATCGATCTGTCTGTTCTCCCCTCAGAGAACTGCGTGTCTTAGCGGTGATCGCTGGAGCCCGGCGGTGATCGAGACCGCCGGGCACTCGCATCGGCTCGGAGGGAGAGTGGTGGGCACACGTGCGCCCCCTGGATGCCACAGGGCAAAGCGACGTTACATAACGTTGTTTCGCCCAGCCGTTCCATTCTGCCACAGTAAAACTGCGGCGGCTGGTCCGTATGTGGTTAAATGATGCAAATCCTCAAACAATCCAGGTTAATTCCAGGTTGTGAGGCAACAAAACACGAAAAATGCCAAGGGGGGTGAATACTTTTGCAAGGCACTGTATATTTTTGTCCAGCATGAAATTACTATTTGAATGAATACAAATACAATGGGTATCTGAAGGCTATTTCACCTAGATGTAATGAGCCTAATCCGCCTCTGGTACCTCCTTGGATAGTGGTGTTTTGGGCTCAAAGTGCTGCTAATTAATTGATACATGTAAATATGTACGTATTCTGGTTGTGCTATTACCAGCTCAGGTGTTATGAAATACACAGAAGTTTTGATTCTCCAGGAAGAGATCAACAGAAATCTGTATTCGCTAACTACTCCAGCTAAACTATTTACGACCGGTGATTAGTCTGATACTATTAGCTAGGATGGATATCTAATGTCATAACTGCACAAGCCTAAGGCTCCATTCACACCTGAGCGTTTTGTAGCTTGAAGCCTGCAGCTACAAAACGCTGGAGGGGAAAAAATCCATTATTCTCTATGGAGATGGTTCACATCTCCACTCCAAAACACGTGAAGCCCTACGCCTGAAGCTCAAACAAGTTCTGGACCCTTTTTTGTTGCGCGAATCGGGCAGATTTGGGCGTTTTTCTGCTTTTTACATTGGTGACCTTTTGCCCTGCACAAAATCGTGGCAAATCGCAGTAAAAAACGCCGCAAAATCGCTGTAAAATTGTGCGATTTTCTGCCTGAAAATGCCAAGCTCAGGTGTGAATGGGGCCTTAAACTTGAAGTTTTTATAATAGATATGAGAGCCAGACTGGGATATGTATTGTCCTGTTAATGTGGTTTACGATGGGCTAAATCAAAATGTTATCTTTTTGCCATTCTGTTTTTTTTTTTATATAATCTTTATTATATATTATTTTCAAATATAACAAATAATAATACAGGGGGTACAGAATAAGAAAAAAGGAAAAAAGGGGGGGGATCCAAAAAAATCAGTGTAGTACCATAAAAGTATACAAAACCACACATGTTAAGAGGATGTGCTTTAAAGAGAGAGAAGAACATATGGTGCAAACTGCTTACGAAAACCTTGACGTATGTGTGTAATGAGACTCTTATGACTTTTTCAACCTGTGTCCACCATCGTAATAGAGACGGAATCTATAGTTGAAACAACCAATACATCTAAGCAGGTTAACGGTAATCGTGTGAAGAAAACAGCATCCTGTTAGTGTCTTAGGGTTAGACCCTAGCCGGAAGGGGGGGGATAGAGAAAGGGGTAGAAAAGAGGGAAAAAAGGGGGGAAAGGTTGATGGGTATATCTAATAATCACTGACACATCTGTCTAATAGCCAGCACATCTGTGTGGATTAAAAGTGCAATAACATTATGTAGAACCTGGGGGTTAAATAAGTATGCCGTGGGTCTCATCCTCTAAACTTGTTTAAGGAGCAACTCCAGCAATGTCTGACCTACAAGAAGCAGCCCCAGGGGAAGCCTGAGGAGGAGCCGCCGTTCCCTTAGACTTATAATGTGTCCATGTCGCCCAGATAGCATAGAATTTGTCAAACTTATCTTAACATTTTGCCATCCACTCCTCCGCTGCCATAACCGAGTCAATCAGGCCCTTCCACTCACTTCGTCCCGGAATATGGGTCGATTTCCAGTGGACGGGGATCAGACGCCGTGCAGCATTTAAGAGGTGTGGGAGTATCGACTTCCGGTAATGACTTGGGGAGGATGGCACGTGCAGTAAGAACTCCATTGGGGAGTCTGGTAAATCCACGTCTAGGATAACCTTTAACTGGGCTCTAACATCTAGCCAGATGGGCCGAAGCCTCGGGCACTCCCACCAAATATGCAGGAAAGTGCCCCGAAGCCCGCAGCCCCTCCAACATGCAGCAGAAGTTGTCGGATAAATTTTTGCCAGTTTCGTTGGTACCTTATACCATCGGGTTAAAAGTTTGAAACAATTTTCCTGCATTTTGGTATCTATTGAGCTTTTATGAGTGAGCCGATAAAGGTTATTCAATTGGACCTCAGTAAATGTGTGTCCCAGGTTTCTTTCCCATTCCCTAATGTATGTAGGCTTGTTCTGAGATTCCGCAGACTGCAACATCGCATAAAGCAGGGAAATAGAGTGAGAAATGGGGCCCTCGGATTTACATAATTTTTCGAAGGGGGTTAGTGATGAGGGGGGTCGCACAGGAAGAGGTAAACTCTTAATAAAATGCTGTAATTGTCTGTATCGCCATCCATCCATCTGAAAGCTACCAAACTGGGAGCGGAGCCAGTCCAAGGATACCAAACCTTGTTCATGAACAAACCGTCCACAACAAACCTCCCCATCATTTGTCCAATTGCGGATGTAGGAAAGGTGTTCCCCTGGAGTGAACCAGGGAAAGCCCCCTAGCGGTGCAAGCGGGGATGTTGGTTGTGACAGCCGCTCCTTTGAGTTAATAGCATCCCACAATCTCAGCACATGTATAAAGATCGGGGACACAAAGCCCGAGAGACCTCTGTTCTCTCGTGGGAGCCAAGGGGCATGAGACAAGTTGCGCCCCGCCAGAAACTTCTCGAGAGGAACCCAAGCCTTGGTAGAGGTGTGGTGATGCCAGTCGAAAACTCTCTGCAAGGCCACTGCCTCATAATATCTGCGGATAGAAGGCACTCCCAACCCTCCCATATTTTTAGGGCGTTGCAGCGTACGGAGAGCTAAGCAGGGTACATGACCCTGCCAAATAAATTTAACAAACAGGCTGTTGAAGGCTGAGAAAAGAGATCTGGGCAAAGCAATAGGTACCATCTGGAGAAAAAACAGAATTCGTGGTAGTACATTCATTTTTAGTATGCTGACCCGTCCCATCCACGAAAAGGAAGTGTGATCCCACCTAATTAAATCAGTTTTGATAGTTGTGAGTAATGGGGCAAAATTGCATGAGTAAAGTTGTGTTATATCAGCTGGGAGGTGAATACCCAGATATTTTAAGGAAGAGCAGCACCACGTGAAGGAGAAGGAGGCTGGTAGTTGTGAACGCATCGTATGAGGAACATTGAGGGGGAGTATCTCAGACTTGCTATAGTTAATTTTGAAATTTGATAAAGAACAGAATCTCTTTAATTCAGACATGATGTTAGGTAGGGAGATCAGTGGGTCCGTAACATAGAAAAGGACGTCGTCTGCGCAAGCCGATAATTTATGCTCTGTCGTTCCCACCGTGAGCCCCTCAATATTAGGATTTGCCCTAATTATGTTGAGTAGTGGTTCTAGAGTGAGGGCAAAAATCAGGGGGGACAAAGGGCACCCCTGCCGTGTACCATTTCGAAAAGGGAAAGGGTTGGAAAGCGTTCCGTTTACTTTAACCCGCACTTCGAGGGAACTATATAATGACCCTATCCATTGAAGCATATTATTTCCCAAGCCCAATCGAGAGAGCACCGCCTGCAGGTAGGCCCAGTCCACCCTGTCGAAGGCCTTCTCAGCGTCCGTGGATAAGAGGAGACAGGGTGCACTGGGCCGTCCCAAGTTCGCCCAGTGTATCAGTTGTATGGCTCGATTGGAATTGTCCCTAGCCTCCCTACCCGTTATAAAACCCGTTTGATCTGTATGAATCACCGACGGGAGGACAGGTTTGAGGCGTTTAGCCAACACTTTCGCGAAAATCTTAATATCAGTGTTCAGCAGTGAAATCGGCCTATAGCTGCTAGGAATGGAGGGATCTTTACCTTCCTTTGGAAGGACGGTAATGTGCGCCATCAACGCATCCCTCTGGAGGGTGGTGCCCGAAGCTAGAGCATTGAAATATGTGCACATTCGGGCAGCCAGGAGGTGAGAAAATTTGCGGTAATAAGCATTAGTTAGTCCATCAGGACCAGGACTTTTCCCTTGCGGGAGATCCTTAATGATTGCTTCTATTTCCTCTACCACTTTAGGCCTATCAAGCTGATCACTGATTTGTTGCGATAGTTGTGGTGTAAGTGCCTCCTCCAAATATTGCGCAATACAGTCCGCCTTCTGAGAGGGCGTATGTCCTGCAAGTGTGGCTGGGAGTTGATAAAGTTGAGCATAATAATCGCGAAAGGCATCCGCAATTTTAGAGGATAGTACAGTTTGGGATCCCGAGGGCGTTTGAATTTTATGGAAATGTCCGGATGTGCGTTGCCGTTTCAGGGCTCTGGCCATTAATCTGCCACACTTATTTCCAAACTCATAGAATTTATGCGAGACATACCGGAGTCTGTCACGGGTTCGTTTTTCTAGTAGGTCTGAGAGCTGTGCCCTGAGGGCTGTTAATTTTTCGTATAGAAGAGGGGTCATTTGTCGCTTGTGTTTAAGTTCTACTGTAGGCAATTGTGTCAGCAAGGATTGGAGTTCCCCACAGCGTGCCTTTTTGAGCCTAGCTCCTTGGGCAATAAATTCACCTCGTATCACAGCTTTATGTCCCTCCCAAACATATGCTACCCCAGTTTCTCCCATCGCGTTCTCTTTGAAATACAGAGAGATAGCATCTGTCACCTGAGCTAGCGCCACTGCATCGTCTAATAGGTTTTCGTTCAGACGCCAAGTCCATTGGCGAACCTCTGAAGACAAAGGTGCCAGGGAGATGGAAATGGGTGCTTGATCGGAAATCGTAATAGATCCGATCGACGAGCCAGAGAGTGATTCCAAAAGGCATTGATCTACCAATAAAAGGTCTATCCGCGTGTAAACTTTATGTGTAGCAGAATAGTAGCTGAAATCCTTTACAGTAGGATGTGTCACTCTCCAGCAGTCGATCAGATGACTAGCGTGTAAGGTTTTACGGAAGCGCTTAAGAAACTCAAATGAGTGTGTAGAGTGGCCTGAAGAGGTGTCTAACTGTAGGTCGGGGCATACATTAAAGTCCCCTCCCACAATGAGACGCCCCTCGCGAAATTCGGAAAGGGAATCCAGAACCCTCTCCAAAAAATCCAACTGCCTAAAGTTAGGAGCGTACAGCGCCACAATTGTAAATTTCTGATTGTACATAGTGCCTTTCAGAAAAACAAATCTGCCTTCAGGATCTGCGCGGTGGTCTGTGCTGATGAAAGGGCAATTTTTATGGATCGCCACCGCGACCCCACCTGATTTAGATGTGGGTGAATTGCTGAGGAACCATTGATTGTATATGTGTGTGGGGAGGCGAGGGACTGAGTCAGCTCTGAAATGAGTTTCCTGTAATAATAAAATATGTGCACCAGATCTCTTTGTCTCAAGCCACAACTTACTGCGTTTGGATGGAGAACTCAGGCCCCGGACGTTGTATGACACGATTTTCAGATCAGCCATTGCTGGTTACCGATAGGATCACCCAGAGGGCGTGAAGAGGACAAGAAGAGAACCATGGCATACGACCCAACAAATCTAAAGTGCTGATAAGAGAAACAAATGAGTATAACCCATGCAATAGATAGACAACCATCCCATAGACATCATCATGAAACATTAGGGAGAAAAACAATAAAAAAAAGGGGGGGGGGAAGCATTGGGAAAAAATTAAGAGCAACAGAAAATCAAAAAACATAATACCCTGTGGGTATTTAGTAACCTCTAGGTGCAACGGTGCCGAGATCGCCCGCCGGCCTAATGGCACCACAAAATGCGGACGATCACTGCGTCGTGCACGACCTTCTACAAGGAATGTAACTCTCAGGAGTTCACCTATGGGGGGAAAGTGGAGAGTCACTAAACAGGAGCCCCAACTGAGGGGACCTGCTCCTCTATGTGAGCACATCTGAAAGTCAGATGCATATGTAAATTATCTGCAACAGCAAAATTGAACTAGCAGAATTTTAGAACCAAAACACGGACATAACACCAGTCCTGTAGGTAGAAAGTTGAAGCCTCCAAAGTCGTTCCTCCACCTCAACGTACAGCTGGGGAAGATGGAGGACTTTGCTCCGTTGCAGCAGCTTGTCCATTCCGGGGTTTGTTGCGTCGTCTGCGGCGGGCTTGCCGCCAGGGTTCCGGACGGGCTGGTATTGGAACTTCAGAAGAAATACGCCAGTCAGGTATGTCCACAGGAGGAAGACCAAGGCGTGAGAGGAAATGAGGTAGATCTGACTTGTTCCGCAAAGTGACTTGTTGGCCATCTTTTGTGACAGAAAGGCTGAAGGGGAATCCCCAGCGGTATACCAAGTGTGCTTCCTGTAGGACTGCCAACAGAGGCCTCAAGGCCCTGCGCTGCATCAGCGTGCGTCTGGATAAGTCCGGAAATAAGGACACTTGTGCTCCATCAAAATCCACATGGCGCATACCTCTAACATGAAACATGATGCGCTCCTTCACAGTATATTTATGCAGTTTGCAGATAATGTCTCGGGTTTATCAGGGTCCTCTGAGGGAGGTCTAAGGGGTCTGTGCGCACGATCGATCTCTATGTGGTCGGGAGCTTCTCTTCCCAGGATCTGGGTGAACAAGCCCTGAAGTGAGGGGATTATGTCCCTAGGGCCTGTGGCTTCTGGCAGGCCTCTAATGCGAATATTGACCCTGCGACTTCTATTCTCCACATCATCAAGTTGATCGAGCAAAGAGTCAATCCGTTGATCCTGCATTTTACTGTGTGCTTGCAGAGCCTGTAGGGAAGGGCTAATGTCCTCCACTGTCGCCTCTAGGGCCTCCACCCTACCTCCTATGTGGGCAGTGTCAGCTTGTAAATCCTCAATGTCCTTCCTAAAGGCCTTCTCCATGCGGGCCATGAATCCTTCAAGGTCTGCCCAGGTAGGGAGGGCAAGTATATGGGACCTGAGGTCACCATCATCTTGGGCTATGTGCGGGCCTCTGAGTCCTGGGGCTATGGGTTGGGAGAGTCCAGAGCTGGGGGAGGGAGAGGCGGCAAAGTGCGCCGGGAAAGCGTGCAGCGGAGTATGTTCATGGTTCTTCCCTGCATCCCTCCTACCCGGGCTACTGAATGGGCTTCCTCTTGAGTCCGGAAAGGATGGGAGAGGGGGGGATGCCGGTGGATGGCGCGGTGACATGGCTGGGGATGCCACGTGTGCGGCCTGTGAAGACTCACCCGGCTCCATCTTGGATTCTGCTCCCGGCAGTCTTCCTCGGCAAAAAAAGGCTTCAAGGGAGCTGGAACGAAGCTGTGGGGTTCTCCAGGGCTGTGGGGATTGCTTCCTCCGTGTCGGCATCTCACAGAGCCGGCGTCTGGGTCACTTTGTGCTGCTGCAGAGAGCGATGTGTGGAGCGGGTCAGACGGAGCTCAGCTCACACACGTCCACTCTGTTCCATGTCTCGGCCACGCCCCCTTGCCATTCTGTTTTGATGTTAGTTCAGGGGTGTGGAAATTTAAAAAAAAACTACTTGTCCAAGGGACTAAATCAGGGTCTCAATTTACTTGTCCTGAAATTTTTACTTTTTTTAACCAAAACCATATTTAAATCTGAGGTGCTTTTAGGAATGTCGGGGGCTGTATGCTGACCTAATTTTTTATTGTTTTTAATATTGCGCTGTTTATCTTCTCACCTTCTTGCCTGTCTCCAGCACCTCACCCGGGACTAGCAGAGAGGGGAGAGACCTTGCAGCGTGAGGAACACCGATTGGGTGCTCGTCAGGAAAGGGGAGTATCAGACTCTTAACGCTCAGAAGAATATCTGCTGCGCAAGTAAATGAGGCGCCAGCCCCAATGAGAAAAAAAAACCTTATTCAGGTTAGTCTCACACACGGAAGAATGTGGGTGCTCAGTACAAGTGCATGCTGAGCAGTCAAATCAATGTCCGGTGTTCGCTCCATTAACCATTTGCCGACTGCGATATAGCCGAATGATGGCTACAGTGTGGCCGGCCAGTTCTAGGAGGGCGTCATATGACATCCTCCAGTGTCCTCCAGACACTGCTGATCACAGATTGAAGTAAAGAGCTAATGAGCGGCGCTTTACCACGTGATCAGCTGTATCCAATCATGGACACGATTTCGGCATTCCTTTTCTCGCGCTGACAGTGTGAGGAGAGGAGAGCTGATAACTAGCTTGTGTTAAAAGGACATGTACATTAACCACTTGCCGATCGCCGCACGACGATGTACGTTGACAGAGCGGCACGGGCAGGCAAAAGGGCTTACCTGTACGTCCCTGCCTGCCCGCGGGTGGGGGGTCCGATCGGACCCCCCCCCCCCCCGGTGCCTGCGGCGGTCGACAAATGTCCCCCGGCGATCGGTGGTGAGGGGGAGGCCATCCATTCGTGGCCCCCCCCCTCGCGATCGCTCCCAGCCAATGGGATCATTTCCCTGCCTCTGTATTGTACACAGAGGCAGAGGAAATGATGTCATCTCTCCTCGGCTCGGTATTTTCCGTTCCGGGCCGAGGAGAGAAGACTGTAATGTGAGTGCACAACACACACACACACAGTAGAACATGCCAGGCACACATTACACCCCGATCCCCCCCCCCGATCGCCCCCCGATCGCCCCCCAATCACCCCCCCCGTCACAAACTGACACCAAGCAGGTTTTTTTTTTTTTTTTTTTTTTTTTTTTTTTCTGATTACTGTATTGGTGTCAGTTTGTGACAGTTAGTGTGTTAGGGCAGTGAATGTTAGGCCCCCTTTAGGTCTAGGATACCCTCCTAACCCCCCCCTAATAAAGTTTTAACCCCTTGATCACCCCCCGTCACCAGTGTTGCTAAGCGATCATTTTTCTGATCGCTGTATTAGTGTCGCTGGTGACGCTAGTTAGGGACATAAATATTTAGGTTCGCCGTCAGCGTTTTATAGCGACAGGGACCCCCATATACTACCTAATAAATGTTTTAACCCCTTGATTGCCCCCTAGTTAACCCTTTCACCACTGATCACCGTATAACCGTTACGGGTGACGCTGGTTAGTTTGTTTATTTTTTATAGTGTCAGGGCACCCGCCGTTTATTACCGAATAAAGGTTTAGCCCCCTGATCGCCCGGCGGTGATATGCGTCGCCCCAGGCAGCGTCAGATTAGCGCCAGTACCGCTAACACCCACGCACGCAGCATACGCCTCCCTTAGTGGTATAGTATCTGTACGGATCAATATCTGATCCAATCAGATCTATACTAGCGTCCCCAGCAGTTTAGGGTTCCCGAAAACGCAGTGTTAGCGGGATCAGCCCAGATACCCGCTAGCACCTGCGTTGTGCCCCTCCGCCCGGCCCAGCCCAGCCCACCCAAGTGCAGTATCGATCGATCACTGTCACTTACAAAACACTAAACGCATAACTGCAGCGTTCGCATAGTCAGGCCTGATCCCTGCGTTTGCTAACAGTTTTTTTGGTAGCGTTTTGGTGAACTGGCAAGCACCAGCCCCAGGCAGCGTCAGGTTAGCGCCAGTAGCGCTAACACCCACGCACGCACCGTACACCTCCCTTAGTGGTATAGTATCTGAACGGATCAATATCTGATTCGATCAGATCTATACTAGCGTCCCAAGCAGGTTAGGGTTCCCAAACACGCAGGGTTAGCGGGATCAGCCCAGATACCTGCTAGCACCTGCGTTTTTCCCGTCCGCCCGGCCCAGCCCAGCCCACCCAAGTGCAGTATCAATCGATCACTGTCACTTACAAAACACTAAACGCATAACTGCAGCGTTCGCAGAGTCAGGCCTGATCCCTGCGATCGCTAACAGTTTTTTTGGTAGCGTTTTGGTGAACTGGCAAGCACCAGCCCCAGGCAGCGTCAGATTAGCGCCAGTACCGCTAACACCCACGCACGCAGCATACGCCTCCCTTAGTGGTATAGTATCTGATCGGATCAATATCTGATCTGATCAGATCTATACTAGCGTCCCCAGCAGTTTAGGGTTCCCACAAACGCAGTGTTAGCGGGATCAGCCCAGATACCTGCTAGCACCTGCGTTTTGCCCCTCCGCCCGGCCCAGCCCAGCCCACCCAAGTGCAGTATCGATCGATCACTGTCACTTACAGAACACTAAACGCATAACTGCAGCGTTCGCAGAGTCAGGCCTGTTCCCTGCGATCGCTAACAGTTTTTTTGGTAGTGTTTTGGTGAACTGGCAAGCGCCAGCGGCCTAGTACACCCCGGTCGTAGTCAAACCAGCACTGCAGTAACACTTGGTGACGTGGCGAGTCCCATAAGTGCAGTTCAAGCTGGTGAGGTGGCAAGCACAAGTAGTGTCCCGCTGCCACCAAAAAGACAAACACAGGCCCGTCGTGCCCATAGTGCCCTTCCTGCTGCATTTGCCAATCCTAATTGGGAACCCACCGCTTCTGCAGCGTCCGTACTTCCCCCATTCACATCCCCAACCAAATGCAGTCGGCTGCATGAGAGGCATTTTCTTTATGTCCTCCCGAGTACCCCTACCCAGCGAACCCCCCCAAAAAAGATGTTGTGTCTGCAGCAAGTGCGGATATAGGCGTGACACCCGCTATTATTGTCCCTCCTGTCCTGACAATCCTGGTCTTTGCATTGGTGAATGTTTTGAACGCTACCATGCACTAGTTGACTATTAGCGTAGGGTACAGCACTGCACAGACTAGGCACATTTTCACAGGGTTTCCCAAGATGCCATCGCATTTTGAGAGACCCGAACCTGGAACCGGTTACAGTTATAAAAGTTAGTTACAAAAAAAAAAAAAAAAAAAACACACATACAAAAATATAAAATAAAAAAAAAATAGTTGTCGTTTTATTGTTCTTTCTCTCTCTATTCTCTCTCTCTATTGTTCTGCTCTTTTTTACTGTATTCTGTTCTGCAATGTTTTATTGCTATTATGTTTTATCATGTTTGTTTTTCAGGTATGCAATTTTTTATACTTTACCGTTTACTGTGCTTTATTGTTAACCATTTTTTTGTCTTCAGGTACGCCATTCACGACTTTGAGTGGTTATACCAGAATGATGCCTGCAGGTTTAGGTATCATCTTGGTATCATTCTTTTCAGCCAGCGGTCGGCTTTCATGTAAAAGCAATCCTAGCGGCTAATTAGCCTCTAGACTGCTTTTACAAGCAGTGGGAGGGCAGTTTAAATAGCTGTCAAAATACAGCTATTACTTGGGATGATCTGCAGATGATACGGCGGCCTCCCGGTGCAGTGATTTATATCTGCCAAGGTAGGAAGCTATGCTGCTGGCTGTCCAGCTCTCCTGTGTCCTCTGTTAGTGTTTCCTAGGCTGACTATGGTTTTTCCACTACAGTTATAGGTTTCTACTATGGACGTGTCACTGCCCCCCAGTGGCCAACCCTTGCGCTGCAGGTAGGAAATTTACCTTTCCTTCTGCTTGTATTTTTTCTTTTTGGGTTGCTTTCTATGGATTCTATTTTTCTTTCCTTTTCTTGCTCAGCCCTTATAGGTCTGAACATAGGTCCTCAGCACGCGAAGATACAGATCGTTCCAGATCACATCACCAACAATCTTCATCTAGTTCCAGACGCCCTAGCTCAGCTTCTAGGCTCATAGCGAAGAGCCCAAGTCCACGTCCGGGCGTCATTCCTACCGCCATTCCAGTCGCTCTGAGAAGAGAGCTTGCTGGGGATGTAAAGCTCAGGTCCCAGAGGGTAAATCCCTCTGTGAGCGATGTTTTTCCCGAGCTGCAAAAGAAAGGGGAGCAGAAGACCAGCAGGTAGAGGCCCTGGTCCGGAAAGTGGTTCAGGAATCTCTGATCAGAACGGATCCCATCCGCACAACTATTGCTCCCTCTGCTCCTACATTGGCTCCCGGCAGGGACGACCTTGGGGCTCCTGGTCCCTCCAGACGTAGTCCCTCTTTGAGTGAATCCTCGGAGAGTGAGGTTGAGACGGACGATCCTGGAGTGGGTTTTGATTTTTCCCTGGTACCACGGTTGGTCAAGGCTGTGAAGGATGCATTGAAATGGGAAGATCCAGTAGAAGCACCCTCTAAACAGAGGAAATACTTCAAACATCTTAAAAAGGATCGCCCAAATTTTCCCTTCCTGGGGGAACTCGGGGAAATCATTTCTGAGGAATGGGTTAAAGTCGAGAGGAAAAACTCATTAATGTCAAAAGTGGCTAAAATGTATCCATTCAGGAGTGAAGAGGTTAAGCACCTAGAAGCGGCTCCGCTCATTGATGCTGCTTTGATGAGGTTGGTGAGACATGTCACTCTCCCTCTCGAGGATACCGTCTCATTCAAGGATGGTCTAGAGAGGAAAATCGATACGGATCTTAAACGTATCTACATCATGGCAGGTATGGCTTGTAAACCAGCCTTAGCCCTTGCAGCTTTGTCTAAAGCCATGGAATCCTGGTCGGATGATGTGGGTGCAGCTTTGGCAAGTGTCTCTGAAGATTTGGTTAAAAACTCACCGATTCATGAGCTGAAGCTGGCGTCAGTCTTCTTGGGTGAAGCATCCCTTGACATTATTCGCCTAGTGGCACGTGTCATGCTCTCTTCGGTCACAGCTAAGCGCGCCTTGTGGCTACGCCCATGGATGGCGGATCCTGCCTCTAAACAGGCCTGGTGCAGAATTCCCTTTGAGGGTTCTTCCCTCTTCGGGAATAAGCTGGACTCCGCCATCACCCGTGCTACAGGGGGTAAGTCGGGGTTCTTACCCCAGGACCGTCGCCTCTTGGGTCAGAGAAGACCTCAACCCAGGCAAGATCAAGAGCGTTCTAGAGATGCCCGCCGCTACAAGCCCGGTCGTGAGTTCAGAAAGAACTGGAGGAGAAATCAACCTTCTGGTCAGAAGTCCTCAAAGACAACCTCTTCTGGTGGACGGGAGGCTTCCAAGTCCTTTTGATATAAAGCCTGTCCAGGCGGAACAAGTTGGGGCTCGGTTACTCCTTTTTCAGCACGTCTGGGCAGCTTCGATCAGGGATTACTGGACAATCAAGACAGTCTCATCAGGTCATTCGTGGGTGTTCAGCAGCCCACCCTTACATCAGTTTGTCTCCACAGTCCTTCCTCACCTGGAGGAGAAGAAACAAATTCTTCTATCATACACGGACTCACTGATAGCTCAAGGTGCGGCCATCCCGGTACCCTCGGAAGAGAGATTTCAAGGGGTGTATTCCCCCCTTTTTATGGTCCTCAAAAAGAATGGCTCCTGGAGGCCAGTCATCGACCTAACACACCTGAACTCCTTCATCAAGAAGGAGAAGTTCAAGATGGAATCACTACTAACAATTCGCCAAACAATTCAACCAGGCGACTGGATGGTCTCCATAGACCTGAAAGATGCCTACTTTCACGTACCGATTGCAAAGGACTTCCAGAAGTATCTTCGCTTTGCAGTAGATCAGAGGCATCTCCAATTTACATGTCTCCCATTCGGGCTTACAACATCGCCTCGAGTGTTTTCGAAGCTCTTACTGGCTGTCGTGGCTTTAATCAGGGTCAAGGGTATCCGATTACACCACTATCTAGACGATCTACTCCTGCTTTCACAGGACAGAGAACATCTGTTATCACACCGAGATCAGGTCATTTCTACTCTGACGGAGTTCGGTTGGCTGTTAAACAGGGAGAAAAGTCATCTAATCCCGACTCAGTCTTTGATATTCCTCGGAGCCCAGTTCGACACGATAGAGAGCACCATCTCTCTGCCTCTGGAGAAAATCCCGTTAATTCGGGACAGAATTCATCGTGCAATGTCATCGCCCTTACTCAGAGCTTCTCAGTGTCTCAGGATAATCGGCACCATGGTAGCAACAGCCCCCATGGTGAAATGGGCACAGTGGAAGATGCGCCCCTTCCAGAAGGGTTTTCTCCAGCAGTGGGATCCGGGATCTCGAGACCATCTGGTCCGGATAACCCCGTCCATGCGGGAGAGTCTCCCTTGGTGGCTACAGCGGAAGAACCTACTCAACTGTCATTCCATAGCACCCATTTCCTGGATCACAGTGACAACCGATGCCAGCAGCAGAGGCTGGGGCGCTCTCTGTCTAGCAGAGGTAGCCCAAGGCAAGTGGGACTTTCCATCCCGAGGTGTAGTCTCCAATGTTCTGGAACTTCGAGCTGCCTTCTGTGCTCTACGAGCCTTTCTCCACTTAACTTCAGGAGCCTCAGTCCTCCTAAGGCTGGACAACACGACAGCGGTGTCCTATATCAAGAGACAAGGGGGCACACGCAGTCTCTCCTTACTGAGGGAAGTGGGTCCAATCATGTCCTGGGCTCAGACGAACCTGACAAATCTGACGGCTGTCTATCTTCCCGGAGCTCAAAATGTCCAGGCGGACTTTCTCTCAAGGTTTGCTCTGGACAACAACGAGTGGTCTCTCCACGCAGAAGTCTTCAGTTGGATTCTATTCCTGGGAGTGACACCGGAAGTAGACCTGTTTGCATCCCCTTGCAACTACAAAATAAGGAGATACTATACGAGGTATCGTTGTCCCCAGGCCTTCGGAGTGGATGCCCTGACGGACCAGTGGAGATTCCACAGGGCTTATGCCTTTCCTCCAGTTCCGGTCATTTTACGTTTTCTGTCGAGGCTCAGGTGGGAAGAAGTCGAGATAGTGGCAGTTGTTCCATATTGGCCCAACAGGCCGTGGTTCCCCCTCTTATTACAACTCAGCTACCGGAATCCAATTCCTCTTCCATCCAGGTCAGATCTCCTATCACAAGGGGCATCTCTTCACCCATGCCCATCCCAGCTCCATCTGATGGCTTGGTTCTTGAGAGGGAAAGGTTGGAAGCCCTAGGATGCCCAAGTGCAGCTATTTCAACTCTACTAAATGCCAGAAGACCAGGTACCAATAGAGTTTATCAGAGAATTTGGTCAAAATTCGCAGATTATGTTGCCACCACTGACGGTTCCTGTATTGATCCAAGGATTCAGGATATTCTGGGTTTCTTACAAAAAGGTCTGGATCTATCCTTATCAGTAAGTTCTCTACGGGTTCAGGTTTCCGCAATCTCTGCCTTCACAGGTATATCCTGGGCCAGACATCCCCTTATAAGACAATTTTTCAGAGGAGCAATAAGGATCAGGCCTCAAAGAAAGCCGAGGTTTTCCAAGTGGGATCTTCCTCTTGTCCTGGATTTCTTTTCTGAAAAGGAAATACGACTTGTGGATCAAGCAGCTATTAAAGATCTCTCTCTAAAAGGTGTATTCCTAGTGGCTATAACATCAGCCAAGAGGGTCTCCGAAATCAGTTCTCTAGGATGTAAAGAACCTTTCCTTACCTTCTTCCCTGACCGGGTAGTCCTGATTCCTATGCTAGGAGCAAATCCTAAGGTAACATCGGTATTCCATGAGAATCAGGAGATTGTTCTGCCAATTTTCCGGACAACTGAGGACTCTAGCATTCACCCGTTGGATGTGGGAGAAGTTTTAAGGCAATACCTTGAAGTCACTGCCTCTTTCCGAAGATCCGATTATTTGTTTGTTTATTTTCAAGGAAAGAACAAGGGTTTGCGTGCTTCCTCCAGAGTCATTGCAGCTTGGATCGTTCAGGCTATACAAGGGGCTTATGCAGCCAAGGGTCTGGCTCCTCCAGAAGCGGTGACCGCTCATTCTACTAGGAGCGTTTCTACGTCATGGGCAGCTTCCCGTCACGTATCTCCGGAAGTGATCTGCAAAGCGGCCTCTTGGTCGTCGATCAACACGTTTATGACGCATTATTGTGTAGAACCGGCTTCCTTGTCTTCGGTTAATTTTGGTTTGCATGTCTTGTCTGTTGACGGTGCCAAATAAACCTTTTTTCTTTAAACCAGCAATTTCCCACCCGGGAGTGTATGGCTAGTCATTTCCCATACGTATGCTGCCATGGAGTCTGTCAGGAAAACGGAAAATTTATATCAAATACTTACCGTAATTTTCCTTTCCTGATTGACTCCATGGCAGCAGGAGTTCCCTCCCATTTGCTGGAGTAGGCTAAGTTACGGAACACGGCCTCTGGCTCGGAGCAAAGATTTATGGGAGTGGGGTCCTATGAGGTATGAGAGGCGGGATTAACCCATACGTATGCTGCCATGGAGTCAATCAGGAAAGGAAAATTACGGTAAGTATCTGATATAAATTTTCCGTTTTCTCACACACAGCATATGCATACTTCCAATTACACCCCAAAATACATTCTGCTACTCCTCCCGAGTATGGCGATACCACATGCATGAGACTTTTACACAGCCTGGCCACACAGAGAGGTCCAACATGCAGGGAGCACCATCAGGGGTTCTAGGAGCATAAATTACACCTCTAATTTCCTAATGACCTATTACATTTTTAAAGGCCCTGGAGCACCAGGACAATGGAATTACCCACAAAATGACCCCATTTTGGAAAGCAAACACCCCAACGTCTATTCTTTGAGGCATAATGAGTCTTTTGAACGGCTCATTTTTTTTCCACAAGCCTTCAGAAAACGTGGAAAGAAAATTAAAACGTATTTTTTTTTTTTACACAAAGTGGTCAGTTTATAAGATATTTCTAACTCAAAGCATGTGTATAAATAAAAATAAAGTGTGGCGCTAAAAAAAAAACTTGTTCTTTATTGAGCAAGACCCACCAAAATGACAGTCTGGGGGCCAGATTTAGCACAATAAGGTGTTTAGTGAAACAGGACTTTCACTGATCCTGTGTGTAAACATTAACTGTATTAAAAAAATATGTGTATCTTTGGAGTGATCACCCGTGTGGTCACATCTATAAAGTGTATATTTCTACCTAAAAAAAGACCTAATAAAACACGAAACAATGAAAATCAGATGTGTCAACCCCCAAGAGGATATCTCTGTGGGATCATATCTATAAGGTGTCTTATTTGAACATAAGAAGAAAACAATATAACATAAATAAAATCAAGTGTGTAAAGCACCAAGAATGTAGATACACATATAGTGTATTTATAGACAAATCTGTGTGTATGTTTAACGACCCTTGACAGGGAACATTCTAGTGCCTAAATCATGAGTCAATATGTGCAACTCTATAGAAATGGAAGTGAAACAACATTCATGCCAATAGTGTTGTTACCGCAACTTAAAATTATAATAAAGATAAAGTAAGAGTCCAAACAAAGTTCTCAAGATATATATCTGAAGACTTGACCAATAAGGCTTCCACTGAAATCCAAAGATGGTTCCCGTATAATCTGATGGTCAAACTTGTAATGTAGATAGGGATAGGTGAAAAATACTCTTACCAGAGATTGTGGACTCACCAGCCAGAGGCTTTGGAGTCAAGCAGGCTTATGGTAGAGCAGACAGTGGTGGATGTAATACTGTATCCTCAGCAGGTGGAGACGGCAGGAGATGAAGTACCTCGAAGAACGGCCTCCTATGATCCCACTAGTTGCCGAGTGCGTTGCAAATCATTGAAAATTTATCACACCTGATGCACTGATGGCCTATCTCATTTCTTGAGGACCTGAAATGTCAGGAAAGTACAAATACCCCCCAAATGACCCCTTTTTGAAAAGTACAAAGTCAGAGGTATTTAGTAAGAGTCATGGTGAGTTTTTTGAAGTTGTATTTTTTTCCAACAATTCTTGGGAAAATGAAGATTTTTTTTTTTTTCACAAAATTGTCATAATAACAAGTTATTTCTCACACACAGCATATGCATACTTCCAATTACATCCCAAAATACATTCTGCTACTCCTCCTGAGTATGGCGATACCACATGCATGAGACGTTTACACAGCCTGGCCACACAGAGAGGTCCAACATGCAGGGAGCACCATCAGGGGTTCTAGGAGCATAAATTACACCTCTAATTTCCTAATGACCTATTACATTTTTAAAGGCCCTGGAGCACCAGGACAATGGAATTACCCACAAAATGACCCCATTTTGGAAAGCAAACACCCCAACGTCTATTCTATGAGGCATAATGAGTCTTTTGAACGGTTCATTTTTTTCCACAAGCCTTCAGAATACGTGGAAAGAAAATTAAAACGTTTTTTTTTTTTTACACAAAGTGGTCAGTTTATAAGATATTTCTAACTCAAAGCATGTGTATAGCAAAAATTACACCCCAAAATGCATTCTGCTACTCCTGAGTATGGTGATACCACGTGTGAGACTTTTACACAGTCTGGCCACATACAGAGGTCAGACATGCAGGGAGCAGTCCACATACAGAGGCCCAACATTGAAGTAGTACCTCCAGGCGTGCTAGGAGCATAAATTACACATCTCACTTCATTCCTACCTATCACACTTTTGAAGGTCCTTGAGCACAGGACAGTGGAATTAGCCACAAAATGACCCCATTTAGGAAAGCAAACACCCCAACGTATATTCTATGAGGCATGGGCTGCAGATAAGTACTCAGGTACTCCGATGGGCTGGAGACAGGTACTCGGGTAACTTGATGAGCTGCAGATAGGTACTCGGGTACTCTGATGGGCGGTAACAGGTACTCTGAAATGCGGTGACAGGTACTGAGATGGGCTGTGACAGGTACTCAGATGAACTTTGACAGATGGGATGTGACAGGTGCTCAGGTACTCAGATGGACTGTGACAGGTACTCAGATGAACTGTGACAGGTACTCAGATGAACTGTGACAGATACTCAGATGAACTGTGACAGGTACTCAGATGGGCTGTGAGAGGTGCTCGGGTACACATGTGAACTGTGACAGAAACTCAGATGGGCTGTGACAGGTGCTCAGATGGACTGACAGGTACTCAGAGGGATTGTGACAGGTACTCGGGTACTCAGATGGACTGTGACAGGTACTCAGATGAACTGTGACAGGTACTTAGATGGACTGTGACAGGTACTCAGATGGACTGTGACAGGTACTCAGATGAACTGTGACAGATACTCAGATGAACTGTGACGGGTACTCAGATGGGCTGTGAGAGGTGCTCGGGTACACATGTGAACTGTGACAGAAACTCAGATGGGCTGTGACAGGTGCTCAGATGGACTGACAGGTACTCAGAGGGATTGTGACAGGTACTCGGGTACTCAGATGGACTGTGACAGGTACTCAGATGAACTGTGACAGGTACTTAGATGGACTGTGACAGGTACTCAGATGGACTGTGACAGGTACTCGGTACTCAGATGAACTGCGACAGGTACTCAGATGGACTGTGACAGGTAATCGGGTACTCAGATGGACTGTGACAGGTACTCATATGGACTATGACAGGTACTTTGATGGGTGGTGACAGGTACTCTTTATTAGGGGGGGCAATCAGTGTGATTGGTGTACACTGTAAGTGATAAGGAGATGTACTCAGATACTCAGTACTCGGGTACTCAGATGGACTGTGACAGGTACTCAGATGAACTGTGACAGGTACTTAGATGGACTGTGACAGGTACTCAGATGGACTGTGACAGGTACTCGGTACTCAGATGAACTGCGACAGGTACTCAGATGGACTGTGACAGGTAATCGGATACTCAGATGGACTGTGACAGGTACTCATATGGACTATGACAGGTACTTTGATGGGTGGTGACAGGTACTCTTTATTAGGGGGGGCAATCAGTGTGATTGGTGTACACTGTAAGTGATAAGGAGATGTTACTGCAATTTTCTCACACACGATCGGTGTGAGGAAAACACAGTAACATTCCATTACAGCAGTTTGTTGACATTCTGTGACCAGCTGTGATTGGACCCAGCCGGGTTACATGGTAAAGAGACAATTTCATTGGCTCTTTTCTGCGATCCGGGTTGGGCTGTGTCAAGGTGACAAGCCTCGCCCCCGATCGGCTAGGGGCGCACACAAGCGTCGTGCATGTGGACAGTACGTGACCAGCTGTGATTGGACATAGCCAGTCACGTGGTAAAGAGACATTTTTTATTGGCTCTTTACACGGATCTGGGATGCTGACCATGTCCATCCCTTTATGACTACAGTGTACCCATCTTCTGGTGGCTAGTTCCAGCAGGATAATGCACTATGTCACAAAGCTCAAATTATCTCAAACTGGTTTCTTAAACATGACTAACTGTACTCCAACGGCCACCACAGTCACCAGATCTCAATCCAATAGAGCAGAGATATGCAATTAGCGGACCTCCAGCTGTTGCAGAACTATAAATCGCATAAGGCATAGCAAGACTCTGACAGCCACAAGCATGACACCAAATAGCAGAGGCATGATGGGACTTGTAGTTTTGCAACAGCTTGAGGTCCGCTAATTGCATATCCCTGCAATAGAGCATCCTAGGGATGTGGTGGAATGAGAGATTCGCATCATGAATGTGCAGCCGACAAATCTGCAGCAACTGCATGGTGCCATCATGTCAATATGGACTAAAATCTCTGAGTAATGTTTCCAACACCTTGTTGAATCTATGCCATAAAGAATTAACACGGTTCTGAAGGCAAAAGGGGGTCCAACACAGTACTAGCAAGGTGCACCTACTAAAGTGGCCGGTGAGTGTATGTGTTTTATTGGCTAAAACACTATTATTAGCTAAAACATACCTGGTATACAAACCATGTGTTAAAAAGCCATAAAGCAAATATTGGAAACCTGTACCATGGAAGTATTGAGGCTGCCACTGCTAACCTCTCCCTGTGGAAAAATCATGAGTATTTTGCACTTCCTCTGTGACAGTAGTCACTTTGCGTGGGTGGTTTGTGGAACTTAGCTTACCTTGGAGAGCTCTGGAGACCCCGTGTTCAGCTCCCCTGGCCCCTCTTATGTGTTAATCACCCTGCGTCCATTAGGGGCACAGGGGGACTGAGAACCCCACTATGATCTGTTCTATTTAGACACACTGTACAGCCACACTGGAATGTTGTATATATTGTTTGTTGTCTCATGCTGTTGTTGACTCTTTGCTGTGATCGTTTGGGGTGGCGTTGTATTCCAATGTTCTATTGTGTCTGTCTGCCTTGATATTCTGGGATGTGTTTGTAGAATAGCTGTGAGATTGGTGGAGAGCAAATTCCTCAAACAGCTCTCCCTGCTGATAAGACTGTTTACTGATGAGAAATTTGAATACACCTGACCTGTGTGTCTATTGTGATTGGACAGTTACCCCGCGCTCAATCCAAGGGTGGGGGGGGGGGTGTCTCTGAGTTGTATATCTGTGGTAACATGTGCTTGAATAAAGGAGTTTGTTGTTCACCCTTCACTGTGTTACGGCTGGTGACTGGGTGAGCTAAGGGGTTCTGGATATTACTGGTTCTGGACAGAGGAAGCATTTACGGCGGACATAGACCTGTTCAGGACAAGGGTTCGTCACAACTGGTGGCAGCAGTGGGATCGCGCTTCCTGGTTGTGAACACGTCCAAACCTCCACCTGGGTCCAAGATCAGGATAGCAGACTTCAGTCAACCCAGCGGAGATATGGATCTAGCATCAGAGGTTCCGGGGCTGCTGCGGATCGTCCTTTCAGCATACACCAGGTCTGTGTCTGCAGATGAATACCTGGAGGTCAGGCAGGAGATTCGGGTAGGACTCTGGATTGGAGCCCTCCAGGTTGCTGGTATGCAACCGGGCAAGTACTTTCCAACCCCAGAGCAACAGGCCAGTGAACAACAGGAGTTACGGGTGCAATTCCTGGGAGAGCGGCCCCAGGAGCAATGGGTGACTGAGTTGGACATGCTGGTCCAGCAATAGATAGAGCTGGACAATTGGTATTGGGCTCTGCAATGGCACGCAGAGGAGGAATATTTAGAGGAGACAACAGAATGCTCTCCGGAGGGATATGACTTTGGTGGCCCTTGATTGCTGTGGGAGAGCCTTTCAGATTGTTTTGTGTTTGGCAATCAAGTGAAACCTACCCTTGAAGACCTGCGAAAATACAAAGGCTATGCTCGGTCTTGCAGGGGTCTCAGAGCTTAAACCTGACCTGGACTATTTGCTAAGGAAGGAACGGTATCTGGAAAGGGCATACAGAAAACTGCTAGAACACGTTCAGCAGCATGCCAGAGAATCAGCAGTGGAAACTCAGGAGATTGCCATCTCCAAAGCTGAAGCGCTGACAACTGGACAGAGGGTCCAAGACCTCTGCCCCACACCTGCGGCGGTTCCGGAGGCCCAGGGTGAGAAGGTGAAGGTCACTCCCCAACAGTTAGCCGGAGTGGATGATGTGGAATCCCCAGCAGAAGTGCTGGGAACAGGGCAGAGTGCTACCAACCTCTGCCCAGCACTGGCAACAACTACAGAGTTCCAAGGAGACGGGACAGTCGGCCCCTCTCCCCAGCAACAAGCAAATGTAGTGAAGCTTCTACTCCCAGCTAAATTGCTGGCAACAGGGCAGAGTGTCACTGGCCTCTGCCTAGCTCCCACAGCGGTTTTGGCCTTCTTGAGAGAAGAGGTAGTCGGCCTTTCTCCCACAACACTGACATAGACATGGGATTTTCTGCCAGCACCATCTGTGGAGTTACAACAAACTTCTCTAGCTGAAGCGTTGGCAACCAAACACAAGACCTCTGCCTCACACCTGCGGGAGTTCTGGAGGCCCAGGGGGAGAAGGAGATGGTCACTCCCCAACAAGGATTCGTGCAGCTGGGAGACAGTGACAGAGAAATGTCATTCCAGCAGCCAAAAGAGGGAACGGCTGAGCAAGCAGCTGGCTCACCTCCCCAATGGCAGCTGCAGTTTGGGAGAGACGGAGGTCATCCTTCCACCCCAGCAGAAAATCCAGTCTGGAAGCGGAGGAAGCCAGCCTCCCGCCCCAGCGGTTAGCCAGAGTGGATGACATGGGGTCCTCAGCTGAAGTGCTAACAGGGCAGAATGCTACTGCCCTCTACACACAACTGCAGCTTGAGCTGATATCGGTGGATAGGACTGTTGTCTCCACTAACAGCAACCCAGCAGAAGGGGTGGCAACACGGCAGAGTGCTGCTGGCCTCTGCCCTCAACTAACAGAAGAGGGAGTTCCTGTGAAAGTGGAGGGGACTTCAGTCTTCACTGACACAACCCCAGAAAATGGAGCGCCATTGAGACAGGAGGATGTCAGCCATGCTTTGCAACCACGGGGGGGGATTTTCACCTACCAAAAGTGGATGGGACTTCAGTCTCCACTTGTATACCCCAGGGATGCTGGGCAGTCGGCCCAGATCCCCAACAGCATGATGGAGTGAGCCCAATCACCCTGTCTTCTCTCCAGCGGCTGAAAGGACTCCAGGGAGAAGGGCCAGTCCATGCCTCTCCCCAGCGGCAGGCATGTTCTCAGAGAGGCAGAGGTTGGCTGGGTGAGTAAATGCTATGTTTGGGACAATTTATTTGGGATACTGTGTGGATACCGGCATTGGGGGACTGGAACTACTGCCTAACTTCGGAGCCAACCCGTCTGGGGTCTCCTCCTGTGTTAGTCTCCTGCCAAAAGGGGAGATGTGTGACAGGAGTCACTTTGGATGGGGGGGGGGGTTGTGGAACTCCGCTTACCTTGGAGAGCTCTGGAGACTCCATGTCCAGCTCCCCTGGCCCCTCTTATGTGTAAATCACCCTGCGTCCATTAGGGGCACAGGGTGAGTGAGAACCCCACTATGATCTGTGCTATTTAGACACACTGTACAGCCACACTGGAATGTTGTATATATTGTGTGTTGTCCCATGCTGTTGTGGACTCTTTGCTGTTATCGTTTGGGGTGGGGTTGTATTCCAATGTTCTATTGTCTCTGTCTACCTTGGATATTATTGGATGTGTATGTAGATTAGCTGTGAGATTGGTGGGGGCGAATTCCTCCAACAGCTCTCCCTGGTGATAAGACTGTTTACTGATGAGAAATTTGAATACACCTGACCTGTGTGTCTATTGTGATTGGACAGTTACTCCGCCCTGAATCTAAGGGTGGGGGGGGGGCGTCTCTGAGTTGTATAGCTGTGGTAACATGTGCTTGAATAAAGGAGTTTGATGTTGTTGTTCACCCTACACTGTGTTACGGCTGGTGACTGGGTGAGCTAAGGGGTCTTGGATAGTGCTGGTTCTGGACAGAGGAAGCATTTACGGGGGCCATAGACCTGTTGAGGACAAGGATTCGTCACATCCTCTATAGCATTTTGAGTCCCTAACCAAGAATGCCGATTAACTGAGTTTTGACTTCAATCTTGCTTTCCTGATCTCCATGCTTGTTTCAGAACAGTGACCCAAAACATGTTGACCCCAGGGTCAGCAAGGCAACTAATATTTACAAAAAGAGGTCAGCAATGGGAGCCTTCATATTACATTAGTGCAACTAGCTCTTGCTCAATAAGAAATCAGTAATATCAGTCTGCATTTTTCTCCCAGGACAGGTTTGCTTAACCACTTCAGCCCGGAAGATTTTACCCCCTTCCTGACCAGAGCACTTTTTACAATTTGCCACTGCGTCGCTTTAACTGACATTTGCGCGGTCATGTGATGTACCCAAACTCAATTTGCATCCTTTTTTCCCACAAATAGAGCTTTCTTTTGGCGGCATTTGATCACCTCTGCGGGTTTTATTTTTTGCGCTATAAACAAAAAAAAGGGCGACAATTTTGAAGAAAAAAAAAATATATATAATTTTTACTTTTTGCTATAATCAATATCCCCAAATTAAAAAAAAAAAAAGTCTTCATCAGTTTAGGCCGATATGTATTTTTTTTTTTTACCAAAAAAATGTAAATCGCAATAGGCGTATATTCATTGGTTTGCACAAAAGTTATAGCATCTACAAACTATGGTAAAGATTTATGGCATTTTAACCAGTTGCCGACCGCCGCACGACTATATACGTCCTCAGAGCGGCACGGGCAGGCAAAAGGGCTTACAGGTACATCCTTGCCTGCCCGCGGGTGACCCCGAACTCCCCCCCCCCCAAGGCCTGCGGCGGTCGGCAAATCCTCCCCGGCGATCGGTGGTGAGGGGGAGGCCATCCATTCGTGACCCCCCCCCCCTCGCGATCGCTCCTGGCCAATCAAATCATTTCCCTGCCTCTGTATTGTACACAGAGGCAGAGGAAATGATGTCATCTCTCCTCGGCTCGGCATTTTCCGTTCCGGCGCCGAGGAGAGAAGACTGTAATGCGAGTGAACAACACACACACACACACACACACACACACACACACACACACACACACACACACACACACACACACACACACACACACACACACACACACACACACTAGAACATGCCAGGCACACATTACACCCCCGATACCCCCCCAATCACACCCTGTCACACTGACACCAAGCAGGTTTTTTTTTTTTTTTCCCCGATTACTGCATGGTGTCAGTTTGTGACAGTTACTGTGTTAGGACAGTTAGGGTTAGCCCCCTTTAGGTCTAGGGTACCCCCTTAATAAAGTTTTAAGCCCTTGATCACCCCCCGTCACCAGTGTCACTAAGCGATCATTTTTCTGATCGCTGTATTAGTGTCGCTGGTGACGCTAGTTAGGGACGTAAATATTTAGGTTCGCCGTCAGCGTTTTATAGCGACAGGGACCCCCATATACTAATAAATGTTTTAACCCCTTGATTGCCCCCCCTAGTTAACCCTTTCACCACTGATCACCGTATAACTGTTAGGGGTGACGCTGGTTAGTTCGTTTATTTTTAATAGTGTCAGGGCACCCGCCGTTTATTACCGAATAAAGGTTTAGCCCCCTGATCGTCCGGCGGTGATATGCATCGCCCCAGGCAGCGTCAGATTAGCGCCAGTACCACTAACACCCACGCACGCAGCATACGCCTCCCTTAGTGGTATAGTATCTGATCCGATCAGATCTATACTAGCGTCCCCAGCAGTTTAGGGTTCCCAAAAACGCAGTGTTAGCGGGATCAGCCCAGATACCTGAAGCACCTGCGTTTTGCCCCTCCGCCCGGCCCAGCCCAGCCCAGCCCACCCAAGTGCAGTATCGATCGATCACTGTCACTTACAAAACACTAAACACATAACTGCAGCGTTCGCAGAGTCAGGCCTGATCCCTGCGATCACTAACAGTTTTTTTGGTAGCTTTTTATTGAACTGGCAAGCACCAGCGGCCTAGTACACCCCAGTCGTAGTCAACCCAGCACTGCAGTAACACTTGGTGACGTGGCGAGTCCCATAAGTGCAGTTCAAGCTGGTGAGGTGGCAAGCACAAGTAGTGTCCCGCTGCCACTAAGAAGACAAACATAGGCCCGTCGTGCCCATAATGCCCTTCCTGCTGCATTCGCCAATCCTAATTGGGAACCCACTGCAGCACCCGTACTTCCCCCATTCACATCCCCAACCAAATCAGTCGGCTGCAAGAGAGGCATTTTCTTTATGTCCTCCCGAGTACCCCTACCCAACTAACCCCCCCAAAAAAGATGTTGTATCTGCAGCAAGCGCGGATATAGACGTGACACCCGCTATTATTGTCCCTCCTGTCCTGACAATCCTGGTCTTTGCATTGGTGAATGTTTTGAACGCTACCATGCACTAGTTGAGTATTAGCTTAGGGTACAGCATTCCACAGACTAGGCGCACTTTCACAGGGTCTCCCAAAATGCTATCGCATTTTGAGAGACCCGAACCTGGAACCAGTTACAGTTATAAAAGTTACAGTCACAAAAAAAGTGTAAAAAAACAAAAAAAAAAACAAACAAAACTATAAAATAAAAAAAAATAGTTGTCGTTTTATTGTTCTCTCTCTCTCTCTATTGTTCTGCTCTTTTTTACTGTATTCTATTCTGCAATGTTTTATTGTTATTATGTTTTATCATGTTTGCTTTTCAGGTATGCAATTTTTTATACTTTACCGTTTACTGTGCTTTATTGTTAACCATTTTTTTGTCTTCAGGTACGCCATTCACGACTTTGAGTGGTTATACCAGAATGATGCCTGCAGGTTTAGGTATCATTCTTTTCAGCCAGCGGTCGGCTTTCATGTAAAAGCAATCCTAGCAGCTAATTAGCCTCTAGACTGCTTTTACAAGCAATGGGAGGTAATGCCCCCCCCCCCACCGTGTTTTTCTCTGGCTCTCCTGTCTCAACAGGGAACCTGAGAATGCAGCCGGTGATTCAGCCAGCTGACCATAGAGCTGATCAGAGACCAGAGTGGCTCCAAACATCTCTATGGCCTAAGAAACCGGAAGCTACGAGCATTTTATGACTTAGATTTCGCCGGATGTAAATAGCGCAGTTGGGAAATTGGGGAAGCATTTTATCACACCGATCTTGGTGTGGTCAGATGCTTTGAGGGCAGAGGAGAGATCTAGGGTCTAATAGACCCCAATTTTTTCAAAAAAAGAGTACCTGTCACTAGCTATTTCTATCATAGGGGATATTTACATTCCCTGAGATAACAATAAAAATGATTTAAAAAAAATGAAAAAAAAAATGAAAGGAACAGGTTTAAAAATAAGATAAAAAAGCAAAAAAAAAAAAAAGCACCCCTGTCCCCCATGCTCTCGCGCTAAGGCGAACGCAAGCGTCGGTCTGGCGTCAAATGTAAACAGCAATTGCACCATGCATGTGAGGTAGCACCGCGAAGGTGAGATCGAGGGCAGTAATTTTAGCAGTAGACCTCCTCTGTAAATCTAAAGTGGTAACCTGTAAAGGCTATTAAAAATTTATTTATTTTGTTGCCACTGCACGTTTGTGCGCAATTTTAAAGCATGTCATGTTTGGTATCCATGTACTCGACCGTTGGTAATATGAGTAACAAAAATAGCCCTCCTATCTCATTTACCACCACTGCGCCTTAGACCTATACTCAAATTGATCTAGAGCTGCCACTTTAAAGGATATAAATACTGTACACAGTGTTTCTTAGTGTAAACTAAATAACCTTAAACACAAAAATAAAACACAGTGGCGCTAATAAAATCTATGCAAAAACAACTCAAAAAAAGATATACACATCGACCATGTACATCACAAAAAATAAATACATAAATTAAATGACCACCCAGTGACAAGTGTAAATTCGAACCAAAAAAAAAAAAAAAAGTGAAAAAATGAAAAATCAGTTCGTAATGGTCCTTTCACTGTGAACTTGCTTTTCTTTTCTTCCTCCACACCCCAGTGCTTGGTGATCCCACTCCCTGTGGTAATCCACTTACCGACTCCTAATGCTCACACTCTCGTGTTAAGGCTTACACGCTTGTTGACCACATCACATGGGTCACATTGGCAGATCACAATAACAGAATCGTGTGCAGGGATCGTTCCATATGTGAAGGATACACAAAATACTCCAATAGTGCAAAACCGTTTGAAAATTTATTAAAAGCACTTCAAATCTTTGGTAAAAAACTCACATGTAATCAGTGTAAAAAACGCAGATAACACACTTTCCACTGCAAACCGATCTTCAAAGCACAGCAACAGATATATACAGATCAGCCACTATATGGGTTGTGGTCACGGCGGACCCGAGTTGTGCAGGCGTTTCGATGTCTCTCTCACCTACTCCCGGCGTCTCCCCGCTCTATCAGTGTAACACTTCCTCATACGATGCGGCAGCGTCACTCGTCATTGGTGGAATACGTCACACAGCCACGCCCCGACATGTTTCGTCACACACTGACTTACTCATGGGATTGGCTGTGTGGTGTGACGCTCATTCCTTTTATCCCCTCCTCTCGTCACCTGACTAACGAAGCCTCAACGCGCTTGCGCACATCTCGTGTCTCCGCAGCCACAACTTCTCCAGCATTAAAGAACGGAACTAAATGCACATGATGTACATTCACTCCGCCCTACCTAAACAGCATAAATTATGGGCTTAAAATATGCTACAGTTTTGTGGCATTGATGTAGTGCATCCGACCTGGAGAGGGTCAAATAGAGTGAGAGACTTATGCCAAAAGGAAACCCAATGGATATTCCTGTTTAAATGTTTGACGCCCAGAGGGTTAAATATCGAACTGGATCTAAACTGCTTTATAAACGATTTTTAAAGGATTCTGGGAAGGGACTTAGGCTCATGTAGTATGATGCTCATAAATAATATTGGGTATCAGACAATACTGGTTGTCATGAGTAAGGATACTAATAAGAGAGGGTTGGGGGGTTGTCTGGTTGTGATATGGGAGACTCTTGAATAAGGGTGAGAGTCACTATATCACAACATTGGATCACGTCCAATAGGATTGTTTCAGGAAGGTATATGGGTTTTCTGTTATTTATTATTTATATATTTTTTTTGGTGCTTTGCACATTTTTGGTGGGTATTCCCCCACAATAATATGGGAAATATGTGTACAAACATATTTCATCGCGGTGATTGTCACGTTACTTAAGTAGGGGTTTCTTTAAGTGGAATATTTAATGTGTTAGATTAATTACACTTTAAAGAGTTAAATTTATGAGTAATTCGGGAGTGTCATTATTATATGTTAATATATTTGATTATTAATTATTAGGTAAAATATTCTCCCATCACCGTATGGAGAATATGGGAACTCACAGTGTGAGTGACTGTCACGTTATTCACGTAGGAGTTGTTCGAAGTGGAATATCCACATATATTAGATTAATCACACCTTTAAGGGATTAATTTATGAGTAAAGTAGGGTATTTTATTTTAATTTATTTATGTTAATATGAGTTTAAAACTTTTGATCACTCATAATTAGGCATTATCTGAATAAGGAAATAGGTGCTAAGAGGACGTGAGAGGTAGTTTGAAAAGCATGGAAGTTGCCTGAGATCTCGGATTGTGGGGATGACCCTGATTCTGAGAATCTAGGATAATATAGTGGCAGGTTTCCCTATAATATTAGAGAGATCAGGGACCCCCCTACCCTTAAAACCTCCATCAGGCACTGTGATCACTACATATAATGATATATTTATATGAGGAGAAAGATATTGGTAGAATTGCTCTATATATACATTTATATACTACTATAACCAGAGTTGGATTGTATTAGTGGTAGTGCACAATGAATAATGAATCTTTTTAATGTAATTTTACAACATTTTAACTGTTATTTTTATATGTATATGTTTTTTTGTGTTTGATACACTCTTCACCATATGCAGTAGTGAATATTTTGAACCCCGTGTACTTTACATTGATTGAAGTGCCAGCATCTTTGTTTATTTAACATGTACGCAAAGTACGCGCATAGATGAGTGTAGGGTTAATCTCACACTGCTATAC
The DNA here is from genome assembly GCA_037952835.1 of Lithobates septentrionalis. Taxonomy (NCBI): domain Eukaryota; kingdom Metazoa; phylum Chordata; class Amphibia; order Anura; family Ranidae; genus Lithobates; species Lithobates septentrionalis. Next base: position 2,705,277 of record JBBDGP010001198.1, read on the forward strand.
TGATTAATGATATTTTAAGCCCATAATTTATGCTGTTTAGGTAGGGCGGAGTGAATGTACATCATGTGCATTTAGTTCCGTTCTTTAATGCTGGAGAAGTTGTGGCTGCGGGGACACGAGATGTGCGCAAGCGCGTTGAGGCTTCGTTAGTCAGGTGACGAGAGGAGGGGATAAAAGGAATGAGCGTCACACCACACAGCCAATCCCATGAGTAAGTCAGTGTGTGACGAAACATGTCGGGGCGTGGCTGTGTGACGTATTCCACCAATGACGAGTGACGCTGCCGCATCGTATGAGGAAGTGTTACACTGATAGAGCGGGGAGACGCCGGGAGTAGGTGAGAGAGACATCGAAACGCCTGCACAACTCGGGTCCGCCGTGACCACAACCCATATAGTGGCTGATCTGTATATATCTGTTGCTGTGCTTTGAAGATCGGTTTGCAGTGGAAAGTGTTATCTGCGTTTTTTACACTGATTACATGTGAGTTTTTTACCAAAGATTTGAAGTGCTTTTAATAAATTTTCAAACGGTTTTGCACTATTGGAGTATTTTTTGTATCCTTCACATATGGAACGATCCCTGCACACGATTCTGTTATTGTGATCTGCCAATGTGACCCAAGTGATGTGGTCAACAAGCGTGTAAGCCTTAACACGAGAGTGTGGGCATTAGGAGTCGGTAAGTGGATTACCACAGGGAGTGGGATCACCAAGCACTGGGGTGTGGTGGAAGAAAAGAAAAGCAAGTTCACAGTGAAAGGACCATTACGAACTGATTTTTCATTTTTTCACTTTTTTTTTTTTTTTTTTTTTGGTTCGAATTTACACTTGTCACTGGGTGGTTATTTAATTTATGTATTTATTTTTTGTGATGTACATGGTCGATGTGTATATCTTTTTTTGAGTTGTTTTTGCATAGATTTTATTAGCGCCACTGTGTTTTATTTTTGTGTTTAAGGTTATTTAGTTTACACTAAGAAACACTGTGTACAGTATCCATGTACTCGGCTTAAGATCATCTTTTTTATTTCATCAAACATTTGGGCAATATAGTGTGTTTTAGTGCATTAAAATTTAAAAAAGTGTTTTTTCCCCAAAAAATGTGTTTGAAAAATCGGTGTGCAAATACTGTGTGAAAAAAAATATGAAACACCCACCATTTTAATCTGTAGGGCATTTGCTTTAAAAAAAATATAATGTTTGGGGGTTCAAAGTAATTTTCTTGCAAAAAAAATAAATAATTTTTTCATGTAATCAAAAAGTGTCAGAAAGGGCTTTCTCTTCAAGTGGTTAGAAGAGTGGGTGATGTGTGACATAAGCTTCTAAATGTTGTGCATAAAATGCCAGGACAGTTCAAACCCCCCCCCCCCCCAAATGACCCCATTTTGGAAAGTAGACATCCCAAGCTATTTGCCGAGAGGCATGTCGAGTCCATGGAATATTTTATATTGTGACACAAGTTGCGGGAAAGAGATACATTTTTTTTTTATTTTTTTTGCACAAAGTTGTCACTAAATGATATATTGCTCAAACATGCCATGGGAATATGTGAAATTACACCCCAAAATACATTATGCTGCTTCTCCTGAGTATGGGGATACCACATGTGTGGGACTTTTTGGGAGCCTAGCCGCGCACGGGACCGCGAAAACCAAGCACCGCCTTCAGGCTTTCTAAGGGCATAAATTTTTGATTTCACTCTTCACTGCCTATCACAGTTTCGGAGGCCATGGAATCCCCAGGTGGCACAAATACCCCCCAAATGACCCCATTTTGGAAAGTAGACACCCCAAGCTATTTGCTGAGCGGTATAGTGAGTATTTTGCAGACCTCACTTTTTGTCACAAAGTTTTGAAAATTAAAAAAAGAAAGAAAATTTTTTTTTTCTTGTCTTTCTTTATTTTCAAAAACAAATGAGAGCTACAAAATACTCACCATGCCTCTCAGCAAATAGCTTGGGGTGTCTACTTTCCAAAATGGGGTCATTTAGGGGGGGGGGTTTGCCACCTGGGCATTCCATGGCCTCCGAAACTGTGATAGGCAGTGAAGAGTGAAATCAAAAATTTACACCCTTAGAAATCCTGAAGGCGGTGATTGGTTTTCGGGGCCCCGTACGCGGCTAGGCTCCTAAAAAGTCCCACACATGTGGTATCCCCATACTCAGGAGAAGCAACAGAATGTATTTTGGGGTGTAATTTCACATATTCCCATGGCATGTTTGAGCAATATATCATTTAGTGACAACTTTGTGCAGAAAAAAAAAAAAAAAAAAGTTATCTCTTTCCCGCAACTTGTGTCAAAATATAAAATATTCCATGGACTCAACATGCCTCTCAGCAAATAGCTTGGGGTGTCTACTTTCCAAAATGGGGTCATTTGGGGGGTTTTATGCCATCTGGGCATTTTATGGCCTTCAAAACTGTGATAGGTAGTGAGGAGTAAAATCAAAAATTTACGCCCTTAGAAATCCTGAAGGCAGCGATTGGTTTTCGGGGCCCCGTACGCGGCTAGGCTCCCAAAAAGTCCCACACATGTGGTATCCCCATACTCCGGAGAAGCAGCTAAATGTATATTGGGGTGCAATTCCACATATGCCCATGGCCTGTGTGAGCAATATATCATTTAGTGACAACTTTTTGAATTTTTTTTTTTGTCATTATTCAATCACTTGGGACAAAAAAAATGAATATTCAATGGGCTCAACATGCCTCTCAGCAATTTCCTTGTCTACTTTCCAAAATGGGGTCATTTGTGGGGGTTTCGTACTGCCCTGCCATTTTAGCACCTCAAGAAACGACATAGGCAGTCATAAATTAAAGGCTGTGTAAATTCCAGAAAATGTACCCTAGTTTGTAGGCGCTATAACTTTTGCGCAAACCAATAAATACATACTTATTGACATTTTTTTTACCAAAGACATGTGGCCGAATACATTTTGGCCTAAATGTATGACTAAAATTGAGTTTATTGGATTTTTTTTTTATTGGATTTTTTTTAGAACAAAAAGTAGAAAATATCATTTTTTTTCAAAATTTTCGGTCTTTTTCCGTGTATAGCGCAAAGAATAAAAACGGCAGAGGTGATCAAATACCATCAAAAGAAAGCTATATTTGTGGGAAGAAAAGGACGCAAATTTCGTTTGGGTACAGCATTGCATGACCGCGCAATTAGCAGTTAAAGCGACGCAGTGCCAAATTGTAAAAAGTGCTCTGGTCAGGAAGGGGGTAAATCCTTCCGGGGCTGAAGTGGTTAATATTTTTTTTTTACTAGTAGTGGCAGTGATCTGTGATTTTTAGCGGTATTGCGATGGACAGATTGGGAACTTGACACATTTTTGGGACCACTGATATTTATACAGCAATCAGTGCTATAAATATGCACCGATTACTGTATAAATGTCGCTGGCAGGGAAGGGGTTAACACTAGGGGGTGATCAAGGGGTTAAACATGTGTTCCCTCAGTGTGTTCTAACTGTATGAGGATAGGACTGACTAGGGGAAGAGACATATCCTTGTTCCTACTTCGTAGGAACAAATGACATGTCTCCTCTTCGCTGACAGAACAGGGATTTGTGTGTTTACACACACACACAAATACCAGTGCATGCGATCGCGGGCCACGCGCCCCCTGGCGGCTCTTAAAGGGAATTCTGCCCCTGTAAAAAGACGTGAGGCGGTCGGGAACCAGTTAAATATAGCAATGTCCACCAACAAAAATGATGGCAAAGGTAATAATCAGCGCCAAGTCATTTTCAACAGACAAGAAGGAAAAGAAAAATTGATTTGTAATGTAATATTTTTTTCAAATAGCTGCCTGTGTCCTGGAATTTAAAAGCAGATTGGGGGGCTCAAAGCTAAGAAAAGTTTATCGCTTTTAAGGGTCAGATATGTAATGTGTGTTGCCTGGTGTGGGAATTTTCAGCTAGATTGGTCTCCCATCTTGTATTCATGGCACTAGCAGACACCCCTCCAGGAAAACTGCAGAATCTTGTTTTATAGATCCTGTACTTACAGTCATGGCCAAACATATTGGCACCCCTGCATTTCTGTCGGATAATGCACCACTACCACTTCGCCCACAAAATTGTTGCAATTACAAATTTTTAGGCAAGAAACAAAAAGCCAAATCTGACACATTCCACACAAAACTCCAAAAATGGACTGGACAAAATTATTGGCACCCTCAATTTAATATTTGCTAGCACACTTCTTGGAAAAAAATAACTGAAATCAAATGCGCTTCCTGTAATGAATGAGTTTCTTACACATCTCTACTAGAATTTTGGACCTTTTGGTCTTTCAGATTGGAAGGGTTCCTTTTCCCAACTGCTGCTTTGAGATCTCTCCACAGATACTCTATGGGATTTAAGATCTGGACTCAGTGCTGGCCAGTTCAGTATTTTCCAGCGCTTGTCTTAAACCATTTCTGGGGGCTTTGGGTCATTGTCTTGCTGTAAAACCCATGACCTTTGACGGAAACCCAACTTTCTGACACTGGGCCCTACATTGCACCCCAGAATTCTTTGGCAGTCATAAGATTTCATGCCATGCACACGGTCAAGACATCCAGCACCTGAAGCATCAAATGAACCCAAAAACATCAGTGAACCTCCACCGTGTTTGACTGTAGGGACCGTTTTCTTTTCTTTAACCGCTTGGCATCCGCGCTATAGCCGAATGACGGCTACAGCGCGGACCTGAATTCCCGGGAGGCCGTCATATGACGGCCTCCCCTGTGCACGTGCCCTGCGCGCGCTGTGATCACCGAGTCACTGAGACTCGGGTGATCACCGATCTGTGTAAGGGGCCGGTCCCGGCCCCTTATCATGTGATCAGCTGTCAGCCAATGACAGCTGATCACATGATCAAAACAAAAGCTCTGTGATCGTTTTTTTTTCTCCTCGCGCTGACAGTGCGAGGAGAAAAAAAAGCCGATCACCAGCTCAGCAGCAAGGGACATCGGTCCCGAAGAGGAGGAGGCAATAATGCCTCAATTGTGCCACAATTGTGCCAACAGTACCCACTGACAGTGCAACCTGACATTGCCACATCACAGTGCCCAGTATCAATGCCCATAAGTGCCACCTATCAATGCCCACCATTGCCACCTAACAATGCCCACCAGTGGTGCCAATCAGTGCCACCTAGCAGTGTACAAGATCAGTGCCCATTATTGCCACCAATCAGTGCCCATCACTGCCACCCATCAGTGCCCATCACTGCCACCTATCAGTGCCCATTGGTGCCGCCTCATCAGCGTACATCAATGAAGGAGAAAAATTACCCTTTTAAAAAATTTTATAACAAAATATAAAAAAAAATACTTTTTTTTAAAAAATTCGGTCTTTTTAAATTTTTTTAACAAAAAATAAAAACCGCAGAGGTGATCAAATGCCACCAAAAGAAAGCTCTATTTGTGGGGAAAAAATGATAAAAATTTCATTTGAGTACAGTGTTGCATGACCGCGCAATTGTCATTCAAAGTGCGTCAGCGCTGAAAGCTGAAAATTGGTCTGGATAGGAGGGGGGTTTAAGTGCCCGGTAAGCAAGTGGTTAAAAGGCCTCATTTCTTTTTCTGAAAACCGTAGAATGATGGGCTTTACCAAAAAGCTGTAATTTTCTTTCATCTGTCTACAGCACATTCTCCCATAAGGATTTTGGCTTCCTCGGGTAGGTTTGGGCAAACTCTGATCAATTTTTCTCTTTCTTCCACATCCAGGGAGATTAGCCACAGTGCCATTGGCTGTAAACTTTTTGACAATGTTGTGCACAGTGAACACAGGAACATTAAGATCTCTGGAGATGAACTTGTGACCTTGAGATTGTTCATGCTTCTCCACATTTTTTTTTTCAATACCCAGTCAATTCTTTGCTGCTCTTTCTCTTCTGCGTGGTGAATGTGGCACACAGACACAACAGAAAGGTCAGAGTCAATTTTTCACCATTTTAACTGGCTGCCAGTGTGATGTCTATAATTGTCAGCACCTGTTAATTGATATAGGCGAGTTTAATTACAAATTACAAGAGCATCACAAACTTGGAATGCAATTATTTCTTACAATTTTGAGAAGGTGCTAAGCCTTTTGTCCATTCCATTTTTGGAGTTTTGTGTGGAATGTGTCAGATTTGGCTTTTTGTTTCTCCACTTTTTTGTGTCATACCTATACAAACAAAAGACATTATGCCATGACATATTAAACATGAGAATGCCTAAACATTTGTAATTGCAACAATTTTCTTGGCGAAGTAGTGCATTATCTGACAGAAATGCTGGGGTACCAATACTTTTGGCCATGACTGTATAAGGTAAGGTAACGGCTTACCTTATATTTTATACACAACAAACCTCCTAAAGGGCTCTGTCAATAGATCATGTCGTTTGACTGTCATCTGCAGCCACCCTTATGTTCTAGCAATCCCTCATTGAAACACATTTTACTAATGTCATTTGAATATTAGCTTCACTAAATTTATAGTTTTTAGGATACAAGAATAAGTAAACAGATGACAGATTTCTTTCAGTTTTATTTACGTAACCTCAGAAGCATTTTTTTCTGCAAATAACCAACATTTGTAACCTGACATGAAAATATGCAAAATTAAAGTTGTTCCAGTATGCAAATGGAATGTAGACAATCTTCAGGAAACCTGACCATGTAGAAGCATGGGTGTTATAGCTAACTTTGTATGTTCAAGGGCTATCATTTTAACTTCCACTACTTTGTGAACCAATGAACTGGATGCAAGTGCATATCGAGTGTTCATTTGGGTCAGTGACTCAGTAAGTAGTTAAGCAATTATAAGCATCAGAGCCCTGCGGCATGCCGATTCCCAAACAAGGCAGTTTCCTTGTTTTTGTTTACTCAGATTCCCTTTTAAGGCCCCAAATCTAAACCTTTAGCTTTGGATAGAGAAATGTCAGGGACTCTGTCAAAAGAAAACACTAATGAAATACAGAGGGTCCCCGGGTTACGAACAGGATAGGGACTGTAGGTTTGTTCTTAAGTCGAATTTGTTTGTAAGTCGGAACAGTACCTTTTTTAAGTGCAAATCTAGTCTCAGAGACAGGATGTAAACCCAAATCAACAGAGAAAGGCAACCGGATGGCAGGGGCGGCATGGTTAGTTCAAATATGTTTTGTTTCTTTTATTTTTTTACTTTTTAATCACTTTTTTTTATTTGTATTTATTTGTAGCTTGTCGTTTACTTTTTTTTTTATTTTTGTATAATTTTCTTATTTTTAATATTATTTTTCTTATTCTTTACATTTTTTAATTATTTTTTTTATTTTATTAATTTAATTATTACTGTATTTCTTATTTTTATTTTTTTTATCAAATTTTTTTTTCACTTAACTTTATTGCTATCACACAGGAGGAAACAATTCCCTGTGTGATAGCAATTGGAGGTGACAGGTTCTCTTTATTGACCCTGTCACTTCCAAAACAGGAGTCCAGGATCGCAGCTGAGCACAGCTCTCCCCTCTCACTATTTTCATGGCAGCAGCGACAGGAGACAGCAGAGAGGTACACTGTATGGCACAGCAGGGAGATGGATGGTGAAAGCAGCCATCAGAGGCCAGGCAGGCCGGCCGGCCGGCCGCAGTGCACCATCGCGGGGCAGCGGCGTAGGAAAGACCGGGGATCGTGGAGGCTTCGTAGGCCGCACAAGGCCTCGGCCACGACGGGCAGTTTCAGCGGCCTGGCAAGCCACCGGACCATACCAGGCCTGTGGATGGGCAGGCAGGAGGACGAAGGGGACCCGCAGCCAAGCCAGGAACGGAGGAAAGGCTCAGGAGAGGAAGATTCGGCCAGCAGTGACGTCATTCGGGCCCCGTTCGTAAGTAGGGGTCGTTCGTAAGTCGGATGTTCGTAAGTCGGGGACCCCCTGTATATATGCCGAAAAGGCATAACAAATATAGTAGCTTACAGATAAAAATATGCAGGTGCCTGCAAACAGTTGTGGCAGCTACCATGGCTCGGGAGATGCTAGAAACAATACAAACTTTCAAAACGTTTTAACTATAACTTTGCTGGATACGTTTTATAAGACCAATTGTAATTTTTCAGCAAATTAAATCAAAGGTTTCAAAATAGTGTGTGTTAAGTGCTTACTGTCATCTTCTGGAACATGCAAAGTAAAAAAGAATTGCTCCTAGACCACTGTAAAGAGACCAGAGTAGGTCTCTCTACCGCAATCTGACAAAGTCACAGCTATAGCACTGCAATCAGCAGGGAGCATGAGATTTTCTAATTTAACCGGTTCCCGAACGGTTCACATCTTTTTACGGGGGCAGAATGGCTCCCCTGCGCGAAACCCCTTATGGAGCCGCCAGAGGGCGCACTCTGCTGCACAGCAGGAGACCTGATGATTGCGTGCATGAGGATTTGTGCGTGTAAACACACAAAAACCTGTGCTGTCAGGGCAGAGGAGACATGTCGTTTGTTACTAGTAAGTAGGAACAGCGATATGTCTCCTCACCTAGTCAGTTCTATCCCCATACAGTTAGAACACACATTTAACCCCTTGATTGCCCCTAGTGTTAACCCCTTCCCTGCCAGTGACATTTATACAGTAATCAGTGCATATTTATAGCACCGATTGCTGTATAAATGTCAATGGTCCCAAAAATGTGTCAAAAGTGTCCGATTTGTCCGTCGCAATATCGCTAAAAATCGCAGATCACCGCCATTACTAGTAAAAAAATAAATTAAAATGCCATAAAATCTTTCCCATAGTTTGTAGATGCTATAACATTTGCGCCAACCAATCAATATAGGCTTATTGCAATTTTTTTTACCAAAAATATGTAGAAGAATACATATCGGCCTAAACCGATAAAGAATTTTTTTTTCAATTTGGGGATATATATTATAGCAAAAAGTAAAAAATATTGTTTTTTTTTTTCAAAATTGTTGCTCTTTTTGTTTATAGCGCAAAAAATAAGCACCGCAGAGGTGATCAAAAAAAGGATGCAAATTTTGTTTGGGTACAGCGTCGCATGACCGCGAAATTAGTAAATTAGAAAAAGTTAAAGCGATGCAGTGCCAAATTGTAAAAGTGCTCTGGTCAGGAAGGGGGTAAAATCTTCCGGGGCTGAAGTGGTTAAAAATACTTGCTCCGACTCAGGGGGGGTATTGTCAGACTACTACACAGAGAGTACTGCTCTTACAAAAATGCAGTGGTCTTTTTACAACATGCTGTGGAAGATAGTTTTCTGCTAGGGGTTGATTACAAAATTAAAAACAGCAGGACACCACGATTTGATCTATATAATTTTTCTGAAAAAACTAAAAATTAGGCTAGAACTCCAGCTATGGGTGCACTTCCTAAAAACAAAATAATATACACTTAAATTAAATTATGCTCATTAACTATTACACATGATGTAAAAATGTATTACGTTTTACTGCTTTCTATGTGTACCATACATTTTTTTTACATGTTTACAGAGGAGGTATTAAACATATTTTAGTTGAAGATTTTCAAGTGTGAACGATCATGATTCAAGTGTATGACATGTATGGGACCGAGCGCACACAAGTTCCCCTTGGTCTTAGTGAGATGTAACCAACTGGGATCTTGGGACAAGCAGCTATTCATTTTCCGGGGTTCTTTTGTGTGTACCACACAAAAATTCACATAAACTGCATTTGCCAACATCGTCAGTACTGATCAAAAATCTTTTAACATCAGGATTATCATTTGTAAAATGTGATTTTAAACATTATAAAACCATTCTATTGTGTCATTATGTCTTTTTACAATAAAAAGTGTTAAATAATTTACATCTACATTGTGTATATACACACACCACCACCAAGGTCTAACCTAATTATTGCACAATCTTGCTCCTCAACAGCTTTCTTATATTTATCATTAAACATACAATATATAAATACATTTATATTTATACATTAAATATAACTGATAGATTATGCAAAAGTCCATCTACATAGGATAATTTAAACAGTGGGTAAAAGCCAGTGGGGATTCCATAATGTATCGGTTATGGGCTTTATTACTAGGGTATTGCTCTTATTGCTGGATCCTACTGCATTTTATTTCAATGAAAGTCCACCAAGTGCCACCTCCTTTTGATTTGTAATGGCCACGTTTGAATGCTCGAAAACTTAAGCAAGAATTTATTATCACTGTTAAGCAATACTTCTTTTTCAAATTTATGTATAAATCGAAAAAAAAAATTTTTTCCTTTTCTTAAGAGTAGGGAAGGGTTAAAACCCCTGCCAGGTGAATTGTTGCCGTCTTCATCTTTGCTTAAATGTCCTTTCCCTTTCCATTGCAGAGATGTAACTGGAAGTTAAAAGGAAATCTCGCAATGTGAATAACTCCCCTCTTACATTTGTGTTCTCTTTGGGAGGTGCAGTAAAAACACACGGTTGAGCTACGTTTTTACTCCCCCCTCCAACTGCTCTCCTTTAAGCTGCAAAGGCAGTGGCCAGAGGTGTATACATGTTGCATATGGTGGACACTACTGCCCATTAAAACACAACCAAGTCAAGTCAATGGGATAATGCTGCAACTGCCCATGCTGGTGTGGCATTCAGGAGGTTAAAGCAGGCAGTGAGAAGGTGACATATCACCTCCTCACTGCCTGTCAAACTCCTCTGAAAAGCGATGTGCACAGTATTTGCCACGTGTGTGAATGAGCCTTTAAAGTGGTTGTAAATCCCTACATATACTCAGTGAAGTGACAAACCTCCAGTGATACACAGATGAGACAAATCATCCTATAGAAGTTGTACCTGTTTATCTGCAGCCACCTGTCCTGTACAGCCTTCTACAACACACAAATGGAAAACAAAATTCCCAGCAGCCAAAAGCAGGGTCGGGGATCTGACCTCACACACACTCCAGAGTTAGGCTGGCCATACACGGAGCAAATTTCACTCGATTCCCCGATCAACAGAGACAGTATTGATGCGGGAATCCCTCCTTCCGGGCCATTGTCTTCTCCCAGCGGGTGTCCATTAACGATTTGAATCTTGGCCGGTTCCTGATGAACCGGCTGAGATTCAGATCGTGTATGGCCAGCCTTAGAGCACAGAGCTGATTGGAAGAATGTGATACACCCCTGCTTCACAGGCTTAGAAAAACAGAGCTGAGTCTATGAGTCATTTTCTGTGTGTTGGGGGGGGGGGGGGGGAGGGGGGGGGGGGAGCAGAGGTGTACGCTTAATCTATTAGGAGGGAGTCATGCAGGGACAGGAGAGAGGAACCCAACTCAGTGCTTTGGATTCAGGTTAGTTATGTGCTTTGTTCGCTTTTCATGTCTGAGGTTTACAACCACTTTAAAATTATTGTACCCAGAACAGGTTACCCATTAGATGACTTCCCCTCAACTCCTTTTTTGATTTCTCCTTGCTTTGTTTCTTAGCAACAATAATCACCATTACAAATAGGTGAATGAGAACACAGACAGCAATACAATTTTTACTGAGGGTCTAACTCTTCCCCACTATCCAAAACGTAAAAAAGAAAAAACACATAAAACAACTGGGGAAAAAAACAGGATCTATATTATCCAGGTTTCACCCGCTAGCAAAATTGCTTAAAGTAAAACCAAAAAGAACAAGGATTTCCAGGAGAAAAATGTCTATGTCCTAACTCCCAGGCGCAAAACTAATAGCCGAGTTGCTAGCAAGTGTCGTACTCCTGCAGGTGGCACTAAAAATCAGTAGGTGATCTAAAGAGGAAGCTGTATACTCCAATGAACAAAACACAAAAAAGTTTTGCCTAGAAATACACTAAAGGACACCACTGTTTTACCTCTTTACAAGAACAAAAACCTCTCATTCCTCTGTTTGTTTCTCAAAACATGTATACATTATCCATATCCAAGTGTTGACATTTGGTCTCTTCTGATACCACATTTTAAGTTTGCAAAGGGTTCAAGTCCTGTACAACAGGTCAAAAAATAAATATAAAATAGTTTAAAAAATAAAAAGGTTAAATTATAAAAGAAAAAAGTCCAAACTCTAGGACCTCCTTCATTCCAAGTAAAAATAGAAGCTTCCCTACAAAGGTTTAAAATGGTCAGGGAAAGTGTTACAATCACATTGTGATTTGAGATATTAGTATGTCCTTCGTGTGGTATAATCCAGCACCATACTTGCTGCCCCTAGAAGGGCAGGGTCTGATAAATTAGACACAACCACATCTACGTTTTGGACTGATGCCAGGCCTCTCTGGCGTATCACTTCTTTCACCACATTGATGTACTGGTTGGCCAGAACCCCGGAAAGTATGATTAGTGAAGGGTTTATGGTATGCAGGATGTTCACAATTCCGATGCCAAGAGCTGTACCAGCTGCATTAAAGTGAAAGAAAAAAAAAAAAATGAACAAATTAGACTGTCAGGAGGAAACCATAAATTCCACAGATATTTGCTATCTAGTACTCTACTCACAGGTAAAATATCATGGAAAAACTGAATTTAAAAATAAATAAAAACAGAACACACAGTTTAAATATCACTATTTTAACACTGAAATGGCTATTGTTCAGTCATCATTGTGATTAGAATACTAATCTACTGCAGAGCATATAAGAAGACCATTCTGCTATTTCCTTGCTCACCTTCCTGCTAACTGAACAGATAATGGTGCCAGTTCATTGTCTAGTAAAAAATTAAAAAGATAAGATCACTTTGCTCATTCAGGAAAGAAGAACCTCCCACCTGCTGATACTCATTTGCCACACTGCTCCTTCACTGGAGTCTTAAGTTGCTGCAAACCTTATGGTGAAACTTACATGGGGTTCATGACTTTACCCCCTTTACGTTTGTGCACAGCAACTGGCTGCTAAGGCTTAACACTGCATCCTAGGAGGAGGTCACATGCTCCTCCATGCCCGAAAGCACAGGGTATTTGCTAACAGCTCTGTCAGAGTCAATGCAGTGGGGAAGCATTTTGAAGGTGTTCTTTCAAAACAACTTGGCACTATGACCCGAATTAGCAAAGTTACAGTCTCTTTAACCACTTTAATATAAGGCAATTTTACCCCCTTCCTGCCCAGTCCAATTTTGAGCTGTTGCATTTTGAATGACAATTACGCGGTCATGCAACGCTGCACCCAAACAAAAAACTTTTGTAATTTTTTCCCACAAATAGAGCTTTTGGTGGTATTTGATCACTGGGGTTTTTATTTTTTGCGCTCCAAATAAGAAAAGACCGAAAATTTTGAAAAAAATAAGTTTTAGTATCGGTTACAAAACTTTGTAAATAAGTACATTTTCTCCTTCACTGATGAGGTAGTACTTATTGGCACTGATATACGCTGATAGGCAGCACTGACAGGCAATCACTGATAGGCACAGAGTGCCATCCTAATGGGCACTGATTGGTACCCATTGGCATCCCCGGTGGACTCACCTGGTGGTCTCCAGTGGGCATCCTTGATGGGTCGGCACCGATAATCAATGCGCTGATTATCAGCGCAGACCCGCTTGTCAGGAGAGCAGCTGATCGGCTCTCCTCTACTCGCGTCTATCGGTGCTTCCTGTTTACACTGATTGGACACAGATGATCACATGGTAAAGAGCCTATGTCAGAGGCTCTTTACCAGGATTGGAGATGTGGTGTGTCATACTGACACACCACCGATCGCCACGCGATCGCGGCTTATCCTGCTGGACGTCATATGATAGGAGGTGGAGATCTACCTGAACAACATGGTCAAAGAACTCCTGGCACAGTATCCTGTAAGGGCCAGTTCTCAGCAGAACGTAGTTCGGGAAAGGCGTGTTCAGTTCGCATTTTCTGCACTGCAAAGCACACTGCCTTTGTGATCTGTTGTGGGCTTCAATACATTGTTAATGGCACCCCCAAACACAGGTTGCAAACACAGTGCGTTTGCCTACACTAGGTCACATGGTACTGCAGTACCACATGATTTGGTGCAGTGTGTTTTTGAAAAGTAGTGCATGCATTACTTTGTGCGGTCAGGTGTGATATGCATTCCATTTAAATGAATGGGCTGCAAAATTGCACCACACTTAATCACACAGGAACACGGTCCCCTACCCCCTTTAGTCACAGAGACAGCAGCCAAGGATATACACATGCCACATCAGGAGTTATACTATTTGTCGTCGATTGTAACCCATTCAAATTAATGTGTCCACTCTGCAAATGTCCCACTACCACGTTCTTTGCACGTGGTTGCAGCATGCTAGTGCAGGGTCCAAGGGGTTAAAGCAGATGTTGAGGAGGTGATCCAATGCCTCATCACCTGCTTTAACCCCTTGATCACTGCACTGCACAAGGTTGCAGGGTGCTTGTAGAGCAGCCCTATTCACCTGGTCTCACTCACAACCTGAACCGAGCAGTGTGCCCCCCGAGAGGAGAGAGTGACACTGCCGACCACACATCCATCAGCACAATTGTGTACCGTCTTCCAGCAACAGGAAAACATTAGTCTTTGTGCTGATCCAAACACCCTTCCACTAGCTTGTGTCCAACCCATAGAGAACAGTTCATAAGTGGTAAGGTGATTCACAGAAACCCTTGGGTAGCTGCAGCTCTCTAGATTTCCACCAGGTGGCAGGAGCAACACAATATGTAAAAAACAAGAGAGGGTGCAATTGCCTAGTGTAAAATCTTTATAAAACGAGAAGCATAAAATAACTCCAGATTCCCTTAAATGCAGGCACGTCAACCATATCCTCTCAATCTCACTCCAGCACTCCAATCCAAATCAGATGAACAGGTAATCGCATTGTATAATAGGGTATGTGGCTTGTGACAGCCTCCAGATTAGCAGGATAAGCTTCATCCTGCAGCCACTGACAAGCAGAGTGTGTGGGACCTACTGCACATGTGCCCGTCCCCACAATAGATCAGACCCGCTCTCAAACAACCGAGAGACAGTTGGCTTTGGTGGGAGGATAGGAAGTATGCACAGGTTGCTGTGACAATAGGGCACTCAATTTGCAGCCCGTTGTGCTCATTCCTCACATAGGAGATCTGCTCCCAGAGCACCCCTCCTTCCTTGCGTCGTTTGGTCCTAGGCCAGATACAGAGGGGCGGTGTGCAGCTGTCTGCTCACTCCAGCGGTGCAGGTCCCGCTCTTTACTATTCTGGAAATAGCGGATCGTCAAGCCCTGCATGCGATCTACCAGTCACCTGGCTGCGATCGACCAGTGGATCACAATCAACGGGTTGCCAACCCTGGATTTAGAGAATGCTTTGCATTCACTGAAGGGTGCCCATGCCGAGCGGGCGACCTCCTGTGTTAAAGTAAGGAACAGGGCTGCTGCTCGGCATGGGATTCGGAAGCCTGTGGGGATCACTGTAGTAGTAGCGGCTACTACAGTGATTTCCAGGTTCCATGGGGATCGGCAAGGTATGGCATATGCATAGTTACATTGTTTCAAGCTGGATCAGTTTTGGTTACAATTCAGCAAAAATGTGTGCTGGGCAGTAGCTTGGTGATCTAGCCACATTTCTACCCAGATTCAAATTGTTTAACACAACCCTTGCGTATTACACATAGGAAAGCTAATTAAATATTAACACCGAAAACAAGAAAGAGTAAAATATTAGTACCCGTTTTGAGAATATCGCTGGCTTTATTGTTGCCAAGCTTCGCTGCTTGGATAAGATGAATGGCTGTAACAGATTCATCATTCTTCAAGAACATGCCTTCTACTACAAGAGAATCCTCTGTGTAGAGAACAAAAATTTATTTATTTTGAGTGCAATGATAGGTAGTGAAACATAGCAAAATACAGTACAAACTAGTATTGAATTAAAACAAATTAGGATGTTGCTGATATAATTAGACCTAACAGAATTGATTAAGGTTGGTCAGCCTTTCCTAAACAAGATTCTATGGCACCCTATGGTTCCTCCAGAGGTTGCTAAAGCTTCTCTCAAAAACACACTTTTGAGTTTTTTTTCCCAGCCTTTAAACAGTCCTCTACAAATATGCCTGTAAATGCCCAGATGTGCATGGACACAAAGGCTTACAGTGTTGCTTCTACAGGATGAAAGAAAAAAACACCAAATACCTGAATAAGAAGCATTTTTTATGCCCAGTGTGCAAAAGGCTAAAATGGTACATTTTCTCAGTCCAAACATTTGATATATTTTCTTTTGTGAATAAAAAGGTTTATGGGATTTGCAAATCTTTTTATTCTGTATTTATGTAGGTTTTCAGTGTCCCAATTTTTTTGGAAAAGAGCTTGTAGTTGGTTTTTAACTTCGGGGCTAAACTGCATGGGGAGATTTAGGCTGTAATCATACGGTTTTGTTGCGCTGCAGCAAGCAGGGTAACCCACATGCATAGATGTGAATAGGGCCATATTTTTTCCCTTTCCTTTAACACTAAACTGCAGTGCAGAGGTGTGAACCAGTCGCAAATAAAAATGTGATTTCTACGTGACATGCATCTTCATGATAGGTTTTCAGCATGAAAATGGACAAATATGAATAGGCTTGCTTACAGGGCACTTTCACCCTCTTCCTAACCGGTCCAATTTTCAGCTTTCAGTGCTGTCGCACTTTAAATGAAAACTGTGTGGTCATGCAACACTGCACCCATATGAAATTTTTTTTGTTTGTTTGTTTAGCAAAAAATGACTGAAAATTTTAGAAAAAAAAAACAAAACATTTATTTTTATAGTTTGTTATAAAATTTTGCAAACAGGTAATTTTTCTCCTTCACTGATGGGTGCTGATCGGCTGCACTGATGAAGCGGTACTGATCAGGGAGGCACTGATGAGGCTGCACTGATAAGTGACACTGATGATGAGGCACCGATTGGCAGTACTGATATGTGGCACTAATTAGCAGTACTGATGGGCACCAATTAGCAGAACTGGTGGGCACTGAGGAGAGAGATGTTCCTGTAACAGAAACTGGTTAACTGCTTTCTTCTTATTTCAGCGTGAGGAATAAAAAAGCTGATAACCGGCTTTTGTTTACTTCCATGATAAGCTGTCTTGGCTGACAGCTTATCATGTGGTAAAGGCCCGCTGTGATTGGCCCTTTACCTTGATCTGTGATCAGCTGAGTGCCGAGAACTCAGCGATCACATGGCAACGTGGGCAGCGTGAGCACATCCATGGACACCCTCCCTTCATTCTAAGCCTGCGCCAAGTGGTTTATGTTGTGCTGGAAAGCAGTTTCTATATTTGTTGGCTATCAACTCATTTGCAAAACATTTCAAACAAACACTAAAAATTACATGTGTTCAAACTATATAGAAAAAAATTGTTCTGCTTGCTAGTGGCTCCATTTCATCACAAGATGAACTTGCTATACAGCATTGAATAGGATGCAATATTTGATATACAGTATACAGTGAACTGTTTAATGGCAGAAAGCAAAACAGTAGCACCACCTACATCTATCAAATACTGCAGATTTACATTAACATGAGGGAGCTTTCAGGCTATATACCGTGTTCTTACAACCATTGGATATATGTAAACCAAAACATCCATCCCCACAGCATTACAACTTTAATGTCAGTTCATATATACAAACTGCCTTAAAAGAAAAAAATAATAACAAACATAAAAACCTGACAATTCCAATTTGAAGTGAAACTTTACTACATTCTGTTTCTGTACAAATATGTATTGTGGTCAGGGGGAAAAAAATAAAAATCCAAAATGTTAAGATGCCAGGTGAATTTTATTTATTTTTAGCTAGCAGGTAGTTTTTTGCACCTTATGTACACACAATTAAAAGAACCCGCCCCTCATCTGATGCATTGATCAAACGTTTCCATCAGAGAAAGCAGTGTCCAAAAGCAGGCTGATACTGCAGCCTCATTTGCATAGACCACAGGACTCTGGGAATCTTTTTGCCATGTCCTAACCATTAGACAGAGAAGCCTCTTCAGTGCCCCTCTTTTGATTAAGGCTACTTTCACACTGGGGTGGTGGGGGGCACCAGCAGAAAAGCGCCGCTAGTTTTAGCGGCGCTTTACTGCTGTTATAGCAGCACTTTTCGGTCGCTAGCAGGGCAATTTTAACCCCTGCTAGCGGCCAAGGAAAGGGTTAAAGTGCCCAAAAAGCGGCGCTGCCGCAGCACTTTGCAGATGCTTCGGCAGTGCAGCCTATTGATTTCAATGGCAGGGGCGGTTTAGGAGCGATGTATACACCGCTCCCGCACTGCTCCAAAGATGCTGCTTTTTCCCGTCCTGCAAGCGCACCGCCCCAGTGTGAAAGCACTTGAGCGGCATTATAGAGGCGCTTTTCAGGCGCTATTTTTACCGGTAAAATGCCTGAAAAGCGCCCCAGTGTGAGGACTACAAGTCCAACTGGTATTCCACTGTCCACTGCAACTGGACAGTAAAATGAGTCTTAATGAACTCAGCAGAATGACAGTTGGCAGATGGTAGCCATTACAACAAGGAAAGCAAGGCCCCAGCAACAAAGTGACACCTAATCAGAGATGGCATTTATTCTTAGATAGGACTTCACAATGTGGTGCAGTTTCATTTTAAATTGGAATTTTTACAAGTCTAAAAAGGTACAAGATCATTTAAAAGAGTTGCTATTGAACGGGATGTACCGTCATGAAGCTTCTTTGCTTCTCTCTGCAGGGAAATTCCTGAAGCATATGCTTCTATGCAGCCATGGCTCCCACACATACACTCTGGTCCATCAAATGATACCATGATGTGACCCAGCTCACCAGCACAGTATGAACTTCCATGTACAAGTTCATTGTGATGAATCACTCCTCCTCCAATACCTGAAACAATCATAAAACATAGCACAATAGCATAAAAAAATAAAATAATCTGAAAATAAATTAACTGTCAGAATAAATAGTTGCAAACATGTTACAAAGCACAACAGAACTGGACTGCATTATATTTTGCAAGAGAGGGCTTTAACCACTTCAATACCGGGTACTTTCCCCCTTTCCTGCCCAGGCCAATTTTTAGCGCTCTCACATTTTTGAATGACAATTGCGCGGTCATGCGACGATGTACCCAAGCAAAATTTTTATCATTTTTTTCAAATAGAGCTTTCTTTTGGTGGTGTTTGATTACCACTGGGGTTTTTATTTTTTGCACTACGAATAAAAAAAGACCAAAAAATTTTGAAATGAAAACGTTTTTCTTCATTTCCGTTACAAAACTTTGTAAAGAAGTATTTTTCCTTCACTGATGAGCACTGATGAGGCACTTATTTGCAGCACTGATAGGCACTCATAGGCGGCACTGATATGTGGCACTGGTGGGAACTGATGGGCGGCACTGATAGGCAGCACTTATCAGGAGGCACTGGCAGGCATCACTGATGGGCACAGAGTGCCATCCCTAATGGGCACTGATTGGCATCCCTGGTAGTCATTGGTGGGCATCCCTGGTGGCCATGGGTGGGCATCCTCGATGGGTCTGCACTGATAATCAATGCGCTGATTATCAGTGCGGACCTCCCGTCAGGAGAGCAGCCTACTCGCCTGTCAGCGCGAGTAGAGGAAAAGCCGATACATGGCTTTTCCTGTTTGCACCGTGATCAGCTGTGATTGGACACATGTCATGGGCTCTTTACCTAGATCGTAGATGCGATGTGCCAGACTGTTGCACGTTTGCGGCTTATCCTGCTGGACATCATATGATGCCCAGTCAGGATAACAGAACCACTTTCTGGCTGTCATTTTGCTATATGGCGGGCAGGAAGTGGTTAAAGTATTATACAAGAAAGAAAATTAATATGCATAGTCTAAGCAAAAGTCATCTTCAAAAATAAGTCAGGGATATGACAAACTTAAATCTAGCATTTCTGAATGATTAATGTAGAGGTCCACTGTAGCTGCTTTCTACAAGATTTCAATATGGGCCACTTTCACCCCCTTCCTGCCCAGCTTTCGGCGCTGTTGTTATTTTGAGTGACAATTGCAGTCATGCAACACTGTACCCATATGAAATTTTCATCATTTTTTTTCCACACAAATAGAGCTTTCTTTTGGTGGTATTTAATCACCACTGGGGTTTTTGTTCTTTGCTAAACAAAACGAAAAAAAAGACGAACGAAAAAAAAATTTATTAAATAAGTAATTTGTCTTCTTTACTGATGGGCACTGATAATCAGTGCCCATCAGTAAAGACAAATTATTCCAGTCCCAGCTAGGGCACAAAAACAATTGTTGTCTATGTATCCTGTTCTCACTGTAATGCAGCTCACAGGTGTGTTGCAGTGAGGTGCAATATTAGGCAGCATGTCTGCGCTGTGGTGACATGAATCAAGAGTGACTTTGTTCGGAAAGAAAGAAAGAAAGAAAGAAAGAAAGAAAGAAAGAAAGAAAGAAAGAAAGAAAGAAAGAAAGAAAGAAAGAAAGAAAGAAAGAAAGAAAGAAGCTGTGTATTGTGATAAAATGCCGCCCCCTGCAACCCAAAACAGACTGCTGCACGCACACCATACTGTTCCAATTTAGCTGCGAGGAGCTCTGAACGCTTGTGGTTTGGCTCTATAGATAACCTCAGGTGTAGTAATAAGAAGCAATTGCTTTTTGGAAAAAATAAAATAAAAAACAGGATCACAGAGTTTTTTTGGGTAACAAAAAAAAAAAAAAAAAGGATCCTGTTTCTTTAAAGCATGTTATACAGCACAGTGCTTGTACTGTGTAATTTGGCCCCTTCGATCACCTGAAATACCTGGCTTATCCTGCCCTCCCCCCTGTAAACTAACCATGGTTTATCATGGCTGCTGAGCCCTGACACCATGGTCAGTTTATATGCCTTCGTCATCCGCAGCTCTCCTGTCTCTCCCCCCTCCCTGTCAGCACCTGTGTCTGTGCTGGCCCGTCCCCTCTTGCTGCTGAAGTTACATTAAAAGTTTTATACCATCCTCTGTGTTAATAAGATTCTGTGTACCCCTGTGTCTGTGCCTTATAATAAATAAGCCGTTCTTTACCGGTTTTCAGAGCGCCTCCCGGCGCTCACGTGACCGGCCGCCTCTCTCCTTCTCATGACCGACGTCAGCGGGGGGGGGGGGGGGGGGGGGCTTGGATCTCAGCCCTGCCCGCTGCAGCTGTCAGACAGGGAGAGCAAAGAGACGGTGGGTCACGTGAGCGCTGCTCTGAAAACAGGTAAAGAAGCACTTATTTTTAAAAAACACAGACAGAGGGGCACACAGGATTAAACACAGAGTATTGTATAAATTTCATAGAGTGGCTTAACAACCACTGTAATGATGGACAAGAATTTTCTGATATTGCTAAACGCATACCTGTTCCGGTAATGATGGACACAAAATCTTCCACTCCTTTGCCTTGGCCAAACTTTCTTTCTGCCAGTGCAGCGCAGTTGCCATCATTATCTACCCACACTGGAAGATGCAGTGTATCTGACAAAGGGGTTCGCAGATCAACAGAGCTCCATTCTTGAATCAGTTTTGTGGAATGAAGTACAACTCCTTCATGAGGGTTTACACGTCCGCCTGTTGAAATACCTGTACAAAAACAATGATGTAAATGTCTATAATCTTATAACTAACAATTATTAAATTATTATTATTATTATAATACAGGATTCATATAGTGCCAACAGTTTGCACAGCATTTGACGTTAGGGCAGACAATACAGTTACAATACAATTCAATACAGGAGGAATCAGAGGGCCCTGCTCGCAATGGATAAAAAGGAAAGCCTGCACATCACCTTAATATAGCGTATTTCATCGTCTGAAAAAACACACAAAATAACCATCTTACAGTAAAACCATAGCAAGGAAATTATAAAAAGCACTAGCAGCAAGCCTAAATTTGTTCTTTAAGTAAATCCCTCGAATGGCAACATTGCTCATAACAAAAGGCACTTATCACTTATATGACATTATTAAAATATTGCAAGGCCAATATTTTCTGTCACAGCAAACAACCTTTGAAGCAGGTTTATATTTTTATTGCACCTAATATAAGTAATAAAAATAAAATGAAGTCAGATAAGTCCAGATGTCCCACAGTCACAGTTCAATCTGCAAATAAAGCACACTCAAACACCACCCAGCCTTGCTTGGGATTGTAAACCAATCATTTACTGCCAAGTACCCAGAAGTTTTTTTTTCTTTTTTTCTTTTAATAACACTACTTATCTGAGCCATAACCATGAAAAGCTTCACTTTGCAAACAAACCACACAAAATGAACCCTGCCAAGCCCAGACTTGCTTATCATGTACTGCCAAGTATAGATATTTCATTTATTTATTAACACTTCATGCTTACTTGCAACTAATTTGAGCCATTACCACAAAAATCATGTGTGTTTGCAGTGACCTTGAATAGGTCAAATCGTTCTATAGTCTGTATTTCAGCAGTAAGAAATTGCATTCTCTTTTCCAGAGCATAATTATTCTGGTTTTGTAGGCCGCGTTTGTAAAATAATTGTAACATGAAAAGAAAGAAAATGGCATAAGTACGTACCCACTCCAAGTATTCTGCAGTTCAGTGTGATGGCTTCTGAAGCTGCTTCAACACACATCTTTATAATTAACTCAATTCTATCCTCGTATGTTTTAGGATTGGGTTGTACATATTTCTTAATGATCTCACCCTGGAAAAAAAAAAAATTAAAAATTTAACTGGTTGCCTATTCAGCTTTAAAAATGTGGGCATATTTGTCATATACACAACAAAGCAAAACAGACGCAGAATTTCTCTGAAAACATTTGGATAACTTGTTTTTTTATCCAGGTGAAATTTAAAGCAGTATTAAACCCAAACCAAAAATGTAATAAACTGCAGCTTACCAATCATTACATGAGGTGGTTGCATTAGTTTTCTTTTTTTTTAGGTTCTATTCTATGGAATCTGCTTAACATAACCTTCTATTTGATAGTGAATATGCTGTTTTTTTGCACTCTAGCCACTGGGAGGCACTGTGGTTATGCCTTTGGCTTGTGATGGTTTGTCTTGTGGCTGTAACGCCTATTGAATATATAACCCTTTCCTGAAATTTCCCCTACTTTAATATGTATTAGGGTGTGAGCTTGGGTTCTCAGGAGGTCTTTGCAATTTCATTGTTTCAATGCACTGGGCCTCTGAACTGAAAATACAGCCAGCAATAGGCCAGTTTAAGTCAAAGTGTCAGCCACCAAGTATTGTATGCTGCGGCCTCTGAAATTAAAGAGGTTGTAAAGTCAGACGGTTTTCATCTTAATGCATTCTATACATTAGGGTAAAAAAATCTTCTGTGTGCAGCAGCCCCCCTAATACTTACCTGAGCCCATCTCGATCAAGCGATGTTGCAGGCGAGTTTCGGCTGGCTGAGACTCTCCCTCCTCATTGGGTGAGACAGCAGTGTGGCATCATTGGCTCCCACTGCTGTCAAAGTCAGTGAGCCAATGAGAGGGAGGGAGGGGTGCCCCCATAGCCAGCTGCTTGCTGTGGGAGCACTCGACGGGGGGGGGGGGTTGGGGTGTCACCCGGAGCGCCGGCGAGGGACCCGAGAAGAGGAAGATCTGGGCTGCTCTGTGCAAAACCACTGTACAAAAGCAGGCAAGTATAACATGTTTGTTATTTTTTTTTAATGAAAAAACTGAGACTTTAGTATCACTTTAAATGAATAAAAAAAAAAAAAGAAGAAACAGGTTAAAGGATAAGTTCACATTTGGGAACAGGTTACCTGTTCCACCCACTGCTGCAGCCGTTCCCTTTTGTCCCTGTGGCAGCAGCACTTTTTAAAAACAGCGCAGCCATGCGGAGCTCCACCCACATGACCACGTCATTCTTACAGAGTTCTGTGTATGAATGAACTACAAGTTCCGACATTCTTTGCGGCTGTTTTCAATGAACTACCACGGTGCTGTTGAGCGCTGTGGTAGTTCATTGAGTCTTCCTGTCAGTGTGAAATTGCCTGGCCGTACGATGTATGGCCGATAGCTCACATTGACAGTCTGCAGGAGACCTGCATATCGGTGATCTGCTGATCGCGGGTGCAATGCTTTCCAGGCCCTTAAAAAAAAAAAAAAAAAAAAAAGAAGGGCACATTCTTTTTCTCTGCAAAAAAAATGTGCATTATTTATTTATTTTTTAAAGCGGTCTTATCCTTTAATGGTCTTCCAAATGAAATATTTAGAAAGTCACATACTGAAACATAACGAGGTAATAAACACAAAAAAAACTATTTACCAAAAGGATAATACCAAACGTACACAAAAAAATAACTGCAGCTATGAGCAACATTTTCACAACATACCTTCATACTGACAATTGCTATCCTGAGATTTGTTCCTCCCAAGTCAACAGCCAAGGCACTTAGTGTTTCCAGGATGTGATCTATATCTTGAGAGATGCTCTCCTTAACTGGAGGAAAGCAGAACTTCTTCTGCAGAGGTTCTGATAAACTTATTGATTTGAGAAACTTCACAATTCTCGGTACAGAACTGCCATCACCATAAATTTTGGAACTGTACAAAGCAAAAAATAAAGTTCTCAGTGTGTTTAGTGTGATCACATAGGTAAAGATGTTGGAGGACTAAATGCTCAATTGGCTTCCTGTAGCTCTTGGGAACTCAAGTGCCAAAATCTCTTCCATGGCTATAAGGGCATTATATTTACCACAAGCAATTTTGTGTATTTTAACCACTTGAAAACTAGGCCTTTTCTGGCACAATTTTGTTTACATGTAACAATCATTTTTCTTGCTAGAAAATTACTTAGAACCCCCAAACATTATATATTGTTTTAAAGCAGAGGCCCTAGAGAATAAATGGGGGGGGGTTGTAATTTTTTATGTCACACAGTATTTGCGCAGCAAACGCAATTTTTGGGAAAAAATACACTTTTTTGAATTTTAATGCAAAAAACATAAAACATAACCCATGTTTGAAAAAGATGATGTTACGCTGAGTAAATAAATACCAAACATGTCATGCTTTAAAATTGTGCACGCCCGTGCAACGGTGACAAACATGAATTTTAAATTTTAAAAACCTTTACAGGTTACCACTTTAGATTTACAGAGGAGGTCTAGTGCTAGAATTACTGCCCATGATCTGATGTTTGTGGCAATACCTCACGTGTGGGACAATTGGTGTTTGCGTGCATGACTGACGCATGTGTTCGCCTTTGTGCGCTAGCACTTTACATATATACACACACACACAGTTAGGTCCATATATATTTGGGCACCGGCACAATTTTTGTTTTTTTCAGGTATTTACCAAAACATATTCAAGCTATAGTTATATAATGGATATGGCCTGAAAGTACACTCTCAGGTTTAATTTGAGCGTATGTACATCCAAATCGGGGGAAGGGTTTAGGAATTAAAGCTCTTAAGAATAGCCATCCCCATCAGGGACTGGGTCATTGGTGTTTACGGATGATGTGACAGAAGACAGAAGCAGCCGGATGAATTCTGAAGTGTTTAGAGATATACTGTCAGCCCAGATTCAGCCAAATGCAGCAAAGTTGAATGGACCTCACTTCACAGTACAGAAAGGCAATGATCCAAAACACACTGCAAAACAACCCAAGAGCTTTTGAAGGAAAATAAGTGGAATATTCTGCAATGGCCCAATTCAATCACCTGATCTCAACCCAATTGAGCATGCATTTCACTTGCTTAAGGCAAAGCTATAAGGCAGAAAGACCCACAAACAAAGAACTGAAGACAGCTGCAGTTAGAGCCCGGCAAAGCACCAGAAAGGAGGAAACCCAGTCTATGGTAATGTCCATGGGTTCCAGACTTCAGGCAGTCATTGCCAGTAAAGGATTCTTAACAAAATATTAGAAATGAACATAACATTTTATTTATGATTATATTTGTCCAATTACATTTAAGCCCCTGAAAATGGGGGGACTGTGCATAAAATGTTTGCAGTTCCTAAAAATTGTACTTGATATTTATGTGCAACCTCTTGAATTGAAGCTGAAAGTCTGCACTTCAAATTCATTTGGATTGTTTCATTTTTGTTTTATTCTGGTGGCATACAGAGCCAAAAGTATGAAAATTGTGCCCGTGTCCAAATATATATGGACCTAATTGTATATATTTCTTCATACACACAAACTTTCCGAACTCAAAAATGTATCTTCTTTTGCTCCCAGCCTTCTCAAAATTCCAACTTTATATGTTTCTTCACTTTCATTTTTGCAGGAATGTAGCTACCCCCTCCTGATCAATCCCAAGAGGGACTATGAGAATTGTAGCCTGCATAGAGCAGTGCACATCACCACACCCAATGTGCACTGCTAGCGCCATACAGAAGGGGAAAAAAAAAAAAAAAAAAAGAGAGGAGGTCCTGGAGCTCACTGAGGATGTTGCAAAGATGAGTAAAAACACAGTAAGGAACAATTTTGATGAAAAATGGATTACGAGGCCATTAAGTAGTGGATGTGTACAGATTATTTTTGGAGAATAATGATATAATCTAGTGTCATTTTAAGTCGCCATAAGATACACAAAGCTAGAACACTAGAGTTCACCCACAATCAACATATAGGTTTTCAGGGGACTGACTTTTACAACAAGCATAACACTGCCTGAGAGACATAAAACCTACCAGGGATAACGTTTTCCAAACTGAAGTTGAAGTGCATGAATTATTTTATTCTCAGTGTCTGCATCTCGAACATGAAGAACATTCTCACCTGATGAGTTAAAAAAATTGCAAAATGATCAATGGTTTCAAGACAGAGTACAAATATCTCAATATTTCATGTGAGACAAGTGCAATGTACAGTATATTTGTACTTTGTACAGTGATTATATACATACATCTTTAATATACAGCCTCTTAGCAATAGCAGAATTTGTGTGTACTGGTAAGACTTTTACCTGTTTCTCTGCCTGTTTGACGAGTGCCTAAATTTATGACTGGTGTTCCAAAGGCTCCAGCCTCTCGCACACCACAACTGCTGTTCCCAATCATGCATCCTGCATGAGCAACCAACTGTATAAACTGCTCAAATGGGACATGCTTCACTGCTCTAAAGTTGGGATGGTGCTCCACACCCTTCTTCCTCATCACTCGCACCATTTCTTTACTTCCTGTAAAGGCATAAAAAAAAATATTAATCCACTGCAACACAATGAAATTTTTTTTTTCCTGCAGCAAACTAGGCCCATAACGCAGAACAAACAGTCTGCAAATCTGAAGTGTAAAAAGTAAAAGGTCATCTATGCCTCCACACCAAATTACCTGCATCAATATTTGGGAACAGCACCAAGGTTCGCTTGTTGAATGAGATAAGTGCATCTAGGGTAAACTCAAACATTTTAACTGAATGCTTGATGTCTGTGGTCACTGGATGCTGAAGTGCTACAATGTAATCACCAGGTTTCACATCACCTGTTGAGAAAGAATGTAAATTGTTGGCATGTAAGATGTTAAACAATGAACAGGGAAAAAAAATACCGCCATGAGATTGGAGGGAGATATTTAAAAGGAAACATCATAAAGTGCAATTTAGGGAACTAGGAGAGATCAATGCAGTGTGCCAACTACTTTGACATTTATGTCTCTGAAACTCAACTTTCTACTGCAACTCCCAGGTCGCACAGTGCTTCCAGTAGCTCCAATACAGCCAACACATCTAAAGACTAGTAAGCTGCAATTTATTACATTTTGTTTTAGGTTTAAATACAATTTAAAATCAACAAAAGTCATTTTCTATTTGCTAAAAGACACTGCTGAATAGCTATCCACTAATTAATAAAACCCTAAATATTAGTAAAGAATATAATTCATGTAAATTAGGTAGCAAGCTATATTACCACAAAAAAAAAAATAAAAAAAAAAAAAAAAAAAAAAAAAAATTAAATAAAAAGGAAGATCACTACAGTGAAGACTTTTTTTGTGGAAACACACATACCTAGCCACATCTTGATGACACTCATGTAGTCCTTGTTTTTCACATTAAGAAGCTTATCATAAGAGGGGCAACCTGCCAGAAGGATGCGGTCATGGTCCTCACACATGGCGATGAGATGCTGTTCTGCACTCCGTGTGCAGCATGCGTGATAATGGGCTAATTTAGTGATGGAATGTCTGATCGAGTCATCTATGGTTCCACTGACTTCACCTCCCTCTATGTGAAGGATTCGTATGTTCATCAGTGCTGCAGTTGTTGCCAATGCCAAGGCATCAAATCGATCTCCATGGACAACTATTATGTCCGGTTTAAGGCGGTTTAAAACATCTGGTAGTTTCACCAAAGCAAGTCCTACAGATTCCACCATGGCAGCTTCATCCTCCCCCCTCACAATTGTATGAAGTCTTGCTTGTATATCAAAATCATCCTGCTCAATCATACGGTAGGTATTCCTAGATAGTGGAGACAAATGGGCAATGATATTGCATTTACAAAAGTCAAAGTTTATCTGCAGAGCCCGTCAGTCAATCTCTACTTAACCCTTTCACTGACAGGTCCATACGCCGTACGGACCTACAGAAGTGCCCGCAGGTGGCCAAGTCCATACAGACCTAATTTCTCCCTCTCCTATAAGTTTATGGTCACTTCAATGACCATAAGCTTATAAACAGAATTGTTCAGCAGACAATTCTATAACTCTAATCAGCGGATTACAACCCGCTGATCAGAGTTATTAACCCCTAATGTGACCCCCCTCACCCAATGCGCCGCTTCCCTGTCCCCAGCCTTTCCACCCCCTGCCGCACTCTTCCACCTAAACCTGCCCCCCCCACTCTCCTTTCCTATCCCCTTCTCCCCCTTCTTCCCCCCAGCACTGATTACCCCCCACTCCATCCGACACCCCCTCCCCCGCAGCTACCATCATTAGCCGGCATCCCTCCTCTTCCACTCCCGCCGGCTTCAGGTGCTGCATGGGGCTTGGGGGGATCCAGATGTGCCCCCCCCCAATCCATCACCGCTCCGGCGGCATCTCTCCTTCCCTCCAGCCACCTGCAGTTTCTCCCTGCACGGTTCTCGGTGATCTGTCAGGCTGGGGAGCGTGGCAGGGGGAGGCGAGCTGTGCGGTAGGGGGTGAAGTTGTGGCATGGGGGGGCTTGGTATACATGTGTTTACCAAGCTCCCCACTGACAGCTGATACATAGTAAACCGTGAGAGTTACTATGTATCAGACTCATTTTATAAATGAATGCAAAATCTGTATACAGACCACCGCCCCCCCCCCCCCCAACAAAAAAACAATAAAAAAATAACTAAAAAAAAAAAAAAAAAAAAAAAAAAAAAAAAAAACAACAGACAAACCTAGTAAGACCCCCCAGGTCCGCCTGCAATCAGCCTCTCCATGGTGACGCCCCGCCCCCCCACACGCATTCAGCCTCTCCGCGGTGAAAGAGCCCCCTGCACTCACCGATCCACAGCTCCCTCAGCCTCTCCTCTCGGCCAACCCGATTCGTCCCGATTGGCCAGGGGCAGAAACCAGAAGACAATAGCGAATATTAATTCGCTATTGTCACAAGTGGGCGGGCTCAGGGTGCAATGCTCTGCGCCCCAAGCCCAATCTTTTTCAAGCCAATAAGAGCCTCAGGTTCTAATCATGTGGCTTGAAAAAAAAAAAACCTTGATACAAACGTATGAGTCTGGCGCCCTGCAGGGGGGCGGCGTCCCAGCGCCCAAAATGGACCGGCCCCTCCTGGCAAGACCCCTTTCACATGGATCTGTCAAGCAGATCCAAATGAATAGCGGGGGGATCCATCTGCTGATCCCCGCTGAGCAGGCAGATGACAGGTCTGTGTCCGCTCCACTGATGCAGAGAGACACAGACACAACCTGCTGTTCTCTATGGGCGGTCGGATAGAAATGGACCGCCTGTCCAGTTCCATTGAATACCATCCGATCCGCTAGATGGATGGGGAAAGGGACCCCAATCCCTCTGTTTTTAGTAGACTGGATCGGATGCAAGCGGGTGTAAAACTGACACATGTCCATTTACATCAGCCTCTCCATAGAGAGCAATGAGTGGACATTTTTGCGTACGTTCAATTTTAAGCATTTTGCAAAAAGGCGCAATGTAAAAATTACATATATTTGTTATGTATTAACTCAATACAGGTTAAACTTTTATATTTAGTTGGAATTTAGCAGGAATTTTGTAAAATTAGCTGTGTTTTTATCTGCCAATAATGGTTTTAGTGTATTTTTTAGCAAAAATATTGTTCTGATAAACATTTGCGCAAATACCGCGGGGCCTAAAAAAAATCAGTAGCACCTTCTTTTTATTCCAGAGGTCATATGCTTTCAGAAAATATATGGTTTGGGGGGTCTTTTACAAACTCTGAAAGCTGACTCGGCTCCAGTGCCCCCATAGGAAGCTGCTGAATGTAGGAGCACTCGATAGGAGGGAGGGGCAAGGAGCAGCAAAGAGGGACTAGAGAAGAGGAGGATCTGGGCTGCTCTGTGCAAAACCAACTACACAAAGGTGGTAAGTATAACAACATGTTTGTTATTTATTTATTTTTTTAAACAAGTCTTTACAATCACTTTAAGGCTTCACAGTAAGGTATTGGAGTAGAAAGGGAGGAGGCCAGGCTAGTCAGCACCAACATGATATTTAACAAACTTGCCCTGTTCACCATTCTAAAATACAATGGCAAGTGTTTTTGGCTTGGACTTCCAGCAGTCCTCATTGTCTCAAGAGTGAAAATATATTAGGATTTCACAAACATACTTATAAAATAAAACTTACCCATAGTCGTCAATCAGGTGAGAACCTATAACCACTACACTCAGCTCAAAGTGTTCAGGTTCTGCTTTAATACCAAACATAATAGGAGCCAGCTTGGAGTAATCGGCCCTGTTGCAGGTGGCCACGCATACACGAAGTTTTCTTTGGTTTGCATGCTTCTCCATGACTACTTTTCTCCTTGACAGGTTTTCAAAATACTGTTCCTGGAAGCAAAAAAAAAAAAAAAAAAAAACACAGCAAAAAATGATTTAGTCTAATATAGACACAGCTCTAGATATACGTTTCAAATGTCAGATAATTTAGTTATGGAATTCATTCTAACTTAGTAAGGCAAATAATGAGTTAAAGCTTAACTCCAGATGGATAAATATTAATAATACATCATTAAATGCATTTTAAATGTATTTATTGTACGCAGTTTAAAGCAGTGTTAAACCCAAAAGCAAACATGTATCATATTGCAGTTTACCATTTCTTAGTTATGATGGCTGCATTAGTTTTCTTTTTTAGGCTTTATTTCTATTTAAATTTGGTGATCTACCCGGTACATCTGTTGATTTTCACAAGCTCTTCAGCAGAATGTATCAGTTTACATGGGTGATCATGAAACAAACCCAATAACACTGGCAGGGGTAAATAAAAATGACCAGCTTTTATTTATTCGTGCAAAACCTTATCCCAAAAGGAAAAAAGCGGTTTGATGTAACGGATTTTAAAGTGTGAGCTGTAGTTTGGCTTCAATTTGTTAGTGCATTTAAATCTGCTAATAGATTCAACACAACCCCCCCAAACTGACAATGTGTGTGTGCTGCTTCCCCTTTACTGTCCATTCACAGGCTTATGCAGGGACAAGACCTAACGGCATGTAAACCCTCTCCTAGACCCAGTGTGAAACAGCTGACTGGAGGAAAGGCACACACCCCCTCTCCAGGTAGGCAGAAATAGGAAAAATCTATTTATAGCACCCACCCTGACACAAATTTCAGGCTGGTTTTATCACAGTTGATGGAGAACTTGTCAGAAGTCACCATGCTGATAACAGAAGAATGGAGCAGGAGAAAGCCAGGAGATGTAGCTCTTCCAAGAGTTATAAGAAAACAATGCAGATATTTGTGCCCAGCTCAAATTTCATGAATAGGGTTTACATCCACTTTAAAGTGATATTAAAGTTTTTGGTTTTTTTAAATACCAAACATGTCATACGTACCTACTCTTTGTTATGCACAGATATTTTTTTTTTTTATTGTTTTTACTAGTAATGGCAGCAATCAGAGATTTTTTGCAGGATTGTGGCGGACAAATCTGACACCAATACAGTGATCAGTGCTAAAAAAAAAAAAAAAAAA
Source organism: Lithobates septentrionalis (assembly GCA_037952835.1). Taxonomy (NCBI): domain Eukaryota; kingdom Metazoa; phylum Chordata; class Amphibia; order Anura; family Ranidae; genus Lithobates; species Lithobates septentrionalis. Next base: position 2,737,231 of record JBBDGP010001198.1, read on the forward strand.
AAAAAAAGCACTGTCACTATATAAATGACACTGGCAGGGAAGGGGGTAAGACCAGGGGCGATCAAAGGGTTGAGTGTGCTACTAGGGAGTGATTTCTAACTGTAAGGGGGGAGTGCTGACACTGGAGCAAAACAGAGATCCGTGTTTCTTAGCAGAAACACCATCTCCATTTTCCACTCTGGCAGAATGGCAATCTGCCTTGTTTACATAGGCATATAGCAGTTCTGCTTCTCCTCGGAACGATCGGCGGGTCCCAGCCGAAAGACCCGCTGATTGGCTCCCGCTGTGTCCACTCACTGTGTTTACAAGCATTTTACAGTTGCCATAGCTATAGTTGTCTATGTGAACAATGGCCACACAAAAAAAGGCCACTCAAACCAATGACATAATGAATATGGATGGATGGAATGAATATGGATTGAGTAACACAAATCGAGTCTGTCATGCCATTCAATAGCTATGTAAAATATATAGGCTCCTAAAGATAATTTTTGTTTAACCACTTCCGGACCACCACACGCCGATATACGTCCTTACTTTGAAGGGGGATATCGTTATGGCAGCATTTAGCGGTCCGATTTCCGATAAGAGTGGTCTCTGCGGCGGATTTGCCGCAAGATCACTTTTATTGGCAGTGGGAGAGGGCCCCCCCTCCGCCACTTACCGGAGGCAATCGGATCTTTACCCTGGCTGGGCATGGAGACGAGTGAGGGGAAGATGGCCCCCACCCGTCTCCATAACAATGCAGGGCGGAAGTGACGTCAAAACTTCACTACCGCCCACAACCCTTAAAGGGCCATATTTTTTTAAATGGCAATTTTTTTTTTTTTATTATTATTGCATTTAAGTGTAAATATGAGATCTGAGGTCTTTTTGACCCCAGATCTCATATTTAAGAGGTCCTGTCATGCTCTTTTTTCTATTACAAGGGATGTTCACATTTTTTTTTTTTAAAAACAGTGTAAAAATAAAAAAGATAAAATAAATAAGAAAAAAAGAAATTTTTTTAACACGCCCCATCCCACCGAGCTAGTTTGTAGAAGCGAATGCATACGTGAGTAACACCCACATATGAAAAACGTGCTCAAACCACGCATGTGAGGTATCGCCGTAATCGGTAGAGCGAGCGCAATAATTCTATGCCACCTGTAGAATTTTTTTAAACGTCGCCTATGGAGATTTTTAAGGGTAAAAGTTTGTCGCCATTCCACAAGGGGGGGTATTTTGAAGCATGATATGTTGGGTATCAATTTACTTGGCACAACATTATCTTTCACAATATAAAAAAAAAAAAATGGGCTAACTTTACTGTCTTATTTTTTTAATTAAAAAAAGTGCGCTTGTAAGACCGTTGCACAAATACGGTGTGACAAAGTATTGCAACGACCGCCATTTTATTCTCTAGGGTGTTAGGAAGACAAAAAAAAAAAAAAAGTATAATGTTTGAGGGTTCTAAATAATTTTCTAGCAAAAAAAAACAAAACGTTTTTTAACTTGTAAACAACACATCTCAGAAAGAAGCTCAGTCCTTAAGTGGTTAATGTGCAGCGCTAAAAGCTTTTAATTAGAACCATCAGATTTGTGACCAAAATAATCCAAATCAAAATGTTGACATCTGTCTTCTTCATCAGGAAGTTTACATTAAAAAATATGTCCACATATAACTATTCCGTAATGGAACTCTGACTCATGTGAATAAAACTAGTGACAGCCAAGAATTACACACAGGCAAGGTCCACACCCAAGATTATATGTTTATAAAGGATTAAGCTTGGCTATATACGTAGTAGAATATAATGTTTGAACACAGCTTTTTAATTGAATACAGCAGTCATTAGGAGCCAGATTGTTTGTAGTTATTGCTGCTATGTTAAAGTGGATGTAAACCCAATGTCATCCTTTCTAAACTACTGCCATATGGGTTATCTATAAGGATATACATGCCTCCTGTATGTATCTTTACCTATCAAATATCTCCCCTCTGTCTGTTATTAGAGCTGAAAAACTGCAGATTCTGTGGGTGGGTCTGTTGTCTGGAGCTCGGTGGGTGGAGTCGTGATGTCAGTAGACTCCCCGCCCACCTCTACACTCCCCTTGTCAATATGCATTTTCTCCTGTGTATTTCTAACACTGAACTTCTGCTATGATCTCTAACATCTAGTGAAAAGACAGGAAAGTAACCACATGACTTTAGCATGCCAAATCGTGCTGAGGTGTGGAACAGCCAAACCTTGCAGAGCTGCTGAAGAAAGGAGTGGAGGAGGGAATTAAAAAATACTGCATGTGTCTTAGGCTAGTGCACGAGATCGAAATCACCTGTCACTCACAGCAAGGGGGAATATTTGACAAAGTTTTTCTCAGTTTGTCAAGAATTATCTCACTGAACAATAAAAGAGGATTGCTCAGAGATGGATTAACTCTGTGTGGCAAGACTGGGCTCAAATGATAGGAAATCTTATACTCTACAGTATGATATAATTTTTTTTTTTTTTTTTTTTTCGGGTTTTCATCCACTTTAAGGGTTAGAAAAAAAAGAAAACATTTAGGAGAGACAGTCTAAGGCCCCTTTCACACTTCCTTGCAGCGGTTTTGTTGCAGTCTAGTGTACCCATGGTTTTGGACTTCTATCAGATGGCACTTTTCTGAAAGCGCACCAAAATCCTGAATGCTGCATTTTTGGTGCGTTTTAAGATAATGCACAAAAAAATGTGCCATTTATTAGAAAGTCTATGGTGAAGCATCGATAACCCACACGTAAACTGAGCTTTAGCGTGAAAGAGGCCTAAAACCAGGGATAAAGGGATTTCAGCAAATGTTAAAGCGGAGTTCTAGCCAAAAGTGGAACTTCCGCTAATTTGTCTCCTTCCCCCCTCCGGTGCCACATTTGGCACCTTTCGGCCGGAGGAGAGGATGCCTGTCTTTGACAGGTATCCTGTCCCCACTTCCAGGAGTCTCGGCCGCGGCCGTTGACGTCACTGCTCAGCTCCCTCCTCCTTCCCCCCGCCGTCGGGCCAGTAGGAGAGCGCAGCGGGTGCTTTGCGCATGTGCAGTAGGGACCCGGCGTGAAGCTTCACTACCGGGTTCCCTTACTGGCTATGGCGGCGGCAGCTCCCGACAGCTGATGGAAACACTGCAGTACAGGTAAGTGTCCTATTATTAAAAAAAAGCAGCTGCAGTATGTGTAGCTGCTGGCTTTTAATTTTTGCAGCGGTGGGCAGACGTCCACTTTAAAAAGGCAAAGAAAGGTTAGGGGTTACACGTAATTTATTTGCATGCACTAAAAGCTGATCTCCAGCTTTAGTTTCACTTTAAATAAATCGTTCAGGCCAAGATGGCCCAAATAAACTATTTCTCTCAATAGCGCATGGCTGCTGGATGTCCTGTATAAACTGTACTGTATGTAGCTAAGGCACCATACAAAATACAGCACTGTGTTTCAGGTTCGAGAGGAGACCTTCCTGTCTCATACCTAGAACAAAATAGCATTGGCCTGAGCAGAGCTCAGCCATTCATAGAAAGCTTTGTATTCTATTACTGAATATTATTATTAATACAGGATTTATATGGCGCTAACAGTTTGCGCAGCGCTTTACAACATGAGAGCAGACCGTACACTTACAATACAAATCAATACAGGAGGGATCAGAGGGCCCTGCTCGTCAGACCTTACAATCTAGAATACAAAGCTTCCACTGATTGGCTGATGATGTCACAATCTCCAACTCAGCCAGAGGAAGCTTTGTGTTCATTGATAGAATACAAAGCTTTTTACTTCTCATTGACACCACTGATAAAGCACAAATCCTCCCACTGGACACCAGCGAAGGGGTTCTTGGCCTTCCGGTGGCACTGTTCCTTTCACGGACATCAATGATGGGGCACCATCCCTTTCACCAAATTCAATTATGGGGACGCCATTTCCCCCACTGACACCAACAATGGGGCGCTTTTCTTAAAGACACCAAAAATTGGGCACAATTCCTTTCTCTGACACCACTGTTGTGGCACCATTACTTCCACTGACACCAATGATGGCTCATTATTATTTTTACCAACAATGGACATTATTACTCCTCCCACTGGCCAGACACTAGTCCCTGTGAACACCAAGTCTGGGGCATTTTTTTACTCCCACTGACCACTGTTGCCAAGACATTTTCTATTTTTAATGGCCACAGTTTGGCCCCCTCTAAATTCTGAGGGACTGTGAACTGGTCTTTTGTTTAGAAAGTCAGAGGACACCTACTCTAAAAGGATGGCCTATTAGATAGGACGACTAAAATCAGGCCATGCAACTTGGCCTGATGAAAAAAAGATACAGGATAACCTGTTAGCAGCCATTCATCAGGGACCATATACCGTACTTCAACACTTCATAAAGGGCTATATCAAACTAACAACTGTGTAGAAGAGAAGATTAGCAGTTGTCACAAATCTCTCTGCTCAATTGCTCAGAAGATTTGTAGCTGGCTAAAATGCTTGACTCTGTAGCTAAAAAACACTTCTGTGCCACAATCACTAGCAATGGCACATGATAACAGGCATAATTACTAAAAGCTAGCTAAAAGGCTGTAAAATGCCAAACAACAAACAAACCCCTGAGCAACAAGACAGACAGACTGACTGACTGACACTAGTGATCCTAGCAACAAAAATTATTTGAGTGATTTAGTAGCTATTAAAAAAATGCACATGTAAAAGAAGCCCTAGGGTTTACAAGCTTATTACAAGTTACAACTGTACACTTAAAAAAAATGGAATTATAACAATATACTGTAATTAGAAAGATCATGTACTCTACTTTAGGTGAGATTCATGATTAAATGGTAACTGCATTCCAGCAGAAAGCATGGATGTATTGTAGAACTAAATCCTATTATTTTATGCGAATTTTTTTTCAACCAAATGCACTGCCACTGGCTGCTGAGGGGACTGGCAATGCAGACCACAAAATGAAGGCACTCCTCAAACATCCTGCCATAAATCAATAAAGACAATACATAAAGCAGTAACAATGAGCAAACTGTACTAACCCACTGCAACTAGATTTAAGCTACTAAAATAAGACATAAAATATGAATTTCCCAATAGCTGCACTTTGCCCATTACAATTACTTTTTGCACTGCTTACTGATTAACTTTGCATGTTTCCGATGCATACACCCATTATTGACAGATGAGTAATCATTGGTATTCTGACATTCCATTGCCTGTCATGGAAAAACTATCCAGCCTATTAAACACCTTGCATGATCAGGTTACAATACTAAAGCAGCAGTTTACAATACTTTCCAGTTAAATATTTAACATAACTAAATGCCAAATGTCCACTTCCCACATGAAAGGCTGTCTAACTGATCAAAGAGTAAAAAGTAAACATCAAAGTGCAGGCCCATCGTGTACACAAAGCAAGTCTAAATAGGCACAGCATTTAACTATACTTGTCACACTGATGTATCAGTTCTGGAGCAGCTGTGCAACCCAATGAGCTTGCAAACTCAGCTTGGTCAAGTAATCTTTGAAATTGAAATCTGGAAGCTAATGGATTGCCATACACGAGTGCTTCAGATTCTGTCTGTTTCAGTCTTACTAAATTCTCCTCAGTACGTTTATTTTGCACTAAAAAACCCTTCTGTTTGCCATTTTTTTTTCCTTAAAGGGGTTGTAAAGGTAAAAATTTTTTCACCTTAATGCATTCTATGCATTCGGGTGAAAAAACTTCTGACAATACCGCCGCCCCCAGCCCCCCCCGTTTTACTTACCTGACGCCTCGAAAGTCAGCTTCGCTTTCCCGACATCTATTCCTCCGCTCACCCTGGCCGCTGATTGGCTACAGTGGATGGATTGGAAGCAGCGCAGCCATCGGCTCGCGCTGCTGTCAATCACATCCAATGACGCGGCGCGCTGGGGGGCGGGGCCGAGTGATACAGTGAGCGGCTATAGCCGCCGGCTGTATCACGGGAGCGCGCCCGCAAGCACTAACCACCATGCGAGGGAGCTCGCATTAAGGTGGTTAATGCTTGCGGGGAGGAGCTGAAACAGCCGCCGAGGGACCCCAGAAGAGCAGGTTCGGGGCCACTCTGTGCAGAACGAGCTGCACAGTGAAGGTAAGTATAACATGTTTGTTGCTAATATGGTACACAGATAATGCGCCCCCTTTCCTGTGTGCCAAACACTGCGCTTATGGGGTGAGTCCCTCCCTCTGAGCAGCTGCTTAAAATTAAACCTCAATTGATATACAACAAAATAAATGATACACTAAATAATCGCCCTCACCAATAGTGTGATCAAATAGCAGCGCTAAAAATCTACAGTATGCCCTAATTCCAGAAATATTGTATAAACAGTGATCGCTCAATGTGATAACAACAAAAAAATTAATATATAAATATTAATATTATGTGTCCAAAAAATACCAGACAGTGTTTCTAATAAACACCCATCATACAGTTCATTTGTGTATAACACCCAAAAAAATCAATAAAAAAGTCCAAACGTAAATGGTGCCTCAGTGAAATAAAGGTGACAGTATCAAAGTAATGATCTTCAATAATAATATCTTCCACCACACCGCCGTGAATGTGATTCCACTCCCCTTCAGCGAGCAAACTCACCAGCTTTTTTTGCCTTACACTCTCGTGCTTGGCTTGTAGGCTTTTCCCACACAGTGGGGGTAAAGTGATAACCTTCAATCAGTATCCGTATGGTAAACCGCAGCGTATGAACAAATGCTCTCTCCACATGAAAAAAAGAAAAGCGAACCAATAGTGCAGTAACGCAACACACTTTAATAAAAGTAACACTCTCCTTCACCATAAAACTCACATTTTCCAATCTTCAAAAACGCAAAGCAGCACAGCAATACTTGGTTGTTATCAACAGCACTTCAAACGGTAACCTGGACGTATGGTGGTCACGGCGGACCCAGGTGCTTAGTGAACGTACACACTCTCACCCGTCCCTTAGAGCCCTCCGTAGCCACTTCCCCGCTCACTCGTATGGCGCCGCCTGTCACAGCGTCCTACGTCAGACTTCCTTGATTGCCGTATAGCCACGCCCCGACATGTTTCGTCACACCGGACTTATTCATGGGATTGGCTAAACGGACTGGCAATCTTCCTTATATAAAATGTGTATTTAATCTAGTATGCCAGCAGCAGAATATAGCTACAGGCACTACACAAAAAAAAAACAGAGGCGCTATTGATCAATTAAAGTGAACCTGTGCTACACACCAGTGATGGTGTGACCCCCTAAAGGAGTCGGCGTATCCAAATAATTAAAGTGAACAATCAAAACTGTGTACAGAAAAAATGCTCAAAACCCTATATAAAATGCACTCAATATGTGGTAAAAATACAGTGATGATGTGACTCCCTCCGTATAACTCACCATCAATGAGTACTAAAATAATAGTGACTCTTCAGTGATAAGGTGCAACTTATTCAAGCTAAGCATGCATTAATACATAAAAGATCCACACTTTCAAAATATCAGTCCAAAAAAATCAGTCCAAAAAAAAATCCAAAAAAATATTTGTGACAACACACGTGATGAATAGTGTTCTAATAAGTGTTCAATCTTGATGCAACCCGGTGATAGCATAAATCATCCACCACTCCCTTGGTGCACGGTGCTTCCACTCCCTTAAGAATAACACTCACCGACTAGCTTTGCCTGCACTCTCATGCACGGCAAAAATCGCTTGTTTACCACCCCCGGGTAATAGGATCAGACGTTGTTTCCACGGTGATTGTTTCAACAAAAGGCCCACATAAAAGAAATAAAAAGTGCTCCAAATAGTGTGAACCAGTTTAAACACTTTTAATAAAATCACTACAATCTTCCAATATGTCACTCACATTTTAAAACGATAAAATCAGCCAAACGATTAAAGTGCAAATCACATCAAACTCTGTGTAGTGGAACCAAACTGCAACAAATGGTCACGGCGGACCCGAGGTGTGTCGGCGCACAGCGTTCAATCTCACCACCTCCCTGACAGCTCCTCCGCGTCTCCGTGTACTCTCAAAACTTCCTCCCTCCGTGAGGATAGCAGCACTGTGTGTCACGTATTACGGCCACGCCCCCGACATGTTTCGTCACAAGATGACTTATTCATGGGATAGGCCGCCTTCCCCATCAATCACCCCTTATATGCATATTCAGCCTGCGTCTAACAGGCCACGCTTTGCGCCTGCGCACATCTCGGGTCCCCGCTGTCTAAATTACGCTGGGAACAACACAGCGGTACAAAGCAGGGGTCAGATCGAAAATGACATGGACTGATGTTACCAACAATAAATGCATACTTATTAGTTTAAATGACACCCACAGTTATACCCTACATAAATCACTCAATTACAAGCCTTAGTACGGGTTGACATAAACTGCCTAAACATCCGTTCTCCGAATAGAGTTCATAAGGCTCCTAGAGTAAATTGTCTCTCTCTATATATGCACTTCACTACTCCATATACCTATATATATTAGAGACATCAGTCCTATATACATATAGTACGATGCTGAGTAATGGATTAATTAAACTATACATAAAAATAGACCCAGAAAATACATAAAAATCTTAAAATATTAAAATGTAAAAATGTTATAATTAATCTTCATTAAAAATAAATCCCATGTGTGATAATAAGCTGGTGTGCATGTTTGAATGATAAAGAACTTAAATCTAGAAACATGGATACATTAAATGTATTGCAGTATGAAATGAGTATTTCCTATGAGTATTAATGATGAACGACAAAAATCGCATAAAGGAAATCGCATATAGAAAACGCATTAAAAATAGAAAGGAGTTTATCCCTAAACCCCAATCTACCTCAGATCTAATCATACCTAATAACCTGTACATGTGGGATATTCTCGACTAGTGGATCCGCCACACAAGCCTTCGCAAACAGTGGGTATATTCCTTAGCCATGGTTAGAAATAATTCATCCCTAGGGGGTTTTAAAATAAACTACCACTAAAAGTCATTGATGAAACAGTTTAAATCCAGTTCTATGTTCAACCCCTTGGGGGCCAAACTCTTCAATAGGAATATCCACCTAGTTTCCCTCTGGGACAGGTTTCTTACTCTGTTAGAGCCCCTCCATGTTGGGTGAACCACATCTATCCCACAGAACTGCAATAAGGAAGGGTCCTGCTGGTGTTTTTCCTTAAAATGCAGGGAAACACTATGGTACTTATAACCATTTTTAATATTGGTTAGATGCTCAGCGATTCTAACCCTTAAAAGTCTCTTAGTCCTCCCCACATATAAAAGGCCACAGGGGCACCACATGAGATATACTACGTGTGAGGAGTTACATGTACTGAACTCCTTAATATCAAAAGTTTCCCCATCCCTATTAGTCACACTTTTTATCCCTCTGTGTTTCACTTTAACCGTCCTACAACAAATACATTTTCTGCAGCAATAAAATCCCTTAAAATCCAATTTCAGGTCATACTGTCCAGGTGGATTCAGAATCTTCTTAACCACCAGGTCACCAAAATTTGGGGCCCTCCTATATATGAATTTAGGGTGGCTGGGTAATACTTCTCCCAGATGTCTATCCCTGCAAAGAATATGCCAATATCTTTTAAAAATGTCTTCAATGTCCTTGTATTGACAGTGAAAACCAGATATAAAGCCAAACTGGTGTCGGTTATCTACTATTCCTGTGTCTTTTTTAGTCAGGCATTGCTCTCTAGGCATTTTCGCCACTTCCTGAATGACCCCATCCAATATTACCTCTCCATAACCTCTTTGTATAAATCTGTTTTTCAAAGTACCAGCCTGCTCATAAAAATCCTCTAATTCTGTACAGTTCCTACGTACTCGCAACATTTGTCCTTTCGGGATATTCCTTATCCATGTCGGATGGTGCCCACTTCTTATTGACAAGTAACTGTTGCGATCGGTGGGTTTGAAGAATACCTTTGTTTTCAGGCCACTTCCTTCTCTTGTTATCGTAACATCCAGAAAATTTACCGATTGGTTACTGATTTGATGCTCCAATTTGATATTGTTATTGTTAGTGTTCAATTCCTGAATGAACTCAATAGCAGATTCCTCTGTGCCCTCCCAAATAAACAAGAGGTCATCAATGAACCTTCGATAAAATAACAATTGTGGTCTGCTTTGGCTAAAAACTTTTCTGTCTTCCCACTCAGCCATAAACAAGTTGGCGAGGCTAGGGGCAAATTTGGCTCCCATAGCCACGCCAACCTGTTGGGAATAAAATTGGTCATTGCACCAAAAATAATTGTGGGACATGCAAAAATCTAATGCATGTCCCAAAAAACGTTTCTGGATCACCGGGATATCTTCTCTTTTACTCAATGCCCAATTGAGGGCCAACGCAGCATCTTCATGCTGTATGATGGTATATAAAGAGGCTACGTCCGCCGTCACCAGATATACCATTGAAGAAGCCTCTAACCGTACATTACTGAGCAAGGCCAATAAATCACCAGTATCCTTCAAATAAGCTTTAGTGGCCTTCACACTTGGTTGCAGGAATTTATCTAAATATTGCCCCAATCTGGCTGTGACAGATCCAATCCCATTGACAATGGGTCGTGGAGGGGGACATAGCGCATTTTTATGAACTTTGGGCAAGGTATAGATGATTGGGATTCTACAGGCACTCGGAACCAAATATCTTTTTTCTTTTAGATTAACTGCATCAATCCTATAGCCCCATTCAACCAAGGTTGCTAATTGCAATCTATAAGCTTCGGTGGGATCAGAAGATAGCCTCTTATAAGTGGAACTGTCCCCCAGTAGCTCTAACAGTTGATTCAGGTAGAAAGATTTATCCAGCAATACAACCCCTCCACCCTTGTCAGCAGGTCGTATTATGAGATCCTTTTTTTCTTCCAAAGATTTAATACCCTCCCTGATGTATTGGGGATTTACTCCTTTGCGTGGAACCAATTTTTCAATGTCATTCAATACTAAATTTTTAAAAACTTCTATAAAATGATTGCTTGGGTTTTGAGGATTAAAAATGGACCTATTCCTCAACCCAGTGTCCACTTTATTGGTGGGTATCACAGCTTTCATTGTGGAGACCACCGGATGACTCAGGAAGTACTTTTTGATGTTCATGGATCTGATAAATTTGTGTGTGTCTATATAGACATCAAATTTGTTCATTTCCTTTTTTGGAGCACATTTCAGACCCAGGTTCAATATGTTGAGTTCCTTGTGATTGAGCTCAACACTGCTGAGGTTATAAATACCCATAATCATACATCTCTCGGTCTCTTTCTTGGGTTTTTTGGATCTTCCTGCCCTACATCCCCTCCTTCTCCTCGGGGGTACGTATTCTCGTTGTTGTATCCTCGGGGGGGCACCTGTCTCCCTCCTCCTTTCTGGTATACCCCATTGGGATTCCTCCTCGGGGTCCCCCCTCCCCTCCCCCGTTGTCCTAAAAAAGGACCATATTCAGATTGTTCATATCTTTCTAGGGGTGAGAACCTATTATAGAGAGGCACATCTCCATAGTCTCCTGGGTACTTCTGAGGAGGGGGATATTGCTGCCATTGTCTATACTCCTGGGGTGTATCATCTCTGTAAATCCGGGGTGATGAATGTTCATAATATCCCCGTGGGTAACCTCCTCTTCCCCGTGATGGTGGTCTCGGGGATTGATACTGACCTCTTCCTCCTCTTCCCCGTGAGGGGGGTCTGGGTGAATGAAACCGGCCACCTGTATGGTGATCCTCCACCCCATAATGGTCCCTCTCTTTTATCCTCGGTCCCAGTGCACCACCCCCCCTATTAGCCACCTTTCCGTTGTTGTTTGCAACTTCTGGTTTGGGAAGGGGGTTAGCAGGTCTGCCTGCCGTATTACTACTGGTCGTTGGATCATCCATGTTGCTATTTGCTGTGGTTTGCCAAGCATATATCTTATTGGTCGTAAAATCATTAAAATCTCTATTAAATTTCTTTACCTTCTTTTTCTGTGTTTCTCTATCAATTTTATCTAATTTCTTCTTTATATTAATATTAAACTCATTCATCTGATTGGAGCCCTTAATGGGTTCCAATTTATCCTGCAATACTTTAATCTGTTCATTCAACCTGCTCAATTTAAATTGTTTCCTTTTCAGGACTAGTCCCTGCAGTTCCCTACCTACTTTATTAAAAAACTCCAGCCACTCATTCATGAATGATTGGTCATTCAGCCCATCCTGGGGTGGAACTTCCCACCTCAGGCTCCTGAATATGAGATTTTCTCTACGATAGTGTTCAAATGTGAATACATCCCACCATGTCTTTACCTGTTTTTCAAGCAGGTTATCAAGTGTTTTTAATGTTGTAGAAAAATCTTCTTCACCTTCAGCCATAGGCTGATCATGCGAGAACACTGACTCAAGGTTGAGTTGCCTATTAGCCAGAAAACTAAACGCATCCATGGCCGCAGGTGGTAAAAAAGGAAACGTATAGATAAATAGATATTAAAAAGACACCGCCCTGTCACCTATCAATATCTCCACCGCGCCTACTGGAAAGTGAGAGTGTAATATAGATGAATCCACTGATATCAAGACCGTGTGGTAAATAAACTCCCCACACCTGAAGTGAAGCAGCCCCTTTAAAATAAATCAAATATAAAATGTGTATTTAATCTAGTATGCCAGCAGCAGAATATAGCTACAGGCACTACACAGAAAAAAACAGAGGCGCTATTGATCAATTAAAGTGAACCTGTGCTACACACCAGTGATGGTGTGACCCCCTAAAGGAGTCGGCGTATCCAAATAATTAAAGTGAACAATCAAAACTGTGTACAGAAAAAATGCTCAAAACCCTATATAAAATGCACTCAATATGTGGTAAAAATACAGTGATGATGTGACTCCCTCCGTATAACTCACCATCAATGAGTACTAAAATAATAGTGACTCTTCAGTGATAAGGTGCAACTTATTCAAGCTAAGCATGCATTAATACATAAAAGATCCACACTTTCAAAATATCAGTCCAAAAAAATCAGTCCAAAAAAAAAAATCCAAAAAAATATTTGTGACAACACACGTGATGAATAGTGTTCTAATAAGTGTTCAATCTTGATGCAACCCGGTGATAGCATAAATCATCCACCACTCCCTTGGTGCACGGTGCTTCCACTCCCTTAAGAATAACACTCACCGACTAGCTTTGCCTGCACTCTCATGCACGGCAAAAATCGCTTGTTTACCACCCCCGGGTAATAGGATCAGACGTTGTTTCCACGGTGATTGTTTCAACAAAAGGCCCACATAAAAGAAATAAAAAGTGCTCCAAATAGTGTGAACCAGTTTAAACACTTTTAATAAAATCACTACAATCTTCCAATATGTCACTCACATTTTAAAACGATAAAATCAGCCAAACGATTAAAGTGCAAATCACATCAAACTCTGTGTAGTGGAACCAAACTGCAACAAATGGTCACGGCGGACCCGAGGTGTGTCGGCGCACAGCGTTCAATCTCACCACCTCCCTGACAGCTCCTCCGCGTCTCCGTGTACTCTCAAAACTTCCTCCCTCCGTGAGGATAGCAGCACTGTGTGTCACGTATTACGGCCACGCCCCCGACATGTTTCGTCACAAGATGACTTATTCATGGGATAGGCCGCCTTCCCCATCAATCACCCCTTATATGCATATTCAGCCTGCGTCTAACAGGCCACGCTTTGCGCCTGCGCACATCTCGGGTCCCCGCTGTCTAAATTACGCTGGGAACAACACAGCGGTACAAAGCAGGGGTCAGATCGAAAATGACATGGACTGATGTTACCAACAATAAATGCATACTTATTAGTTTAAATGACACCCACAGTTATACCCTACATAAATCACTCAATTACAAGCCTTAGTACGGGTTGACATAAACTGCCTAAACATCCGTTCTCCGAATAGAGTTCATAAGGCTCCTAGAGTAAATTGTCTCTCTCTATATATGCACTTCACTACTCCATATACCTATATATATTAGAGACATCAGTCCTATATACATATAGTACGATGCTGAGTAATGGATTAATTAAACTATACATAAAAATAGACCCAGAAAATACATAAAAATCTTAAAATATTAAAATGTAAAAATGTTATAATTAATCTTCATTAAAAATAAATCCCATGTGTGATAATAAGCTGGTGTGCATGTTTGAATGATAAAGAACTTAAATCTAGAAACATGGATACATTAAATGTATTGCAGTATGAAATGAGTATTTCCTATGAGTATTAATGATGAACGACAAAAATCGCATAAAGGAAATCGCATATAGAAAACGCATTAAAAATAGAAAGGAGTTTATCCCTAAACCCCAATCTACCTCAGATCTAATCATACCTAATAACCTGTACATGTGGGATATTCTCGACTAGTGGATCCGCCACACAAGCCTTCGCAAACAGTGGGTATATTCCTTAGCCATGGTTAGAAATAATTCATCCCTAGGGGGTTTTAAAATAAACTACCACTAAAAGTCATTGATGAAACAGTTTAAATCCAGTTCTATGTTCAACCCCTTGGGGGCCAAACTCTTCAATAGGAATATCCACCTAGTTTCCCTCTGGGACAGGTTTCTTACTCTGTTAGAGCCCCTCCATGTTGGGTGAACCACATCTATCCCACAGAACTGCAATAAGGAAGGGTCCTGCTGGTGTTTTTCCTTAAAATGCAGGGAAACACTATGGTACTTATAACCATTTTTAATATTGGTTAGATGCTCAGCGATTCTAACCCTTAAAAGTCTCTTAGTCCTCCCCACATATAAAAGGCCACAGGGGCACCACATGAGATATACTACGTGTGAGGAGTTACATGTACTGAACTCCTTAATATCAAAAGTTTCCCCATCCCTATTAGTCACACTTTTTATCCCTCTGTGTTTCACTTTAACCGTCCTACAACAAATACATTTTCTGCAGCAATAAAATCCCTTAAAATCCAATTTCAGGTCATACTGTCCAGGTGGATTCAGAATCTTCTTAACCACCAGGTCACCAAAATTTGGGGCCCTCCTATATATGAATTTAGGGGATACAACAACGAGAATACGTACCCCCGAGGAGAAGGAGGGGATGTAGGGCAGGAAGATCCAAAAAACCCAAGAAAGAGACCGAGAGATGTATGATTATGGGTATTTATAACCTCAGCAGTGTTGAGCTCAATCACAAGAAACTCAACATATTGAACCTGGGTCTGAAATGTGCTCCAAAAAAGGAAATGAACAAATTTGATGTCTATATAGACACACACAAATTTATCAGATCCATGAACATCAAAAAGTACTTCCTGAGTCATCCGGTGGTCTCCACAATGAAAGCTGTGATACCCACCAATAAAGTGGACACTGGGTTGAGGAATAGGTCCATTTTTAATCCTCAAAACCCAAGCAATCATTTTATAGAAGTTTTTAAAAATTTAGTATTGAATGACATTGAAAAATTGGTTCCACGCAAAGGAGTAAATCCCCAATACATCAGGGAGGGTATTAAATCTTTGGAAGAAAAAAAGGATCTCATAATACGACCTGCTGACAAGGGTGGAGGGGTTGTATTGCTGGATAAATCTTTCTACCTGAATCAACTGTTAGAGCTACTGGGGGACAGTTCCACTTATAAGAGGCTATCTTCTGATCCCACCGAAGCTTATAGATTGCAATTAGCAACCTTGGTTGAATGGGGCTATAGGATTGATGCAGTTAATCTAAAAGAAAAAAGATATTTGGTTCCGAGTGCCTGTAGAATCCCAATCATCTATACCTTGCCCAAAGTTCATAAAAATGCGCTATGTCCCCCTCCACGACCCATTGTCAATGGGATTGGATCTGTCACAGCCAGATTGGGGCAATATTTAGATAAATTCCTGCAACCAAGTGTGAAGGCCACTAAAGCTTATTTGAAGGATACTGGTGATTTATTGGCCTTGCTCAGTAATGTACGGTTAGAGGCTTCTTCAATGGTATATCTGGTGACGGCGGACGTAGCCTCTTTATATACCATCATACAGCATGAAGATGCTGCGTTGGCCCTCAATTGGGCATTGAGTAAAAGAGAAGATATC
This sequence comes from Lithobates septentrionalis, assembly GCA_037952835.1. NCBI lineage: Eukaryota > Metazoa > Chordata > Amphibia > Anura > Ranidae > Lithobates > Lithobates septentrionalis. The sequence goes on from JBBDGP010001198.1 coordinate 2,753,310, forward strand.
CCGGTGATCCAGAAACGTTTTTTGGGACATGCATTAGATTTTTGCATGTCCCACAATTATTTTTGGTGCAATGACCAATTTTATTCCCAACAGGTTGGCGTGGCTATGGGAGCCAAATTTGCCCCTAGCCTCGCCAACTTGTTTATGGCTGAGTGGGAAGACAGAAAAGTTTTTAGCCAAAGCAGACCACAATTGTTATTTTATCGAAGGTTCATTGATGACCTCTTGTTTATTTGGGAGGGCACAGAGGAATCTGCTATTGAGTTCATTCAGGAATTGAACACTAACAATAACAATATCAAATTGGAGCATCAAATCAGTAACCAATCGGTAAATTTTCTGGATGTTACGATAACAAGAGAAGGAAGTGGCCTGAAAACAAAGGTATTCTTCAAACCCACCGATCGCAACAGTTACTTGTCAATAAGAAGTGGGCACCATCCGACATGGATAAGGAATATCCCGAAAGGACAAATGTTGCGAGTACGTAGGAACTGTACAGAATTAGAGGATTTTTATGAGCAGGCTGGTACTTTGAAAAACAGATTTATACAAAGAGGTTATGGAGAGGTAATATTGGATGGGGTCATTCAGGAAGTGGCGAAAATGCCTAGAGAGCAATGCCTGACTAAAAAAGACACAGGAATAGTAGATAACCGACACCAGTTTGGCTTTATATCTGGTTTTCACTGTCAATACAAGGACATTGAAGACATTTTTAAAAGATATTGGCATATTCTTTGCAGGGATAGACATCTGGGAGAAGTATTACCCAGCCACCCTAAATTCATATATAGGAGGGCCCCAAATTTTGGTGACCTGGTGGTTAAGAAGATTCTGAATCCACCTGGACAGTATGACCTGAAATTGGATTTTAAGGGATTTTATTGCTGCAGAAAATGTATTTGTTGTAGGACGGTTAAAGTGAAACACAGAGGGATAAAAAGTGTGACTAATAGGGATGGGGAAACTTTTGATATTAAGGAGTTCAGTACATGTAACTCCTCACACGTAGTATATCTCATGTGGTGCCCCTGTGGCCTTTTATATGTGGGGAGGACTAAGAGACTTTTAAGGGTTAGAATCGCTGAGCATCTAACCAATATTAAAAATGGTTATAAGTACCATAGTGTTTCCCTGCATTTTAAGGAAAAACACCAGCAGGACCCTTCCTTATTGCAGTTCTGTGGGATAGATGTGGTTCACCCAACATGGAGGGGCTCTAACAGAGTAAGAAACCTGTCCCAGAGGGAAACTAGGTGGATATTCCTATTGAAGAGTTTGGCCCCCAAGGGGTTGAACATAGAACTGGATTTAAACTGTTTCATCAATGACTTTTAGTGGTAGTTTATTTTAAAACCCCCTAGGGATGAATTATTTCTAACCATGGCTAAGGAATATACCCACTGTTTGCGAAGGCTTGTGTGGCGGATCCACTAGTCGAGAATATCCCACATGTACAGGTTATTAGGTATGATTAGATCTGAGGTAGATTGGGGTTTAGGGATAAACTCCTTTCTATTTTTAATGCGTTTTCTATATGCGATTTCCTTTATGCGATTTTTGTCGTTCATCATTAATACTCATAGGAAATACTCATTTCATACTGCAATACATTTAATGTATCCATGTTTCTAGATTTAAGTTCTTTATCATTCAAACATGCACACCAGCTTATTATCACACATGGGATTTATTTTTAATGAAGATTAATTATAACATTTTTACATTTTAATATTTTAAGATTTTTATGTATTTTCTGGGTCTATTTTTATGTATAGTTTAATTAATCCATTACTCAGCATCGTACTATATGTATATAGGACTGATGTCTCTAATATATATAGGTATATGGAGTAGTGAAGTGCATATATAGAGAGAGACAATTTACTCTAGGAGCCTTATGAACTCTATTCGGAGAACGGATGTTTAGGCAGTTTATGTCAACCCGTACTAAGGCTTGTAATTGAGTGATTTATGTAGGGTATAACTGTGGGTGTCATTTAAACTAATAAGTATGCATTTATTGTTGGTAACATCAGTCCATGTCATTTTCGATCTGACCCCTGCTTTGTACCGCTGTGTTGTTCCCAGCGTAATTTAGACAGCGGGGACCCGAGATGTGCGCAGGCGCAAAGCGTGGCCTGTTAGACGCAGGCTGAATATGCATATAAGGGGTGATTGATGGGGAAGGCGGCCTATCCCATGAATAAGTCATCTTGTGACGAAACATGTCGGGGGCGTGGCCGTAATACGTGACACACAGTGCTGCTATCCTCACGGAGGGAGGAAGTTTTGAGAGTACACGGAGACGCGGAGGAGCTGTCAGGGAGGTGGTGAGATTGAACGCTGTGCGCCGACACACCTCGGGTCCGCCGTGACCATTTGTTGCAGTTTGGTTCCACTACACAGAGTTTGATGTGATTTGCACTTTAATCGTTTGGCTGATTTTATCGTTTTAAAATGTGAGTGACATATTGGAAGATTGTAGTGATTTTATTAAAAGTGTTTAAACTGGTTCACACTATTTGGAGCACTTTTTATTTCTTTTATGTGGGCCTTTTGTTGAAACAATCACCGTGGAAACAACGTCTGATCCTATTACCCGGGGGTGGTAAACAAGCGATTTTTGCCGTGCATGAGAGTGCAGGCAAAGCTAGTCGGTGAGTGTTATTCTTAAGGGAGTGGAAGCACCGTGCACCAAGGGAGTGGTGGATGATTTATGCTATCACCGGGTTGCATCAAGATTGAACACTTATTAGAACACTATTCATCACGTGTGTTGTCACAAATATTTTTTTGGATTTTTTTTTGGACTGATTTTTTTGGACTGATATTTTGAAAGTGTGGATCTTTTATGTATTAATGCATGCTTAGCTTGAATAAGTTGCACCTTATCACTGAAGAGTCACTATTATTTTAGTACTCATTGATGGTGAGTTATACGGAGGGAGTCACATCATCACTGTATTTTTACCACATATTGAGTGCATTTTATATAGGGTTTTGAGCATTTTTTCTGTACACAGTTTTGATTGTTCACTTTAATTATTTGGATACGCCGACTCCTTTAGGGGGTCACACCATCACTGGTGTGTAGCACAGGTTCACTTTAATTGATCAATAGCGCCTCTGTTTTTTTCTGTGTAGTGCCTGTAGCTATATTCTGCTGCTGGCATACTAGATTAAATACACATTTTATATTTGATTTATTTTAAAGGGGCTGCTTCACTTCAGGTGTGGGGAGTTTATTTACCACACGGTCTTGATATCAGTGGATTCATCTATATTACACTCTCACTTTCCAGTAGGCGCGGTGGAGATATTGATAGGTGACAGGGCGGTGTCTTTTTAATATCTATTTATCTATAATCTTCCTTATATATCCTCCCCCCGCATGACGCACAATGTCGATAATACTGCGCTTGCGCGCTCCCTGTGTCCCCGTTCACACCATACGTGGACATTGCTTTTAAACACAGTGTAAAAGACATCGAAACTTCAAAGATTAGCCTAAAATTACTGAAGCATTGTATCTAGCAACTATCCCACTCGCTGATTGTTGATCACACACACCATCAATGAGGGGCATCTAACTTCCATTCTAGCGGCTATTAGTACGCTCTCTATGTGCAATAGTAGCTGTACAATGATAATGGAGATATTACCATCTTTATAAAAATCTACTTTATCAAGTAATAATTATAAAATTAATAAAATTAATAAAATAAAATCTTTGAATGGTTGGAACTCTAAATTTAATATCTAAAAATGCAAAATCCAAACTGTACACATATCCCCCATGGATTTTTCCTGTTATTTACATGGTTTTCCCTCTCTATCATGCAGGTGAACTCCCGCATGTATACAGATCAAGCGGTTTACAGACACTTTCATATTCCCATAAAGTTCCTTACTGATTCATCTCCTAATAGGTGGTTTCTCCGTTGCGTTGGTGTTATAGAAATTCCACCTATCACCATTTATGGGAGTAGGTATCTTGTGGCCTTGGACCCTCAACCCTCAGCTCAAAAGTCATTGATGAAACAGTTGAGGTCCAGTTCTATATTTAAACCCCCAGGAAAAAGACATTTAAACAAGTATATCCATCGTGTTTCACGTTGGGATAAATCCCTTATTCTATTGGAGCCCCTCCACGATGGGTACACTATGTCTATTCCACAAAATTGAAGTAGACTCGGGTCTTGATTATGCTTCTCCCTAAAATGAAGGGATACGCTATGGTACTTGAAACCATTTTTGATATTGGTCAGATGTTCAGAAATGCGAATTCTCAGTAACCTCTTTGTGCGTCCTACATAATGTAACCCACATGGGCACCACATTAAATACACTACGTATGATGAATTACACGTTATAAATTCTTTAATTTCAAATGTTTCCTTTGCTTGGTTGGTGATGCTCTTCATGTTTCTATTTCTAACCCTTACTGTTCTGCAGCACACACATTTATTACATGGATAAAAGCCATTGAGATTTATTTTAATGGATGGCCGACCTGGTGGGTCGAGGATTTTTTTCAGTACCCTATCCCCAAAATTGGGGGCCCTCCTGTAGATGAATTTGGGGGTTTCAGGTAGCAATTCTCCCAGGTGACGATCCCTCCGGAGAATGTACCAGTATTTTTTAAAAATCCTCTCAATATCTCTATATTGGTTGTGATAATTGGATATAAATCCCCACTGTTGTTTCTCATTAAATTTGGTTCTCTCTTTACTTTTCAGCATTTCTTCCCTTGGTAAAATCGCTATCTGCTCTATAACCTCATCTACAGATTTCTCTGCATAGCCTCTCTGTAGGAACCTCTCCTTCAGCACATTTGCCTGAGAGTAATATTTCTCCTGTTCTGTGCAGTTTCGACGGACTCTCATAAATTGACCCTTCGGAATGTTCTTTATCCATACAGGGTGGTGCCCACTCCTGATGGACAAAAAACTATTCCGGTCCGTCGGTTTAAAATACACACAGGTTGTTAGAACTTCATCTTTTCTTTGGATTGTAACATCCAAAAAATTAATGCTTGCGTTGCTGATTTGTACCTCCAGTTTAATATTGTTATTGTTAGTATTGAGATACCCAAGAAACTTCTCAACAGATTCCTTGGGCCCTTCCCAGATCAATAGAAGATCGTCTATGAAACGCCTGTAAAATTTAAGTTGGGGGGGAGGTCTGCTGAAAATGAACCTGTCCTCCCATTCGGCCATGAAAAGGTTGGCGAGGCTAGGGGCAAACTTAGCTCCCATAGCCACGCCAACCCGCTGGGAGAAAAAATGTCCATTCCACCAAAAATAATTATGCGACATGCAGAAGTTAAGGGCCTGACCCACAAATCTCTTCTGCATGTCGGGTATGTCCTCCCTTTTGCTCAGAGCCCAATTTAGTGACAGAGATGTGTCCTCATGTGAAATAATCGTATATAATGAGGATACGTCTGCTGTCACCAAAAATGTTTCAATATTTGGGTTCAAACGTATCTCCCCCAGCTTTTGTAACAAGTCCGTGGTATCTCTAAGGTAGGCCCTGGTGGTTTTCACACTAGGCTGGAGGAACCTGTCAAGATATTCTCCCAGCCTAGCTGTGACCGATCCTATCCCGTTAACTATCGGGCGAGCTGGAGGTATTTTAGCATCCTTATGGATTTTGGGGAGTGTGTATATCACCGGAATCCTACAGGCACTAGGAACCAGATACCTTTTTTCTTTCAGGTTCAGGGCATTGGTGGCATATCCCCATTCGATGAGTGAGTTGAGTTGCTCCCTGTATTTAACTGTAGGGTCACAAGTCAGTCTCTCATACGTGGCCCGATCATTCAGCATACTTGTCAGTTGCTCATGATAAAAGGATTTGTCTAAAATAACGACCCCTCCCCCCTTGTCAGCTGGACGCACAATGATATCTTTTCGCTTTTCTAGCGATCTGATACCCTCCCTAATATACTTCGGGTTAACTTCCTCTTTAACTTTAATAGCATCCAGATCCTTCAAGACTAAATTCTTGAATACCTCCACATAGTGGTTGTTGGAGTTCTGGGGATTAAAGATGGATTTGTTCTTCAAACCACTATCAACTTTGCATCCAGGCGTTCCAGCTTTGATCGTAGAACTTACTGGGTGACTTAGAAAATATTTTTTAATATTCAGAGTTCTAATATATTTATGAGTGTCAATGAATACTTCGAACTTATTCAAAACTTTCTTTGGGGCGCATTTAAGGCCCAGGTTCAAAATATTCATCTCTTTAGCATTCAATGTGGTTTTACTCAAATTGTAAATGCCTACATTTACCTGTCCCTCATTCTCTTTCTTGGGTTGTTGCCGTCGTCCTGCTCGGCAGCCCCTTCGCCTCTTGAGGATGGTCCCATTCCCTTGTTTGCATATTGCTGTGGCTCCTTCCCCCCCTCCCTGTAGCTCCTTGGGTAGCCCATTCCTCTCGGTGTTCCTCCCCCCCTCCCCCTCCTCCCTCGCCACCCTAAAAAAGGTGGTGGTCCTTGCTGATGGTATTGGGGTTCATGATAATCCCCATCCAAGGGTAAATATCTGTTGTGAAGCGGAATGGGGCTTCTCCCTTCCCCATATTTAAATGGTGAATATTGTTGATTTTCCCCATAGTTCTGTTGTCTGTGTAGGTCTCTCCCATAATTCCTATCCCCCATATAGGGACCATTCCACTCATTCTGATTAGGTTTGGGGTATGGTTCATCTCTTATAAATTGAGGCTGTTTGGGAGTATAGTAATGCTCCCTCTGTTGTTCCTCTCTATGTTGTGTAGGGGGGTAAAGATTGCTCTGTCCCAGTCCTCCTTGCTGGTGCTTATCATCACTCCTTTTACTCCCATTTTTCTTACTAGGGTCTAGTTTGGAGCCATTCATTGGTTTAGCATTTCCCTTCACCTGTGTCGGGGCCTCATTGGTATTAGAGATAGGATTTTGCCATGCATAAATTTTATTATTTTTAAAATCAGCTACATCCCTATTATACTTTTTGACCTTTTTCTTTTGTGTATCTCGGTCAACCTTTTCAAGTTTTTTCTTCATATTGGTATTAAACTCTTTCAACTGGTTAGACTCACTCATAGGTTCTAGTTTCTTTCGAATCCCACTAATTTGTTCATTGAGTTTCCCCAGTTTCACTTGTTTTCTGGTTAATACCAGATCCTGTAGCTCCCTCCCCACTCTGTTAAAAAATTCCAACCATTCAATCATAAAACACTGGTCCTCAAGACCATCCTGCGGTGGGACATCCCACCTTAAACTCCTAAAAATTAGCTTTTCCTTCTGATAGTGCGTGAAGGTGAACACATCCCACCACGTCTTAATCTGTTTCTCCAGCAGACTTTCCAGATTTCTAAGCATGCCGGATACATCTTCATCTATTTCAGCCATTTCTTGATTGGCTGAAAAGATGTTATCTGGGTTTATTTCTCTGTTAATGAGAAAATTGAAAACCTCCATAGCTGCAAGCGTTTAAAATGTATTCAAATATGCTGCTAATATGGTACACAGATAATGCGCCCCCTTTCCTGTGTGCCAAACACTGCGCTTATGGGGTGAGTCCCTCCCTCTGAGCAGCTGCTTAAAATTAAACCTCAATTGATATACAACAAAATAAATGATACACTAAATAATCGCCCTCACCAATAGTGTGATCAAATAGCAGCGCTAAAAATCTACAGTATGCCCTAATTCCAGAAATATTGTATAAACAGTGATCGCTCAATGTGATAACAACAAAAAAATTAATATATAAATATTAATATTATGTGTCCAAAAAATACCAGACAGTGTTTCTAATAAACACCCATCATACAGTTCATTTGTGTATAACACCCAAAAAAATCAATAAAAAAGTCCAAACGTAAATGGTGCCTCAGTGAAATAAAGGTGACAGTATCAAAGTAATGATCTTCAATAATAATATCTTCCACCACACCTGCGGTTTACCATACGGATACTGATTGAAGGTTATCACTTTACCCCCACTGTGTGGGAAAAGCCTACAAGCCAAGCACGAGAGTGTAAGGCAAAAAAAGCTGGTGAGTTTGCTCGCTGAAGGGGAGTGGAATCACATTCACGGCGGTGTGGTGGAAGATATTATTATTGAAGATCATTACTTTGATACTGTCACCTTTATTTCACTGAGGCACCATTTACGTTTGGACTTTTTTATTGATTTTTTTGGGTGTTATACACAAATGAACTGTATGATGGGTGTTTATTAGAAACACTGTCTGGTATTTTTTGGACACATAATATTAATATTTATATATTAATTTTTTTGTTGTTATCACATTGAGCGATCACTGTTTATACAATATTTCTGGAATTAGGGCATACTGTAGATTTTTAGCGCTGCTATTTGATCACACTATTGGTGAGGGCGATTATTTAGTGTATCATTTATTTTGTTGTATAACATGTTTGTTATTTTAAAAAAAAAAAAAATTTACCTTTACAACCCCTTTAAGATTTTAAGCGGGGAATACCGAAGCTAAAATACACAGGTAAGTAATTTTTGTTTTTATTTTGCATGATCTTTCACCAAATCATGTAGTTTCAGGGTGTCATTTGTAACCACATTGGGGAATCCAGCAATCGTCTTCTTGTCCTATGACTCCAAGAGAGAGGCCTGGAATGAAACTGGGAAAAAATCGTGATTCTCATTTTAGCCAGAATTGTGCAGCTCTACTCCTTGGTCTTAAAAATTACAGATCACTTTCTTTAATTACATATGTACATTTGCAGCCTTGATTATATGTCTTGGTTTGGTAGAGGGGTAGGCTGACAGACACTTTAAGCTGGCCATACACAGATCGAGAAATCGGCCAGTTCAGCAAGGACCGCTAAAGCACTGCAGGAGGTATTCCCCCATCAACACGGACTAAGTTGATGGAGGAATTGAGCAATTTTCTTCCACCCTTGGCGGAAGGAAAGAAAATTGAATTATCTATGGCCTGCCTCAGGCTCGGTTCACACTGCCGTAACTTGGGATCTGACTTGTGAGACCCCAAGACATGCGATATGTGAAATCCCATTTAAGCCCATGAGAATTGTAATTAGTACTACTGAAGTCACTCCGACTTTAGAAAAGGTTCCTGTACTACTTCAAGGCGACTTCTATCCAACTTGTGCCCATAGACTTTAATGGAAGTTGCCTCCAAGTCGGATCCTCAACCTAATTGATGTGATTTGGATCCAACATTAGAGGAAGATTACACAGGCATTCCTTGAAGTTGCTTTAAAGTTGCCTGGCAAAGTCACATGACTTTCAGGTCTTGGCAGTGTGAACTGAGCCTCACAGTGCTGAAGTTCACTGGCTGCTGATAAGAAAATCAGGGAGAAAAGATAAGACACTATCCTTGCAAGTTTAACTCTTTTGTGTCTTCCTGGCAGCAGAGTCTGTCTGGTCACCTCTGCTGCTTTTATTTTCTCCCTCTCAAATCTGTGTTCCCTTGACACAGTCTGCCATTCCTGTTGCTTTCTTTTTCCTACAGCAACAGTAAATCTTAAAGCAGTCAGCTGATCAGCCTATAGTGGCTCTGATTTTCAGCACAGTGCTGAGAACAAAGAGCAAAAGGGCATGCAGAGCAGGGTGTATTACTGGATTTTAAACAGTATAGGCAGGCACTTATTTTTACATAGCTATCTATACCTGCAAAAGGGGCCAGCCTGAAGTGATCTATAATTTTCTGACTAAAGTTTTGCTTTAAGTAAATAAAGTAAAGCTAAATATAATGCTACAGTAAGTTATTCCATATTTGCAATTAAACTGATGCCCCTCTTTTGGCCATCTGACAGCAGTTCCTCTTCCAGTCTCATCCTCCCCCTAGTCAAGCTTCTCCTCTCCCTTCTGACATGCAGCTGCACAATCTGTGAATTGAACAGCAGAGTCACAGTTTATACCAGGGGTCCTCAAACTACGGCCCGCGGGCCACATGCGGCCCGCCGAGGACATTTATCCGGCCCAATCCACCCAGGGCCGGATTCCCGACAATCCAGGCTCGGGCCGGGGCCAGGTCGGCTCGGCTTCGGCAGGGAGCATATCCACTCCGCTCCGCTCTGCTCAAGCCGCCTCCCCCACACCAGTAATGGAGGGCTCCGTGTGCCGCGCTGCATGCTGGGAAGTGTAGTTCCCAGCACAGTCCCGCACGGAGAGTGAGACAGGAGGCGCGAAGAGTGACAGAGAGAGCAGAGGCTTCAAGCAACAGCCTACGAACAAGTGAGGACCCCACTGTCCCCCCTCTGTCCACCCCACCGTCCCCCCTCTGTCCACCCCACTGTCCCCCCTCTGTCCACCCCACTGTCCCCCCTCTGTCCACCCCCTGTCCACCCCTGTGTCCCCCTGTCCACCCCACTGTCCCACTGTCCCCCCCACTGTCCCCCTGTCCACCCCACTGTCCCCCTGTCCACCTCTCTGTCCCCCTGTCCACCCCCCTGTCCCCCTGTCCACCCCCCTGTCCCCCTGTCCACCCCCCTGTCCACCCCTCTGTCCCCCTGCCCACCCCACTGTCCCCCCCCCCACTGTCCCACTGTCCCCCTGTCCACCCCACTGTCCCCCTGTCCACCCCTCTGTCCCCCTGTCCACCCCTCTGTCCCCCTGTCCACCCCTCTGTCCCCCTGCCCACCCCACTGTCCCCCCCACTGTCCCCCCCCCCACTGTCCCCCTGTCCACCCCACTGTCCCCCCCACTGTCCCCCTGTCCACCCCACTGTCCCCCTGTCCACCCCTCTGTCCCCCTGTCCACCCCCCTGTCCACCCCACTGTCCCCCCTCTGTCCACCCCACTGTCCCCCTGTCCACCCCACTGTCCACCCCACTGTCCACCCCACTGTCCCCCTGTCCACCCCACTGTCCCCCCCACTGTCCCCCTGTCCACCCCACTGTCCCCCCCACTGTCCCCCTGTCCACCCCACTGTCCCCCTGTCCACCCCTCTGTCCCCCTGTCCACCCCACTGTCCCCCTGTCCACCCCTCTGTCCCCCTGTCCACCCCCCTGTCCACCCCACTGTCCCCCCTCTGTCCACCCCACTGTCCCCCTGTCCACCCCACTGTCCACCCCACTGTCCCCCCCACTGTCCCCCTGTCCACCCCACTGTCCCCCCCACTGTCCCCCTGTCCCCCCCACTGTCCCCCTGTCCACCCCACTGTCCCCCTGTCCACCCCTCTGTCCCCCTGTCCACCCCACTGCCCCCCTGTCCACCCCACTGTCCCCCCCCCACTGTCCCCCCCCCCACTGTCCCCCCCACTGTCCCCCTGTCCACCCCACTGTCCCCCTGTCCACCCCACTGTCCCCCTGTCCACCCCACTGTCCCCCTGTCCATCCCACTGTCCCCCCTCTGTCCACTCCACTGTCCCCCCTCTGTCCACTCCACTGTCCCCCCTCTGTCCACTCCACTGTCCCCCCTCTGTCCACTCCACTGTCCCCCCTCTGTCCACTCCACTGTCCCCCCTCTGTCCACTCCACTGTCCCCCCTCTGTCCACTCCACTGTCCCCCCTCTGTCCACCCCACTGTCCCCCCTCTGTCCACCCCACTGTCCCCCCACTGTCCCTCTGTCCACCCCTCTGTCCCCCTGTCCACCCCACTGTCCCCCTGTCCACCCCACTGTCCCCCTGTCCATCCCACTGTCCCCCTGTCCATCCCACTGTCCCCCTGTCCACCCCACTGTCCCCCTGTCCACCCCACTGTCCATCCCACTGTCCCCCTGTCCACCCCACTGTCCCTCTGTCCACCCCACTGTCCCTCTGTCCACCCCACTGTCCCCCTGTCCACCCCACTGTCCCCCTGTCCACCCCACTGTCCTCCTGTCCACCCCACTGTCCCCCCTCTGTCCACCCCACTGTCCCCCTGTCCACCCCACTGTCCCCCTGTCCACCCCACTGTCCCCCTGTCCACCCCTCTGTCCCCCTGTCCACCCCTCTGTCCCCCTGTCCACCCCACTGTCCCCCTGTCCACCCCACTGTCCCCCTGTCCACCCCTCTGTCCCCCTGTCCACCCCTCTGTCCCCCTGTCCACCCCTCTGTCCATCCCCCTGTCCATCCCACTGTCCCCCTGTCCATCCCACTGTCCCCCTGTCCATCCCACTGTCCCCCTGTCCACCCCTCTGTCCCCCTGTCCATCCCCCTGTCCACCCCACTGTCCCCCTGTCCACCCCTCTGTCCCCCTGTCCACCCCTCTGTCCCCCTGTCCACCCCTCTGTCCCCCTGTCCACCCCACTGTCCCCCCCCTGTCCCCCCTCTGTCCACCCCACTGTCCCCCCTCTGTCCACCCCTCTGTCCCCCTGTCCACCCCTCTGTCCCCCTGTCCACCCCACTGTCCCCCTGTCCACCCCACTGTCCCCCCCTGTCCCCCCCCTGTCCACCCCACTGTCCCCCTGTCCACCCCACTGTCCCCCTGTCCACCCCACTGTCCACCCCTCTGTTCCCCTGTCCACCCCTCTGTCCACCCCTCTGTCCCCCTGTCCACCCCACTGTCCCCCTGTCCACCCCCCTGTCCACCCCACTGTCCCCCTGTCCACCCCACTGTCCCCCTGTCCACCCCACTGTCCACCACACTGTCCCCCCTCTGTCCACCACACTGTCCCCCCTCTGTCCACCACACTGTCCCCCCTCTGTCCACCCCACTGTCCCCCTGTCCACCCCACTGTCCCCCTGTCCACCCCACTGTCCCCCTGTCCACCCCACTGTCCCCCTGTCCACCCCTCTGTCCCCCTGTCCACCCCTCTGTCCCCCTGTCCACCCCTCTGTCCACCCCACTGTCCCCCTGTCCACCCCTCTGTCCATCCCTCTGTCCCCCTGTCCATTTCCTATATATATTATTTATTATTCATTCTTTTATTCTTTTGCACTACAAAAAAGATGTGTGCATAGGAATTAGTTCATATTTTTTTTAAACTATAGTGCGGCCCCCCAACAGTCTGAGGGACCGTGAACTGGCCCCCTGTCTAAAAAGTTTGAGGACCCCTGGTTTATACCATACAAGTCTCACACTGTGCGTACTGTTAGGCCAAGTTTACACTTGCGGTTGGGGGGGTGGTAAAAACGGGCGTTTTAATTTGTCCCCCCAAGCTGCAAAGAGCGTCATAAGCCGGTATTCACATGTCATGGATGCCAAAAAATACCTGCTGTGGGTAGTACTGCCAGCTAAAAATGACCCATTCAAGTGAAGAGGGCTGCACAGCAAACACCCTGTAGTGGTGGACTATTCCTGGCATCATCACGCCCATAGACCGACTCTGGACATGAAAATGTCAGGAACAGTCCACTGGATGTGGGGAGTACTGTTTTCCAGAGGATCGAAGGATCAGGTGGGTATACTATAGACTGTGTTCACCCTTAGACAAAGTGAGCAGTTAACACATGCAGTGCAGGTACAGCCCCACTGCATTAGAAAAAACAAACAAACAATTGCCTGGAGTTAGGCTTTAAAGTCAAAACATCCTTTGGTTAAGCAGGGTAAAGCAACAGGTTACCAGTAAGGCTGGGTTCACACTGTTGTGTTGTATTACAGCGCATGCGCATTAAAGTGGTTGTGATTGCTCCTTTTTAAAAGAAAATAAATAACAACAAATAAGTTTACTGCAAAATGGAATTGCACAGAGCAGCCTCAAACCTCCTCTTCTCAGGTCCCCCTGCCAGCACTTCTGGTTCCTCCCCTCCGCAGAGAGTGTCCCCATAGGAAGCCACTTTCTATGGAGGCACTCATGCGGGCTCACTACCTGAGCTGTTTGCATCTATAAATACAGACAGTGGGACTCTGCCCTGTCCCTGTAACTGGCTTTGATTGACAGCAATCCTGCTGCCTCACCAAATCCCGAGAGACCAGGAAGTGAGAGGAGAGAAAGGCTGCAGATGGGCACAGTGCTTGATCAAATAAGGGCTCAGGTAAATGTAAGGGGGGATCCTAATGCTTAACCACTTCAAGCCCAAGGACGTCATATGACGTCCTTGATTTTCAGTGGGGATATCTGAATGATGCCTGCAGCTACAGGCATCATCCAGATATCTTTTAGTGCCAGCGATTCTGTGCACCATAAGAATGATCATAGTGGCAGTTCCACCGCTTGATCGTTCTTACAATCCATCCCACCGCAGCGCTTCAGGCTCTCCCGTGCCATTGGGGACACGGAGAAAGAATCCACCGCCGTCCGGGTGACGACCATAGAGATTTCCAGGTGACCAGTCATTTCTATGACCGTCGGAGGCCCAGGTGTGATGTTATGACGTTACGTCCAAGCCATGATTGTAAATAAAGCCACCATCGCGGCTGGTAAGCATGGGATCATTCATTTTTTTTTTTTTGATCTGATGCTTTCCAGCCTGGGAGGAGAGATGTGGGGGTCTTATAGACCCCATATCTCTCCATAAAGAGGACCTGTCATGCACCATTCCTATTACAAGGGATGTTTACATTCCTTGTAATAGGAATAAAAGTGATGAAAAAAATAAAAAAAAAGGAAGAATTAAAGCGAAAGTGTAAAAAAAAAAAAAAAAAATAAAAAATTGAAGCGTCCCCGTCCCCGTGTGCTCGCGCAGAGAAGCGAATGCCGTTCAAACCACACATGAGGTATTGCCACATGCGTTACAATCCTAGCACTAGACCTCCTCTAACTCTAAACTGGTAACCTGTAAAAAATGTTAAAGCGTCGCCTAGGGAGATTTTTAAGTACCGAAGTTTGGTGCCAATCCATGAGTGTGCGCAATTTTAAAGCATGACATGTTGGTTATCCATTTACACGGAAATGCATTGCCAATGTGTGTCGGGGTGCAATTAATGAATGGCGCTGCAGCAACATGTTTCAATGCAAAAAACGTTTATTAGGCTTTAAACCTGGTCCACAAGCAATACCCACCTCTCTGCTCCCCAGCACCTTTATTCAGCCATAGGGAGCTATGGAAATACCCATCACTTCCAGATGTGTGAAGTACTTCTGAGGAGCATGTGACTAACCCCATGTGACATTTGTGCCTGTCTCAGAGCTGTCACACAGAGGCAGGAAGACAGTCGGCTCCAAAATGCACTTGTTCTTCACTCCCCTGGGTAGAACGGAGGAGTGACAAGAGATAGATTGAGACCCCTTTCACACAGGGGCGGTTTTCAGGCGCTTTATCGCTAGAAATAGCCTCTGCTAAGCGCCTGAAAACCGCCTCCCATTCATTCAAGTGTGACTTTTCACACTCAGGCGGTGCGCTTGCGGGACGTTCCGAAAAGTCCTGCAAGCAACTTTGGGGCAGGTTGGGAGCGCTGTATTTAGTGCTCCCAAAACGCCCTGCCCATTGGGTAGCTCTTTGGAAGCGCAACACGAACAGTTTTTAACCCCTTTGTGGTTAAAATCACCCTGCCAGCAGCCGAAAAGCGCCGCTTAGAAAGCGGTAAAGCGCCGCAAACGCAGTGTGAAAGGGGTCCTAAAGAAAGTATGGCATATGCTGCTGGGTATGGGAATAAAGTTAACCTGCTGCTTTGCCCTGTCATATCCTCCCTGTGTGTACAGGTGCTATGTTTGACATATTAAAAATGGACTACTCTATTCATGCTAAGGCATTCTTATCCCCTTAAAGCGGGGGTTCACCCACACCGCCAAAAAAAAAAAAAAAAAATTAAAAGCCAGGCTACAAATACTGCAGCTGCTGACTTTTAATACATGGCCACTTACCTGTCCCAGGGTCCAGCGATGTCGGCAGGGGACGCCGAGAACCCGCTCGGTTCTCGGCAGCTGCCGCCGCCATCCTGGGTGAGGGAATCAGGAAGTGAAGCGTTGCGGCTTCACTTCCCGGTTCCCTACTGCGCATGCGCGAGTCGCGCTGTGCGTCCCTAGTGGTCCCCGCTCTCTCCTGGGAGCTGTGTGTTCCCATGGGAGTCTATGCCGGAAGTGGGTGCAAATACCTGTCTTAGACATGTATCTGCACCCCCCTCCCCCCTGAAAGGTGCCAAATGTGACACCGGAGGGGGGGAGGGTTCCGAAAAGCGGAAGTTCCATTTTTGTGTGGAACTGCGCTTTAAGTAAACAAACATTGTACAAGCTTCAAAGTGGAAGCTTCTGGTCACTTAGTATAAGAAAAATGGTCTCAATACATGCTATTCAATTTTGTTGAATTTAACATGGTTGCCAAGTCAATCCACAGTGCAAGTGTACAGATGAAAAGCAGAGCTGAACATGCTGCCAGTGACACACAAAGCATTGACATCACTAGTTCAGGCAGGTAACCCCAGTTTTAAAGGACAGGTCAGTAATTTTCACACAAGCTATTGAGTATTCAACAGCATACAGAGATTTTCAAACAGGTTATCTTTAATAGCTTGTTGAATAATAAAAAAAAAAAAGCACATCTATACAAAACAAGATGGAAATATATGGATTACGTTTTGTATAAACCCAAAATCAAACAATTTATTACTCCACAGGCAATCAGAAACACAGTCTTGTGTTTACTGTATTTAACCTGCAGCATTCCTGAGATTCCTTTCCAGGAATTTGGTTTCAGGCCAGGTTCACACTGGTACGACAAGAAAGTCGTGCGACTGTGGATCCGACTTTGCCCTGCGACTTGAAGTCCACCATCCATCCAACTTCAATAAAACAGGGATCCGACTTTGATCCCGACAATGCAGGCACTATGTGTCTGGCATGAATCTTTAGGGGAAACTCCACGCCAAATTAAAAAGGGTAAACACACAAATCCCTGTTCTGTTAGGAGAGAAGAGACATCCTCTAGTCCACAGATGTCAAACACAAGGCCTGCAGGCTGAATCCGGCCCTCCAGGCCATTTCATGTGGCCCTCGCACCTCTCCTGCAGCTGCAGGAGAGCTCCAGCCCTCCTCTGTTCCTCCTCCAGACCCTTACTTTCTGCTTTCAAGCAATGCATCCAGCGTCTTTCCAGCAGCAGCATAAGAAAGGAGGGTGCACTGTGATGTAAGGGAGAGTAGGGGACTCAACTTCTGATGGTGGGGTGGCTCTTGACATCTAATGTAAGGGGAGGGGATGCGCTGGACATCTAATCTTACAGATACAACCGGCCCTTTTGAGGACAATTATAATGCTGATGCGGCCCACGATGGAATTGAGTTTGACACCCCTGCTCTAGTCAGTCCTATCCCCTCACAGTTACAACACACCCAGGGAACACACATTTAACCCCTTGATCACCACCTAGTGTTAACCCCTTCCCTGTGACATTTACACAGTAATCAGTGCATTTTTATAGAAGTGATCGCTGTAGAAATATCAAGGGTTCCAAAAATGTGTCCGATCTGTCCACCACAATGTCGCAGTACCGCTAAAAATCGCAAAACACCATTACTATTAAAAAAATAAAAACAAAAATGCCATAAATCTTTCCCATAGTTTGTAGACGCTATAACTTTTGCGCAAACCAATCAATATACGCTTATTGAGATTTTGTTTTACCAAAAGTCTGAAGAATATGAGCCGGTTCACATGGGGGCGACTTGTCAGGCGACCTAGCCGCCTGACAAGTCGCCTCCCGTTCTGTACAATGGAACCGTTCTAATCGGAGTGACGCAAGTCGCTCCGACTTAGAAAAAGGTTCCTGTACTACTTTGGGGGTGACTTGCATAGACTTCTATACAGAAGTCGTTTTGCAAGTCGCCGTGCCAGTCGTGTGCAGGTCGCCTCGGTGACTGAGGAAGAAATCTGTTTTTTAAAAACATTTTTGGGAATATTTATTATAGCAAAAAGTCAAAAATATATATATATTTTTTGTCGCTCTTTTTTGTTTATAGCGCAAAAAATAGCGGCAGAGGTGATCAAATACCACCAAAAGAAAGCTCTATTTAAAAAAAAAAAAAAAAAACGTCTATTTTGTTTGGGTACAGCATCGCACGACCGCACAATTGTCAGTTAAAGCGACACAGCGCCGCATCGCAAAAAATGGCCTGGTCATTAAGCAGCCAAATCTTCTGGTCTCCAAGTGGTTAAAGCGGAGTTCCACCCTAAAGTGGGACTTCCGCTCATCGGATTCCTCCCCCTCTCAGGTGTCACAATTGGCACCTTTCAGGGGGGAGGGGGGGTGCAGATACCTGTATAATACAGGTATCTGCACCCACTTCCGGGAATAGCTAGCCACAGCTAGCCGCAAATGCCCGCCCACCCCCGTTGTGTTGTGGGAACTGTGCATTTCCCACAACACAACGGGGACCAGTGTAGACGGGCAGCGCGACTCGAGCATGTGCAGTAGGAAACCGGGCAGTGAAGCCGCAATGCTTCACTTCCTGATTCCCTGACCGAGGATGGCGGTGGGGGCAGCCGAGAGACGAGCGATCGATCGGCTGCCGACATCGCTGGACCCTGGGACAGGTAAGTGTCCATTTATTAAAAGTCAGTAGCTGCAGTATTTGTAGCTGCTGGCTTTTGATATTTTTTGTTTAAGTGGACCTCCTCTAAGGAGAAGCACCAGGCTCCCCCTAAAATACTGTAGCTGTTGACTGACTTTTAATATTAGGGCACTTGCTTGTCCAGGCGTCCAGCAGTGTCCTCACATTCTTCAATCGGCTATCGGGTGCTGGTGCCACCATCTTGACCAAGGGAAACCAGATGTGGAGCCGCAAGGCTGGGGTCACCTTGGCGATAGCCAAGGCTGGCACTTCCATTTTGACTAAGGAAAACCAGCAGTGAAGCCTTGCGCCTTCACAGCCGGTTTCCTACTGCACATGCACGAAGCACACTGTGTTTTGTGAATGGGCCACAGTCTTTTGGGAACTAAGAAGTGGTGGGGGGGGGGGGAATGGGGAAAACTTCCAGCTCAGTTTGCGGCGGTGAACTGAGATGGAAGTGGGAGCGGGTACCTGTCAAAACCAGGTACCCGCTCCCCCTCCTTCCTTTTGGGTGGAGTTCCGCTTTAATTTCTGCCTTGGCAGATGGTAGGGATGGGCTCAGGCGTGTTCGGATTGTAGCGTCCCCCTGCTATGTATCCATGGCTACACTTACCCATCTGTGGGTGCTGCCAGATAAAGGGGAGGGAGGAGAGTTGCTGGCCCAGGAGGGACGTGTATGATGTCACTTCTGGGTCCCCGTTGACAGTTTCCCCAGTCATCAAAGCTGGGAAAGAATGTAATGCAGTCCGATGTGCAGTGCATTACATTACATTACATTCAGTGGAGCACAGGGGAGACATCCAGGGTCTTTTACATCCTGGATGTCTCATTTAAGAGAACCCCTCAAAAAAACAAAAAACAAAATCATCACATAGGGGGTTTTTTGTCTCCAAGTGATGAAAAAAAATGTAAGTAATAAAAAAATGTTTTTTTCATTGTAAAAAATTTAAAGTTACACCCAAGTACATAAAATCCCCCCCCCATATATGCATGTACAAACGTAAACGTATGAGTTGGGGCGCCTACACCTGAAAACGTTGATTGTGATACACGTTACATATCACGGCACACGCCAGAATGAGAGCAATAATTCTAGCACCAGACCTCCTTTGTAACGCTGAACTGATGACCTATAGGGGGCTTTTAAAGCAATCCCACCAGAAACCCCTCATCATAGGCAGCAAGGCATTGCCTGGCCTGCAGCTGCACATACACACACTGCCTATGATTGGCGGTGTGCATTGATGGCTTCCTGATGGGATTGCTCAGGTGGGTTGGGACTACGATCCAAACATGCTTGAGCCTATCCCTAGAAGATGGTAAAGCCATGGCTCAACTGCCTGTTTTTACTGCCCCTGTGTAAACAAGGCCTTACTGCAAAGAACTATGTATCTTGTCCAAAAAAAGGTTTTTTACCAGTGTACAAAATCAGTATGCCTTGGATGTCAGGATAAATTAAAGGGATTTAAACATGTGTGCAACGCAATGTAAACATCAGGATTTTGTTACAAAATTACTTAGAACGCCCAAACATTGGCAGAGACCCTAGAGAATAAAATGGTTGTCGCTGCAATTTTTTATGTCACATGATATTGGTGCGGTGGTTTATGAAATGTAAATTTTAAGGTAAAAATGCACTTTGATGAATTCTAAGGCACACAAGCACAATATAAACACCCAATTTTGGGCAAAATATAAAATATGATGTTACGCCAAGTAAATAAATACCTAACATGTCACGCTTTAACCACTTGCCAACCGTAGGACGTCCTTGATTTACAGTGGTTATACCGGGATGATGCCTGCACAGATCGGGAAATGTCGCACTACCTGTGATTAGCGCTGCGCAGCGTCAGCTTCCTGGTGGGCGCGTGGAGTTGCGAACACGCCTGAGCCCATCCTTAGCAGGCAGTAGACATGGGCTCGGGTGTGTTCGGGATCCCGCTAGGAAGCCGACACTGCACACGGCTAATCACAGGCAGCGGGACATTTCCCGATGTGTGCAGCCGCGGATCAGGGAATGCCTCACTGCCTGTGATTAGCAGTGTGGGCTTCCTGGCAGGATCGGGCATGTGGGATCCTGAACACCCCCCGAGCGCCATTCCTAGGGATCGGTAATCTCACGATGCCAATCACAGCGGTCACGACTCGAATGCCCGCCTCCCGGCATCTGAAACCTTTTACAGAGCTGGGAAACACCAGTGCTGATTGTGGTGCGCTGCACTGTATGTGCGGATGCTGCCTAAATGCATTGCGGTGCCATTCAAAATGAGCGCAGAGGAAAAATGTGTGAAGCCAGCCCTGTCACAAGTTTTCTCCCAGGGAAAGTGCGGCTCCATACAAGTTTAATTTATGAAATGCTCCCACACTAGGGTTGCCATATCATCCCATTAATCCAGGACACATTAATTACACAGGTTCTGAGTAAGGATGAGCTCAGGCGTGTAAGCAAACAGCGCGTGCAGAGCCCGCCAGGAAGTCAGCACTGCACAGCGCTAATCGTGCTGTTTGCTTACACGCCTGACCTCATCCTTAGTTCTGAGGCTGATTTAATGCAGATGAGACACTGACTTTAAATTACCACCTTAAAGCGGGAGTCCGGCGACCAATCTTTTTTTTTTTCTTTTTGGTCATTGAGACACTTTGCTAATCCCAAAATAATACTCACAATTTGGGTGTAATATTTCCGCCTCTGTCTGTTTTCGTACTGAAGAATAACTTAAAAAATGTGATGCTGGCTGTTTCCATCTTGCTTGTGGGCATGTGAAGCCCACAAGCATTGATTTCTGGGATGTGGTGAATGCTGTTCATTCACAGCTTGTTCACACGCATGATCATTGTTCCCGCACTGAATCTTGGGAAGCCTGACACTAAGCTCCCAGGAGACAGTGCGGCGCCGGGGAAAGGTAATGAACAGGACTACTCCCATGGGAGGAGAGACAGGAAGTGCCACAATAAAGTACAATATAAAAGGTAATTACAGTGATAAAAAAAAAAAATTTAGTGCGGCATTTGAACATCTATGCAATTAACTGAAGGGGGTAAGATTAAGTTAAAAATTTGAGTGGAACCCCACTTTAACCGCTTCAATACCAGGCCTTTTCTGGCACTTCTCTACTTCATGTAAAAATCATCATTTTTTTGCTAGAAAATTACTCAGAACCCCCAAACATTATATATGGTTTTTTTTTAGCAGACAACCTAAGGAATAAAATGGCGGTCATTGCAACTTTTTATCTCACACGGTATTTGCGCAATAATTTTTCAAACGCCTTTTTTTTTGGAAAAAAAACGGTTTCATGAATTAAAAAACAACAAAACAGTAAAGTCAGCCCAATTTTTTTGTATAATGTGAAAGACAATGTTACGCCGAGTAAATAGATACCTAACATGTCGCGCTTTAAAATTGCGCACAATCATGGAATGGCGCCAAACTTCATTACCTAAAAATCTCCATAGGCGACGCTTTAAAATTTTTTACAGGTTACTAGTTTAGAGTTACAGAGGAGGTCTAGTGCTAGAATTGTTGCACGCGCCCTAACGCACGCGGCGATACCTCACATGTGTGGTTTGAGCGGCGTTTACATATGTGGGCGGGACTTACGTGTGCGTTCGCTTCTGAGCGCGGGCTACTGGGGACAGGGGCGTTTTAATTTTTTTTTATTATTATTTTAATTTTTTTACTTCATTTTTTTTATTTTTACACTTTTTTTAACATTTTTTTTTTTGATTACTTTTATTCCTATTACAAGGAATGTAAACATCCCTTGTAATAGGAATCTATGTGGCAGGTCCTCTATATGGAGAGATGTGGGGTCAATAAGACCCCACATCTCTCCTCTAGGCTGGAAAGCATGAGATCGTAAAAAAAAAAATTTCACCGATCTCATGCTGCCAGCGCGGCTTCGGTTATTTCCGGGTACCCGGGCGTCATAACGACGCGCCCGGGCCTCCCACGGTCATAGAGATGACTGGTGACCATCTGTTCACCAGTCATCTCTATCGTCAACATCCGGCGCCGGCCGATTCATTCTCCGGGTCCCCGATGGCACGGGATAGCCCGGAGAAGCACCGGATGGCGGCGGGAGGCGCCCCCCCCCCATCGCCTATAAGAACGATCAAGCGGCGGCACTGCCGCTATGATCGTTCTTATCGTGCACAGAATCGGCGGCTGAAAAGAATGATATCTGAATGATGCATCTAGCTGCAAGCATCATTCAGATATCACCCCACAAACTAGAGGACGTCATTTTACTATAGGCGGGTATTGAAGTGGTTAATCAGCCACAGAACCTGTGTAATTACTGTGTGTCCTGGATTAAAGGGATGATGTGGCAACCCTATCCCACACATACAGAGGGCATTTTATTGGATCCCATACCACAGCTGTGAGCATACCTCCCAAAATTTTGAGATGGGAATAAGGGACACCTACTAGCAAACGTATGTAAGCATAGGCCACACTTCTCAATACCAGGCACTTACATCCCCTTCCTGCCCAAACCAATTTTCATCGCTGTTGCGGTTTAAATCACAATTTTGCAGTCATGCTACACTGTACTCAAACAGAATTTTTATCATTATCTTCCCACAAATAGAGCTTTCTTTTGGTGGTATTTGATCACCTCTGCGCTTTTTATTTTTTGCTAAACAAATAAAAAGACCTAAAATTTTGAAAAGAAGAAAATAAAAAAAAAAAAAAAAAATTATTTTGTTTCCGTTATAAAATTTTGTAAATACGTACGTTTTCTGCTTCACTTGTGGGCATTCATGGCTGGCACTGATAGGCGACACTGTTGGGGACTTATTGGTGGCACTGATAGATGGCATTGATAGGCATCACTGATGGAACTAGCAGGCATTGGGGATGGGCACTGATTGGCAATTCCCTGGTGGTCCAGGGTGGTGCCAATCCCTGGTGATCTAGTGCAGGCATCCAAGGGGGGGCTGCGCTGATAAACAATCAGCAGACTCCCCCCCCCCCCTTCGGGAGAGCCGCCGATCAGCTCTCCTCTACTTGCGTCTGTCGGACGCGACTGAGGAAAAAAACGATCAACGGCTCTTCCTGTTTACATCGTGATCAGCCATGATTGGACACGGCTGATCACGTGGTAAAAAGCCTCCGTCAGACTCTTTACAATGATGTGTACGATTGCCGCGATGAGCGCCCCCACGGGCGCGTGAGAACGGTTGTTCTGGGAGGACGGCCTCCCAGAACGAGAGCTGCGCCACCCAGCTGACACTTGACGGCCGGCGGGCATGAGGTGGTTAAAGAAGAATTAACCAAAAAAAAAAAAAAGGATTAATTAAATCCACAAAGGCTTTTTTTTTTTACCACTACTATTCCTTTATATTGGCTTTTAAAATCTACAAATGCGGCAATTTAGAACTTGGATGAAAGGTTTAGCACAGGGAAACAGTTTTTGAAAGATAAAAAATGCATTTTATATACAACCATATGGATCAGACCAAAATGAGGAGGAAAGTGGGACATTGCTCCAAATCAGGGACAGTTGGGAGCTATGGCTGTATGATCTCACACTGCAGGATACCTAGTATTAATTCATATCTAGGTCACTGCAAACCTAGAGTACAGAATGGGCGAGCAGAGAGGAGCACTGGAAGAAGGAGGCGGAGAGGAGCAGGCGAGGAGGGGGCCCAGTAAGAAGAAACATACGGTCACCTTACAACACACACGGCGCCGTCCCCTCTTCCGGGCTCCTGGCCGTTTCACACACACACACACAGCGCAGGGAGGGAGAGCTGGGGCCTTTGCCACGCTGGAGATGCCAGGCTAAGCGCGGGCACGAGGGAGGGTTGCGGCAAGCTCACGCTTCTGCAGTGTTAGGCCAGAGAAACGGGGCGTGGCCACAACCCACATACCCAACACAACGAGCACGAGCAGAGTAGGGGAACATAGGCAGCCGTCCTCCAATAGCATCGCACTTAGGCGGGGCTTCGTGTGGGCGTTGCTTCCGGGAATAGCTGGCTTGTGAAAAGAATGTGTTTATAAGAAGTGCGTGCGGCTGATAGATGGATGCGTAGTCAAATATTTGTTGTCAGCTCCCAGTGCCATGAACCCTGCACAGAACAAACGCTTATCTCTGCCACCACTCCCCCTCTTTTGTGTGTCTAAATAACCTGCGTACAGGCTTCTGCACCGAGACACAAACCCTGGTGCCAACATTAAAAAAAAGCTCACCTCTCTTAAAGCGATTGTAAAGCTTTGATTAATTAAAAAAAATAAATGACAAACATGTCGTACTTACCTCAACTGTGCAGCTCGTTTTGCAGAGTGGCCCCGAACCTGCTCTTCTGGGGTCCCTCTTGCGGCTCCTCCCCGCATCAGATAACCCCCTAGGAGAAGCGCTCTCCCAGGGGGGTTATCTCGCAGGCACGCTCCCGAGTTCAGCATTCGGCGTCCATAGACACGGATGCCGGACATGGCCCCGCTTCCCGGCGCCCGCGTCATTGGATTTGATTGACAGCAGCGGGAGCCAATGGCTGTACTGCTATCAATCTATCCAATCAAGAGCCGAGAACCCTGGGCAGAGAGACAGTGCGTCTCAGCCGGGTGAAGTTCCAGGGCTCAGGTAAGTAAAAGGGGGGGGCGGTCACATACCAGACCCTTATCCAAGCATTCAGCCCGGCAGGTCAGAAAAGGTGTGTGGGGGGGGGGGGCGCGAGCGAGCGCCATTGCTGGCAATAAAAAAAAAAAAAAGTGAAAAAAAAAAAAAAAACAGCGTGGAGTCCCCCTCCAATCCATATATTAGGCCCTTCGGGTCTGGTATGGATTTTAAGGGGAACCCCACACAATTTTTTTTTTTTTTTAAGCCATGGGGTCCCCCCCCAAAATCCTTACCAGACTCTTATCAGAGCATGCAGCTTGGCAGGTCAGGAAAGGGGGAGGAACGAGTGAGCCACCCCCCCCCCCATTAGAACCATACCAGGCCACATGCCCTCAACATAGAGGGGGTGCTTTGGAGCAGGGGGGGGGGGCTCATTTTTGGTGTAACTTTTCTTTGGAGTCTTTGTTCAAAGCTTGTAAGTGCTGTTGTCATCAGATTATGACAGCTATGAAATGGACTTTCTATCAATACATTTTAAAGTCACAGAACTAATTCATAATGATGTTATCAAGAAAGTCTCTCAGAAAATCCCCCATTTAAGTGAGCTTGTCTGAAAAATGGTCACAGGACCTTTCCGAACCCGTTTACTTAGGAAGGATTTAACATTGCCTTTGAAGTATCAGCTACTTGGGATCATGTGCCTAAATAAGTTTTGTCTCAAGCGCCAGAAATTACAATGTCCTTTTCAGTGGTTTGTAATCAACCATGAAAATAAAATTACATTTTTATGTGGATCAAATTACTTTCTTTTTTTCTTTGTATATTTTCTTACAAGTATGACAGCAGTGTCTTTCTGCATGTGATGACTAAACCATGGACTGTCTGTATCCACCTCCAGACTAGGCCTTTTCTGGCACTTTTTGTTTACATGTAACAATCAGTATTTTTTACTAGAAAATTACTTAGAACTAGGGATGAGCCGAACACCCCTAGGTTGGATCCACAGCAGAACATGCTAACACGCAAAACATTTGTGTAAAAAGTGCTAATTTTAAAGGCTTATATGCAAGTTATTGCCATAAAAAGTGTTTGGGGACCCGGGTCCTGTCCCAGGAGACATGTATCAATGCAAAAAAAAAGTTTTAAAAATGTCAGTTTTTTCGGGAGCAGTGATTTTAATAATGCTTAAAGTGAAACAATAAAAATTAAATATTCCTTTATATATCGTGCCTGGGGGGTCTCCTGAGTATGCCAAAATAGTGCATCTTTCCCAGGTTTATAACACTACCACAGCAAAATTACATTTCTAAAAGGAAAAGATGTCATCTAAAACTGTTCGCGGCTGTAATGTATTGTCGGATCCCGGCAATATAGATAAAAATCATTGAAAAAAATTAGGGTGGGTCCCCCCCCCCAGTCCATTACCAGGCCCTTTGGGTCTGGTATGAATATTAAGGGAAACCCCACGCCAAAAATACCAAAAAAAAAAAAGGAGTGGATGTCCCTCCCAAAATCCATACCAGGCCCTTCAGGACTGGTATGGTTTTTAAGGGGAACCCCCGCACCAAAATGTAAGAAAAATGGCATGGGGGTCCCCCAGGCACTATATACTTTGAACAGCAGTATATATACACTATACTGCCTGCCCTATATACTCTGCAGAAAAACTGGGCCTTAGGTGTTGGTGGTGCCAGAACACTGTAAGCCCTCACAGTTACTCTTGTTGGGCGCAGGAACGGGCCCTGCTGTGAAATATTGTATCAAAAAATTGTAATTACATGCCCCTGTTAAACAGGAGCAGAAAAATTGGGCCTTGGGCGGTGGTGGTGCCACAACACTGTAACCCCTCACAGATACTCTTGTTGGGCGCAGGACCGGGCCCTGCTGTGAAATATTATATCAAAAGTTGTAAATACATGCCCCTGTTAAAAGGGGCAGAAAAATTGGACCTTGGGTGGTGGTTTCCTAAACCAAAAATATTGTTGGAAGCTAGCATCATCAAGATTGAGGAGGAATAGGATAGTCAAAATAGGCAGATCCCAGATCCATAGCAAATTCAACCAGTTACATCAGCATCAGGTGCTTGATAGCTGCTGATCCAAGACTGATTCTTTTTTTATGAATGTGAGACTATTAACGGAGTCTGGACAGACGCATTCTTTCCTCCGTTACAAATCCTCCAGCAGCACTGAATGTGCATTCAGAAAGCACGCTGGATGCAGGACAGGCCAATTGCTCGATTGCATATTGAGCAAGTTCTGGCCAGTGGTCCATCTTCAAGACCCAGTAACCCAGTGGATGCTCTGTTGGAAAGGTCTCCAAGTCTGCTCTTGCCCCTAGATATTTCTGCACCATATAATGCAGACGCTGGCGATGGTTGCTTGAACTGATCAGACCTTGGCACTGAGGACTGAAAAATTGATTAAAGGCAACAGTCAGCTGGCAACCTTCTCCACCGCTCTTCCTCTGGCTGAATGAAGCCTCAGCAACACATTGTCCAGCACCAGGAAATGGTAACCTCCTCCCAGGGTCTGGAAATGCGTTGCACAAATCTTTCTTCAAGTCCTCCTGAAGATGTTTCATCCTCTGCTCCCTCTGCGAAGGTAGGATGAGTTCTGCAACCTTACCCTTGTAACGTGCTTCAGAAAGGGTTGCCAGCCAGAAACGATCCCTCTCCTTGATACCACGAATCCTAGGGTCCTTTTGCAGGCTTTGCAGAATCAGGGAGGCCATGCAGCATTAGTTTGCAGAGGCATTCGTTTATGAATCCTCTGGGTCACTAAGGATTACATTATCCGTAGCTACCTCCTCCCGCTTACAACTCCTTGGGTTTCTGGGGACTGAAAACCATCCCTTGAAGACTGCTGCTGAGTGTTATCCTCTACATCCATGCTGACACAATCTTCCTCCTCTTCATCCTGTGTGTTTGGCCGGCCCGCAGGAATACTATTTGGATAAACGGGGCCTTGAAGAAGAAAGGAAGTCCTCCTCTTCCTCCCGCTGATCTGCCTCAAGTGCCCTGTCCATGATTCCACGAAGCGTGTGCTCCAGCAGGAAGACTAGAGGGACAGTGTCACTGATGCATGCATTGTCGCTGCTCACCATCCTTGTGGCCTCATCAAATGGTGACAGGACAGTGCATGCATCCTTTATCAGTAGCCACTGGCATGGCGAAAAAAAGCCAGGCTCCCCTGACCTTGTCCTGGTGCCATACTCGCACAGGTACTCTGGCCTTCTGCTGTGTGTGCAGCCGCTGCAGCATTGCCAACGTTGAGTTCCACCTGGTGGGCATGTCACAAATGAGGCGGTTGGTGGGCAGGTTGAATTCCCGTTACATGTCATCCAGCCGAGCACTGGCATTGTATGACCGGCAGAAATGACCACAGACATTTCTGGCCTGTCTCAAGAGATCTTGTAAGCCTGGGTAACTGCTCAAGAACCGCTACACCACCAAATTCAAGATGTGTGCCAAACATGGAACATGGGTCAAGTGTCCCTGTCGGAGGGTGGAGAGAAGGTTGGTGTCATTGTCGCATACAACCATTCCTGGCTGAAGCTGGTGTGGCGTCAACCACCTCTGAGCCTGCCCCTGCAGAGCTGACAGAATCTCTGCCCCAGTGTGGCTCCTGTCCCCTAGGCAGACCAACTCAAGCACCACAAGGCATCTTTTAGCCTCACTGCTTGCGTAGCCCCTTGAATGCTTACAGAGCACCGCTGGTTCAAAGGACAAATCTGCAGAAGAGGATAGAGGAAGAAGAAGAGGAGGGGATGGAGGAGAGAGCCGTGGCAGAATCACCACTAGCATTCTGGAGGCATGGTGGCAGACCAAGCTCCAACACTGAACCCTGTCCTGTATCCTTCCCAGCTGCCATCAAAGTTACCCAGTGCGCCGTGAAGGAAAGGTAACATCCCTGCCCATGCCTGCTGGACCATGAGTCAGCAGTAATATGAACCTTACTGCTGACCGCCCTGTCCAACAAGGCCAAAACATTGCCTTCCACATGCCGGTAGAGAGCCGGAATGGCCTCGTGAAAAGAAATGGCGTTTTGGAACCTGCCACTGAGGTACAGCACAATCCACAAATTCACGAAAGGGAGCAGAGTCTACCAGCTGAAAAGGCAGCAGTTGCAGTGCTAGCAATTTGACCAAGCTAGCATTTAGAGACGCTGAGTATGTGGATAGCTGGGACCGAATTTCTTTTTACGGTTCAGCAACTGGGATAGGGAAATTTGCCTGCTAAAATCAATTGGTGGTGTACTGCTAGCAGATTGGCTGCAAGTACTTAGGACACCTATTGTTATACCTTCATTCCTCTCAGTGCAGGTTTTTGAGAGGACTTCTTTGATGTGGGTCTTTCAAGTGCTATTGCCAACGGACTGCATGGCAGGTCAACATATGTCTGGTCAAGCATGTGGTGCCCTTCTATTGTGAAAAAAAGCATGTGGTGCCCAAGCGGCTGCTGTTCTGGCCACGCTTGATCCGCTTCAGAAATAGGTTGCAAACAGCAATTGTACAATCTGCTGCACACGTGTTGAAAAAGGTCCACACCAAGGAACTTTTAAAAGTCAGCGGGGAGTCAACAGCGCCCTGCACCTGTGGAGCTCTGCGGTGTGATACAATAGGGTGTTTTCCCTTAAGCTGCCCCCTAGAGGACATCCTGCCTCGTTGGAGTTGTGCCTCCTCCTCCTCCTTTCCTCCTCTCAGGCACCCAAGTACAGTCAGTGACCTCATCATCCCCTCCCTCCTCGTCACTGGAGAAAACTTGGCAGTATGCTGCAGCTGGGGGAACACGACTGTCAGTTTCTTGTCCTTCTGTGGCACCCCCTCAATCTGGGCTCACGTTACTCCATTCCTCAACCTGGGAACCAACATCGAAACCTTCAAATCACTGTGCATCCTCCAACAGCATGTACCCGACACTGTGGTCGAATAATTCTGGGGACTCCTCCATGCATGATAATGGGGCTAAGGAAGGAGCGACTGTGGAATAGGCAGCTTTGGCAGCTGCGTTGGAAGGCAAACTATTCTGAGCCTGGGTGACAAAGGAGGATGAGGAGGGCTTCGTTATCCACTCCACCAACTCTTCTGCATGTTGTAGCTCAATAACACGGCGAGAAGCAGAAAAAAAGGAAAAGCGTTCCCCACGGCCACCTGCAGAGGATGCACCATGTCCACGACCACAACTGTTGACTGTAGACACAGAGGCTGTTTGCCCTCTTTTAGTGTCCTGTGAGTGTCTACCTCTCCTTGGTGGCCTTCCGGACATGATGTAGTTTTTGTTTTACAACACCACACTGTATTATATACTGTGTACACCGCCTGAAGTGTATTAGAAACTATACACCACCACCACCTGAAGTGTATATATGGGCTACACTGAATGCAGAGCATAATATATATATATATAAAAAAATACATTGCCTGACGTGTATTAGAAACTGTACACACTGTATTGGATACTGTGTACACCGCCTGCACTGTATTAGAAACTGTACAACGGTTGCACTGTATTGTATACCATGTACACCACCAGAAAAGTAGTAGAAAATGTACACACTGCATTAGATACTGTGTACACCACCAGAAGTGTAGTAGAAACTGTACACACTGTATTAGATACTGTGTACACCACCAGAAAAGTAGTAAAAACTGTACACACTGTATTAGATACTGTGTACACCACCTGAAGTGTAATAGAAAGTATACACCATCGAATGCACTGTATATATACACACTACACTGAATGTAGAGTGTATATATATATATATTTTAATACACCACCTGAAGTGTATTAGTGTCAGGGCTGGGCTTCCTTCTCTGAGCTGGCCGCTCAGCTGTCGGCTAATTGCCAGCTCCTATCTCTCCACAGTTACGCACCTGTTGATGATATCCTGCTCGTCAGTCCTGCCTACTTAAGCCGTCCAGCCCAGAGGATCTTTGCCTTCGTCAACATCGCAGAGACTATCTCCTGTGTTCCAGTTAAAGACTTGCTTGGCTGACATCCCTTCTGGCTCCAGATCCTGCTTGCTGTTCCACACCAGGGATATGCAATTAGTGGACCTCCAGCTGTTGCAGAACTACAAGTCCCATGAGGCATAGCAAGACTGACAGCCACAAGCATGACACCCAGAGGCAGAGCCATGATGGGACTTGTAGTTTTGCAACAGCTGGAGGTCGGCTAATTGCATATCCCTGCACTACACTGATACCGGAGTTTCTGGCTTGGCTGACTATCCGTTCCGGTTACCGTACATTGGCCATGTTTTGACTACATTTGTTCTATTTACTTTTATTATTAAATAAGTGTGATTTAACTGTACTTCTGTCTCGGTCTGATTCATGGTTTCTGACAATTAGAAACAGTACACCAGGAATGCATTGTAGATATAGGCTACACTGGATGCATAGTATATATATTTATTAATACACTGCCTGCACTGACCGAATATAGAGTAAACACTGAATATATAGTCTATGCTAAATGCAGTCTATTTAACATACACATACACACGCACACTAGACTGACTGTATATATATCAAATACACTGCCACTAACTAAATAACCTGCCTGCCTAATCGAACTCAAGCTATCTCTCTGTCCACGCCAACAACACTACGCACGACCGCTATGTAAGCAGCCTTATATAGTGTGGGGCGTGGACTTAGTCCCCCTGAGCCATGATGCCTTTGGCCAATCATGTCTCTCTCAGCAGAGCGCGCTGTGATCGGCTAAAGCATGCAGGTCCGGTGCACGCTTTGGCCAATCATCATACAGCAATTCTTCTACATATTTTTGGTATAAAAAAAAAAAAAAAACACGCAATAAGCGTTTATTGATTGGTTTGCGCAAAAGTTATAGTGTTTACAAAATAGGGGATAGTTTTATGGCATTTTTATTAATTTTTTTTTTTTACCAGTAATGGCGGCGATCAGCGATTTTATTGTGACTGCGACATTATGGCGGACACATCGGACATTTTTGACACATATTTGGGACCATTGTCATTTATACAGCAATCAGTGCTATAAAAATGTACTGATTCCTGTGTAAATGACACTGGCAGTGAAGGGGTTAACCACTAGGGGGCAGGGAGGGGTTAAGTCAGTACTAGGGAGTGATTTCTAACTGTAGGGGGGATGGGCTAGCTGTGACACGTCACTTATCTCTGCTTCCGATGACAGGGAGCAGAGATCAGTGACACTGTCACTAGGCAGAACGGGGAGATGCTTGTTTACATCAGCATCTCCCCGTTCATTCTCTCCGTGAGGCGATCGCGGGTATCCCTGCGGCGATCGAGTCCGCGGGACCCGCGACCCGACTCACGGAGCTCCCGGCCGGCACACAATGGCACGGCGGGGAATTCAATGGGACTTACAGGTACGCCTATTTGCCCAGCCGTGCCATTCTGCCGACGTACATCGGCATGCGCCGGTCGGGAACCGGTTAAAGGAGAAGTAAACTCTGTTCCACCACTTATACCTTATTATAGGCTTACCTGTAGGTACTGTGAATATTTTCAGAGTGCATGCAGCTCTGAAGGTCCGGCTTACAGTTCCGGACCTTTAGAGCCCGCACCATAAACGGTGGCTCCCAATTCTACGCGGGAGTGATGTCATCGCACCCCCGGCCACAAACCCGGAAGGAAGACCGGGGGAAGATGTCAGCCCTCTCAGCGGTGACATTGCGGCGCTGGATGGCTTCGTTCTAAAGGTAAGTCTCTTATAATGTGCTAATATGTGATGCATACTAGCACAATATGACATTGCCTTGCAGGGATTTTTTTTTTTTTTTTAACCACTTGCGGTTTACTACCTCTTTAAACCCACAAGTGCTTCCCCCCCCCCCCCCCTACTATTCGTTTATACTGGCTTTTAAGATTTACAAATGCAGCCATTTAGAAATTTTGAAACACTTTTTGAAAGCTAAAAAGTGCCTTTTATATACAACTATATAGATCAGACCAAAATGAGGGACTTTGCTCCAAATCAGGGACAGTTTGAAGCTATGCTGAGAAGTTCATTTATAAAGTGCAATGAGGTGCTGTCCTATTGTACCACATTAAAGCTTCTTACTAGAAAATTGTGACTCTTGCCATACTTTTTTGCACTACAAAATCAATCTTGGATACAAGAGTACTAGGCAAATCCAAGCCATGAAATCTTCTTTAACAGCCACATAACACTTAGAATACTCGTATGAAATGTAGCACAATCATGTTAACACTAAAGTTCCAAGTATTTCACCAAGATAATGGCAGAAGATACATTTTGGCATACATAAGTAGACTTCCTTCACCCTAATTATCTTAATGAGAGGGTTTTATGTTAATCAATTCATGAAGATGGCACAGTGATGAGGGTGGTGGTTTCCATACACTATAGTTTATTGCTGCATTAGAATAAAAAGGAAGTTAGCAATTAGCAGTACAGTAGCTTAAGAGGAATCGGAGCAAGACAGGTAATTCTATAAGTAATCCAAAATGACGATAAAGTGTTTATAAGTATGATATACAATACATGCTGCTGAAGATGAAAAAATCTTTTTAGTGTTGGGTCATTTAAAAATCTTGCTACAATATAGTCTAATAAACTGTCAGTAAGTACAAGTGTAATGTGGGTAATTGTATGGTATGGTATTGTGTTGGCGGTTTATAGAATGTGCCTGAAAGTGCAATTCTAGTCAAATTCTAAGGCTAAACCTTCTCCCACCCCCATTCTTAAAAGCTGGATACACATTATACAATTTTCTTTAGATTTTTTTTCCCTTTAGATTTACCAAAACCATATAACATAAGGCCAAACCTAAAGACTTTCAATTTGTATGCAGTCAGGCAGGCCCTTGCACTACATAGTTGAAGGTACAGTGCCTTGAAAAAGTATTCGTACCCCTTTAAAATTTTCCACATTTTGTCATGTTACAACCAAAAATGTAAATGTATTTGATTGGTATTTTATGTGCTAGACCAACACAAAGTGGCACATATAAGTGGAAGGAAAATGATAAATGGTTTTCAATTTTTTTTACAAATAAATATGTGAGAAGCGTGGCGTGCATTTGTATTCAGCCCCCCGAGTCAATACTTTGTAGAACCACCTTTTGCTGCAATTACAGCTGCAAGTGTTTTTGAGGATGTCTCTACCAGCTATGCACATCTGGAGAGTGACATTTTGCCCATTCTTCTTTGCAAAATATCTCAAGCTCTATCAGATTTGATGGAGAGTGTCTGTGAACAGCAATTTTCAAGTCTTGCCACAGATTCTCAATTGGAATTAGGTCTGGACTTTGACCGGGCCAATCTAACAAGTGAATATGCTTTGATCTAAACCATTCCATTGTAGCTCTGGCTGTATGTTTAGGGTTGTTGACCCACTGGAAGGTGAACCTCCGCCCCAGCCTCAAGTCTTTTGAAGACTAACAGGTTTTATTCTAAGATTGCCCTGTTTTTGGCTCCATCCATCTTCCCATCAACTCTGACCAGCTTCCCGGTCCTTGCTGAAGAAAAACATTCCAACAACATGATGCTGCCACCACCATGTTTCATCACAGTGGGGATGTGTGTTCAGGGTGATGTGCAGTGTCAGTTTTCTGCCACACATAGCATTTTGCTTTTAGGCCAAAAAGTTCAATTTTGGTCTCATCTGTTCAGAGCACTTTCTTCCACATGTTTTCTGTGTCCCCCACATGGCTTCTCGCAAACAAGACTTCTTATGGTTTTTTTTCAACAATGACTTTCTTCTTGCCACTCTTCCATAAAGGTCGGATTTGCGGATTGCACAACTTATGCCGTGTACACAGGGGCGGAGTTTTCGACCAAACTCGTCCGCCCGAACGAAACGAGTGTGTGGGCTTCATCGGACTTCCGACGGACCTTTTTGGTCGAAAATCAGACGGACTTTAGATTTGAAACATGTTTCAAATCTTTACGACGGATTTGAGTCCGGCCGAAAAATCCGTTCGTCTGTATGCTAGTTCGACGGACGAAAACCGACGCTAGGGCAGCTATTGGCTACTGGCTATCAACTTCCTTATTTTAGTCTGGTCGTACGTCATCACGTACGAATCCGTCAGACTTTGGTGCGATCGTGTGTAGCCAAGTCCGTTCGTACGAAAGTCAGTCGAAAGCCCGTCGGACCTTTGATGCCGAAAAGTCCACCCGTGTGTACACGGCATAATAGTTCTGTGGACAGGTTCTCCCACCTGAGCTGTGGATCTCTGCAGCTCCTCCAGAGTTACCATGGGTCTCTTGGCTGCTTCTCGAATGCGCTCCTTGCCCAGCCTGTCAGTTTAGGTGGACGGCCATGTCTTGGAAGGTTTGAAGTTATGCCATACTCTTTCCATTTTCAGATGATGGATTGAACAGTGCTCCGTGAGATGTTCAAAGCTTGGAATATTTTTTTTTTTATAACCTAACCCCACTTTAAACTTTTCCACAACTTTATCCCTGACCTGTCTGGTGTGTTCCTTGGCCTTCATGATGATGTTTGTTCACTAAAGATCTCTAACAAACCTCTGAGGGCTTCACAGAACAGTTGTATTTATACTGAGATTAAATTACACACAGGTGGACTCTATTTACTAATTAGGTGACTTCTGAAGGCAATTGGTTCCACTAGATTTTAGTTAGGGGTATCAGAGTAAAGGGGCCTGAATACAAATGCACACCACACTTTTCAGATATTTATTTGTAAAAAATGTTGAAAACCATTTATCATCAT
The DNA here is from genome assembly GCA_037952835.1 of Lithobates septentrionalis. Lineage (NCBI taxonomy): Eukaryota > Metazoa > Chordata > Amphibia > Anura > Ranidae > Lithobates > Lithobates septentrionalis. The sequence continues at coordinate 2,788,939 of JBBDGP010001198.1, forward strand.
TTTCTATCCACTTCACAATTATGTGCCACTTTATGTTGGTCTATCACATAAAATCCCAATAATAATAATACATTTACGTTTTTGGTTGTAACATGACAAAATGTGGAAAATTTCAAGGGGTTCAAATACTTTTTCAAGGCACTGTAAATCTAAAGGAAATCGAACAAAAGTTGTATAGTGTATAGCCAGCTTTAGACCCCATACACACTATACAACTTTTGTCTCATTTCCTTTAGATTTAATACAACCATGTAGTGCAAGGGCCTGCCTGTTTGCACACAAATTGAAACTCTTATGCCGCGTACACACAAGCGGACTTCTCGTCAGACTGAACTCCGAAGGACTTTTCAACAGAGTTACGACGAAACGGACTTGCCTACACACAATCCCGCCAAAGTCCAATAGTTTAGAAAGTGATGACGTATGACCGGACTAGAAAAGGTAGTTCAATAGCTAGTAGCCAATAGCTGCCCTTGCGTCGTTTTCGGTCCGTCGGACTAGCATACAGACGAACGGACCGAAATAGGAATCAAGTCCGTCAGAAAGATTTGAAACATGTTCTATTTCTAAGGTCCGTCCGATTTTTTGACAGAAAAGGTCCGATGAAGCCCACACACGATCGGAATGTCCGACGGATTTGTTCCGTCTGACCTTTTCTCCCGGAAAGTCCGCTCGTGTGTACACTGCATTAAGGTTTGACCTCATATTTTATGGTTTTGGTAAATCTGAAGGAAAGAATCCACATAAATTTGTATAGTGTGTATCCAGCTTTAGGCTTATCCATTTCTGAAGGAATACAGATGCTGCAGTCTTAAGCTGCATACACACTATACAACTTTTGTTGTTCGATTTCCTTTAGATTTACCTTCAACTGTGTAGTGGAAGGGTCTGCCTGACTGCATACAAATTGAAAGCGTTTAGGTATGACTTCATATTATATGGTTTTGGTAAATCTAAAGGAAAAAATAAATAAATAAATAAAAATACAATTTTTAATTTCTTCATTTTGAAAAAATTTGGACAAAAAATGACAACTTCAAAAAACCCATTACTCTTGCTAAATACCTTGGATTGTCTACATTCCAAAAAGTGGTCATTTGGGGGAGATTTGTACTGTCCTGGTGTTTTTGGGCCTCAAGAAATGAGAGAGGCCGTCCGTGCATCAGGATTGATCTATCTATCTAATATATATATATATATATATATATATATATATATATATATATATATATATATATATATATATATATATTACCGTATATACTCGAGTATAAGTCGTTCCGAGTATAAGTCGAGGCCCTAATTTACCACAAAAAAAAAAAATGGGAAAAACTTGTTGACCCGAGTAGAAGACGAGGGTGAGAAATGCACAGCTACTGTAAGTGGAAAAGAGGGTCAACAATGCCCATTTGCAGCCTCACTGTGCCCATTTGCATGCCTCACTGTGCCCATTTGCAGCCATAGGTCCCCCAAACTTCAAACTCGGTAGTTAAGGGTTCCTAGATGCCCCCTAGCTGCAGCCCCCTCTCTGAACCCAAAGGGTCCCAAAATGACATTGCTGCAGATGGACACAGTTGACCGAATTTGGGGCCCCGTATCTTGGGGCCACTTAGTGCTAAGAACCCCAAATGGTGTGCAAACACAGTGGAACTAGCACCATAAAATATCCAAAGCTGGGGTTTCTAACACCAAGTGGCCCCGAGATACAGGGCCCCAAATATCGGTTCAGAAAATGTCAAGCACTTTTCTGTAGCAGAGAATGACATTTTCCGAACCGATATTTGGGGCCCTGTATCTCGGGGCCACTTAGTGCTAGGAACTCCATCTGGATATGTTGTGGTACCAGTTCCACTGGGTTTGCACACCAAATTTGGGGTTCCTAGCACCAAGTGGCCCTGAGATACGGGACCCCAAAGTCGGTTCGGAAAATGAAATTTTTTGCTGCAGAAAAGTGCTTGACTCGAGGGGGGCACTTTCAGCACAAAAAAATGTGCTGAAAAACTCGACTTATACTCGAGTAGTATAAGTATATTATAATATATATATATATATATATATATATATATATATATATATATATATATATATATATATATATATATACACACACACACACACACACATACACACATACATATACACACACACACATATTTAACCACTTAAAGTGGTGTTCCGGCCGAAATTGTACTTTTTAAATAAAAATATCCCTATAATACACAAGCTTAATGTATTCTAGTAAAGTTACTCTGTAAACTAAGGTCTATTTTGTTAGTTTATAGCAGTAGTTTGTTATTTTAAACACTTACAGCAGGCCATGGCCATCTTAAGTATGGGCATCTGAAGCCAGACTGTATTTCTTCCTGGATCTCATCCTTGCAGATCTCGCACATGCTCAGTGCAGCACAAGCAGTATAATAGGTTTCAGGTCAGGTTTCCATAGCAATGGCAGTTTCAGAGGAAGTTGCCGCCCCTTCCCAGAAGGCATTGCAAACAGGAAATGATGCGATGGGCCGCGGCCAGGGAGCAGGAAGTGAAAAATGAATACAGCAGATATACAGTAGGTGCTGAGAAAAAAAATAGAAAAATATCCAATTTGTTTACAGTGCACAGTTTAGTGAGGGATGCTGAAGAGTTGTAAAAGTGGGTGGAACTAAGGACCAGCCTCGTTTTGGATTTTAGGTGTTTACATGTTTAAAACAGGTTTTTTTGCAAGAAAATTACTTAGAAAAAAAACCATATATAATGTTTGGGGGTTCTAACACCCTAGAGAATAAAATGGCGGTCATTGCAATACTTTTTTTTGCACCGTATTTGCGCAGCGGTCTTATAAGCGCACTTTTTTCAATAAAAAAATAAGACAACAGTAAAGTTAGCCCAATTTTTTTTTATATTGTGAAATATAATGTTACGCCAAGTAAATTGATACCCAACATGTCACGCTTCAAAATTGCGCCCGCTCGTGGAATAGCGTCAAACTTTTACCCTTAAAAATCTCCATAGGCGACGTTTAAAAAATTCTACAGGTTGCATGTTTTGCGTTAGAGGAGGTCTAGGGCTAGAATTATTGCTCTCGCTCTACCGGTCGCGGCGATACCTCACATGTGTGGTTTGACCACCGTTTTCATATGCGGGCGCTACTCACGTATGCGTTCGCTTCTGCGCGCGAGCTCGTCGGGACAGGGCGCTTTAAAAAATTTTTTTTTTTTTACTATTTATTTCACTTTATTTTATTTATTTTTTCACTGTCTTAAAAAAAAAAAAAAAAAAAAAAAAAAAAATTTGGATCACTTTTATTCCTATTACAAGGAATGTAAACATCCCTTGTAATAGAAAAAAAATGACAGGTCCTCTTAAATATGAGATCTGGGGTCAAAAAGTCCTCAGATCTCATATTTACACTAAAATGCAAAAAAAAAAAAAAAAAAAAAAAAAAGTCGTTTAAAAAAATTACACAAAAAATTGTGCCTTTAAGAGAAGTGGGCGGAGCCGTCGTAATGACGTCGCTCCGGCCGTCACATGGTATAGAGACGGGTGGGGGCCATCTTGGCCTCACTCGTCTCCATACCTAGGAAGTGAGAGGACCCGATCGCCTCCGCCGCTACCGACGGCTCCGGTAAGCGGCGGAGGGCGCGGGAGAGGGGGTGGCACCTCTCCCGCCGCCGATAGCGGTGATCTCGCGGCGAACCCGCCGCAGAGACCACCGTTATCGTGTACAGAACCGCTCACTGTAAAGATGGATACCTCGGTTGTGGCAGCAGCTGCTGCCGTTACCGAGATATCCATCTTCAAAAAAATTACGTACATATACAGTGAGCGGTCGTCAAGTGGATATACACACACACACACACTAAATAATATACACTGATTTAAGTTATTTTCACCAAAGAAATGTAGCAAAATACATTTTGGCCTAAATTTATGAAGAAAGATTATTTATTTGCAACATTTTTGTAACAGAAACAAGGAAACGTGTTTTCTTTTTTTGTAAATTAGCAAAAAATACCCAGTTGTGATTAAATGCCACCAAAAGAAAGCTCTATTTGTGGGAACAAAATGATAAAAATTTAATTTGGGCAGAGTTGCATGACCGCGCAATTTTCATTCAAAGTGCAACAGCGCTGAAAGCTGAAAACTGGCCTTGGCAGGAAGGGGGTAAAAGTGCCCTGTATTGAAGTGGTTAAAAAGAAAAAAAAAAAAAGTGTACAGCTTTGGAATGCTGAGGCATTTGATATGCAATGAATTTGGATTGAATGGATGGGAGGAGGGCTCAGTCACATGACTGAGCTCTCTTCTTACCACTGAGTGGTTCATTGTAGCGCAATGCAGAGGATACTACAGGCTCCACACAGTGCAAGTATAGGGGTAGCGTGTCATAAACACTAAGGTGTCTTGAGGATAGTGGTATCCACTCTCCATTATAAACCTTTTAGTTTGCTAAAACACCATCATAAACAATTACCATTTATAAAAAAAAAAAATAATACTGCAATTGTTTTTACTTCTTTTAATCATCTGTTGCATCATAGTGCCACTGTTCCCCTGCAGCCTCTTTGCAGCCACTTCTTGTCTACAGCGATTTCTACAAGTCATTTCCTGATAGCGACAACTGTAGGCCATGGCCATTTATGTATGTGATAATATCCACTTGTAGTTTCCATCAGAGGCCTGTGTGACAATGCAGAAGCACAACTGTGAGAAGGACAGAGCCGTGTCATTATATAACAGGATGTGCCTAAAAAAAAAAAACACCTTCATGGCAGGATCACCCGGTATTATTTTAATAAAAGCTGCAGTTTAAAAATAATAAAAATGTCTTCTAAAGTCACAATAGTATGTTAATGATATGAGGTTTCAGTGATTGGTAAGCTTTACATATAACGTATCACTAAAGCTTTATTTAGATCCTATAATAATCTAAAGGAGAAGTAAGGCAACACTCTTTAAGCCCTACTTCTCCTGTAGGTCAGAGAAGTGCACTTAGTTCTGCATTCCTGTGACCCCGATACAGCTGACAGCGGACTAAAATCCGCTGACGGCTGACAACAGAGCTGGTCCAGGCTCTGGAGAGATCCTGACTTTAATGTAGGGATTCACCCAACTGCCTGGACCAGTACCACTGAGAGCCTCAGCCAGCAAACCCCCCCACAGCCTGGAACTCCATTGAGAAGAACTGAGAGAGTAGTGGTCTTTGATCGCTCAGTTCTCGGTCAAGAGGCAGCAGGGGACACATGCAGTATCAATCCGATGTTGCATCCACCTAGATGAGTATGAATGTTATTTTTTTTTGATTCCTAAACTTTTCTTTTAATAGAAATTGTGTCTGCATGACCCTTTTTCTCGTTCAATATTTTTATTGAAATTTGTATAAATAAAATACAAATTATAACAAGTAACAAACCATGGGATACAGATATGTATATATAAAGATAATTATATTGCTTGTATCTCAAAATAATCTTGCTGAAAGCAAAAGATTATGTGTCTTAGAGACTATATTAGGTTAATATTGTATGCGAAGATCCAAAATAAGATCAATATTTAAGTATATAAAGAAAGAAAAAAAAATGTATTTAAATTATGCCTCCAGACCATACGTCCACCCCATATGGGCTCAAACTGTGGACGGGTGGGGGCATTTATAATCAAAGTCGAAAATGATATTACTTATAATTATTATATTATGTGATGTATAATATGCAGATGTAACAATTTCTTTGATGAACATTAGGTAATCATAACCAGTTTGTAAAGAAAAATTGTGAAGAAAAAAAAAAAAAAATCTTCAGAGCATAAGTAAATCCCTAAACTGATGAGGAATAAATTAGTATTTTAATTAATAAGGTATCCCAAGTTCATCATTAGCTTAGTACATAAGATGAGAATAGAAGAGAAGAGGAGGAAGAAGGAGAAAAAGGGGAAAAAGAAGAGAAGAAAAGATAAGAAAGAAATCTCTCGAGGTGATGACCTGACTTATGACATGGACAAGTTATATAATAACAATAACACAAGGATTTTAGCATGGTAACAACAATGACTGGTCAAAATCAGAGGTAAAGAAGTGTTTAACCCATGGTTGCCAAATCAGACGGAATTTGATGATATTATTATCTTCAATAGCTGTCATTTTAGCAAAAATGAGAGCTTTGTTCATTCTATGTTTGACCTCTGCCACGATTACATTTTTGTACTTCCATGCCTTGGCTATGGTTTGTTTGGCAGGAGTATTAATGTGAATAAGTAGTTTGAATTGTGCCCTGGTGAGTGAAGCCGGTTTAAGATTCAGAAGTGCAATGGCAGGGTCTGGAGTAATAGAGATATATATATATTTTTCCAAAATTCTTGTGCCACCGGGCAATCCCACCATATATGGAAATGTGTACCTGGTGAAGAGCAACCTCTGAAACAATTATTGGGATAAGAAGGAGTAAATTTAGATATTCTAGCTGGTACTAAGTACCACCTTGCCAGAACTTTGAAGTTGGTTTCCAAAGCAAAACAATTAGAAGATGATGATTTGGTAGCTAACCAAATATTAGACCAGTCATTGTTGTTAAATATTCTTCCCATATCCTGTGCCCATTTAACAGTATAAGAAGGAAGTTTCTCGTTAGAATTAGTAATGAGAATCTGGTACACACATGAAATCAACCCTCTAGCATGTGGGTCACTTATACAAATATGTTCGAACTGGGACATTTGATTAATTGATGTACTTAAACTAAGTAGAGGTGTATAGAAATTCTTAATTTGTAAATAACGGAATATCTCATTGTTTGAGAGTTTGTGATTCTTACATAACATGAAATGTTAACAGGAAATGTTTGAAGAGTATAGGTAGATAATATGCATAAAAATTATTGCGGCGCTGAAAAGTTCAAAATGAAATGAAATTGAAGAGTGGGAGGAATCCAATCACCAAATATATTGTTCAGGCATGTAGTCATCATATATCCGAGAAAAGAAAATGAAGGACCCATAGTGAAGCCCATAATGATGGATAAAAAAAACTTTTATTGTAGTAACTTACAGTTGAAGCTTAAAACAGCATGCATCAATGATAGGAACAAACAGCTGCAGCAATCAGCATACGGATGTCAGCCTGCCTGCCTGACATGTTTCATCATAACAGATGTCTTCAGAGGCCTCTGTAAGTTACTACAATAAAAGTTTTTTTATCTATCATTACGGATTCACTATGGGTCCTTCATTTTCTTTTCTCGGATACAGTATATGATGACTACATGCCTGAATGCCTAATTCTGAAGTGACCATTGGGAGATGTTTATATGTGAAGGAAATCCCATGGATGTTGTGGTCTGATGAGTGGTTCAAGTGGGCTGGATTTGCTGGATGCTATTGAGAATTTATCATCTATGCCTAATCCTTAACACCTTCTGGTAAGCAGACTACATTACCACGTGGTGACGAGTGACTCTTTCTACATCTGCACAATATATTTGGTGATTGGATTCCTCCCACTCTTCAATTTCATTTTGAACTTTTCAGCGCCGCAATAATTTTTATGCATGTGACTTTTTGTTTGTTATCTACGAACTTTGCTGGCCGCTTGCTTTTTTCAGTTCAGCGCAAATTTTTACTTGTTTTATGCCATCGGTAGATAATAGCTTATAAAGTCTCGTCAAGTTTCTAGAAGACCATGCAGAAAAAGATTTTGGAAATTTCCACGCGGGGTAAAAGGCTGGATTCCCAAGAAAAGAGGGGAGGGGATTATGTTTTGATCTTAGACCATGTGAGTCAATAAACCTATCCCAAATAGCCAATGAATGTTTTGTGATGGGGTTGGTAAGATGAGATCTATCTTTTGGTAGAATCCATAGTAGATTGGCAATTGAGATGGGATCACAGTCAATGGATTCAATAGCTACCCATAAGGGTATGTCCTCAGTTGAATGATATTTAGTTAATATTGATAATTGGGCTGCATAGTAACAAGAGGAAAAGTTTGGTAGCCCTAACCCCCCACAAGATTTACTAAGATATAAAGTGGATTTTGGAATACGTGGTTTAATCTTATCCCAAATAAAAGACATAACCCTACGTTGTGTGAGACGTGAGAAGTATGACGGTAACGAAACAGGAAGTACCCTACACAAATACAAGAACTTCGGCAGTATTGACATTTTCACAGCATTTATCCGTCCCAACCACGATAATGGTAACGAGGACCATTGTTTCATTAGGGCTGTAGTTTGTTTTAACAAAAGGTAGGTAATTGGCTGCAAAAAGATCAGATAGTGAGGTAGTGTGGTGTACACCTAAATATGGTAAATGACGAATAACCCAATTGAATGGTAAAGAGGATTGGGTCTGACGCAGTTCAGATTGTTTTATAGAAACATTCAGTGCATTTGATTTGGTGTGGTTTACGATGAGTCCGGATATATGTGAAAATTTATCTAATATATTGAGGAGATTTGGAGCAGAAATGTGGGCATGAGATAAGAAAATAAGTATATCGTCCGCGAAAAGACAAAGTTTGTAATGGTGGCCACCTAATTCGATACCTTTGATATCTGGGTTGGATCTGATTAATTGTGCCAAGGGTTCTATCAGTAGGGCAAAAAGCAACGGGGATAAGGGACAGCCTTGCCTTGTGCCTCCTCTAATACCCAGCATTGCTGATTTGTAACCAGCGTATTTGATATATGCCTTGGGGTTGTTATAGAGAGAGGAGACCCAAGTCAAGAAATGTTTACCAAAACCGCATTGTTGGAGCGTATATTGCATATAAGGCCATGTGACTGAGTCAAATGCCTTTCGGATATCCAATGATAGAAGGCAAGTTGGGATACATCTAGATTTAGCAGCTTGAATGAGTAAAAGAGCTTGTCTAATATTATCTCCTGCTTGTCTCTTGGGTAGGAAACCTGTTTGATCTGGGTGTATTAGGTGGCCTATGAAATTGTTCAAACGTGAAGCAAGAATCCTGGCTAGTAATTTAATATCTAAATTGAGGAGGGAAATGGGGCGATAGACCAAGAAGTGTTGTCAGAGTGTGGTTTGGGTAGCATAACTATGATAGATGTTAATGATTCAGGATGAAACGAATGGCCTGCCAAGAGAGAATTAAGTGCTCTGGTTAAGACTGGAGTTAAAATGTGCTCAAAATTTTTGTAGTATGATGCCGAAAACCCATTGGGGCCTGGCCTTTTATGTAATTTCAATTCTTTAATAGCAATCTGAATTTCATTAGTTGTGATAGGGCACTCAAGTCTCTCTCGCTGTTCATTATTAAGAGTGGGGAGTTTAATATTAGAAAATAGTTTATTAGCGTTAGTCTGATTAAAATCAGTCGCGGGGGAGTATATTTTTGCTAGATTAGAACGAAACACCTCTAATATTTTAATCTGATTACTAGTATAGGCGTCACGAGATGTTTTCAACCGTATGGAGGACCTTATGTGATTTATTGATTTTAAACTCCTGGCCATAAGGGAGTCAGGTTTATTTGCTTTGAGGTATTGTATATGTTGTCGTTTACGTAAAAGTTTGTCTGCTGAATCTGTTAAGAATAAATCTAAATCTAGGCAGGCTTTATCTAGTTTAGCATTAGTAGTGGAATTCGGGGATGATTGAAATGCATTATGACAAGAGTTAAAATTAGCTTCCAACTTTGTAAACATAAGTTTACGTTCTCTTTTAAGTTTTGTTGCTTGCTGTATCAATTTGCCCCGAATGACAGCTTTATGAGCTTCCCATAATGTAAGGTCCAAAACATCACCTGCATGACCCTTTTTATCTTACAATTTGCTATTTCAATTTTAACTATGTGCACATCTTGTTTGATAATCCAATTGTTCCTGGGTCTGTGTGGGCAACAGAGCGTGGGATGTAGATGTGAAGAGAGAGTGTTTTTTCTGTCAATAAAGTTTATTCTAAATTTGCACGAATCTCATAGGCAATCTGGATGAACGCACAACACACGTCATGTAATCCCATCAAAAGCGAGATTCAATGGTGACAACAATGGTCTTGCACAGGCACAGTAATGCCGCGTACACACGGTCGTACTTTTCGTCTACAAAAGTCCAACGGACGCTGACGGACTAAAGCTGGCTGGTAATCCGATCGTGTGTGGGCTTCTCCGGACTTTCAACCGACTTTTTTAGCCTCAAATCCGACGTACTTTAGATTTGAAACATGCTTTAAAACTTTACTTCGTAACTACGACGGACCCCGAAATCCGCTCGTCTGTGTGCTAGTCCGACGGACAAAAAGCCACGCTAGGGCACCTATTGGCTACTGGCTATGAACTTCCTTATTTTAGTCCGGTGTACGTCATCACGTACGAATCCGACCGACTTTTGTGTGGTCGTGTGTAGGCAAGTCCGGTCGTTAGAAAGTAGGCCGCAAGTCCGCCGCAAGTCCACCGAAAGTCTGCCGGAAGTCTGTCGGACAGGCTGTCCGACTTTTGTAGACGAAAAGTACGACCGTGTGTACGCGGCATTAGGCCTGGTTCACACCTATGCATTTTTTTGTGCATTTTCAGTTTTGCAGAAACACACTACAGTCCATTTAACATGGTTTCCTATGGATGTAGTTCACATCTGTGCATTTTATGGAAAGGGCCATGGGACCGAAGATGTCAGACTTAAAGAACACCAACCTGCAAACATGCCTAATAAGTAAACCACTCCACACATAAATTATTATTATTTTTTTTTATTGGTTAAAAAATAGGCCACAGCCTGGTTTATTGGTTTTAACAAATATATATAACTTCATTAACTTTATCATTTAAATAATTTCAAACCAATTCATCCAGAATTCACCAAAACTCAACCCAGCCACTAAGACTCGGGCTGACCATCATGTCTTCTTAAAACATATTCTCACATATCCCCTTTGCTACTTTGACCAAAGGGACACTACCACATAAACCGGCCGTGAGGGGGGGTTCGGGAGGGAAGCTCTTTTAACCACTCCTCTCTGGCGACTGGCGGACTCCTAGTCAGGGGGGGTTCTATATATAGCCCCCCAAACACCTTCAAGAAAGTTCCAAGGTCGTCTGACCCTATAGGCCAATCACCTTTAACCTTCTCACCTCTGGAAGCTTTTCTAACATGTGACCCTGCTACACCAATAGAATAAACCCTTTCCACGGTCCCATGAGGCAAGGGGGGGCCAAAATAGGCTGCCCCCCTTTTACCCCACAGGGACTTTTTTCCGGTTTTTGGTTCCAAAGACTTCAACGGATCAAACGTGCGTATTGAAAAACACAAAATGCACCTGGAATATGCCAATTGAAACCTGCATAGGTGTGAATCGGGACTAAAGGAATATCATCACTCTAGAGCAGGAAGTGGATTTCTGGTACTATTAACAAGTAAAACTTATGGCAGAAAGCCTTTATTACAAAGGCAAGTCCCTCAACACAAAGTATGTGAACAAGGGCAATTTGCTATTAAGGCTCTTTCACATGGGTGCCAATACTTACTGCCCTCTGAAAAGTGATTCGCAGTGGATTGCATTTAAGAGGGGGTACAGCAGAGGCTGGCAGGCGTCCAAGAGGCAATCCTGCCATCCCCTAAATGTCCGCGCTTTTTTTAATCCTAAGGGGGATTTTGCATTAAAATACCACACAGCAACTGTTTGGCTCACGGTTGCAGTACACAAACACACACACTGACCTCAATAGGGGAATTTAAAAAAGGCACTGTCGCATGTCAAACCCTGCAGGCTGAGTTAAAATTGCCATGGTCCTGTAGTAAAGCATTATGACAGAAGCATGTTCACAGCCCTCTACAGCTATGTTGGAATTTAGGTGGGTAAAACTGCAGTAATACTACTGCCTGTTTTTACCTTCCACCTGTATGAAACAGCCCTATGGGGTTTTTTTGATCTGTGGGTTTACATTCACTTTAACCGCTTGCGGACCGCCCCACAAACATTAACTGCTGCAGGGTGGCCACTGTATGGTGGACCACATATCTGGTACATGATCAGCGCTTCCGGGTAAGGCGTGTGCCCGCCGCCCTAGTTGTGCTGTGATTTGTTACAGCACAAGCTGATCAGCGGGTCCCGGCCAATGATTTATCGCCGGAAGCCACAGACTGGCTCTGTCATTCACGGAAGAGAGCTCTGTATTGGAAATAACACAGAGCTCTGTGCACTGACAGGCGATCTTGCTGTTTTTTTTTTAATTCCCTGCAAAGCAGGGAAAAAAAATAAACAAGATCACTTAGTAAAAGTAAAACACATTACACATTGTTAGGCACACAGCTAACCCCTTGATTGCCCCTAGATCTTAACCCTTTTCCAGCCAGTGCCATTCGTACAGTGACAGTGTATAGTATTAACACTGATCACTAGATTTGTGTCACTATTGATGTCGGTGTACCCCCAGCCAGCCAGTTAGTGCCAGATTGCCCACCACACTATCACAGTCCCACTATAAAATAGCTAATCACAGCAATTACTGGTAAAAAACAATGAATAAAAATTCCAGTACAGTACATCCGGAAAGCATTCACAGCGGTTCATTTTTTCCACGTTTTGTTATATTATAGCCTTATTCCAAAATTGATTAAATTCATTATTTTCCTCAAAATTCTACAAACAATACCCCTATGACGTGAAAGAAGTTTGTTGGAAATATTTGCAAATTTATTAAAAATAAAAAACAAAATAAATCACATGTACATAAGTATTCACAGCCTTTGCTCAATACTTTGTTGAAGCACCTTTGGCACCAATTACAGCCTCCAGTCTTTTTGAGTATGAGGCTACAAGCTTGGCACACCTATTTTTGGGCAGTTCCTCCCATTCTTCTTTGCAGGACCTCTCGTGTTGGATGGGGAGCATCGGTGCACAGCCATTTTCAGATCCCTCTAGACATATTCAATCGGGTTCAAGTCTGGGCTCTGGCTGGGCCACTCAAGGACATTCACAGGGTTGTTCCATAGCCACTCCTTTGTTATCTTGGCTGTGTGCTTAGGGTCGTTGTCCTGTTGGAAGATGAACCTTCACCACAATCTGAGGTCCAGAGCGCTCTGGAGCAGGTTTTCATCAAGGATGTCTCTGTACATTGCTGCATTCATCTTTCCCTTGATCCTGACTAGTCTCCCAGTTCCTGCAGCTGAAAAACATCCCCACAACATGATGCTGCCACCACTATGCTTCATTGTAGGGATGGTATTGGCCAGGTGATGAACAGTGCCTGGTTTCCTCCAGACATGACACTTGCCATTCAGGCCAAAGAGTTCAATCTTTGTTTCATCAGACCAGAGAATTTTGTTTCTCATGGTCTGAAAGTCCTTCAGGTGCCTTTTGGCAAACTCCAGTCAGGCTGTCAGGTGCCTTTTACTGAGGAGTGGCTTCCGTCTGGCCACTCTACCATACAGGCCTGATTGGTGGAGTGCTGCAGAAATGGTTGTTCTTCTGGAATGTTCTCCTCTCTCCACAGAGAAACACTGGAGCTCTGTGAGAGTGACCATCTGGTTCTTGGTCAATCCCTGACTAAGGCCCTTCTCCCCCAATCGCTCAGTTTGGCCGGGCAGCCCACTCTAGGAAGAGTCCTGGTGGTGATTTATCAATTGTGCACACAATCTGTGCTGGTACATTAGACTTAGCACCAAAAAAATAAGTAAAAGGAAAAAACTGCCCAACATACCCAGATCACCAAACTTAAAAAGGAGAAGTATGGCCAAAGCTCTTTTAGCCATATTTCCCCTGTGGGTCACAGGAGTGTTCTTAGCTCTGCACTCCTGTGTCCCAGGTGGCTCAGCCTCTCAATCTGCTGCTAAGAGTCTAAGCCAGCCACTTCTGCTTCCTCTACAGCCCAGCACTCCAGTGAGTGCTGGAGGGGCAGAGTATAGAGCCAATGACTGACAGTCAACGCTCTCTGCTCAGAGCAGACCCAAGAAGTGAGCAATCAGTAGTCTTTGATCGCTCAGTTTTAGGTCTTAAAGGTGGGGGGGGGGGGGGGGACCGATGCAGCATCGGACCGATGTTGCATCTACATAGGTGAGTAAGAATAGATAGAAATGTTTTCAAATTCTGCACATCTGTTTTAACCTGACCTTAGGTTTTTTTTTTTGTCATGCTATGTGAATGGTAACATGCAACAAAATATAAAGCAGTTGTTATCCCAGTTTGAAAAAAGCAAAAGTGGAAAAACAATGTGAGTTTTAAGGCAGGCCATCTCCAGTTAAAGTATAACTAAAGGCAAAACTTTTTGTTTTGTTTTGGATAGGACTGGAGATGGATTAGAACACTTGTACATGACTATTCCTGTCTGTACCCCCGTTAAGGAGATTTACCTATTTACCATTATCGTTTAAAGTGAAAGTAATACAAAATCCCCAAATTTGGGTTATCCCCACAAAAATAATAGAGGGAAATCTTCCAACAGGGGCACTAGTTATGTTGACCTGGGGGTCCCCAAGGAAATTCCCTTAATTGCCTGTTTGGCTATGGGGCAGAAAGTGGAGGGAAATCTCCACAATGGTACACAGATAGCGAACAAAAATCTAACAGAGGTTATAACCCTCATGTGCTCTATCCAAAATGAAAAAAAAAAAGTTTTGCCATAGTTGTACTTTAAGTAAAATGGTCCCATTGTTAGCAGTAGGATATTCTTTTTTACAAGATTATTTGAGTGGCCTAAACGTAGGAATATTAACTACCATGCACAGGGTCTGCCTTCACGGAAGAAGATGATTTGAGCAGACACTAGATGTTACTGAAGCACTTAGGGAATCAAGGAATTTTCCAGGAAAACAGCAGTTTCATGGTATATTATAGTATTTCCTCCTATCTGCATTACAGATGTAATATACAGTCATACAAGAAAGTGGCAGTTGAAAACTAACATAATTTTGATCCCACTAACTATTTGAAAATCAAACGTATGTTCCTAAAACAAAAAAATACTTACGTCCCATTCCTCTCTAATAGGTCCAACCCTCAGGCTGCTCTTTGCCCACTATGCGGCCTTGGAAGACCATCACTTGCACATTGCTTATGGCACTGCCTGCCCATTTTGAACTATTGGAACCATGTGAACAATTTCATATATATGGAGTGACACAATGTTGTATTCCCAAAGACCCCCCATCTCCTGCTCTTCGGTTATGACAGCCCATCATCTCAAATGCCAACTCCTAAGAGGGGAAAAAATGGTAATGCACATTGGATCGAAATATGCTTGATGGTGGCACATAGGGCTATTTTGAAGAAATGGGCTTCCTCTACTACCCCCACTATAAAATAAAGAATTTGAAAATTATTTTATACCGAGAAAAGCTTGGTTTTAAATTTTTCCACAACTCCTGTTCCTCCAGGTGGAAAGTCTTTATCAACCCCACTTTCCAACTCGGAATCATCATCTCTTGCTACCTCATTCTTTTATACTTAAGGCCTACTGCTTTTATGTTAGGGTATTGCCAGTGTTTAAATGGAGTTCTGCACTATATGTAGCATAAATTCCAGCTAGCTCACTTATCATTAAGACCCCTTTCACATTGAGGCAGTTTTCAGGCATTTTAACTCTAGAAATAGCGTCTGTAAAGTGCCTGAAAACTGCCTCCCATGTCACACTGGGGCGGTTCGCTTGCGGGACGTTAGAAAAAGTCCTGCAAGCAGCATCTTTGGGGCAGTTTGGGAGCGCTGTATCTGGCACTGAGCGCCAGTGTGAATGAGCCCTATACAAGGATTTTTCTGGCAAAGGTGGGCAGAAACATCCTGAGTAAAAAAAAAAGCAGGTCATGTCCATAAAAAAAAAAAAAAAAAAAAAAAAACGTAGGTCATGGCCATAAAAAAAAAACGTAGGACATGGCCATAAAAAAAACGTAGGTCATGGCCATAAAAAAAAAAAAAAAAAAACGTAGGTCATGGCCATAAAAAAAAGCAAGTTATGGCGCTAAAAAAAAAAAAAAAACGTAGGTCATGGCCATAAAAAAAAAACGCAGGTCATGTCCATAAGAAAAAAAGTAGGTCATGGCCATAAAAACCTCACAATACTGACGAGTATACATGCGTACGTGTATACGTGCATAAAATTCTTCATCCCCTTCTAGCTGCCAGTGCTGCAATTTATCCTACTTGCATATACCCGCATATATGCTTAAATTACTGGACTCAAACATAACATTTTTATTTTTATTTTATTTTTTTTACGGCTCTGAACACATCGCTTTAGGCAGCTGTGTGCATTGTCCTATAGACCACAATGCACCGGTGTTCAGATTCAGTAAAACTATACAGGCACAGCTACCAACATGACTTTTTTTCTCGTGTGCAAGAGGCCTAAAACAGTTGGTCAGCTGGAAACAATGAACAATTGGGTACAACGCTATGTATAGTACTTCTTTTTTCTACCAACGTTTCATTTTCCATGAATTAAAAATTCGAACAGGCTGCGTCTTTAATTATGATACATTACTGAAAATTCCACCCACCATTAACTCCTAAGGAAAAAAATGCCAGCAGACAAGAAAACAATGAACAAAGCACCGCATCTCTTAGTAACCAATGTACACATCATTGATTGGTTGGATTCATCTGACGCTAAAATCTGCTTGCTGCCAAGTAAATCAACCTTATCACAATTTGCAACATGCACCCTATTATAGTACAGGACATGAAAATGGAGCAATAAATCCATTAAAATATATGCAAACCCATCACCAAAACTCTCATGTATGCTTTAACCACTTCAGCCCCGCATGCGCGCGGGAGCCGCCGGTCATGGCACAGCTACTGAAGAAACGGCACGAGCGAGACTTTTCTTCAGTGCGCATGTGCCGATGAGGTCTGCACATTCGGATACAGTGAATATCTCCTAAACAGTGCAAGTTTAGGAGATATTCACGGTACCTACACGTAACCCTTATTATAGACTTACCTGTAGGTAAAAGTGGGGGTACAGGGTTTACAACCACTTTAATGGCCGGGCCATTTTTTTGCGATACAGCACTGCGTCGATTTAACTGACCATTGCGACGCTGTACACAAACAAAATTGATGTCCTTTTTTCCCCACAAATAGAGCTTTCTTTTGGTGGTATTTGATCACCCCTGGAGTTTTTAATTTTTGTGCTATAAACTAAAAAAGACCGACAATTTTGAAAAAGAAAACAATGTTTTTTACTTTTTGCTATAATAAATATCCAAAACAAAAATGTAAAAAAAACGAATTCCTTCAGCAGTTTAGGCCAATATGTATTCTACTACATATTTTTGGTAAAAAAAGTGAATTGCAATAAGCGTATATTGATTAGTTTGCGCAAAAGTTATAGCGTCTACAAAATATGGGATAGATTTATGCCATTTTTATTATTATTTTTTTACTAAGAATGGCGGTGATGAGCGATTTTTAGCGGGACTGCAACATTGCTGCAGGCAGATCGGACACTTTTGACACTATTTTTGGGACCAGTGACAAAATGCACAAAAATGAACAAAGGGTGCGGGCACTTTTTTTTTTTTCTTGTCGCACTGGAATCAGATTGCATGGGTGTTCATACCCATGTGATCCAAATCAGGCAAACGCACTGCATTCTGCGATCTTCATTTGGGGATTTGTTAACTTTTTATTAACATCCACAGCAGATTGCATGAACACAGTGCTATATCAACTGAAAAATCCCTTTTTCAGAAAATGCGGTTGCAGATAAACCACATAGTGCAGTGTGGTTTCCGATGCATGGGGGTGCCATTAGGATTAGTGGTACTCCCATGCATCTCCTGAGTGGCAGCATGTTTTTCTCTACAGGTGCAAGAACACGTGCAGTCCCGCAGCGGCAACCACCCACACAAATGTGAGCCTAGCCTACATATGTTGACATTCGCTTACATCCGAGCCTATTTTTTTTGTTTTGTTTTTGGGGGGGTTATTGAAGGGTTTTCCTTCCTTTTCTGTGGACATAAATGTATTTTTGTTTACATCAATTCCGTTTATGTCTTTTTTTTAGGGCTGATTTACACCAGATGCAGTCAGATGTGTTTTTAAAATGCAACAAAAAGGCAGTACCAATGCATGTGCAGAAAAATGAATGTATTCCAAAGAGCCCAAATTACACCACTGCAGTGCATTTATGTGCGTTTACAAAAAGTACAGCATGCTGTATTTTTCTGCACCAGAATGCAGCGAAAATGCGCATGAATGCAAGTGAATGCACCACAAACGTGCATGAGCATGTGTAACCATGTGTATATGCAACTTAGTATAGAGAATAAAATGAAAAAAAAAAAAAAGTATTTTTTTTTAAAACGCACGGAAAACGCATGCAGAAATGAACAGTGAACACAGAGATTGTGGTGTAAATGAGCCCTTAGGCAAGAAACATTTTTTGTTTATACTTTGTCCTGCTGTGACTAGTTTCTTCAACAATCAAATAAATGGATATGAAAAACTAACCTGAACTGAAGAAAAATATATAAACTTATGTAAAAACATTCAGTTTCCTTGTGTTTTTTTAATCTTTTGTGACAGAACTGATGACACTGTGTAAAAGGACTAAGCCTCATTGGAGTGCTTGGAGAAAAGACGTGGTGGCAAAGAGGCCGCAGGTGATCAGTAGCGCTGAGATGCAACATAGGATCTTTAACAAAGGTTTATCACACATGATGGAGGGTGAATTTACTAAAACTGGAGCAGACAGAATCTGGAGCAGTTGTGCATGGCAACTAATCAGTGTCTAGCTTTCATTTTCATAGATAGACAGTGTGTGTTGGGTGGGCTGGGGCTGGGGGGGGTATGTAAACAATCAGAGCTTCCCCTTTTAGGTGGAGTTCCGTTTTAACTCAAAAAAATCCTTCTGTTGCTCTCAGCCTTTTCCAAATCTACAAATTTAAATTGAGTTCTTGTTAGAGGGTGGCTACGTTCGATCTCCATGATCCCACATTATGTAGGAACGTAGCCACCTTACTCACTTCTAAGATGTTTGTTCCAAACAAACAGAAGTGACAGAGAAAAGGAGAGATCTGGGTGCTCACAGAGGATGTTAAGGAAGCAGAAATGCACAGTAAGAAAATACTGCATGAAAAATAGATTACAGGGCCATTAAGGCTACTCCCATACTGGGACAGGCGACGGTGGTAAAGCGGTGCTATTTTTAGCGCGTGCTTTACCGTCGTTTTAGCGGCACTATTCTGCCGCTAGCAGGGCGCTTTTAACCCCCGCTAGCGGCCAAAAAAGGGTTAAAACCACCCGCAACGGCTCTTTGCCGGTGCTGCCCCATTGATTTCATCAATGTATACACCGCTCCTACAGCACTCCAAAGATGTGGCTTCATAATTAATAGTTCATGCATGCCCCGCTGCCTTGGCTGACTAGGGGAAGTCCAAAATACTATATGCAAAAGAGATAAGAAAGTCACGTGGCCTGATGCGCGAGTCCTTTTAAGCGTTTATTTCAAACAGATAAATATATGTACAGAAAATATCACGTATTCATAGGCGGCTAGGTTACACTAAGGCCCCTTTCACACTGGGGCGGTGTCGACGGTAAAATGGTGCTATTTTTAGCGCCGCTTTACCGTCGTTTTAGCGGCGGTATTTGGCCGATAGCGGGGGCGGTTTTACCCCCCTGCTAGCGGCCGAGAAAGGGTTAAAACCGCCGCAAAGCGCTGCTGCAGCAGCGCTATGCCGGTGGTATAGCCGCGCTGCCCCACTGATTTCATACACCGCTCTTTCACCGCTCCAAAAGATGCTGCTAGCAGGACTTTTTTACTGTCCTGCCAGCGCACCGCTCCAATGTGAAAGCCCTCGGCTTTCACATTGGAGACACAGCAGCGGCTCTTTCAGGGCGCTTTGCAGGTGCTATTTTTAGCGCCGTAGTGCCTGCAAAGTGCCCCCAGTTTGAAAGGGGTCTAAAACAAAACGATGCCCATATAAGGGATAAAAAAGGTGAATAATCGGCTTATTTGGCTAACATGTTTCGAGTATAATCCTCTTCCTCAGAGCCTTAGAGGACCAGGTCTGGTCTGTATGTTATAGTAGTGGGGGCCAGATGGATGATGTATCACAAGGTGAATATTGACCAACCAGGAGAGTTATTATTCCCTGATGTGTTATTCTTTCTGCATCACCACGCTCTTAGCACCATACGAGTGTGTGCAGGGATCAGGTCACCCATTTGTCTTGCAATCCTACCCAATAGCGTGTTGATGTTGTGATCTCTCAGACCCGCATCTCTCAGACCTGATCCGTGGCTGGACCTGTATGTAGGGGTTGAGCTCCCTTACCAATAAGCTGTCGGTGGAGCTGTACAGATGCCTCCTGCAATAGTGTTGCCATGCGCCACTGTGCAGCGTTGCTGCTCTCAGTATGTGTGCTTGGGGGAGATGAAGAGATACGGCTGTGTACTGCGTCTCTTCATCTCCCCAAGCACACCTACTGAGAGCAGCAAGGCTGCACAGTGGCGCACGGCAAAACTACTGCAGGGGGCATCTGTACAGCTCCACTGACGGCTTATTGGTGAGAGAGCTTGTCCCTTACATACACGTCCAGCCATGGATCAGTGCGGGTCTGAGAGATCACAACATCAACACTTTATTGGGTAGGATTGCAAGACAAATGGGTGACCTGATCCCTGCACACACTCGTATGGTGCTAAGAGCGTGGTGATGCAGAAAGAATAACACATCAGGAAGTAATAACTCTCCTGGTTGGTCAATATTCACCTTGTGATAAATCATCCATCTGGCCCCCACTACTATAACATACAGACCAGATCTGGTCCTCTAAGGCTCTGAAGAAGAGGATTATACTCGAAACATGTTAGCCAAATAAGCCGATTATTCACCTGTTATCCCTTATATGGGCATCGTTCTGTTTTAGTGTATCCTAGCCGCCTATGAATACGTGATATTTTCTGTACATATTTATCTGTTTGAAATAAACAATTAAAAGGACTCACTCATCAGGCCACGCGACTTTCTTATCCTTTTTCATATAGTCTAAGTTGCACCTGAAGTCGCACTGACATGTGGATTTGAAATCGTGCGATTTCAGGTGAAGTCACATGAATTCAAAGCCGCAGTCAATGTGAACGAGGGCTAAATGTCAATCAGGTTTTACATCGACATCATTTTTTCCACCTAAACACACGACTAATAACAGGGATATTTTATAGATCCCTCCCTTTAGATTATAAGCTCCATAACAGGGCTCATTAGAGCTTACAATCTAGGAGGGAGGGTCAAGATATACAAAAGGGTAATAGCTGTGGGGGATGAACTAATGGAGAAAATAGTGCAGTTGTTAGATGGAGGCAGGATAGGCTTCTCTAAAGAGGAAAATTTTCAGGGATCGCCTAAAAGTGGATAACAGTCTGACAAATTGGGGTAGCGAATTCCGGAGGATTGGCGAGACTCAGGAGAAGTCCTGGAGGCAGATATGGGACGAGGTGATGAGGGAGCTAGAGAGCAGGAGGTCTTGGGAGGAATGAAGAGGGCGATTAGGTTGGTTTTTTGAGACTAGGCTAGTGATATAGCTGGGGGCAGAGTTGTGGATGGCTTTGTAACTTATTGTTAGTATTTTTAAATTAAGTGTTCTTGCATAGCAAGACCACTTACTGTTATCTCACATATAATAAGAATAATAATATATAGCCAAATTTACCACCCTAGCTCCTCCCACAGCTTTTACACTACATAGACAGTAATATCCTGAAACGTGTGGATTGTTCCCGATTGGTGTGCTAATACTTTGTGGAATGTTTCCCCGAATGGTTCACGAAATATCGTCGTTTTTGCAGTGAAATTGGTCCCATAGGAATGAATGGCGAAATGTTCAAAACTAGAGTGGAAGGTGACAAAAGCTGACCCCCCCCATAATCAGCCAAAACGTTATGACCCCCCCCCATGATCAGCCAAAACGTTATGACCCCCCCCCCATGTTCAGCCAAAACATTATGACCCCCCCCCCATATTCAGCCAAAACACATTATGACCCCCCCATGATCAGTCAAAACATTATGACCCCCCCCCCATAATCAGCCAAAACGTTATGACCCCCCCCCCCCCCCTGTTCAGCCAAAACGTTATGACCCCCCCCCCCCATGTTCAGCCAAAACGTTATGACCCCCCCCCCATGTTCAGCCAAAACATTATGACCCCCCCCCCCCCATATTCAGCCAAAACACATTATGACCCCCCCATGATCAGTCAAAACATTATGACCCCCCCCCCCATAATCAGCCAAAACGTTATGACCCCCCCCCCCCCATGTTCAGCCAAAACGTTATGACCCCCCCCCCCATGTTCAGCCAAAACATTATGACCCCCCCCCCCATGTTCAGCCAAAACATTATGACCCCCCCCCCCATGTTCAGCCAAAACATTATGACCCCCCCCCCCCCCATGATCAGCCAAAACATTATGACCCCCCCATCAGTCAAAACATTATGACCCCCCCCCCATCAGTCAAAACATTATGACCCCCCCCATCAGTCAAAACATTATGACCCCCCCCATCAGTCAAAACATTATGACCCCCCCATCAGTCAAAACATTATGACCACCCCCATGATCAGCCAAATCATTATGACCCCCCATAATCCGCCAAAATATTATGACCACCCCATGAAAAAAAAAATTTTTGAAAAAAAAAAATCATTTTTGATATTAAGCTTTTTAACACTTTTCACGGTTACTCCAGCCAATCCACCCAGTCACCCCGCCCACTCCGGTTGTAGACTACTGTAGGTGGAGGCAAGAACACTTCACACAATTTCCCCAGAAATTGGAGCTTTTCTAGTTTAATTTGTTGGACGAGTGGCAGCCAATGGAGAAATCATAATAATATTAATAATAATAAGATCGCTGTTGGGAAAAACTGGAAAAGCTGTGCATGGCAACCAATCAGCTTCTACCTTCAGCTTGTTCAGTTATCCTTGAAAATGAAAGCATGAAGCTGATTGGCTGCCACATAAACAGCTGCTTTTTTTTGTTGTTGTACAATTGAGTATTGTAGAAGGGGAATGATGTGTCCGAGTTCCCCCACTGGCAGTGTATAATGGGGGGGACAGCCAAAGACATGAGAATAGAGGAGTCTGTCCTATGTTCTATTACATAGACGTGGCACGATGACATCTGCTGTAGTCACGTACATCCTCCCCTCTCTACATCAATGTCCCCAGGCCTGTGCTGACAAAAAGGAAGGCGACATCTGACTTACATGAGGACCTCGTACAGAGCTGTTACCAGTGCGATGATAGTGATTGTTCTCCATCTCCATCCCCCCGATGTGTGGCAGGCTGAGCTGATTCCCGCTGTGCTGTGCCCGGAGCCCTGATCCACGCAGCCGCTGGACCCGATGAAATGTAGTGTTTCTTTCATTGCCAATTGCATTCCATTCCTAACGGAGGTGGACACGGCCCCGCCCACTATGCAAATCCAAATCACTGACATCTTCTCGGCTACAACTGGCCAGGGCCACGCCTTCCTTCCTCTCCATGACTTCACTACCACTCCGCAAACAATGCACCGGATGGATGTACACGGGCTGGGGAATTTCCCTAAGTGAAAGCCAGCTGATTGGCTTCCAAAAAGACACAGGTCCATCCAGTTCAGGCTTTGCATTCTATAAGGCAGGGTAGGTAATCTTTCAGAGGTGGAGTTTTACCTGAATAACATGAAAGCTGTCAAAGATTACTAGGGTGTCGCACCCTTTAACCACTTCCACTTAAACCCCCTTCCTGCCCACACCAATTTTCAGCTTTCAGCGCTCTCACACATTGAATGCTAAGACAGAACATTTTGAGAAAAAAAAAAAAAAAACAGTTTCATAGTCTGTTATAAAATTGTGAAAACAAGTCATTTTTCTCTTCCATAGATGTGCGCTGATGAGGCTGCACTGATGGCCATTGATAAGGCGGCACTGATGGGTGGCACTGATGATCACTGGTGGGTGGCACTGATGAGCACCGGTGACACTGATAGGCAGCACTGATGATGAGGCACTGGTGGGCATTGATAGATGGCACTGTTGGGCACTGGTAGGTGGCACCGGAGGGCACAGATGAGGCAGCCGCGGCTCTCTGTGTGAAGGACATTGTCTTTTATTTTTTTTTTCCCTCACGCCAGTGGCGTCTCCAGCTTTCATATTTAGGTGGGGCACATGGGGGGACAGGGACAAAAGTAGGGGGGCAACTATAAAATGCAATTTATATATATATATATATATATATATATATATATATATATATATATATATATATATATATATCCTGGGGCCTTTTACTATGATCCCACAATGAGCCCTTTCACATGTTCTGCAGTGAGCTCCCTTCCTACTGTATTGGGGTCCCCCAGGGTGGCAGAGAACAAGATATATATGTCACCAGCATACCAAGATAATATAAGGGTCCAAAGCAGTGGGAGAACTATCAGGGTTGCAAAGGTTGTCTTGCCACCGGGCCCTGGTGTTCTGCCACTATGGGGTTCCCCAGCCACCTCTTGCTGTCCTGCCCCTGCTATTGACAGCACTGGTCTGGCATCTCTTGGAATTTACAGGCTGGTTCTCTTGTCCTAGGGATGGGAGAAATCAGTCTGTTCTTTCAGTAAGAGCCCTTTCACACTGGGGCGGGGGGCGGCGTCGGCGGTAAAACGCCGCTATTATTAGCGGCGTTTTACCGCCAGTATGCGGCCACTAGTGGGGCGGTTTTACCCCCCGCTAGCGGCCGATAAAGGGTTAAATACCACCGCAAAGCGCCTCTGCAGAGGCACTTTGCCGGCGGTATAGCCGCGCCGTCCCATTGATTTCCTATGGGCAGGAGCGGTAAAGGAGCGGTATACACTCCGCTCCTTCACCACTCCGAAGATGCTGCTGGCAGGACTTTTTTTCCCGTCCTGCCAGCGCATCGCTCCAGTGTGAAAGCCCTCGGGGCTTTCACACTGGAATGAAAGCAGCGGCACTTTCGGGTCGGTTTTCAGGCGCTATTATTAGCGCAATAGCGCCTGCAAACCGCCCCAGTGTGAAAGGGCTCTAACTGAGAGTTCTGGTGGAGTCCTTCCTGCAACTCGCTCTTCTCCCTGCCAATGAGGATGCAGGGGAAGGAGCAGATTGGTCGGCCGTGGTTGTGTGAGCGCTCGCATTATGCAGTGTCAGCGAGTAGAGGGAGGGCGGAGAAATCACCCGCAGGAGCTGACTGGGGACTCTCTCCCTCTCAATAGAGACTGTGTTACTCCAGCGGCGGCCCGAGTAAGATGTGGCGCATCCGCTACGAGTGCAAACAAAAAAACATTGCCTTATTGTAAAAAAAAAAAAAAAAAATTTAATTGGGGGGGGGGGCACATGGTGGGGCACAGCATAATGTTGGGGGGGGGGGGGTCAGGGCCCCCTCTGCCCCCCCCCAGGGACGCCATTGCCTCTGGCAGCGTGAGGGGAAAAAAACTGTTGCCAAACTTCTGTTTACATCACATGATCAGCTATCATTGGCTGACAGCTGATCACGTGGTAAGGGACCAAGATCCAATCTGTAAACAGCCGAGTCTCATAGACTTAATGATCACAGAGCACGCCGCGTGCGCCCCACAGGGGGGCGCGCAGGCAGCTCATGCACGGGAGGACGTTATATGACGGCCTTCCGGCAATTAAGGGCCGCACTGTAGCCGTCATTCTGCTATAGCGCGGGCAGGAGGAGGAAAAAAAAAAGAGTAACTCCACTTTTGTTGAAAAAAAAACAAAAAACACACACTCTGCGTCATTCTGTACATTGCAAGGATTTTGACAACATCAATACCAGTGTCCTGGCAGAATATCGCTACCCATCAGAAAATGTAACAGAAGTGATGTTCTGAGCCAAAAAATGCGTACTGGCGCATGCACCATACGTTCCAACATGGCCGCTATGTGTTCCAATAGGTTTCCTAATCTGACAGAACAGCGAACAAACACAAAGGCAGCAACAGACATCTTCTTACACCCAGGCAAGCAGGCAGAAGGTGGCAACGGCCATCTTGGTACACCCCGCACCGCTCAGCGGCAAACTGATTATATACTGAAATAGACTATTTCACATACCTCCCAACTTTCTGAAATTGGAATGAGGGACACCTATTAGCAAAAGTATGTAGGCATAGGACACACCCCCTACCGTGTCCAGCTTAAAGGAGAATTGTACAAAAAAAATGATTGGTTAAACCCACAAATGCTTTTTTTACCACTACTATTCCTTTATACTGGCTTTTGGACATTTACAAATGCAGCAATTTAGAAATTGGATGAAAGGTTTAGCACTAAAACTAAAACTTTTTGATAGATAAGTAGTTCATTTTATATACAACTATTTAGATCAGACCAAAATGATGGACAAATGAGGGGGAAAGAGGGACAGAGGAACTTTGTTCCAAATCAGGGACAGTTGGGAGCTATGTATTTCAGTATATAAGGTGAGTTAACTGCTAAAATAAGTGTGCAATTGAAGACTTACCTGGGTGTAAGAAGATGTCCGCTGCCGCCTTCATGTTCTGTCACATTAGGAAACCTATTGGAACGCATAGCGCAATAAACAATTTTGTTTGCAACGTCACTTCCATTGCATTTTCTGATGGGTAGCAGTATTCTGATAGAGTACTTTCACCCCCTTCCTGCCCAGGCCAATTTTCAGCTTTCAGCACTGTCACACTTTAAATGCCAACTGCGGGGGTCATGCAACACTGTACCCACATGGAATATTTATAATTTCTTCACACAAATAGAGCTTTCTTTTGGTGGTATTTAACTGCTTGCCGAGCAGCTGCCGTCATTATACTGCGACAGGTCGCCACAATCCCATGAACCGTCGTAGCTATACGTTGGCTCACGGGATCGGTATAGCAGGCGCACGCACGCCGCCGGAGGCGCATGCACGCACCCGCTGCACAGCGGGGGTGCCGATGCTCGTGGCCGACGGTCGCGAGAGTGAGGGACAGAACACAGAAGTGTGTGTGTAAACACACAAATCCGTGTTCTGTTCTGAGAGGAATGACAGATCGTGTGTTCCTATTAGCTAGGAACCTTGATCCGTCACTTCCTCCAGTCAGTCCCCTCCCCCTTCAGTTGGAATCACCTCCCAGGGAACACAATTCACCCCTTGATCGGCCCCTAGTGTTAACCCCTTCACTGCCCGTGACATTTATACAGTAATCAATGCATTTTTATAGCACTGATCACTGTATAAATGACAATGGTCCCAAAAATTTGTCAAAATTGTGTCCGCCATAATGTCGCAGTCACGATAAAAATTGCATATCGCCGCCATTACTAGTAAAAAAAATAAATGATAATAAAAAAGCTATAAATCTATCCCCTATTTTGTAGACGCTATAGCTTTTGTGCAAACCAATCAATATACTCTTATTGTGATTTTTTTTTTTACCAAAAATATGTGGAAAAATACATATCGGCCTAAACTGAGAAAAAAAATAGCTTTTTTTAAAAAAAAATGGGAATGTTTTTTATAGCAAAAAGTACAAAATATTGTGTTTTTTTCAAAATTGTTGCTCTTTTTTTGTTCATAGCGCAAAAAATAAAAACCACAGAGGCAATAAAATACCACCAAAAGAAAGCTCTATTTGTGGGACGTCAATTTTGTTTGGGTGCACCAAACGACTGCGCGATTGTCAGTTAAAGCGACGCAGTGCCGAATCGCAAAAAATGGCCCGGTCATTTAGCAGCCAAATCTTCCGGGGCTGAAGTGGTTAAAGAGGAGTTCAGATCGGCTCTCGGTTGCTGCCGCCGCCATTCATTGTAAGGGAAACCGGAAGTGAAACCTTTCTGCTTCACAGCCAATTTCCTACTGCACATGCGTGAAGCATGCTGCGCATTCTAACTGGCCCGGCGTTGGAGGAGGGGGCCGAACTTCCGAGGGACGGCGCCGCAAACAGGCGCCGTCACAAACAGGTAACCGTCCCCCCCCTGAAAGGTGCCAAATGTGGCACCAGAGGGGAGGAGGCAGATAAGCAGAGCTTCCATTTTAATCACCACTGGGTTTTTAATTTGTTTTGCTAAATAAATGAAAAAAAAATTTTTTGAAAAAGAAAAATAATGTTTTTCTTTGTTTCTGTTATAACATTTTGCAAATAAATAATTTCTTCATAAATTTAGGCCAAATGTATTCTGCTACATTTTTTTGGTGAAAATAACCCAAATCAGTGTATAATATTTAGTCTGTAGGAAAGTTATACAGCCCACAAATCATGGTATATACATATCTGAAAATTATTTAATCCTGATGTACTGACTGCCTATCTCCATTCTTGAGGCCATAAAATGCCAGGACAGTACAGATAACCCCTTTTTTGGCAAGTAGACAGTCCAAGGTGTTTAGTAGGAGGCATGGTTTTTTGAAATTGTATTTTGTGGTCACAAGTTTTTGGAAAACAAAGAAATTTAAAAAAATCGTTTTTTACAATTTTTTTTTTTTAACATACTGTCATCAGTGCAGTACAGCGTTATCACATAACTGGTGTGGCAGTGATCAGGGACAATGACTGATGACAGTATGTAGCAAAAAAAAACTCATTTTTTTTCAATCTTTAATTTTTTTTCTTTTTCATTACTTTTTTTCTATTTTTACGATTTTTTATTCTTTTTTTTTTGTTTGCATGCTGTAACCAGAATAACACAGTGGTACCATAGTAACACTGTACTACTCTGGGGAGATGATCAGGATTTTTTTTTGCATACTATAATTGCTTATAGTGGTGAATATCCATTCCACAACCATTTTTACTGAATTAAATCATTTGATGATTTATTCACTGTTTACTATTGTGATTAGCTACAGCTAATCACATGGTACAGATGGGCTGTAATTGGCCCTGTCTGACCAATCGCAGAGATCAATACAATAGTACATAATGAATGGCGTGAATGGAAGCCATCCATTGTGTACAGTTGTCATGTGATCTGCTGTGATTGGTCACAGTGATCACATGGTACCGGCAGTGGGCTGGTACACTGATCTGTTAATGGGTTTATCCAGTGGACAGAGCAGGTGACCGATCGTGCCTCAGGGTGGCCTGTGGGGCATGCAGGAGGCGCGTTCTGGGGAGGACGTCATATACCATCCACCCAGATCTAGAGCGGTCTTGCCCGGCCGTCATTTGACTATAGGCTGGGTGGGAACCGGTTAACAAACGTTGTTGCAGATTCCTACCTTTTGTTATTCTGAATAAATAGCTCTTATGCCGCGTACACACGGTCGTACTTTTCGTCTACAAAAGTCGGACAGCCTGTCGGACAGACTTCCGGCAGACTTTCGGTGGACTTGCCGCGGACTTGCGGCCTACTTTCTAACGACCGGACTTGCCTACACACGACCACACAAAAGTCGGTCGGATTCGTACGTGATGACGTACACCGGACTAAAATAAGGAAGTTCATAGCCAGTAGCCAATAGGTGCCCTAGCGTGGCTTTTTGTCCGTCGGACTAGCACACAGACGAGCGGATTTCGGGGTCCGTCGTAGGTACGAAGTAAAAGTTTTGAAGCATGTTTCAAATCTAAAGTACGTCGTATTTGAGGCTAAAAAAGTCGGTTGAAAGTCCGGAGAAGCCCACACACGATCGGATTACCAGCCAGCTTTAGTCCATCAGCGTCTGTTGGACTTTTGTAGACGAAAAGTAGGACCGTGTGTACGCGGCATTTGTGTCCATGTGCAAAATTAATGTGAATGGGAGTGATTTCCTAATTCTTATTCAGCTGTTACATTTGCAGGGCTCTATTGAGGAAAGTGGCAGGGTCTGTATCTCTTGAGATGTGATTTTCCTCTGGACAAATCGGACACCTAACTGACACTTTTGACACTTTTTGGGGATCAGTGACACTAATACAGTGATCAGTGCTAAAAAATATGCACTGTCACTGTACTAATAACACTGGCTGGGAAAAGGTTATGCCTAGGTTGTGCTTACTCACTGTGGGGGAGTTGCTTTGACTAGGGGAAGGCAAAGATCCATATTTCTGCTTTGCAGAAACACAGGATCAAAGCCTTCCCCGCTGACAGAACGACAATCTGCTTTGTTTACATAGGCAGACTGCCGTTCTGCTTGTGTCCCGAACGATCGGCGGGGCCGGACCCACTGATTGGCTCCCGCTGTGTCCAATCACAGCGGGAGCAGGTCGCCGGTAGCGGGCCCACACCCCAAACCTGTAAGTGTCAGATCATGTGTAGTGGTACCCCCCATAAGGGCTGCTGAAAGTTGTGGTCCACCTGTCATCCTGCCCAGCCCGGCACTCACTTCTGACTCACCTTGAGTCAATGAACAGTCCATATGCTTGTTTTTGTATGTAGCAAGGTCCCGGGCCTCCAGAAGCCTAATGCCCCGTACACACGGTCGGATTTTCCGATGGAAAGTGTCCGATCGGAGCGTGTTGTCGGAAATTCCGACCGTGTGTGGGCTCCATCGGACATTTTCCATCGGATTTTCCGACACACAAAGTTGGAGAGCAGGAGATAAAATTTTCCGACAACAAAATCCGTTGTCGGAAATTCCGATCGTGTGTACACAAATCCGATGGACAAAGTGCCACGCATGCTCAGAATAAATAAAGAGATGAAAGCTATTGGCCACTGCCCTGTTTATAGTCCCGACGTACGTGTTTTACGTCACCGCGTTTAGAACGATCGGATTTTCTGACAACTTTGTGCGACCGTGTGTAGACAAAACAAGTTTGAGCCAACATCCGTCGGAAAAAATCCTAGGATTTTGTTGTCGGAATGTCCGAACAAAGTCCGACCGTGTGTACGCCCTATAATACACAAACAAGATATTTGGGGGGCACACTCTAAAAAATGCATTAAAGATGGTGCAGCCATAAGACCATACAGTA
Source organism: Lithobates septentrionalis (assembly GCA_037952835.1). NCBI lineage: Eukaryota > Metazoa > Chordata > Amphibia > Anura > Ranidae > Lithobates > Lithobates septentrionalis. The sequence continues at coordinate 2,819,726 of JBBDGP010001198.1, forward strand.
GAAGAAAATATATTACAGCGCACACATGCAAAAAAGACATTTACCTCAAGCAAGGCTAGTTTAAAACACCTAAGCATTTCTAGAAAAACATTTTCAAAAATATGGGGATTTGGTCACACCATATTGCTATATGGTGCTAAGCCCACTTACTGCGACAAAGTACCCCATAATCAGTGGGTCCTACACTATCCATGGAGTGGGAGAACCTGCATCTAAACAGACCCCTTATGTCTCTTTTTTGAGACAGATAAGGGGACTGAGGACTCTTTTGCCCCGTACACACGGTCGGATTTTCCGATGGAAAATGTCCGATCGGAGCGTGTTGTCGGAAATTCCGACCGTGTGTGGGCTCCATCGGACATTTTCCATCGGATTTTCCGACACACAAAGTTGGAGAGCAGGAGATAGAATTTTCCGACAACAAAATCCGTTGTCGGAAATTCCGATCGTGTGTACACAAATCCGACGGACAAAGTGCCACGCATGCTCAGAATAAATAAAGAGATGAAAGCTATTGGCCACTGTGTGTAGACAAAACAAGTTTGAGCCAACATTCGTCGGAAAAAATCCTAGGATTTTGTTGTCGGAATGTCCGAACAAAGTCCGACCGTGTGTACGGGGCATTTCTCTGCACCCTCAGCTTCACTGCAGATGAATGACTAGATGTCTCTGTACAGAGGCTCCTATTCATTCACAAACTGAAGCGTAGTAAACACAGTTTACTGATAAGTGAATACACAAACACATGACATGTTTACCAATCCCACCACCCCCACCCCCTCCGCTCTCCATTTCTCACCCCAGCAGCAGCTGAAGCTGGCGGTAGGTGGAGAAGGGGAAGCCAGCAATGCTGCAGGGAGGGTGTTGGTGAGGAGGAGAGCTGTACGGGGGGGGGGGGGCAGCCAGGGGGGTAATCTACTTTCACAGTTAAATCCCCTGTGTCTCCCCTGCAGCATCAAAAGGCGGCGAAAGGGGAGAGAAGGAGAAGCCAGCAGATGTAAATATACAAGTTCCTTTGTGATCATGCCGTCCCATATCACTACACAACTTACTCGTTGCATGTTGGATTTAGGAGGAACACTGCTGAGCCCCTGACCTCTCCACCAGTCCAACGTAACTCATAGCATGGACTTCATGTGTGTAGCTACTTAACTCTTTCCATTCTCCCATATCATGTGGAATGGTACATGAGGTCTCCCTACCCTGGGTTCGGTCACAGATTCTTTGGAAGAACCGAGCACTAGGGAGGGAGCCAGAACACCAATCCCCGGCATACCGCGGTCCATGACTCCCGCGCTCATGCGCGGGAGTGACGTCATTGTGGCGCGGCCAATCAGACGGGTGGAGGACGTGAACCCGGAAGGAAGATCGGGTAAAGATGGAAACGCTTTCAGCGGTGACAGTGCCAACTCTTTGCCATGGTGCACTAAACACATCAAATTATTATTTTCTTTTAATTAGGCAATGGAGCCCAACTTATGATCAAACACACAGGCCCAGTGATTTCATAAAACGCCCTGTGGTGAAGAGGAATAAAAAGTCCCCGCCAGTGTCCTTCAAAGTTCAGGATAAAGACGAGGACAGAATGCAGCCCCCCCGGCATGGATGGTGTACGCCATGTCCAACAGAGGCCGGCTCCCTGCCCCACCGGAGGCTCTCCTCTCCAGGCCAGCCCCGACCAAGCCACCCTGGCTGCCCCCCTGCCAGCTAGTTCAGGAACCCAGAGTCGGCGCAGCAGGCACTGTCCTGCCTGCCCCGCCCCGCCCGGTGAACAAAGAGTACCTGGAGCAGAGCTTCAGCCTGGGATGGGGGTCGGGAGGAGGCAGGGAAAAGGGAGAGCAGAAGGGGGCCAAGTTGCTGAACCATGAGCCTCTGGGTTGTACTTGCCCCCTGTGTTACTGCACGTTTAATGCAGTATATAGCAGTGCGTTACTATGCGTTTAACGCAGTACATTTGAGTGCGTTACTGCGCGTTTAACGCAGTATATTTGAATGCGTTAGTACACGTTTAACACAGTATATATTACTGAGTTACTGCACGTTTAATGCAGTACATTGGAGTGCGGTACTGCACGTTTAACACAGTATATATCAGTGCGTTACCGTATGTTTAACACAGCATATATCCATGCGTTACTGCACGTTTAATGCAGCATATATTTGAGTGTATTACGGCATGTTTAACGCAGTATATATCAGTGCGATACTGTACGTTTAACGCAGTATATATATATATATATATATCAGTGTGTTACTACACATTTAACACAGTATATATCAGTGCGTTACTGTACGTTTAACACAGTATATTTCAGTGCATTACTGCACGTTTAACTCAGTATATTTAAAAGAGTTACTGCACATTTAACGCAGTATATATCAGTGCGTTACTGTACATTTAACACAGTATATTTGAGTGCATTACTGCACATTTAATACAGTATATTTCATGCGTTACTGTGCGTTTAACGCAGTATATTTCAGTGCGCTACTGCATGCTTAACGCAGTATATTTGATGCATTACTGCACGTTTAACGCAGTATACAGTATCTCACATTTTTGTAAATATTTATATTATATCTTTTCATGTGACAACACTGAAGAAATGAAACTTTGCTACAATGTATAGTAGTGAGTGTACAGCTTGTATAACAGTGTAAATTTGCTGTCCCCTTAAAATAACTCAACACACAGCCATTAATGTCTAAACTGCTGGCAACAAAAGTGAGTACACTCCTAAATGAAAATGTCCAAATTGGGCCCAATTAGCCATTTTACCTCCCCCGTGTCATGTGACTTGTTAGTGTTACAAGGTCTCAGGTGTGAATGGGGAGCAGGTGTGTTAAATTTGGTGTTATCGCTCTCACTCTCTCATACTGGTCACTGGAAGTTCAACTTGCCACCTCATGGCAAAGAACTCGCTGAGAAACTGAAAAAAAGAATTGTTACTCTACATGAAGATGGCCTTGGCTATTTAAATATTGCCAAGGCACTGAAACTGAGCTGCAGCACGGTGGCCAAGACCACACAGAGGTGTACCAGGACAGGTTCCACTCAGAACTGGCCTCGCCAAGGTCGACCAAAGAAGTTGAGTGCACGTGCTCAGCATCATATCCAAAGATTGTCTTATGACAAGACGTATGAATGATGTCAGAGGTTGAAGGGGTGGGGGGTCAGCTTGTCAGTGCTCAGACCATACGCCGCACACTGCATCAAATTGGTCTGCATGGCTGTCGTCTCAGAAGGAAGCCTCTTCTAAAGATGATGCACAAGAAAGCCCACAAACAGTTTGCTGAAGACAAGCAGACTAAGGGCATGGATTACTAGAACCATGTCCTGTGGTCTGATGAGACCAAGATAAACGTATTTGGTTCAGATGGCGTCAAGCGTGTGTGGCAGCAACCAGGTGAGGAGTACAAAGACAAGTGCGTCTTGCCTACAGTCAAACATGGTGGTGGGAGTGTCATGGTCTGGGGCTGCATGAGTGCTGCTGGCACTGGGGAGCTACAGTTCATTGGGGGAACCATGAATGCCTACATGTACAGTGACATACTGAAGCAGAGCATGATCCCCTCCCTTCGGAGACTGGGCGCAGGGCAGTATTCCAACATGATATTGACCCCAAACACACCTCCAAGATGACCACTGCCTTGCTAAAAAAGCTGAGGGTAAAGGTGATGGACTGGCCAAGCATGTCTCCAGACCTAAACCCATTAAGCATCTGTGGGGTGTCCTCAAACAAATGGTGGAGGAGCACAATGTCTCTAACATCCACCAGCTCCGTGATGTCGTCATGGAGGAGGACTCCAGTGGCAACCTGTGAAGCTCTGGTGAACTCCATGCCCAAGAGGGTTAAGGCTGCGCTGGAAAATAATGGTGGCCACACAAAATATTAACACTTTGGGCATAATTTGGACATTTTCACTTAGGTGTGTACTCACTTTTGTTGCCAGCGGTTTAGACATTAATGGCTGTGTGTTGAGTTATTTTAAGGGGACAGCAAATTTACACTATTATACAAGCTTTACACTCACTACTTTACATTGTAGCAAAGTGTCATTTCTTCAGTGTTGTCACATGAAAAGATATAATAAAGAATGTACAAAAATGTGAGGGGTGTACTCACTTTTGTGAGATACTGTTTATCGGTTCATTACTGTACATTTAACGCAGTATGTATCAGTGCGTTACTGCACGTTTAACACAGTATATTTGAGTGCGTCACTGCACGTTTAACGCAGGATATATCAGTGCGTTATGCCCCGTACACACGGTCGGATTTTCCGACGGAAAATGTGTGATAGGACCTTGTTGTCGGAAATTCCGACCGTGTGTAGGCTCCATCACACATTTTCCATCGGATTTTCTGACACACAAAGTTTGAGAGCAGGCTATAAAATTTTCCGACAACAAAATCCGTTGTCGGAAATTCCGATCGTGTGTACACAAATCCGACGGACAAAGTGCCACGCATGCTCAGAATAAATAATGAGATGAAAGCTATTGGCCACTGCCCCGTTGATAGTCCCGATGTACGTGTTTTAGGTCACCGCGTTCAGAATGATCGGATTTTCTGACAACTTTGTGTGACCGTGTGTATGCAAGACAAGTTTGAGCCAACTTCCGTCGGAAAAAATCCTAAAATTTTGTTGTCGGAATGTCCGAACAAAGTCCGACCATGTGTACGGGGCATTACTGCACGTTTAACACAGTAAATTTGAGTGCGTTACTACACGTTTAACGCAGTATACTTCAGTGCGTTAGTGCACGTTTACCACAATTTAATGCAGTGTGTCAGTGCAGTTTTACTGCAGTATATTGTAGTGTGTCAGTGGAGTGTGTCTGTCTAGTGAATACTCAAGTTAAAGTGCAACAAACACCACTTTCCATTAACCACTTCAGCCCCGGAAGGATTTACCCCCTTCCTGACCAGAGCACTTTTTACAATTTGGCACTGCGTCGTTTTAACTGCTAATTGCGCGGTCATGCAATGCTGTACCCAAACGAAATTTGCGTCCTTTTCTTCCCACAAATAGAGCTTTCTTTTGATGGTATTTGATCACCTCTGCCGTTTTTATTTTTTGCGCTATACACGGAAAAAGACCGTAAATTTTGAAAAAAAATGATATTTTCTACTTTTTGTTCTAAAAAAAATCCAATAAACTCAATTTTAGTCATACATTTAGGCCAAAATGTATTCGGCCACATGTCTTTGGTAAAAAAAATGTCAATAAGTGTATATTTATTGGTTTGCGCAAAAGTTATAGCGCCTACAAACTAGGGTACATTTTCTGGAATTTACACAGCCTTTAATTTATGACTGCCTATGTCGTTTCTTGAGGTGCTAAAATGGCAGGGCAGTACAAAACCCCCACAAATGACCCCATTTTGGAAAGTAGACACCCCAAGGAAATTGCTGAGAGGCATGTTGAGCCCATTGAATATTCATTTTTTTTTGTCCCAAGTGATTGAATAATGACTAAAAAAAAAAAAAAAAATTACAAAAAGTTGTCACTAAATGATATATTGCTCACACAGGCCATGGGCATATGTGGAATTGCACCCCAAAATACATTTAGCTGCTTCTCCTGAGTATGGGGATACCACATGTGTGGGACTTTTTGGGAGCCTAGCCGTGTACGGGGCCGCGAAAACCAATCACTGCCTTCTGGATTTCTAAGGGCGTACATTTTTGATTTTACTCCTCACTACCTATCACAGTTTTGAAGGCCATAAAATGCCCAGATGGCATAAACCCCCCCCAAATGACCCCATTTTGGAAAGTAGACACCCCAAGCTATTTGCTGAGAGGCATGGTGAGTATTTTGCAGCTCTCATTTGTTTTTGAAAATAAAGAAAGACGAGAAAAAAAATTTTTTTTTTCTTTTTTCCATTTTCAAAACTTTGTGACAAAAAGTGAGGTCTGCAAAATACTCACTATACCTCTCAGCAAATAGCTTGGGGTGTTTACTTTCCAAAATGGGGTCATTTGGGGGGGGGGGGGGTTTGCCACCTGGGCATTCCATGGCCTCCGAAACTGTGATAGGCAGTGAAGAGTGAAATCAAAAATTTACGGCCTTAGAAAGCCTGAAGGCGGTGCTTGGTTTTCGGGGTCCCGTACGCGGCTAGGCTCCCAAAAAGTCCCACACGTGTGGTATCCCCGTACTCAGGAGAAGCAACAGAATGTATTTTGGGGTGTAATTTCACATATTCCCATGGCATGTTTGAGCAATATATCATTTAGTGACAACTTTGCGCAAAAAAAAATAAAAAAAATTAAAAATTGTCTCTTTCCCGCAACTTGTGTCACAATATAAAATATTCCATGGACTCGACATGCCTCTCAGCAAATAGCTTGGGGTGTCTACTTTCCAAAATGGGGTCATTTGGAGGGGTTTTGAACTGTCCTGGCATTTTATGCACAACATTTAGAAGCTTATGTCACACATCACCCACTCTTCTAACCACTTGAAGACAAAGCCCTTTCTGACACTTTTTGATTACATAAAAAAATAATTTTTTTTTGCAAGAAAATTACTTTGAACCCCCAAACATTATATATTTTTTTAAAGCAAATGCCCTACAGATTAAAATGGTGGGTGTTTCATTTTTTTTTCACACAGTATTTGCGCAGCGATTTTTCAAACGCATTTTTTGGGGAAAAAACACACTTTTTTAAATTTTAATGCACTAAAACACACTATATTGCCCAAATGTTTGATGAAATAAAAAAGATGGTCTTAGGCCGAGTACATGGATACCAAACATGACATGCTTTAAAATTGCGCACAAACGTGCAGTGGCGACAAACTAAATACATTTTTAAAAGCCTTTAAAAGCCTTTACAGGTTACCACTTTAGATTTACAGAGGAGGTCTACTGCTAAAATTACTGCCCTCGATCTGACGTTCGCGGTGATACCTCACATGCATGGTGCAATTGCTGTTTACATTTGACGCCAGACCGACGCTTGCGTTCGCCTTAGCGCGAGAGCAGGGGGGACAGGGGTGCTTTTTTTTTTTTTCTTTATTATTCTTATTTTTTTTTATCTTATTTTTAAACTGTTCCTTTCATTTTTTTTTTTTTTAATCATTTTTATTGTTATCTCAGGGAATGTAAATATCCCCTATCATAGCAATAGGTAGTGACAGGTACTCTTTTTTGAAAAAATTGGGGTCTATTAGACCCTAGATTTCTCCTCTGCCCTCAAAGCATCAGACCACACCAAGATCGGTGTGATAAAATGCTTTCCCAATTTCCCAATGGCGCTGTTTACATCCGGCGAAATCTAAGTCATAAAATGCTCGTAGCTTCCGGTTTCTTAGGCCATAGAGATGTTTGGAGCCACTCTGGTCTCTGATCAGCTCTATGGTCAGCTGGCTGAATCACCGGCTGCATTTTCAGGTTCCCTGTTGAGACAGGAGAGCCAGAGAAAAACACGGAAGACGTTGGGGGGGGGGGGGGCATTCCCTCCCACGGCTTGTAAAAGCAGTCTAGAGGCTAATTAGCCGCTAGGATTGCCTTTACATGAAAGCCGACCGCTGGCTGAAAAGAATGATACCAAGATGATACCTAAACCTGCAGGCATCATTCTGGTATAACCACTCAAAGTCGTGAATGGCGTAGCTGAAGACAAAAAATGGTTAACAATAAAGCACAGTAAACGGTAAAGTATAAAAAATTGCATACCTGAAAAGCAAACATGATAAAACAGAACAACAATAAAACATTGCAGAATAGAATACAGTAAAAAAGAGCAGAACAATAGAGAGAATAGAGAGAGAGAGAACAATAAAACGACAACTATTTTTTTTTATTTTATATTTTTGTATGTGTTTTTTTTTTTTACACTTTTTTTTGTAACTGTAACTTTTATAACTGTAACCGGTTCCAGGTTCGGGTCTCTCAAAATGCGATGGCATCTTGGGAGACCCTGTGAAAGTGTGCCTAGTCTGTGGAATGCTGTACCCTACGCTAATACTCAACTAGTGAATGGTAGCGTTCAAAACATTCACCAATGCAAAGACCAGGATTGTCAGGACAGGAGGGACAATAATAGCAGGTGTCACGCCTATATCCGCACTTGCTGCAGACACAACATCTTTTTTGGGGGGGTTCGTTGGGTGGGGGTACTCGGGAGGACATAAAGAAAATGCCTCTCATGCAGCCGACTGCATTTGGTTGGGGATGTGAATGGGGGAAGTACGGGCGCTGCAGAAGCGGTGGGTTCCCAATTAGGATTGGCGAATGCAGCAGGAAGGGCACTATGGGCACGACGGGCCTGTGTTTGTCTTTTTGGTGGCAGCGGGACACTACTTGCGCTTGCCACCTCACCAGCTTGAACTGCACTTATGGGACTCGCCACGTCACCAAGTGTTACTGCAGTGCTGGTTTGACTACGACCGGGGTGTACTAGGCCGCTGGTGCTTGCCAGTTCACCAAAACGCTACCAAAAAAACTGTTAGCGATCGCAGGATCAGACCTGACTCTTTAGTTTAGTGTTTTGTAAGTGTCAGTGATCGATCGATACTGCACTTGGGTGGGCTGGGCTGGGCCGGGCGGAGGGGCAAAACGCAGGTGCTAGCAGGTATCTGGGCTGATCCCGCTAACACTGCGTTTTTGGGAACCCTAAACTGCTGGGGACGCTAGTATAGATCTGATCGGATCAGATATTGATCCGATCAGATACTATACCACTAAGGGAGGTGTACGGTGCGTGCGTGGGTGTTAGCGGTACTGGCGCTAACCTGACACTGCCTGGGGCTGGTGCTTGCCAGTTCACCAAAACGCTACCAAGAAAACTGTTAGCGACCGCAGGGATCAGGCCTGACTCTGAACGCTTCAGTTATGCGTTTAGTGTTTTGTAAGCGACAGTGATCGATCGATACTGCACTTGGGTGGGCTGGGCGGAGGGGAAAAACGCAGGTGCTAGCAGGTATCTGGGCTGATCCCGCTAACACTGCGTTTTTGGGAACCCTAAACTGCGGGGGACGCTAGTATAGATCTGATCGGATCAGATATTGATCCGTACAGACACTATACCACTAAGGGAGGCGTATGATGCGTGCGTGGGTGTTAGCGGTACTGGCGCTAATCTGATGCTGCCTGGGGCGACGCATATCACCGCCGGGCGATCAGGGGGCTAAACCTTTATTCGGTAATAAACGACGGGTGCCCTGACACTATAAAAAATAAACGAACTAACCAGCATCACCCATAATCGTTATACGGTGATCAGTGGTGAAAGGGTTAACTAGGGGGCAATCAAGGGGTTAAAACATTTATTAGATAGTATATGGGGGTCCCTGTCGCTATAAAACGCTGACGGCGAACCTAAATATTTACGTCCCTAACTAGCGTCACCAGCGACACTAATACAGCGATCAGAAAAATGATCGCTTAGTGATACTGGTGACGGGGGGTGATCAAGGGGTTAAAACTTTATTAGGGGGGGTTAGGGGGGTACCCTAGACCTAAAGGGGGGTAATACTAACTGTCCCAACACTGTAACTGTCACAAACTGACACTATGCAGTAATCAGGAAAAAAAAACAAAAAAAAAAAAAAACCTGCTTGGTGTCAGTTTGTGACGGGGGGGGGGGGGTGATTGGGGGGGGATCGGGGGGTGATCGGGGGGGGGGATCGGGGTGTTTTGTATGCCTGGCATGTTCTACTGTGTTGTGTTGTGTTTGTGCACTTACATTCCAGTCTTCTCTCCTCGGCCCGGAACGGAAAATACCGAGCCGAGGAGAGATGACATCATTTCCTCTGCCTCTGTGTACAATACAGAGGCAGGGAAATGATCCCATTGGCTGGGAGCGATCGCGAGGGGGGGGCCACGAATGGATGGCCTCCCCCTCACCACCGATCGCCGGGGAAGATTTACCGACCGCCGCAGGCACCGGGGGGGTCCGATCGGACCCCCCACCCGCGGGCAGGCAGGGACATACAGGTAAGCCCTTTTGCCTGCCCGTGCCGCTCTGTCGACGTACATCTGTGTGCGGCGGTCGGCAACTGGTTAACTAAAGTGCATCCACGTACACATTTCCAGATCTTTTTTTACATCTTGTTAATAAGCCCCCCATCATGTCTGGGAGGCCAACAAGAAGAGGCAGACGTTCTCATGGCACTATGAGGGGGCCAGCAGCATATGTGTTACTGCAAATTTAATGCAGTATATATCAGTGCGTCACTGCATGTTTTTTTTTTTTTCACTTAAGTTTTTTGTTGAGGTTTTAGAAATGTTACAAAACTTTTACTTATAATTGGATCATAAGGCATTGGTGATGCAGTATACATGACAAATCAGAAAACGTTGGTGAACACAAACGTATCAAAACAGAATTTTTATGACAATGTGTTATGCAGTCTAGATTTTAGGTCCAGGTACATAGGTAGAAGAGGGGAGGGGCAGGGAGAGCTATGGCAAGGAAGTGAACAACTTTTTACTTAAGCAATTGGGCAGAGAGAAGGTTGTATTCTGCTAGTAAGGTAGGTATTGTGTGATTCAACAATAGTAGTGCTGTGTAGTTAAAGAAGAAAGGAGGTAGCGTTACTGTTGGAGTATTTGAGGCATGGGGCCATTCTTTTTGAAATTTAGGCAGGGTCAGTTTGCTTTGGCGAACATGAGTTCCATCTGCAGATGTTGATTGAGGAGTTGGGGGAGTAGTTGTGATGAAGGTGCCGAGTCATTCCATTTCCTTGTTATGGAGAGTCTGGCCGCAATTAAAATGTGGGTGAGGATGATTTGATGAGAGGTGTCCCATGTTTCCATTCCCAGGCCTAGTAATGCTAATTGGGGGTTATTTTTGTAGAGTTGCTGGTAACGTTGGTGATGAGAGTTTGGACAGACTGCCAGAAGGGAAGGAGCAGGGGGCAGGACCACCAGATATGTACATCTACGCAGTTCCTCCAACAAACAGGTGAGCGGGATGAGAAGTGGGATATTTTTGTTGGTGTATAGTACCATTGGTGGAGTATTTTTTGTGCTGTTTCCCAGTGGGATATACATCTGGAGGCTTTAAAGGGGAGGCGTGTTGTGAGGTACCAAGATGTTAGGTCTGTTGAGAAGTCCAGGTTATCTTCTCATTTTTTCATCGATTAAGTTTTCTCTGGGGTTTGTGTGGAGTCCAGCGTCTTGTAGAAAATTGAGGATCCCTTTAGATGTGATGTAGGGTGGTTGTAGATTTGTATGAGGTTGGTCGTGAGGGGTTGATCTGACCATGTGATAGAGGGCTAAGCGTGTCGCACTCTTAGGTATTTGAAAAAGTCTTTATTGGGGATGTTGTAATCCTTATGTAGTTGTTGGAAGTTGTGTAGCTTCCCTTTGTGTAGAATGTTTCCAATTGAGGTAATGCCTCCTGTTGTCCAGGAGGCTAGTGACATATCAGAGCATATTATTTTCAACGTAGACAAAGGAAAAGATTTCAGTGCTTTTTTCGAGATTGCATCAGCTTGTTGACAAATTATTGAACTCCACATTTTGAGAGTTGCGTTTACTGTATTTATAAAGAATGGCGTTGGCTGGTGTTGTAGCCATATGGCAGCTAGAAGAGATTTGGTGGAGTGGCGAAGAGCTGTTTCTTCTATTTGTGCCCATTGAGGGCGAGATGAGGGCGACCACCGATGTTGGGTTTGGTTGAGGAGGACTGCTTTGTGGTAGTTTTTGAGGTTAGGGGCTCCCATCCCTGCTTTGGTTGTCACAGTGCATGATGGATTGTTTAATTCTGGGGCGTTTGCCATCCCAGATAAAGTTGCTGATGGTGTGTTCGAGCATGTCCAGTTGGGAGGAGAGTAGTACTTGGATAGTTTGGAACAGGTAAATCAGATGAGGCAAGAGAAACATTTTAGATAGGGCTATCCTCCCAGCCCATGAGGCACGGGTGGTTCATAGGGAGGTGCATATATCTTGCAGTTTCTTAAGCAGTGCTTCATAGTTTATACGGAGGGTGTTGCTGAAGGGGACAGTTAACTGTATCCCTAGGTAAGTAAGCATTGAGGCTGGTGCCCATGGAAACAGGGATAGACGAGTAAGAGTAGCTTTTGTATCTTGATCAAGACATATGCCCATCAAGTTGGATTCGGACCAATTGATTTTGTATAAGGATATCTGGCCAAATTGTGCCGGTAGGGACTGGAGAGGATTGGTCAGAATTACAATGACATCATCTGCATAGAGTCCTAATTTATGGGTAGTGTCTCCTATCTGTAGCCTTGAGATCATCTGGTGGGCTCTTATGGCTGCTGCAAGGGGTCCATCACTAGTGCAAATATTAACGGGGAGAGGGGGCATCCCTGTCTTGTGCCGTTAGAGTTATTGAAAGGGTCAGAGGTCATACCAGACGTCCCATCATGTTATTAAGCCTATATTCGCTTGGGATATTGTTTGCATGGCACATTTGTGTAACAGGAAAAGGTCAATTCTGGAGTATGATTTTTGTGCGGCTGAGTAGAAGGTAAAGTCTCTTTCAGTCCCATGCAAATAGGGATCATAAAGATCTTCCAGTTGTGCGAGTGTGGAAAGGGCCATGGATCTTTGTCTACGCTGGTTAGAGGAGTCAAGTGCATTATCAATTGTGTCATTAAAATCTCTGCATAAAATTATGCGTTCCTTTGGGTAGTGAGAAAGCTTATTCATTATCGTTTTGTAGAATTGTTTTTGAGAGTTGGGAGCATATATGTTAACAATAATATATGGTATGTTGTCAAAGAGAGCATCTAGAATTAGTTATGTGCCACAGGGATAAGCTTCTTAGTGACGGAGCTGGAAAGATAGGAATTTGCATATTGCAATCATGATACCTCTCATATTTTTAGTATCGTGTGCAAAATAAGTATGAGGGTAGAGATGGTGTTGATGGGGGCAGATTTGTCTTGCATAAAGTGCGTTTCTTGGACGCATAGTATGTCTGTTTTTTGAGAGATGGCTTCTCGCCGTAATCAGGACCTTTTGTATGGGCTATTAAGGCCATTTGCATTGATAGTGGTAATATGGATGGACATTTTGATTAGTAATAGCATCGATAGAAGGATGTAAAGTAAAGAGGTATAACAACTACCCAGTTGTAGGTGTATGGGAGGGTAAGGAACAGTACCTGCACTGAGGTTAGTACTATTGTAAGCAATAGGTTATGACTAAATAAACTGTTGTAATTAACACTAAAATTAATAAACAGTTGCAGTGAGCGTAGGCTGTGTGCTTAGGATTTTGGGATTTTTTTTTTTTTACCAAAAACATGTAGCAGAATACATATTGGCCTAAATTGATGAAGAAATTTGATGTTTTACATTTTTTTTATTGGATATGTTTTATAGCAGAAAGTAAAAAATATTGTTTTTTTTTTCAAAATTGTCGGTCTTTTTTCGTTTATAGCGCAAAAAATAAAAACCGCAGAGGTGATAAAACACCGCTAAAAGAAAGTTCTATTTGTGGGAAAAAAAGGACATACATTTTGTATAGGGTACAGTGTTGCATAAACACGCAAATACCTGTTAAAGTAGCGCAGTGCCAAATTGCAAAAAAATTAAACCATAAGAAGATTAATTCTTCTTAGGAACCACTATATTCAGCAGCCCCTACGGGGGTACCGATACATTTGGGGGCTCGTCCAGAATGTCTGTTCACAAGTAAGCTTCCAGCCATTGCCCCTAGCAACCAAAGTTGAACAATCCGGGGAACTGCACTTGCTCCACCAATTGAGGAATTGAACCCAGGGGAAGGAGTTATGTGTTCTGCCTGCATTCAGTACTACAGAATAGAGTGCCGTTGTCCATAGCAACCAGAGGGAGCCGCTTGCCAAGTTATTGCTGCCCTGCTTACCAAGTTGCCCAACCGCCGCTGGGACAGACACTTATGCTAATTTCTGCAATTCAGTAACTTTTCTACCATGTGCTGTCACCTGTGGCAACCACGGCGGGCGATCGCACCCATGGATTACAAATTCGTCCAGCGTTCTGCTACTGTTGGACATCTCAAATTGGATTACAAATATGTCCAGCTTTCTGCCATTGCTGGACATCCTGAGCTTCAAACTCCTGCATTATACAGTAAAGTGTGCCTGGAGATGTCCACTGTTGGCCTGGGTGATCAGGGTCAGCCTGCGGGTGCGACTGTGCTAGAAGTGTTCCCTTCAGTAAGGCATGAGCTATAAACTTTATTGATCAGAATCCCAAAACTATACCTCTCACACGTGTACAGATAGAGATAGCGGTGCTAATATAATATATAAATTGTGTAAAATAATGGGTCAGAGCAGCATAATGCCTATGAACCTCTATTTATACATAAAAATATTAATATTGCCATGAAAAATATTATTTTTATCATGAAAAGAAATTTCTTTAACACCCAGTGAAAAGTGTCACTATAAATAATAAATTACAAGAAATGAATGAATAAGTTCAACAGTTGTTTTTCAATCTTCTTGTGTGAAAAATCTTCTACTCTTCCACCACACCCCCGTGATAGTGACACCACTCCCTCTGAAGAGCGCACTCACCAGATTGTATAGCCTCCCACTCTCGTGTTCGGCAAAACAGCAATTGAACCACACCTGGGTTGCATAGCACCTGTGCTTCACGGTCAGGGGGACATGAAGTGTGAGCATGTGCAGAGCAGGAGGTCACATGACTGATGATGATCACATGACTGATGATCACATGGTTGATGATGATCACATGACTGATCACAGATAGTATATAAGGATTGATGAACCATCCGTGTAGCCAATCCCATTTGAAGAAGTCTTTTCGACGAAACATGTCTTGGGCATGGTTACACGGCATTCCATCGCACTGACATTAGATGCCGCTGTCTGAGGAGGGCTACACCGATCGGATGGCTGGGCCTTAGAAGGTTGGGTGAGAGATACACCAGTTTACACTTCAGGTCCGCTGTGACCGCGGTGCACCGTTGGATCACTGATCCTGTTGCTTGCTGTGGATTTTTTTTAAAGGATTTTATGTTTCAGTTTAAAAGTGAGTGTAACCATTGAAGTGTGTTTGAAGTGATTTTAATAAATCTATCAAAATGGTATCACGCTATGTGGAGCACTTTATTCATTTTTTCATATATGGAGCTGGCTTGATTGGATTCACGGTTCATCACATGCAACCCAGGTGTGGTTCAATTGCTCTTTTGCCGAACACAAGAGTGGGAGGCTATACAATCTGGTGAGTGCGCTCTTCAGAGGGAGTGGTGTCACTATCACGGTGGTGTGGTGGAAGAGTAGAAGATTTTTCACACAAGAAGCTTGAAAAACAACTGTTGAACTTATTCATTCATTTCTTGTATTATTTATAGTGACACTTTTCACTGGGTGTTAAAGAAATTTCTTTTCATGATAAAAATAATATTTTTCATGACACTATTAATATTTTTATGTATAAATAGAGGGTCATAGGCATTATGCTGCTCTGACCCATTATTTTACACAATTTATATTAGCGCCGCTATCTCTATCTGTACACGTGTGAGAGGTATAGTTTTGGGATTCTGATCAGTTTACATATTTATTTAAGTGGCAGCTTTTTTCACTGTACACTGTGTATGTACACACATTTTGTATTCATTTACACATCTTTTATATAGCTTTGTACTTTTCTTTGGCGCAGTGGAGTAAGAGAGATTCAGGGGCGGTTTATTTGTATAGCTCTTGCTACAAACCATTATAAACTTTATTGTTGCTACCGGCAACCACCAGAAAAGTCAGTAGCCATTTGCGCTCAGTTGCTTAGACACAGTCGGTGCCAAGCCACATGAAGGGACAAGTTATGCTAGTTTCAGCATGCCTGCAACCTTCAGGTTGTCTAACAAGGGGTTACAGCAGCACGCCAGGGGAGGGGCCTGCCTATCAGTTTCACAGACGCCAGCCTGTTTGGAAACAAGTCGGCGGTGCCACGCCCTAGAGGAGACCCAGTGTTCCCTGCTAGCGGACACCACAAGGCGGAGGAGCGAGGTGGTGCTTGAGTATTTCCAGCGCTGACCTGGTTGCCTGAATTGCAGGAGCGGACACTGGTGGACATCGGTGTTCGTTTGGAGCATCGGGGAGGGATTTGCCCTCAGGATGATTGAGGGGATGGAGCGACTGTGCCTGCTGTTTCTAGAATGCTGGAAACCAACCGCGGTGGTCAGTGCATAAATCTGGTGTGGTCATTGTGGCAAACTGCTTACCCGGCTTGCATCCAGCCAGCAGGAGCCACAAGACTATAGTGTGGACCTGCACTCAGGACTGTGTCGCGTGCAGCCATGGAAGTCCCGGAATGCTGGAGCGGGCCTGGAGTCATCCCTAAAAAGCGGAGTGGAGTCTGAGCATGGTGACTCCCCTGCGAAAGTCAGTGACATAAGTGAAGAAGAGTCTGTCATGGCCTGTGGCCTGGTCGGGGATCTGGTAACAGTAAGTACTGCCCAGCAGGAACCAGAAGTAGTCCCTTAAATGCCGGTCGCCCTTGTGTCCCTTGCTAACCCTTTCTGGAAGGAGCCAGTGCTGGAGGTGGATAAGCCCTCAGGTGAGCCAGAAAGGGAATGCAGGGACAGGGTCATAGATTGGGGTTCCCCCAGATTGCAAGCCGAGTTTGGGTCACTGGCTCACAGTAGCAGCTCGGAGGAGGAATGGGAGACAGGAGGTTCCCAGGTCCTGGAGGTCCAGTCCGAGGGAGGAGATGTATCAGAACCAGCTATGGGAACTGAAGAAGCTGCAGGAACCCCCATCATCAGACAATGTTTTCTTAATAGACCCTCCACCACCTAGACCAGAGCACCTGCAAACAGGCAGTGGGTCAAGAGGTCCCACAATGCATGTTTTCTGCCAGGAAAAGGGAAGCCCAAAGAACTGCCCAGGTTTTCTAGATTCCAGCGGGAAGTGCAGCGCAAAGTTGCTCTGGAGTGGAGTCTGGACTACCCTTAAGTCCCTCCTGAGACCATGGACATCTGCCAGCTGAGGATCTAATGTACCTGATCTGAGGAGACTATATTGTGTATGCTGCTTAAAACACAATCCTGGTACATTCTAAAAAATTGCTGATCATAGCAGAAAAATTACAATAACACGAGTAAGGTAAAAAAATAAATATAAAAATAAATATAAAAATCCAGACACTTAGTCCGAAGTGACTATACAACATGAAAAGAGTGATGTAGGAAGTCCTTCTTAAAACAATTCCATGCATGCAGTCTACAGCAATAAAAGTTAGGCTTCTAAATCAAACGGAGTGCACCATCCATGGGCTGTTACTCATTCACCGGAACACCTCGTGATAACCCCTTTTGGATGTATGCTTACCAGAGGTAAGTGTCAACCAAGCCCGTAATAACTTTCCAAGTGGTAATCTGCTCCTCTGCCACTGGGTGAATCTGCTCTCCTCAGCCAGAAAGTTTTCAATGCCGCAGACATGCCATATAGGAATACAAGGGGAGGCTTTCTATAGTGTTAAACTGTTTATTAATAACAATCAAAACCCCCCTGGTACAAGTTATGCTTGCAGGATAAAAGTGATGAAATGCAGCCTGTCACAGTGCCAGTGTCAGCATACCGCTGGTTGGAAATCCAAAAGTCCCGCCCGCCGCGATGAGTCCCGGAATGACGCTGCTGTGTGAAGCTGAAAGGGTCGTGTGGTCACGCCCTGATGCATTTCGTCATTACGTCTTCAGAGGGCGTAGCCACACAACACGACCATCTGTTTTAAATAGCGTGAGTGACGGGCTCACTCAACAGTGTCGCCACGGGCGTCATCTGATTAAGACCCGCTCCTCTGAGTATAGCAAGCAGCTGATGCTCAGCATCCCATCTATCCTTAGTAGCTCGCTCCCTATCAGTCGTTTGTTCAAAGACTGATTACATATAAAATATTAAAAACGTCTCGAATTTCATCTCTTTAGCATATATAATATATAAAGAAATCTCTACAACTTGCTCCATCAGAATACGAGACATAGTGCAGGTGATGCTACAGTGACAAAACGCTAATGCGAGTAAACTCTAGATGTCCCACATACTATTGATATGTAACTAAATTACTGCCCACATGGCCATCCAGATTACTCATGGCCTTACAGGTACAACTAGAAAATCCCATTAGGGTGTTTTCACTGGCAATAAACTGTCTCTATCCTTGGCTGATAAAAATCTTCCAGCAGTAAGGCAGTAAGGTCAAAAAAATAAATCCATTTAAACGGTAAAGAAACATTAACTGTCAGGCAATAGAAGGACTTGGAAACTGTTATTTGACATTCAGTGCATCTTTATGGTACTCCAGCAACCCCAATGATGTAACGACAGGGGAAACACCTAAGTACTAAAACGAAAGGGACCCCAAGAGGACAAAGATAATCCCAGCCTATACAAATATGTAATCATCATGCTTCAAAAGGCCATTTGAGTTGCAAAGAATCCTTCTGCCTTTAGTGGTTGCTTATGAAGCAATTCAGATCTAGCTCTATGTTCAAACCATTGGGGCTGAGTGTGTTGGTCAGAAATATCCACTGAGATTCACGCTTGGATATCTCTCTCACCATATTCGCTCCTCTCCATCTGGGGTGAATTTTATCAATGCCCCAGAATTTAAGGTCGATAGGGTTTCTGTCATGTTTTTCCCTGAAATGTAAGGATACACTATGTTCTTTGTACCCTATTAGAATGTTATAGATATGTTCTGACACCCTTTTACCTAATGTTCTTTTAGGGCGTCCGACATACATGAGGCCGCACGGATATTCTAAGGCGTACACTACATGTGTAGACGCACATGAAATTAATTCTTTGATTTGAAATTCCTTACCATTAGCTGTTGATACAAAACTTGTCAAGCCTCTCAGGTGAGTGGTGACTTGCTGACATGCCTTGCATTTTATGCAGGCATAGAAACCTGCTCGATACCAAAACATTTTGATTCTACCTGGAGGGTCAAGTACTTTTTTAACCACTTGATCTCCGAATGATGAGGTCTTTCTATAAATGAATAGTGGATTTACTGGTAAAACTCTGCTCAACACTTTATCCATACAGAGTATGTTCCAATGTCTTTTAAAAATTGTTTCAATTTCCCGGTATTGCTCATGGAACCCACTGATGAAACCCCATTCATGTTTAGAGTCCTGTCTCCCTACTTTGGGGACTAAGCAGGAATCCTGTGAATTTGAGCCCATCTC
The DNA here is from genome assembly GCA_037952835.1 of Lithobates septentrionalis. Classification (NCBI taxonomy): domain Eukaryota; kingdom Metazoa; phylum Chordata; class Amphibia; order Anura; family Ranidae; genus Lithobates; species Lithobates septentrionalis. The sequence goes on from JBBDGP010001198.1 coordinate 2,838,870, forward strand.
CGTAATCAGTTTCTCTAAAGGGCGAGCTTTGTAGCCTTTTTCAACAAAGCGCTGTTTTATATATTCAGCCTGGGTATCAAACCTCTGTATCAAAAGTGCAGTTACGATGTATATGTGTGAACTGCCCCTTAGGTATATTACGTAACCACTGTGGGTAATGCCCGCTCTGTACTGGAATATAGCTGTTGCGGTCTGTACTTTTGAAAAACGCTTTGGTGTGCAACTGATTTTCTCCTTTTATCACCATAACATCTAAATAATGTATCTGCTCCTGACTCCAGTTGAATTTGTGTTTGATGTTATTGGTGTTGCTATTTAGCCATTGAGAGTATTCTACTAATGAGGACTCTGTGCCCTGCCATATAATGAACAGGTCATCAATGTAGCATTGGTAAAACACCAGTTCTTTTCTCCTATTTTGGTACACCCATTTGTCCTCCCATTCGCTCATGAATAAGTTTGCCAAGCGTGGCGCAAACTTTTTTTTAACAATCAGGAGTGCTTTATTGAAAAGTATAAAATGCAGTACAGAAAAAAAGAAGGTAAATAAAACGGGACATGTATAGGCAGGTACATGGAAAAACGGATCATATAACCGACTATAGGTAGACTCTTACTCACATAAGAGTTTACATACTGTATCCAATGCAGCTATATACACACATTTTGTAGTGGATTGTTTATCATGCTTGGTATGCCTATCAGGCTTGTCGTTACATCAATAAATAAGGAGCCATGAGAGGCGTCTACTAAACCAGAGAAGGAAGCGTGTAATGGGTTAGTTACATCCTTAAAGCAGCATGACCACAGGGTCATCCAACCCCTCCCACCCATAACCCAGTGACCCGACATCCACTGAAAGAACCAAGGGCACTATCATCCACCAATCCATGGTAGCCAGACCTTGTCGAACTTCCAGGGGCATCCCCGACTAATATACGTCAGCCTGTAGAGGGGCAAAGCAGTGTTTACTCTCTTTTCCCAGGAGGAAAGGGTCGGAGGGTTAGCCGAGGTCCAGCCAACGAGGATCTCCTTTTTAGCATAATAGAAGAGGAGTGAGATTAGAATTTTACTATGATGTGACCTGTGTTCATCCTCGTGTATTCCCAAGAGGGCTATCTCAGGTGTTTTTTGAACAGATAGGTCCATTCTAACATTCAAATGATCATACACTCCCAACCAGAACTTTGACAATGCAGGACAGTCCCAAAACATGTGTATAAACGTGCCAATCTGAGTTCGACATCTAGGGCAATGTGGATCCCTATCAGGGTATATTTTGGATAGTCTCGCCGGTGTAAAATAGACCCTGTGTAGAAATTTAGTTTGTGTCAGTTTATCTCCAGCTGATATTACCAGTTTGGGGCCTTGTTCCAGACAAGTTTCCCAGTCCTCCCTTTCCAAAGTGGGAATATCTGATTTCCAGGTATTCCATAGCCTGTCCATCTTGGGTATCTCCCTAGGGAGCAGTGTAGTATATATAACTGACAGGGGCTTTGTTAGGTCACTGCTAGAAAGCAGATCTTCCAACGGGTCTAATTGTAGGAGAGGAGGAGTGGGAAATTGTGCCCTAGTCGCGTGGCGTAACTGTGCGTATCGGAAAAACATCCATCCCGGGAATCCATAAGTCCTTGACATAAGGGCAAAAGACATCAGTTCCCCATTGGGCATAATGACTCTGAGGGTTTTGATTCCGAATCCTGCCCAGAGCTGAGGATCAGGTATTGTGCGGAAATGGGGCAACTGAGGGTTTCCCCAGAGAGGCTGGACAGGCGCCCATCGCCCCACAAGGGAGAACCTCCTTCTAGCCATCCTCCACACTTGAAGTGTTGCCCTGGACGGAGCAGGAAGCACCTCGTATGCCTTTTCCCCCCTATAAACCAGATTTTGCAGATCCTGTATAGATCCTAAATGTGCCGCCTCCACACAGACCGCGGCGTTGGAGCGTTTCCCCTCAAACCACCAGTACGCCGTCACCAGCATCGCCGCCCAACAATACAGTTTGAAATTAGGAAGGGCAAGTCCCCCCAACTGGGTCGGCAGTTGTAGGGTGGATTTGGCTAATCTTGGAATGGCTCCGTTCCAAATAAAGTAGATAATTTGTTTATCTATTTCCTGAAAGAAGGACGCTGGTAGCCAAATCGGGCAATTTCTAAAAAGATAGATAAACTTGGGTAGAAGCATCATCTTTAGGATATTTATACGTCCTAGTAAGTTAAGTGGCAGTTCAGACCATGCGCGACATCTTTCTTTAAGGAGACGGAGCAGAGGCATCATATTTAGATTATAGTATTGGGCAGTGTCCCTGGATACCCGGACCCCAAGGTACTTGAACTCTGAGACCCACTGTAGGGGCGTACCACCCGTCGCACCAGGGATCCCGCCATCCAGAGGGAACAGAACTGACTTAGACCAATTTATTCGAATCCCTGATGCAGCACCAAATCTGTCGAAAATGTCCAAGGCAGCCATCAAAGATGGTCCCGCATCGTTCAAATAGAGCAATGCGTCGTCCGCATATAGGGAGATTTTCTCTTCCAGTCTACCAATCTGCAGCCCCCTGACCTCTGAAGATTCTCTCACTAATATCGCTAAGGGCTCCAAGGCGAGAGCGAATAAACTAGGTGACAGTGGGCACCCCTGGCGAGTGCCTCTGTGGAGTGGGAAGGGATCAGAGACTCTATTGTTGGTGCGCACCCTAGCTCTCGGTGCTCGGTAAAGCAACTGGATCCAACGGAGAAAGCCAGGGCCAAAACCAAATCGCCCTAGCACTTCCCAAAGATATTCCCACTCCACAGAGTCAAACGTCTTTTCAGCATCCAAGGAGGCGATCACCCTACTCCCACAGTTTTTATGAGTGATGGACAAATTTAGGAAGAGGCGTCTAATATTAATATCTGTCCCCTTACCCGGCATAAAGCCGGTCTGATCAACATGAACTAATGTAGATATAACTGATGACAGGCGAGTGGCAAGGATCTTGGCCAAAACTTTCATATCCACATTAAGTAATGAGATGGGCCTGTATGACGCGCATTCTTGGGGGTCCTTACCCTGTTTATGGATCAATACAATGACTCCTCCTCCATGGACTCCGGCAGAGCACCTCCACCGACCAGCCCAGCAAAGAGGGATGTGAGTTTGGGTGCAAGGAGCTCCATATTTTGAGAGTAGAACTCCGTAGGGAGTCCATCCGCCCCAGGTGTCTTTCCTATCTGCAGACCCCCGATAGCAGTCTGGACCTCTTCTAGGGAGATATCTTTATCCAACATTGCCCTATGTTCGTCAGACAGCGTAGGAAATGGGACACTGTTTAAGTACTTTTGCAGCGACAAAGGGTTATCACTAGCTCTAGAAGCGTATAGATCCCTGAAGTAGCAGGAAAATCTATCATTAATGTCCTCCGGTAAGGTCAGCAATTCCCCATTATCACTCCTTACCCCTGCTATATGTGTAGTACCCAATTGTCCACGTGCTAGCCAGGCTAACAATCTTCCATTTTTATTTCCGTATTCAAATATCCTCTGTGTGGAGTGTAGCATAGATTTCTTAGTTTGTTCTACATTAAATAAGGAGAGTTCCCTCAAGGCCCCCTGCCATGTGTAGTAGTTTGGTTCAGTAGGGGACCTTACAGTGGCGCAAACTTAGCACCCATAGCTACTCCTGTCTTCTGGCTATAAAAGTTGACAGCATACCAAAAGTAGTTATGTGTTAGACAGTAGTTCAGGATCATCCTTAAAAATTTCTTTTGAATAAAGGGAATATCATCCCTCTTACTGAAGGCCCAATTGAGAGCCAAAAGCACGTCATCATGCTGAATTACTGTATATAATGACGCCACATCGGCAGTCACCAAGAAAATTTCAACATCTTTGGAGAAAGATACAATCTTAATCTTTTGCAAATAACTTGTAGTGTCTTTAAGGTACGCCTTTGTCGTGATGACACTAGACTGTAAAAAATGATCCAGGTACTGGCCGACTCGAGCTGTCACTGAGTCTATGCCATTGACGATAGGTCTCTCTGAGTCCTTATGAATTTTGGGGACCGTATATATGGTGGGTATTCTATTGAAACTAGGACATAGATACAATTTTTCTTTCTTACTAATTACTCGCATATAGTACCCATAATCAACAAGGTTCATCAAATCCGTCCTATATTGAATGGTAGGGTCCTTGTCAAGTTGGAGGTATGCGTTTTCATTCTTCAACATATCGGTGAGTTGTGAGTGGTAATAGGTCTTGTCCATGACCACCACTCCCCCTCCCTTGTCAGCCGAGCGAATGATTATGTCTTTTCTATTCTCAAGGGCTTTAATGCCATCCGTTATGTGTTTGGGGTTTAAAGTTTTGTTGGGTGTAACTTTGTCCAAATCTTTCAGGACCAGTTGTTTGAAAACCTCTACCTGATGGTTAGCAGTTTGTGGAGGATTGAAAAGCGATCTATTTTTAAGGCTGTACTTTAAACTTTAAACCCCAAACATATAACGGGTGGCATTAAAGCCCTTGAGAATAGAAAAGACGTAATCATTCGCCCGGCTGACAAGGGAGGGGGAGTGGTGGTCATGGACAAGACCTATTACCACTCACAACTCACCGATATGTTGAAGGATGAAAACACATACCTCCAACTTGACAAGGACCCTACCATTCAATATAGGATGGATTTGATGAACCTTGTTGATTATGGGTACTATATGCGAGTAATTAACAAGTAAGAAATATTGTATCTATGTCCTAGTTTTAATAGTATACCCACCATATATACGGTCCCCAAAATTCATAAGCACTCAGAGAGACCCCCAGCCAGACCTATCGTCAACGGCATAGACTCTGTGACGGCTCAAGTCGGCCAGTACCTGGATCATTTTTTACAGTCTAGTGTCATCATGACAAAGGCATACCTTAAAGACACTACAAGTTATTTGCAAAAGATTAAGACCGTATCTTTCTCCAAAGATGATGAAATTTTCTTGGTGACTGCCGATGTGGCGTCATTATATATGGTAATTCAGCATGATGACACGCTTTTAGCTCTCAATTGGGCCTTCAGTAAGAGGGATGATATTCCCTTTATTCAAAAGAATTTTTTAAGGATGATCCCGGACTACTGTCTAACACATAACTACTTTTGGTATTCTGGCAACTTTTATAGCCAGAAGACAGGAGTAGCTATGGGTGCTAAGTTTGCACCAAGCTTGGCAAACGTATTCATTAGCGAATGGGAGGACAAATGGGTGTACCAAATTAGGAGAAAAGAACTGGTGTTTTACCAACGCTACATTGATGGCCTGTTCATTATATGGCAGGGCACAGAGTCCTCAGTAGAATACTCTCAATGGCTAAATAGCAACACCAATAACATCAAACTCAAATTCAACTGGAGTCAGGAGCAGATACATTATTTAGATGTTATGGTGATAAAAGGAGAAAATCAGTTGCACACCAAAGCGTTTTTCAAAAGTACAGACTGCAACAGCTATATTCCAGTACAGAGCTGGCATCACCCACAGTGGTTACGTAACATACCTAAGGGGCAGTTCACACATATACACTACCGTTCAAAAGTTTGGGGTCACCCAAACAATTTTGTGTTTTCCATGAAAAGTCACACTTATTCACCACCATACGTTGTGAAATGAATAGAAAATAGAGTCAAGACATTGACAAGGTTAGAAATAATGATTTGTATTTGAAATAACATTGTTTTTACATCAAACTTTGCTTTCATCAAAGAATCCTCCTTTTGCAGCAATTACAGCATTGCACACCTTTGGCATTCTAGCTGTTAATTTATTGAGGTAAGCTGGAGAAATTGCACCCCACGCTTCTAGAAGCAGCTCCCACAAGTTGGATTGGTTGGATGGGCACTTCTGGCGTACCATACGGTCAAGCTGCTCCCACAACAGCTCAATGGGGTTCAGATCTGGTGACTGTGCTGGCCACTCCATTACCGATAGAATACCAGCTGCCTGCTTCTGCTGTAAATAGTTCTTGCACAATTTGGAGGTGTGTTTAGGGTCATTGTCCTGTTGTAGGATGAAATTGGCTCCAATCAAGCGCTGTCCACTGGGTATGGTATGGCATTGCAAAATGGAGTGATAGCCTTCCTTATTCAGAATCCCTTTTACCCTGTACAAAGCTCCCACCTTACCAGCACCAAAGCAACCCCAGACCATCACATTACCTCCACCATGCTTAACAGATGGCGTCAGGCATTCTTCCAGCATCTTTTCATTTGTTCTGCGTCTCACAAACGTTCTTCTTTGTGATCCAAACCCCTCAAACTTGGATTCATCCGTCCACAACACTTTTTTCCAGTCTTCCTCTGTCCAATGTCTGTGTTCTTTTGCCCATCTTAATCTTTTTCTTTTATTGGCCAGTCTCAGATATGGCTTTTTCTTTGCCACTCTGCCCTGAAGCCCAAAATCCCGCAGCCGCCTCTTCACTGTAGATGTTGACACTGGTGTTTTGCGGGTACTATTTAATGAAGATGCCAGTTGGGGACCTGTGAGGCGTCTGTTTCTCAAACTAGAGACTCTAATGTGCTTATCTTCTTGCTTAGTTGTGCAACGCGGCCTCCCACTTCTTTTTCTACTCTGGTTAGAGCCTGTTTGTGCTGTCCTCTGAAGGGAGTAGTACACACCGTTGTAGGAAATCTTCAATTTCTTTGCAATTTCTCGCATGGAATAGCCTTCATTTCTAAGAACAAGAATAGACTGTCGAGTTTCAGATGAAAGTTCTCTTTTTCTGGCCATTTTGAGCGTTTAATTGACCCCACAAATGTGATGCTCCAGAAACTCAATCTGCTCACAGGAAGGTCAGTTTTGTAGCTTCTGGAAGGAGCTAGACTGTTTTTAGATGTGTGAACATGATTGCACAAGGGTTTGCTAATCATCAATTAGCCTTCTGAGCCAATGAGCAAACACATTGTACCATTAGAACACTGGAGTGATAGTTGCTGGAAATGGGCCTCTATACACCTATGTAGATATTGCACCAAAAACTAGACATTTGCAGTTAGAATAGTCATTTACCACATTAGCAATGTATAGAGTATATTTGTTTAAAGTTAGGACTAGTTTAAAGTTAGCTTCATTTAAAAGTACAGTGCTTTTCCTTCAAAAATAAGGACATTTCAATGTGACCCCAAACTTTTGAACGGTAGTGTACGTCGTAACTGCACTTTTGATACAGATTGTGTCACCCAGGCTGAATATATAAAACAGCGCTTTGTTGAAAAAGGCTACAAAGCTCGCCCTTTAGAGAAACTGATTACGGAGGTGGGCTCCAATACATAGGATTCCTGTTTAGTCCCCAAAGTAAGGAGACAGGACTCTAAACATGAATGGGGTTTCATCAGTGGGTTCCACGAGCAATACCAGGAAATTGAAACGATTTTTAAAAGACATTGGAACATACTCTGTATGGATAAAGTGAGCAGAGTTTTACCAGAAAATCCACCATTCATTTATAGAAAGACCTCATAATTCGGAGATTAAGTGGTTAAAAAAGTACTTGACCCTCCAGGTAGAATCAAAAGTGTACTACTAATTCCGCGTACACACGAGCGGACTTTCCGTCAGACTTTGCCCGGCGGACAGGATTTGGTCGGATAATTCGATCGTGTGTGGGCTCCAGCGGACTTTGTTTTCTCAAAAGTTGGACAGACTTAGATTTGAAACATGTTTTAAATCCATCGAAATCGAGTCCGGTCAAAAAGTCCGCCGTCTGTATGCTAGTTCGACGGACATAAAGCCACACTAGGGCAGCTATTGGCTACTGGCTATGAACTTCCTTGTTTTAGTCCGGTCGTACGTCATCACGTACGAATTCGACGGACTTTGGTGGATTGTGTGTAGGCAAGTCCGTTCATTCAGAAAGTCCGTCGTAAAGTACGTCAAAGTCCGCCGGGCAAAGTCTGCCGTAAAGTCCGCTCGTGTGTACGCGGCATTAGAATATCCGTGCGACATCATGTATGTTGGACGCACTAAAAGAACATTAGGCAAAAGGGTGTCGGAACATATCTATAACATTCTAATAGGGTACAAAGAACATAGTGTATCCTTACATGTCAGGAAAAAACATGACAGAAACCCTATCGGCCTTAAATTCTGGGGCACTGATAGAATTCACCCCAGATGGAGAGGAGCGATTATGGTGAGAGAGATATCCAAGCTTGAATCTCAGTGGATATTTCTGACCAACACACTCAGCCCCAATGGTTTGAACATAGAGCTAGATCTGAATTGCTTCATAAGCAACTACTAATTGCAGAAGGATTCTTTGCAACTCAGATGGCCTTTTGAATCATGATGATTACATATTTGTATAGGCTGGGATTATCTTTGTCCTCTTGGGGTTCCTTCCATTTTAGTACTTAGGTGTTTCCCCTGTTGTTACATCATTGGGGTTGCTGGAGTACCATAAGGATGCACTGAATGTCAAATAACAGTTTCCAATTCCTTCTATTGCCTGGCAGTTAATGTTTCGTTACCATTTAAATGGTTTTATTTTTTTGACCTTATTGCTGGAAGATTTTTTATCAGCCAAGGATAGAGACAGTTTAATGCCAGTGAAAACACCCTAATGGGATTTTCTAGTTGTGCCTGTAAGGCCATGAGTAATGTGGATGGCCATGTGGGCAGTAATTTAGTTACATATCAATAGTATGTGGGACATCTAGAGTTTACTCGCATTAACGTTTTGTCACTGTAGCATCAACTGCACTATGTCTCGTATTCTGATGGAGCAAGTTATAGAGATTTTTTTTATATATTATATATGTTTATGTTTAAAGAGATGAAATGACGTTTTTAATACTTTATATGTAATCAGTCTTTGAACAAAGGACTGATAGGGAGCGAGCTACTGAGGATGGATGGGATGCTGAGCATCGGCTCCTTACTATACTCAGAGGGGTGGGTCTGAATCAGATGACGCCCGTGACAACGGTGTTGAGTGAGCCCGTCACTCATGCTATTTAAAACAGATGGTCATGTTGCGTGGCCACGTCCTTTAAAGACGTAATGACGAAGCGCATCAGGGCGTGACCACGCGACCCTTTCAGCTTCACACAGGCAGCGTCACCCCGAGACTCATCACGACGGGCGGGACTTTTGGATTTCCGACCAGCGGCGAGCTGACACTGGCACTGTGACAGGCTGCATTTTATCATTTTTATCCTGTAAGCATAACTTGTACCAGGGGGGTTTTAATTGTTATTAATAAACAGTTTAACACTATGGAAAGCCTCCCCTTGTATTCCTATATGGCATGTCTGCGGCATGGAAAACTTTCTGGCTGAGGAGAGCAGATCCACCCAGTGGCAGAGGAGCAGATTACCACTTGGAAAGTTATTACGGGCTTGGTTGACACTTACCTCTGGTAAGCACATCCAAAAGGGGTTATCACGAGGTGTTCCGGTGAAGGTGTAGCAGCCCATGGATGGTGCACTCCGTTTGATTTAGAAGCTTAACTTTTATTGCTGTAGACTGCATGCATGGAATTGTTTTAAGGACTTCCTACATCACTCTTTTCATGTTGTGTAGTCACTTCGGACTAAGTGTCTGGATTTTTATATTTATTTTTATATTTACCTTACTCATGTTATTGTCATTTTTCTGCTATGATCAGCAATATTTTAGAATGTACCAGGATTGTGTTTTAAGCAGCATACACAATATAGTCTCCTCAGATCGGGTACATTAGATCCTCAGCTGGCAGGTGTTCTATTACTCATTGTCTTCTGAGTGGAAACAGTTTATTATTGCACTATATGTCACATCATATTGGTGAATATTTTATTCACATTCAGTGCTGTTAATATTTTATTTTTATAAGGGGGTACATTTTCTTTATCTTCGTTGTTTGTTTTTTTTTATAATGGCAGCCTACACAGTCTTAAGTGCATAGACCATTACTATTCATCCATTTATTGAGTGTTGGGATCAGAGATCCTCATCATCTCTGATACTTTGTTTCTGTTAGACCAAGGACATAATTGAGAACCCCCGAGAGAGTGGCAGGATGACCTGGTTTGGGAGTACAGTGGAACCTTGGATTATGAGCATAATCCGTTCCAGGAGAATGCTTGTAATCCAAAGCACTCGCATATCAAAGCGAGTTTCCCCATAGAAGTCAATGGAAACAAAGATAATTCATTCCGCATTGACTTCTATTGCATGCAATACTGCATGTGGCCAGAGGTGGGGGACAGCTCGGCTGAACTTGGAAAGCCTCGGAAACACTCTAACATCAACTGACTATACACCAGGGGCAAATTGGCTGCACACCCCGAAATGATATTTTCTAAAAAGAATTGTAGAAGTTCCCCATGGGGTTTTTTAAGCAGCAAGCGAAAAGTTTTATAAAAAAATGTTTTTATTAGAAAAATACTCCGAACATACTTTAAAGACTACAAAGATTTAAAATATGAGCTCCGGTTACACATAGAAACAAGTATATAGGGTACATATATTGGTTATGCTGAAAATTTGTCACAAAATCGCACAATAAATCGCAAGGAGTGTGTGTGTGTTACCACTCCAAGCAGTATCGTTAATGGTTATAGTAATGCTTGCCAATAACGAAGACCCCGAGACCCGAGCCTCGGAAACACTCGGGAACGGAGTATTTCTGAGTATTTCTGAGTGATTCCGAGTATTTCCGAACGGCTCAGAACCATTCCGAGTGTCACAGGCACCCCCGCACCTCTGGCCAAATGCGGTACTGCACACCCCATTAGCTTGAATTCTGCTCATTTTGCGAGACAACACTTGAGGGAGAGATGCTCTGGCTCAAATTGTACTGTTATGCTGTGTCAATGTTAGCTATAGGGATCTGTAGTCAGGTGTGTAGTGTGAATAGCCCTGTCTCAGTTTGTTCCCTTTTTCTCTTTTCCCCCATCCCATTTGTATAGTGTATGAGATGCCCTTGCTCATTTTTTGTAAATTTCCCAGCTAAGGGACTAGCTGGATGTTAAGGGGGGGGGGGGGGGGGTGAGTGTAGCACCCTCTAGTGTGCTAGGAGATAGTACAGTTTTTTTTTCAGAGTAGGTACATTTTCAGGCTTGGTTGGCAGCCTGGGTGTGTTTTGGTGATCTGGGTTGGGAATGACCTAGAATAGAGCTGGGTGACTCATAGGTGGTGTCACTAGGAGCTCCCACTTCTTTCCAGAATGTTCTGGTACTTTCTGGAAAGAGAGGTGGAGAGGGTAGGTGGAGCCACCTGGGGTATTCTGAGGAGCCCTGACCAATCTACAGTCTGGATTGGGCAGGCCTCCTTAAATACCCAGGGTCAGCCCAGCTGGGAAAGAGTGGATTGAGTGGAGGGCCGGTAGTGCCTGAAGAAGTGGTACTGGGAGCATTAGCCACAGGGACAGCAAGCACTGGAACTTTCTTTTGCTACACCATAGGGGCCCACAGTCCCTGCCTGTAAAGGGCATTTGCTTTAGGCGTGGCTGAGCCAGTGTCAGACCTACAGTGCTAGCTAGTCCAGGAAATGCAGCAAGTGATGTGCTGGAGGAGTGAGGAGGGATAATCTGCAAGTAAGGAAGTGCAGGAGGAGAAGAGGAGATTGTATATACCGTGGTGTATATAGTTGGTCCCAATTAGGGATGAGCTTCGAACATCGGCTGTTCGCAAGTTCGCCGAACAGCGAACAATTTGGGGTGTTCACGGAAAATTCGAATGCCGTGGAACACCCTTTAAAAGTCTATTGGAGAAATCAAAAGTGCTAATTTTAAAGGCTTATATGCAAGTTTTTTTTTTCGGGAGCAGTGATTTTAATAATGCTTAAAGTGAAACAATAAAAGTGTAATATCACTTTAAATTTTGTACCTGGGGGGTGTCTATAGTATGCCTGTAAAGGGGCGCATGTTTCCGGTGTTTAGAACAGTCTGACAGCAAAATGACATTTCAAAGGAAAAAAAGTCATTTAAAATTGCTCGCGGCTATTAATGAATTGCCGGTCCGACAATACACATAAAAGTTCATTGATAAAAACGGCATGGGAATTCCCCACAGGGGAACCCCGAACCAAAATTTAAAAAAAAAATTACGTGGGGGGTCCCCCTAAATTCCATACCAGGCGCTTCAGGTCTGGTATGGATATTAAGGGGAACCCCGGCCAAAATTTTTTAAAAAAATGGCGTGGGGTCCCCCCTCAAAATCTATACCAGACCCTTCAGGTCTGGTATGGATTTTAAGGGGAACCCTGTGCCAAAATTTAAAAAAAAAAACGGTGTGGGGTCCCCCCAAAGATCCATACCAGACCCTTATCCGAGCACGCAACCTGGCAGGCCGCAGGAAAAGAGGGGGGGGACAAGAGCGCGCTCCCCCTCCTGAACTGTACCAGGCCACATGCCCTCAACATTGGGAAGGTGCTTTGGGGTAGTCCCCCAAAACACCTTGTCCCCATGTTGATGAGGACAAGGGCCTCATCCCCACAACCCTGGCCGGTGGTTGTGGGGGTCTGCGGGCAGGGGGCTTATCGGAATCTGGAAGCCCCCTTTAACAAGGGGACCCCCAGATCCCGACCCTCCCCCCTGTGTGAAATGGTAAGGGGGTACAGAAGTACCCCTACCATTTCACTAAAAAACTGTCAAAAATGACAAGAGACAGTTTTTGACAATTCAAAGCCTCCCTCCATGCCATCATGGATGCGCAGCGGCCCGAAAAGAAGATGAAGACAAGAAGATGAAGAGAAGAAGATGAAGAGAAGAGCGGGAGCCTCCCTCCATGCCATCATGGATGCGGAGGGGCCCAAGGAGAAGAGGGGAAGAAGACGCCGATGCCGCGGAGGAGATGCTGGACGAGAACACCGGAGGAAGAACCAGAAGAACCAGAAGAAGAAGATGGAGGAAGAAACCGAAGGAAGATAGAAGAAAGAAGAAGCATTTAAATAAAGTAATTGTCAAAAACTGTCTCTTGTCATTTTAACATTTTTGACAGTTTTGTAGTGAAATGGTAGGGGTACTTGGTAGGGCCGGGATCTGGGGGTCCCCTTGTTAAATGGGGCTTCCAGATTCCGATAAGCCCCCGGCCGCAGACCCCCACAACCACCAGCCAGGGTTGTGGGGATGAGGCCCTTGTTCTCATCAATATGGGGAGAAGGTGTTTTGGGGGGCTACCCCAAAGCACCCTCCCAATGTTGAGGGCATGGGGCCTGGTACGGTTAAGGAGGGGGGGCACTCTCTCGCCCCCCCTCTTTTCCTGTGGCCTGCCAGGTTGCGTGCTCGGATAAGGGTCTGGTATGGATTTTTAGGGGGACCTCAAGCTGTTTTTTTTTTTTTTTTTTAATTTTGGCGCCGGGTTCCCCTTAAAATCCATACCAGACCTGAAGGGTCTGGTATAGATTTTGAGGGGGACCCCACAACATTTTTTTTTTAAATTTTGGCCAGCGTTCCCCTTAATATCCATACCAGACCTGGAGGGCCTGGTATGGAATTTAGGGGGACCCCCCACGTAATTTTTTTAAATTTTGGTTCGGGGTTCCCCTGTGGGGAATTCCCATGCCGTTTTTATCAATGAACTTCTATGTGTATATGTTTCAATACATTTGATAATGCCCTCCAGTTAAGCAGGCCCACTGGGATCAAAATTCATAATTACTGTACAGCACCTCATACACTCTGTTGTTATAGCCACAAACCTGAACATTTTAAAGAGCAGATGAACAAAGCTTACTTGTCCCTTGTCCTTTTCTCCATGCAAGTGACATAGCAAAATTCATGTATTAATATATGCTTACTTCTTGAAAAAGTTTCAGTAGTCCATGCAAAGATACACTTATCGGAATGTCTTTGGATGCTATCTGTGCACATAGCGCAGTATTTATGACTTCATGACTTTATGACTTAATGCCTCCTGCTGGGTTCAAGGCTTTTTTCAACCTCACCTACTATGTAACTATGTAACTCATTTGGCATAAAGCATGGCAGTCACACAGCCAAAAAAAATATGGATGCAATACTAAAACAGTGGTAAAGAAATAAAATCATATGTACGAGAGTTTGGACCATCTGCAAATTGAAGGTGAATATATCCTGGTGGGGTTATATGTTAAATTGTTACATACATTCATCCCACATAGACTGCGGACTGGAAGCATGCAGGGACATTTTGGAAAAGGTATATAAAAAATATGGATGGACAAAAAGATTTCATTATAAACAAGATTTGTATTGATTTCTTTTTTACATCGCAGGAATGATGATCAAGTAATTGGAGCAGCGTGTGCGCCGACATATGCAGGGTTATATCTTCGGTGAGAGGAGAGTGTTCCTTTCTATCAGCTACATTTGGCACACACATCAACCTCTGGCTAAGATGTGCGGATCCTGTGCTGGTGGCATGGAGGGGGAGCGGTATTGTTCTCGCAAAGTTTGTGGAAAAATGAAATAACAATTAAAGCAATATTTTCCTCACATATCCTCACATCCATTTTTGGAAAAGGATAAAAATGGGTAAAAAATGGTGACAACATTTTTTTCAAAGCCAACAGCAGATTATTTCCCTCTTCATGCTACCAGCCATACCTGTGGGACAGTTCCTGCGACTTTGCAAAAAATTAAGATTATGTACAGTAGTAGAGGGAAGAGATTTTTGAAGTAGAGAATACTCACATAGAAGATATAGACAAAGCTTCAGGAGAGCCTATGCTATTGATCATAGTAACCTATCAGAGGTAAAGGATAAATGTAAATACTCTGAAGACGGGTAAGATTGTTAACACTGTTGACTCCCAATAGAATGGCATTAAGGGGATTTTAAAAGATCAATGGCATGTTCTTGATTGTGGGAAAGCATCAGGCTTTCACAGTCAGAAGAAAGGGAAATCTCACATACTAAAAAATGTGTAAAATTAGTGTAGCGCACCGGGTACGTGAAATATTACGACCAATTCAAAATCACCTTTTAATGTAATAATATATGTGTAGAATCTGCTAATGACTCTTCTACTCAACATAATATAAGCTCCAAAAATAATGTGAATAACAGTGCAACTCCGCATGTAATAAGGCTAAAATTCTAAAAAGAATAAAACTTATTTGAATTTTAGCTTTAGTTTTAATTTTTTAGTTTAATTTTTTATTAGAATTTTAGCCTTACTACAGGTAAAGTTGCACTGTTGTTCACATTATTTTTGGAGCTTATATTATGTTGAGTAGAAGAATTTTACACACTTTTTTTGTATTTTTGAAGGTGCAAGGTTGTGATCACATCGGGAGAGTGTTGGCTGCAGTTTAGCCTAGGTTATTAGGCAACATACCTTTGTTTATTTTCAAATCAATTTTCTTAATGAGAGTGGTTACGCTGATTTACTACACTTCTTTATAAAATCTCAAAGACTTGCTTTAAAAAATCAAGTTTCAAATATCCAATAAAGTGAAGAAAAACATTAAAAATAAGAGCATATTTAGTCCTCGCTTCAGTAGGACATATACTAATGATACAGAGAAGATTAGGCACAACCCCAGCGCAAGGATAACACGCACATTCGTGAAGCATATTGATTTTGCCCTTGCCGTTTCCTATAGTCCAAAATGGCTTCAACCTCAAATTCTTCTTCCCCATCCACAATGATAGCTTCAGGGGGTCCTACCTCCCGATCCGGAAAGGAATTTGGTACTGGGTCTGGGTCTGAGACGCTTGGCAGTCCTGAGATACTCTAAGTTCTTATGATCTGTGAAGATCAATATTGGGTGCGCTGCTCCCTCCAGGAGATAGTTTCTTTAAGCAACCGATTGTTTGCGACAAAGAAGTTTAGTCTGTCGCCACTCTTCCAAGGCCGCTTTTATCGCCAAGAGCTCTCGGTCCCCAACGTCATAATTCCTCTCTGATATACCCAACTTCTTAGAAAAGAAGGCCACAGGGTGCATTAAGGCCTTGGGTCCTTGGCGCTGGGACAGGATGGCCCCCACAGCACTTTCTGATGCATCCACTTCCCGGGTATAAGGCAAGGCAGGATCAGGGTGTTTCAACACCGGGGCGGAGGTAAATAACTCTTTTAATTTGTCAAACGCAAATGTTTGCTTCCTTGTGAGCTGTGTGATGGGTGCTATAATACTGGAGAAATTTTTAATACATTTTCTGTAAAAATTAGAATCCAATAAAACGTTGCACTCCTTTTTTATCGGTTGGAGGTGGCCAGGACATGAAGGCTAAGACCTTCTGAGGATCCATTGCCACACCCCCAGTTGATATTACCAAGCCGAGAAAGTGAATGGTCTGGTGCTCAAACTCACATTTCTCGGCTTTGGCGAAAAGTCCGTTTTGTCTTAATCTATAAAGAACTTGTCTCACATGGCCACAATGTGCTTCTAGGGAGGTTGAGAATATCAGAATATCATCCAAGTAGACAATTACGAATGAGTCCAAAAAATCTCTGAAAATGTTGTTTACAAAATGTTGGAACGTAGCCGGTGCGTTACAGAGTCCAAATGGCATAACTAGGTACTCAAAGTGGCCGAAGCATGTCCGGAAAGTCGTCTTCCTACTTGTTCCCCCTCACGGATTCTAATCAAATTATAGGCACCCCGCAGATCCAGCTTTGTGAATATCTGTGCCGAGCGAAGTCTCTGAAACAGTTCTGGGATCAATGGGAGAGAATAGCGATTCTTAACCGTTATTTTATTTAAATCTCTGTAGTCCACACATGGACGGAGGGAATGATCTTTCTTCTCGACGAAGAATATTCCAGCACTGGCTGGAGAAGAGGAATGTTGGATGAAACCTTTCTTGAGGTTTTCGTCAATGTATTCCTTAAGGACCAAAAGTTCAGGTTCCGACAGAGGAAAGATCCTTCTAAACGGAATTTCTGCTCCAGGTAAAAGTTCGATTGGGCAATCATAAACCCGGTGGGGAGGAAGAGTGTCCGCTTTCTGTTTGTCAAACACATCCAGGAAGCTATGGTACACAGACGGGACCAGTTCTTGAGATTCTGATGCAGATTGGAGACAATAGATAGATTGGAAGACTACTTCACCCGTAACCCAATTGATTTGAGGATTATGGGCTTGCAGCCACGGCATTCCCAGAATGATTGGAAATAATGGTGAAGAGATGACGCCCAGACATAGTAATTCCTGATGGTTGGGTAGTATGTTGGCAGGCAGTGGTTGAGTCTCATGAGTAATAGGCCCCGATTTAATATTTGACCCATCTGCTAGCCGTATGGAGAGTTGTTGTTGCTTGGGTGTTAACGGAATGTGATGTTGCAGGGCAAAGGCACGATCCACGAAGCAGCTGCAGGCGCCAGAATCAATTATGGCCCGGACCCGGAGTGTTCCTTCTGGAAGCTGCAGGGAAACAGGGACAGCAATGTGAGCGGATCTTGTTACAGGTAATGCACTAGGTTCATGAGGCAGAGAGTTACACTTACGGGTCTTATTTGGGCACGTTTGCGTAGTGGCCAGCCTCCCCACAATAGAGGCAAAGGTTGTTCTGGCGTCGATGCTGCTTTTCTTCGGGTGGCAGTGGTGAACGGAGCAGACCTATCTGTATTGGCTCCGGAGCTTCGGAGGTGGCAGCAGGTACATGTGAGATAGGAGGATTGCTAGGAACTTTAGGCAACATCCATATAGGCCGCATTTGGTTGGTTCTCTCAGATCTCCGCTCTCTTAGACGACAGTCTATCTGGATGGACAATTGGATCAGGTCCATTTAAAGAGTCTGGTAGTCCAACACGGGTCAGCTCATCTTTCAGTGCCTCAGAGAGTCTGATGCGGAACTGATAGAGGAGGGCGGCATCGTTCCACTGAGTATCGGAACTCCACCGCCTAAAGTCAGTTACGTAGTCTCCCACTGGCCTACGTCCCTGCTGGAGGGCATGAAGACTGGCCTCTGCGGTGGTGGCACGTTGAGGGTCGTCATACAATTTGGCCATTTCATTCAAGAAAGAGTCCATAGTATCTAACAGTGGGCTGGCCTGCTCTAGTAAGCGATGAGCCCAGGTTTGGGGTTCCCCCTGGAGTAGTGAGACGATGAACCCCACCTTGGTGCTCTCCAAAGAGAACGTATGGGGCTGAAGCAGGAAGTATAGCTGGCAGGCATTCTTGAAGGCACGGAACTTATTGTGATCTCCCGAAAACCTTTCTGCAGTGGGAACTCGAGGTTCTGGGGGTGGCACCGAGATGCGGTAGCCGCCTGGTGAGTTGGGGGATTTGGAGACAATGATTTCACTCTTTGCTTAAGTTGCCGGTAGCCATCTTTTGTAGGCCCTGGACTGCCTGGGTAAGGGCTGAAATTTGTTGGCACAGAGTGTCCAAAGGTGAGGTCCCCCTTTCAGACTCCATCTTGGCTGGATCGTACTGTCACATACCTTACAGCGGAGTCTGAATGCTGAGGGAGGCCTCTTGCACGGTTACTGTCCCAACACCCCTGGTAGTGAGAACAGGGAGTGCTGGGGCACGGAAGGGTGCAGGTGCCCGCGGCTGGAAGCTGGAACGTGGAGATTCAGGATCCTCTAGTAGAAGATGAGATGACTGATCACCAGAACTGCTCAGTAGAAGCCAGGCAGGTAGGTATGGCTTCAAGGACAATTGCAACGTCAGGACAGGCAAGGGTTGGCAGCAAGGTATCCACACAGCAGGCAAGTTCGTAGTCAAGGCCAGGCAGAGGTTGGCAACAGGCGGGCAGCGAGGTACAAAGTCAGGAAGCAGAGCCGTAGTAGAGAGTCCAAACTGGGGTCGGTATGATCAGCAAAGGTAGGTAGCAGACAAGGGAGATCCAAAGAGAGTAGTCAGGAAGCCGGGTAGTCAGGAGCAAGGTAACAGGTCACACAGGAATCAAGAACTCAGGAACTAGCTGAAGACGATCCAGCACTAGTGTCAGGCAAGGACCTTGCTTATATATGGCGCTGAGCACCAGGATTGGTGGACGTTCACGTGCGTACGTGAGGACGTACACCCGCACGTATGGGTGTGCGGGTGCATGTACACGTTCGTACGGGTGCGTGGGTGTGCACGTTCGATCCGGAACTCGATCGCCTCTGTCGGGGACACCGTGCATGGCTGTTAGTCACAGCTGCACGGAGACGGAAGATAGTACTGTGAGTTCTCTGACATCTCCCCTCTTTTCTAAAAAAAAAAAGAGCATATTTAAATGTGGAGGATGCCCTTTTGTACTGTAAATAGACAAGTTTTCTAGTTATTTCCAGTGATTTCAGATTTAGAATTTTTTAACTGCTTGTCCATGAGTGGTTTACAAATAAATGTGTCCATGCAATCTAAAAAATATTGGAAAAATGAATAGACACTGTAGAGGGTTTCTGGACATAGATCTTGCCCCAGACCATTAAAACATAGCTCTGTGTATGTTTTGCCTCCTGTCATAATAAGTCCTCCTGGAATTTGAAGGTGAAAGAATACAGCATTTGAATGTAAGCACATGTAGCGCCCACCCCATTCAGGTGGGTACTTGGTGTGTTACTGTAATTAATGATAGGTAAATTTGGCCAAGACTTTGCACTTTTCCCTTAGGCCTGTTTGTTTATTTGTGGGTGTGAGTGTTAGAATAGAGGGGGGTGTGGCCACCTACACTATGTCCCCTCATTCTTCCAGTGGAATTGTTCTGGAAGAGAGGCAGGATTTGGGACTTGAGTGGAAGGCAGCTTGTATGGAGAGCTCTGGACCAATTATTGAATTGTATTGGCGGGGGCAGGACTCGCATAAAAGCTGAGGTCACATGCTCCTGTGAGGTCTGTCTGGGAAGTTTGGAAGCAGAGGAGGTCAGCATGTAGAAGCTGGTGGGTTTTGGGCGTCCTCCCCTCCTGGGAGAGAGTCTGGGAGTACAAGGAGATCCAGAAGCTGCAATCATGTAGTGCAGCAGGAGGAGGCCTGAAGGCCTGGGTGGTTCAGAGACCCCAGTGCTGGATGGCAGGAGAAGTTCGGGTGCAGGAGGAGGCTTGAAGGCCTGGGTGGTTCAGAGACCCCAGTGCTGGATAGCAGAAGAAGAGATCCATCATGAGGAGGAAGAAGTAGGAGCAAAGAGGGCGGAGGAAACTGGGAATCAACTTTCTGTGAGTATCATGGATTGTTGATTGGAAGTGAGCAAAGGGAGTGCAACCCAGTAGTGCTTATCCGTGAACTTGCTATATGTCCAAGGACCTAGCAAGGGACACTTTCCAGAACTAACATGGATTGATTACAAGAGTCCAGAATTAGGCGGTGGCGGCCTGGGACTTTGGAATCTTTATCCGCAGCATTTTTCAGAGTGATGCTGGTCAGTTCATAAATGGGAAGTACACAAGATCAGGAGCCAGAATTTATGGAGGCATCTCATATCCTCTATTCATTTGTTATCTCAATTGGAGTTTGAGAATAAAGTTACAGTTTTAGTAAGCAAAAAGACTGTCTGGTGTGTTAAAGTTGCATGGGAAGGAAGATCGGAAGTCATTGACATAAAGGTAATGAACAACACAGCAGCTCCCAAGGGAGTAGTGTGCTACACACACACAAAGGGAAAGTTTTAGTAAAAATACTGTTCCAAAAGGATTGTTTTTGGATTTATGATTTCCCTACCCTACACCCACAGGGTTTACATCAGGAACTAAAACTGTTTTTCTGTAACAAACAAAGGATTGAGGGATACCTATTATGACCGATTTTGGCTCGTTAATCCCCTCAGAATCTGGTGGTTGTTATGTGTTACATATTAATTATGTATTTTTCCTTTGTATTTTGAAGGCTTTTTTATGTTTTGTTATGTGTATGTTTACTATCTTTTTAACTTTTATTTCTGAGTATATATTTATATTTATTCCAGGCATGTGTAAATCCCTTTACTGTTGACAGACTTACTACAAGTGTTGGAAGTATATTCCAATTACCAACTACTGTTTGAGTTAAAAAAAAACTTCCTAAGATTCGTTTTGTACTTCGGCCCCTTTAGTTTGAGGTCATGTCCCTATGTTCTTGGTCTTCACTTCATATTGAAAATACTGCCCTCCAAAACCTTATTCACACTTTTAATGTATGTAATGGTTTTAGTCATATCTTCCCTTTCCCATGTTTCCTCATGACTGTACATGTAAGGACCAGGATCTTAGCCCACAAGACCTGCTGCATCCAGCAGTAGCCCTTCTTGATGAGCCACCTGAAATGCTGGACAGCTCCTTGTCTGATCTCTTAGAACAGTTTTGACTTGTCTCTTGTTTCTGGTGAACCTTGAACTCTTTGCTCCTTCCATGAAGTTCTTGATTTCAGCCATATCTCAGCATTAACTGTTTGCCAGATCATTTTATCTCCAGCTGATATCTTGCTCCTTTACATACCTGCAGCTGTCCTTATCACTACCACTCATTACTGACCTTTGGCTTGTTCATCGACCATGCTTCCACTTGATCTCAGCCTGCAATCATTTGTTATTGACCTTTTGACTTGTTCCTCCCCTATGCTTAAAATAATTCCAACCTGCAACCACTTGTTACCCACCTTTTGGCTTGTTTACTGACTACACTTCTGCTTGATCCCTACCTGCTATATCTGCTACTGGACCCTGGCTTTCTCACCTCATGGTAGGGCGATCCCGAGGACTGCAATTTGGTACTAACACGCATCAAATCCCATCTCCAACATCAGGAGCTCTGGTGAATATTGGTTAGTGCTTAGACCCTGCACCTCAGGTGAACCTGAGCTATCTGCTAGGGTTGCATGCTTGTGTACTTATCTAGCTGGTCAGTGGGAGCCTCACTACTGCTATAGCTACTGCTCCCTGAGCTTGACCCCTGACTGTGACAGAATAATCTGGATAACAATCTTCTTTATAGATGTAGCCAGGGGCTGGCAAAAATTACCTGCGCTATTAGGAGACACTCTGAAGCATTTGTTACAGTGTGGCTGTTCCCTCTAGTGTTTGAATTCAGAGTGAATAAGATTTTAGAGTAGAGCAAAGAATCTTGGGACATGTAGTCCAAAGAGCTGGGTTTTACATTGAAGTCGGACTGCTATGGACTACAAGTACCAGCTAGCTGGAGAGAGAGAGAGAACAGAATGCTGGGAGAAGTAATATAAAGCCTGTGCGGGGATGGGATCACTGTCTTGGGACCTCGGCTGTCTTCTGGAAGCAGTGATGTGGACGGTTGGAGGTGTGAGTGCGAGTTGGTGCTGCGGCCTAGGTAGAAAGGGGAGCCTCCAATGAGAGTGTGGAACCACATCCACCATCGGCAGTTCCGGTCCGCAGAAGATACAGAACACCTGCAACAAGAGGACTTCTTTTGCTTCACCCCCCCACTAAAGGACATTGGGTGCTATACTGCCCAAACTCTTCAAGGAATTCTTTCTCTTAGAGACCAGTGTATTATAGTTTGCAAATAACCTGCGGAACATTGCTAAACAGTTGTGTCCATCATGGGGTACCAGGGGCAGAAGGGAATAGTCTGACACCAAGCCTGTCACTCCACTTCCCTTTTCTTACCTGGGGTCATAGGCTCTGTTCGGGTTGTAGGTTGCTGTTGCTCTCTCTTTTTAATATCTTATGCCCACAAGTATTCTGTTTATTGCGCTAACTGTAATAATTTCAGGTGTACATATGCTATACCTTGTTGATTTGCTAATTGAAAAATAATAAGTAAAGATGTTCTGCCCTCACAATGTGTTCAAAGTACAAGGCTTGGCAGACAACTAACAGCTTCCCAATAAAGACTCAGGAGGAAGGGCTAATAGTTGTAATCTTTACTGAGAAAAGGTTTTTTTTGTAAAACTGCAAAACACAAATTATAAAAATGTGCATTAGCATTTAACATTACATCACAAATGCAAATAGTAACAGACATGCTACGATACTGTTAAGGCACTAGCTAGCAAAAATGTGGCTTAGCTGAATGAACTTCCTGACAGAAACATCCCACCAAACACACATATAAAATGTAGTTGCATTAGTAGAACATATACTAACTAGAAAAGGTACAATTTCTGGGGAAATTGTGAAAGTGTTCTTGCCTCTACAACTGGAGTGGGCGGAGTAACTGGGTGGGGTGGAGTGGCTTGAGTAACTGTGAAAAGTGTTAAAAAGCTTAATATTTTAAAAAGTATAAATAGTAGTAAAAAAGTTCCATCATTCGCTGAAAGAGCTGAACATTTTTTTCAAAAGTAATTTTTTTTTTCAAAAATGAATTTTTTTTAATCAAAAATGATTTTTTTTTCTTCAAAAATGATTTTTTTTTTCAAAAGTAATTTTTTTTTTCAAAGGTAATTTTTTTTTTCAAAAATGAATTTTTTTATTTCAAAAATAATTTTTTTTTCGAAATTATTATTTTTTTTAAAGTAATTTTTTTTTCAAAAATAATTTTTTTTTTTCAAAAATATTTTTTTTTTTCAAATATATTTTTTTTTCAAAAATATTTTTTTTTTTCAAAAATAATTTTTTTTTTTCAAAAATATTTTTTTTTTCAAAAATATTTTTTTTTTTTTTCAAAAATGATTTTTTTTTTTTCAAAAATTATTTTTTTACTTTTTTCAAAAAAATTTTTTTTTTTTCAAAAATATTTTTTTTTTTACATGGGGCGGTCAAAATGTTTTGGCTGATCATGGGGTGGTCATAATGTTTTGGCTGATCATGGGGTTGTCAGCTTTTGTCACTTCCCACTCTAGTTTTGAACATTTCGCCATTCATTCCTATGGGACCAATTCCGCCGCAAAAACGTCATTTCGTGGACCATTCGGCAAAACATTCCACAAAGTAATAACACACCAATCGGGAACAATCCGCTCGTTTCGGTATATTATTTGTCTCTGTAGTGTGAAAACTGTGGGAGGAGTCTACAAGCATTATCAAGTCTAGCAGATGAAGTCACATGCATTTGGGGTGTCTCAGCATCTTGTGTTTACAACCACTGTTTCCTAGCAACGCTCATGCCCTGTTTATGCTTCCCAAATACTGCTTCATCAAAACTGCCCCATCAGAATTACCCCATCAAAACTGCCCCATCATATTCCTCTATTATAAATCAGTACATGGTGTGTCTGTCCCCTCCCCCGGGCTCTGTAATCAGCTGAGATGCTCCAGCCACCTCCCCCCCTGTGTATAACAGAAGCTTTGGTAACCATGGCAACAAAACAAACACTAACAGTACACTCTGATTAATGGCTAAAATTTCCTGAAATGACCTCTAAACAAATGGCCGTATTTTAAAAACTATACATCCTACAGCGAAGATCTTTATATTGTGAGAATCACAAGACCCAGACCTAGATTTTGATGTATAGTATGTCTCTGAAATATTAAAAATGAAGGCACAGTCGCAGTTTAGAAATTGCCCTTCAAATTTGGAGGGGGCTAGAGTGTAGTTTCAATGAATGTCAATGGACGGCGTGAGTTGCAAACAAATGGTCATATTGTGAAAACTATCAGGACTATGGCTTAGCCGTGGACATGTTTAGTGGCAGCAGGGATAGCTGAACGTTTTGATATAAGATTTGTGTAGGTGGGCTTGAAAATGAGGGAGTGGCGACAGTTTAGAAATCATGTTCTGATTTTCCAGCTTTTGTCATCTCCCACTCTAGTTTCCCCATTCATTCCTATGGGACCAATTTCGCCGCAAAAACGACGATATTTTGTGAACCATTCGGCGAAACGTTCCACAAAGTAATAGCACACCATTCGGGAACAATCCACACGTTTCGGTATATTACTTGTCTATGTAGTGTAAAAACTGTGGGAGGAGTTAGGGTGGTAAATTTGGCTATAATAATAAGAATAATATATATGTGAGATAACAGTAAGTGGTCTTGCTATGCAAGAACACTTAATTAATTGAAAACTAATGACAGCCTACTTACAGACTTATGCTTCCAAGGCCGTTATTAAGAAATAGTGGAGGTCTTTAACATGCTTCCTTCACTGTAGAAAGATTATCTGATATGTCTGATGGGCAGGAAGTGGGCGTAATATACTACAGTTCCTGTTAATAATGGATGCCAATTTAAAGCAACAGTAAGATCAGTAAATATATATCTCATAATGATCAGAACACTCCCCACCTGGCATAATGAACATTATACCACTATGTTTCCTTTTTAAGAAGTAAAACAAATTCAGAGATAGGTCTAAAGTACACCTTAGGGGTGCCCTGTCTCATGACTTTAACTTTGACCTTTCTAACCTTACTATCATTACTAGGTACAGTCTCGACATTGAGTCCAACTGTCCATTCGTTTCTGTGGACCTGAGCGTCTTTTAGTAGGACAAAATCTCCGACTTGCAGGTTAGGCTTGTCAACTTGCCATTTTCTGCGTGACTGGAGCGTCGCCAGATACTCTTGTTTCCATCTATTCCAGAAGATGTCTGCAAGACTCTGAACTTGCTTCCATTGTTTTGTGTAAAGGTCTTTGAGACCAAAGTCTCCTGTGGGAGCTGTCACTGTTTCCATCTTCTGGTTCAAAAGCATTGCAGTTGTCAAGACTACCGGCATTTCTGGATCGGTAGACACTGGAACTAAGGGTCGAGCGTTCATGATAGCCATGACTTCAGCCATAAGTGTGATGAGAACTTCATGTGTAAGGCGAGTAGAACCAACCTTCAGAAATATGGCATCCAGAATGCGACGAGCCACTCCAATCATCCTCTCCCAAGCTCCTCCCATATGTGACGTATGAGGAGGATTGAAGGTCCAAGTGCATCTTTGATCTTGAATATAAGCACTTGTCTCAGAGTCTTCTGTAAGGATCCTTAACTCCTTACAGGCCCCAGTAAAATTTGTGCCCTGATCTAAGGGGAGTTGCTTAACAGGTCCTCGGATAGAGAAAAATCTTCTCAAAGCATTGATAAAGCTTGAGGTAGACAGAGACTCAATCACTTCAATGTGTACTGCTCTTGTACTCATGCAAGAGAACAGAACAGCCCAATGTTTACATTCTGCACTGCTTCCTCTGGTCCGACATGAAGAGATATTCCAAGGACCAAAGACATCTAGGCCAACATGAGTAAAGGGTGGGTTTGAAGCAAGTCTATCAGCAGGTAAATCTGACATCTTTTGCTCTTCAAGTTTCCCTCTGATTTTTCTGCAAATTAAACATTTGTGGATGACACTGGAGACTAGTCGTTTACTCCCTATGATCCATAATCCAGCTGCCCGGACTGCTCCCTCAGTGAAGTGGCGACCCTGATGTGCAACTTGTTCATAATAGTGTCTTACTAACAGAAATGAAATGTGATGATTCTTGGGCATTATGAAAGGATGTTTCTCTTCGACCGTCATATCAACTGCTGACGAGCGACCACCAACTCTTATCACTCCATCTTCATCAAATATCGGTTTCAGTTTTTTGAGCGGACTGTGTTTGGAGATCTCTTCTCCTTTAAGAAGGCACTTGATGTCTTCTTTGAAAACTTCTTGCTGAACACATCTAATGATGATGATTTTGGCTTGCATAAGATGATTGCTATTACACTTGTTAGTGTTTGTAGCTCTTGTTTGACATCGTTCAGGGAAAGGCCTTCATACTTTGCACTGGAGTCAAATACTACTCATATCTGTCCTGGTTTCTGAGGATGATACACTCCAAATATTGGTAAGTACCAACATTCTTGTTTTTCTTCCAATGGTGGTTCTTTTTTAGCTTGACCACTGTCGAAGATCTTCTGCATGAAATCATGGAAGTGTTCCTTCATATCTGTCTTTCTGTCTAGAGTGCGTCGCAATGAGGTGAGACGCTTCACTGCTTGTCCTTTGTTAGGAAGGTAGAGGAGCTACCCAGCTGTTTGACTCATCTGTAAAGATTCTCTGTCCATGATCTCAAGGAAGAGACTATCTTCAACAGATGGTGCTGGTTTGTCATCATCTCGCGTTCTTTCAAACACCTTGCATCCTAGCTCATCTGTATCTTTAGATGAGGTGATAGCCTCCATGTAACTCTGAACTTTCTGCTGTTGTATTGGGTTGACTAGTCTCTCTTTAATTTGTACAGGGGCTAAGACATGAAGTGCGGCCATTTTGCAATATGTTTGTTTTGTAGACATTCACTTTTGCCGGCTTGTGAGCTCCATCCAGACATACATCATCAATGATGACCCATCCAAGGTCAAAACGTTGTACAAATGGTGCATTGTGTGGCTCATTGCATTGCTCTCTGACCTTGTGCACTCTCAGTATGTCTTTTCCAAGTAGAAGGATACTTGCAGCACCTGGGTCCAGTGCTGGAATCTTGTCTGATATTTGCATCAGATGAGGGTAGTGACGTGCAATTTCAGGTGTGGGTATCTCTGATCTATCATCTGGTATCATATTACATTCTATGAGAGTGGGCAGAGTCAGCTGCATTTTCCCATCTAATGACTCAATGATGTAGTTGTTTGCTCTCGTCCCTGATGTCTCCACAACTCCTGAACATGTCTTCAAAGTATACGGAGTTGGACTTCCTCTGTCACCGAAGAGGACAAAGAACTCTGTTCTTGCCAAAGATCTGTTACTTTGTTCATCTAAGACCGCATACATTCTTAATGCCCTCTCTCTGAGGCCTGCAGGATACACCTTGACTAAACATATCTTGGAGCATGATCTAGAGCTAAATGTGTTTGTGCAGATCTCAGTGCACTTTGAGGTTATTGCTGATAATGCGCTCTCTTTTTGCTCCCCACCATGATCTTCTTGGGTTACCGGATTCTCTGTTTTCCATGGTGCTGATCCTGAGTGTAAAACAGACAGATGGCTGTCATTATTGCATTCTTTGCATCAAATTGTTTTCACACAGTCTTTAGCAAGATGTTGAGTTGAACCACAGCATCTGAAACAAATGCGCTTGTCCTTAAGATAAGATTTGCGCTCCTCTATTGTCTTGCTTCTGAAACTGTGGCATTTTCTCAGTGGATGAGGCTTGTTATGTAGTGGACACTGCTTATCTGGGTCCTCAATTTGCATTCCTGAGCTTTTATCCTGGTTGGCCTCAAACTCAGTCGGTACTTCTGTCTTCTGTATAGACACTGTTGCTCTGTGTTCTTCATTGTGCACTGAAGGTTGTTTCTCTGTCTTTACAGAACTGGAGCCTCCCATGTTCAAAAAAGGCGAAGCTTGGGTCATTGCGTATTTTATCTTGATTCACAATGAATTTGGCGAGGAAGGAGAAAGGTGGAAATGCCACTTGATGATCTTCCTTGTATTTTGATGCTTGCGTGATCCATCTTTCTTGTAAGCTGTAAGGAAGCTTCTCGATTACCGGTTTGACTCAACGTGCTGTATCCAAATATGAGAGGTCTGGCAGGTATCCACCAGCCTTTGCCGCATCCAGCTCTAAAAGTATGTCACCAAGCTCTCTCAGCTTCTGATTGTCTCTGTCTTTGTTTGTTATTTTTGGATAATTTTCAATTTTCTTCAGAAGTGCATCTTCAATTACTTCAGGTGACCCATAGCAGTCTTTCAATCCCTGCCATACCATTGTAAGCCCTGCTGTCGCTTCATGAACATATACTGACCTGATTCTTTTGGCTTGCTCTGTGGACTCTGGTCCGAGCCATTTGGAGATTAGGTCAAGCTTTTCCCTGTCTGTCAGATTTAGGTCTTGGGTGCTGCTTAGAAAAGATGACTTCCAGGCCCAATAGTTTTCTGGACGGTCATCAAACTTCAGGAGACCAGAGGTCATCATTTCACGGCGTATCAAGTATTTTGTCACATCTGTGGCTCCTGCTGCCTCAGGTGGGCATTTTCTGGGAACAAACACAGGGCATGTCTGTGGCTGGTAAGACGGTGGGGGTGCTTGGTTAAATCCACTAGAGTCGTGTGGCTGTTCTCGTTTACTGCAAGTCTTTCTGCTATAGGCCGGATTTATATTTTCCCGAGGAGGGATTATGTCACCATTCGTTTGATTTCCTGAAGGGCCAACAGATTGGTCTCTGAGCATGTACTGTAACAACTTGGCTTGTTATAGTGAAGTTCTGGTTCAGTCTTGTAGCATCTAGCGATATCAAAGTTGTCTGCTGCTAGTGGGACCCTTGACGATTCTAATGCATCATTGGACTGTTGATCAGTGTCCATGGTCGCATGCAATTGTACATACTCACAGGTGCGTTGGATTGCACTGAGTGGTGTCATCTGGGTATCTATCACAGTGTGCTCTCTGTGCTGTTCTTCGGCAGCTCTCATGAGCACCTTGGCTTCAGCTAAGACTGCTGAAGAAGTTTTTTCTTGCTTGATAATATATAAAGATGCTTTCACCTCTACTGTGGTAGAGTGCTTCAGCTTCACTTTTAGCTTTAATCATATGATGTAATTCATCTATGCAGCCCTGTTCTCTTATCATTTCAGCTTCACGTATTGCATAGGAAGCCAGTGCATGCGCGGCTTCTGCTTTTGCATGGGCCTTGGCAGCTGCAGCACTGGTGGACAACAGGTTAGAGCAGCTTGAATGTCTAGAGCTAGTGCGCTTGGACCTGGCAGATTCAGCACTAACTGATGTCTGATCCGACTGACTAGAGACTCTGGAGCTTGTGCAGCGTGACCTGTTGGTTGGCATATTGTGTATGCTTTTCTCTGCTTGTGTATGCAGAGGGATGACTGGTGTAGTATCCTTATCTGTGTGCTGCATGATGAAACAGATTACTTCTTGTGTCTGTGGCTGTAGAGGTTAGCTGATGATGAGCAGAATGAATCCAGTCTTCTTTAGACTAGTCCTGCTGTGTTAAAAGCCTTTTTACTGTTCTGCCCTCACAATGTGTTCAAAGTACAAGGCTTGGCAGACAGCTAACAGCTTCCCAATAAAGACTCAGGAGGAAGGGCTAATAGTTGTAATCTTTACTGAGAATAATTTTTTTTTTTGTAAAACTGAAAAACACAGATTATAAAAATATGCATTAGCATTTAACATTACATCACAAATGCAAATAGTAACAGGCATGCTACAATACTGTTAAGGCACTAGCTAGCAAAAAAGTGGCCTAGCTGAATAAACTTCCTGACAGAAACATCCCACCAAACACACATATAAAATGTAGTTGCATTAGTAGAACATATACTAATTCATTGAAAACGAATTAGAGCCTACTTACAGACTTATGCTTCCAAGGCCAGTATTAAGAAATAGTGGAGGTCTTTAACATGCCTCCTTCACTGTAGAAAGATTATCTGATATGTCTGATGGGCAGGAAGTGGACGTAATATACTACAGTTCCTGTTAATAATGGATGCCAATTTAAAGCAACAGCAAGATCAGTAAATATATACCTTATAATGATCAGAACAAAAGAATTACTTGCTTACTGAACAGGTAATTGGTCGTGGAGAATACAGCTAGATAATAGCACCAATCCCCAAATTGACATAGAAACAATCGGAAAGTGAAGTGCAGATTTTAGGTGGTGCAAAAAATATATCGTAAAATATATTTAGTAAAAATAATTTATTTCTTATTTTGAGGAGCAAAACAAAAAATATATATAAAAAGCAAATGACACAGGCATGTACAGTACTGATATTAGGATGTTAAACAGGACAGCATGATAGAAAATCCCGACATGTTTCACCCATAGATCGAGCTTCTTCAGGGAAGCTGTCTTTATGGAGGTACAGGCCTTCACTTTCCAATTGTTACTTGCTTACTGCATTACAGTTTGTTGTCTGCACTGTTACAGCCAGAAATATCTGAACCCAGAGTATCAGAAGGGTCAGGGGACTTTCAAGTTTAGGGCAACCACTGGGATCAAACATCTTCAAGCGGCTCTCATGGGGGTAGCGGTACATACTATTATTTTTATCCATAAGGATTTTTTTTTTTTTTTTGGCAACCCTTCCTTGTGTTTTTTGGCTAGTTAGCTCTCAAACTTATGCTGCCATTAAGTCGGTCAGGAAAAACTGAAAATTTCCTATCAAATACTTACCATCATTTCCTTTCATGATGGACTCCATGGCAGCCTGAGTATCCTCCCACTGTCATGAGTAGGCAAGTTACGTAACACGACTTCTGGCTCAGCCTCATAATTTATGGGAGTGGAGTCCTATGGGATAGGAGTGAGGGCAGAGCTACCCAAACATATGCTCCCATGGAGTCCATCAGGAAAGGAGAATTACGGTAAGTATTTGATAGGAAATTTTTAGTTTTTCTAAGAGAAAACATTGCAGCAAAAAGAATAAATAAGTAAAAATAAATGAATGAATGAACATAAAAAGTTTGCTATGGACTGGACCGCAGCCATGCAAAAAAAAGCCACCAATACTAACAATTAAAAGGTAAGGGGGTTGATTGCCCAAAAAGCTAACAATCAGAATTAAGAAACTGTTTCATACTGGACTCTCATTTTCCCCTATGCAGTTTGTTAGCTTTCCCTGTTCTTTCCCTACAGCAGCTTCCAACACACTGGCAGTATGGCTGCCCTGTTTTCCCTCATTTATAGTGAAGGGTTGGCTTGTTGGCAGGTTCAGTTAGCTTGCCTGCCACTAGATGGTTCTGTTGCCATTATGGCATGTTAGAAGGAAAGTGGTAAGAAGGTCTTGGCTCCTCTTTTAGAGGAATCCCTCTTCTAAAGATGTAATGGGTGTAGTGAGTGCCCATATAAATGCCAGCTGTGGGTGGGGCCCAGAGAGGCTGGGGCATGGGAACAGGACACCTCAGAGCTGTCAAGATGTAGTCCTATATTGAACTGAGCTAAAGGGCCCTATGTGAGGCTGAATTCCCAGGCAAGGTCATACAGATCATGTGAGGAACATCTGGAGTCACCCTGTCTCCCCTGACATTTTTCTACAGGTCCGGTAGCAGAGTGTGCAAGACCTTGGGGTCTGAACAGAATCCTGGTATGTAAGTAGTGGTGGAAGCCTGGCAATAAGTCTGTTATCTGGGAGTGTGCCCGGCTGGGCAAGACTATAGAAGGGACATTGAAAAGAGACTGGTGTACTAATCAAAGCAACTTGTCCCCCTGACCCTCAGCTGCAGGTCCTGTGATGGAAGTGATGGAAGCTTAAGGCTGTGGACTTAGTATACATAGGGAAGGGGTCCCAATTCTATGGTGCTGCCAAGTAGGAGAGGTAAGATGACTAAAACGTGTATACTTCTGCACTGCACTGAAATTACTGCTACAGAATGTTTAACATTCTCGGTTCCATGACAAAGATTATGACAGTACGTCAAATGTGAATTGCCTCGGGAAGATGTGAAGTTGTAGTAAAGTTCTGAAAATACATTTGTGTGTGGACATTCCTTTACTCTGAATTATTCAGACCTCTGGCCGGAGATGTCATGAGTGAGCCTCTGTCCAAGAAGCATGTGTCCCAGATGGCACCTACAAAGTCTGGTAGGTGGGTGCTGTATCCACGAAGAAACCGTGTGGGACTGATAAAGTTGGCAGCAACATTTGCCAATCACAAGTCCCCTAACAGGCTTATCCAATAGCAGCCATATTGGCCCTTCTAAGTCTGCTGGCCATAGTTTAAAGGCCATGCAGTGTATCATGGTTTACAAAAAGAAATTGTCCCAAGTCAATCAGCACATAAATTCCTGAGACCATGAATCCTGAACCTGTAGAATTCCAGCCGAATCCATGGTAGCAGTGAAACCAATTTATATTCATTATAAAAGCTCATTGATACTATAATGCCATATGCTTTTTCACTAGAAATAAAACTTGCAATGCATCATTTACTAACTGTCAGGTGTTTGCATGTGATGTGACTTGACGTGACACATACCATGACACTGCAGAAAGAGTCATCATGAGGAATGCATAGTCATATGAATTACATTCCACCGATGGATAGTAAAAAAGTTATTTTTTAACTCCCATTTTGCACTTTTAGTATACAGCAGTTTAGACAACAATAACTTTTAAATTGCTTTGCACAACAAAATTATTTTTATAACGTTTTTTAGCTCCTATCTGGACTTCATTTGGTTCAATGCTCTAAAAAATATCCTAAATTTTTTTTCATTGTAAGCATGCAAAAAATAAGAAAATGCAGTTTTCAGTTTAATGTTTATTTTGTGTAATGAATACTTTTCCAAAAATGAATGGCTGTCCAGCAAAGAGAGGGGATCATGGGCAGCACACCTAGCCGTAAGTTGCGTCATGAGTGGTCGGAGATTGTTGTCCATGTAGTCCTGGACTTTAGCGCTGATTTTAATCCCCAAATATTTGAAATCTTCTACCCATTTGAGCTGCGGGTGTGGTACCTTAGGGGTCGAGGGGTGGAGCGGGAAGAGGACCGAATTGGCCCAATTAATACGAATCCCCGAATAGCCACCAAATTGGTTAATTAGATCCAGGGCAGTCTGCAATGAGGACGAGGCGTCCGCTAAAAAGAGCAGAGCATCGTCCGCGCACAGCGATATCTTTTCCTCAATTGGACCTACATGAAGTCCCCTCACCCCAGGGTGAGCCCTTAGCGAGACAGCCAGAGGCTCCATCGCCAAAGCAAATAGGCCCGGGGAGAGGGGGCATCCCTGCCGTGTGCCGTGAAACAGTTGGAACTTCCCCGATAGGCATCCATTGGTATGTATTCTAGCTAAGGGGGCATGATATAACATACGGAGCCATTTCATAAAGCCCAGGCCAAACCCGAATCGCGACAGTACCTCCCATAGGTAGCCCCACTCGACGGAGTCTAAAGCCTTCTCCGCGTCGAGTGAGGCCACCGCTCCACTGGTCACCCCATCCGCCCTGTCCATATGTGTGTGGAGGCGTCTGATATTAATATCAGTTCCCTTCCCGGGCATGAAGCCTGTTTGATCCCCGTGGATGAGGGCAGTAATGACCAGGTTAAGCCTATTAGCCAATACCTTTGCCAGTACCTTTGCGTCGACGTTCAGAAGGGATATAGGGCGATAGGAGGCGCATAACGAGGAATCTTTCCCTGGCTTGGGGATCACGACTATGATCGCTTCGCTCATTGTGTCTGGGAGTTTTTCGAGACGCGACGATGCAGAGAAAAGGCACTGAAGTTTATCAACTAGTTCTGTAGCATATTGTTTATAAAACTCCACAGGGATGCCGTCAGGCCCCGGTGTTTTCCCTGTCTGCATCGATTTAAGCGCTCGGAGTATCTCCAAGGACGTGATTGGTGCGTCGAGCTTGTCACGATACGTGGCTGTAAGGGTTGGAACATCAATGTCATCTAGATATGCCACCAAATCTTCCCTTCTGTAGTCTGCCCTGGATCTGTAGAGAGATTCATAAAATTCCGCAAAACAGCCATTAATCCCTTCCGGTGTATGGATCAACTGTCCCGAGGAGACCTTTATATGTGAGATGCTCATCCCTCCCTCCTGTTCCCTGGAAAGCCAGGCCAACAGACGGCCTGACCTCTCTCCCTGCTCAAAAATCCGTTGGGATTGAGCCAGCATTTTCTTCTGGGTGAGAGAGGTACGGAGACGAATCACCTCCTTCGTCAGAAGTTGTAGTTGCGAGTAGTGCGCAGGATGCCGAGTGCGAACAAAAAGAGCCTCCGCAGTACTCGCCTCTCCCTCGGCCCTAACTATGTCTGCCCTACGCTCCCGACGGACTCTGGCAATGATAATCTGGTAATGTCCCCTCGTCGTTGCCTTGAAGGCATCCCATACAACTGTGGGATCAGCTGAACCCACATTTACGGCCCAGAAGTCAAGCAGTTCCGTTCTAAATTGGGAGTCTACTGCTGTATCTGAAATCCAAAATCTGGAGAGCCTCCATATCCTTTCTACTGTGCCCAGGGAAAGGTCTAACAAACAATGGGTTCCCCTCAGGTGGGATTTTTAAGGCATTACCAAAAAAGCGTTCATAGTATGTATGAAAAAAGAAAATTTTATTCCAAAATACACACACATAGTACAAAAATACCAAATGACAAAGTCAATTCAAGCATAAAAAAAATATACATATATACAAGTGCATCAAAAACAGCATGTGGGGGACAGAAAATAATCACAATGGACAAACATATAAGCATGGGATGAGATGGGTCTCACTAAACCGACGCGTTTCGGAAAGTCCTTCGTCAGGGTTTGACAAGTGAGGTTTGTCATCTGTTTGATATTACAGAAGCAAAGAACACAAAGTAGTTAGCATTCCATATACATGTGACATAATATGTCCCCCATACCTCATATGTGAGAATGGACTCACTTACCCGATGCAAGTGTTTACAAAGAGATTCAAAGCAAAAGAACAGCTCTGCTGTGGTATCCCAGGCCGTATGTGTCTCCAGCCAATCCAATTGAGAGTAAACGGAGTATTAGAAGGGGTTCATGTGGAGGACACACTATCCCTAGATGCTGAAACACGCCACGTCCAAATTAGGGCGCAGCGTCTGTGCGTGGGCTGGGGTCCACAGAAATCTTCGGACCTAAGACCAAGCAAACAGTATCATGAGGAGTGGTAAAGAGTTGGGGGTGAGCACCCCCATAGGACTGGTACAAAAAACCTATCTGTGTGTAGAGGCTAAGGATCAAAAAGAAACATACCTGGGATCTGGAGCCGCAAAAAACACCTACAGGAAGTACCGTAGGGGGAAGGGAGGAGGGCACGAAGGGTACCTAGCTGACCGTCAAGCAGACATCATGAAAGGGATCTGGTGTTGGGAGGAAACGGGGGATCATTGTTTAAAAAGGCCCGTAATGCAAAAGATATATGTACATGGGTTGTGGTATATACAACCACACCACACAAGAGAAAATGATCAGAAGGGTAGAGAGCTCCCCAAACAGTCAAAGGAGCAAAAAGCTTCCCCGCAGTACCCCCAATCCGACAGATGACTTACCTTAACAGCTAGGAGCCCAGCGTGAGTGCAACATCCTCCTCCGATCACAGGGTCAGAGTGGATGAGCTCCGCTATTTATCCCCACTAGAGGTGAGGCCAGCTGATTGCAACAGCAAACAGCTGTGTGCATCATGTACACCCTGGGCTCCCTCCTCCCATTCGGCACCAGCTGACAGGAGATCCGCCCCTAGGCAGATCTCCTGTCATCCTGGTCCAATGGTGGGCCCCCTGGGAGTGGACCGCGCCACGCCCCCCCAAAAAGGGAGCGAATGGCGCCGATACTGACCCCACACCGCGCATGCGCACCAGTGATGCTGGAGCGCATCGTCGCGGCTGACGTCACGGCGCCGCGTCCCGGAGGCGCGCGCCGCCGTCCACTCCCACCAGCACGGGAAGCCAAGACCGGAAACAGCTGACGCTGAACCCGGTCAGGACGAGGGGAACAGGATCCGTTCCCCTAGTGTGTCCCAAAAAGGGGACAGCCTTCCCGTGCTGGGTCCACGCACAGTGACGGCAAAGGGCGGTGCCCAGAAAAAAGGGAAAAAAACGCATGTGCCAACAACAGTACAAAAGGTTGCAGGCTTACACTTTCATACAAGCCAAGGTCACATAAGCATATTGGATGTCAATTGGTGCCACGAGGGCGTGGGAGAACACAGCAGAGCCTTGACATGGGGAGAAAAGAGC
This sequence comes from Lithobates septentrionalis, assembly GCA_037952835.1. Classification (NCBI taxonomy): domain Eukaryota; kingdom Metazoa; phylum Chordata; class Amphibia; order Anura; family Ranidae; genus Lithobates; species Lithobates septentrionalis. Next base: position 2,875,207 of record JBBDGP010001198.1, read on the forward strand.
ATAGAACTCCTGAGCAAATAAATGAACACATAAATGAAATAAAATAAAAGGGGGGAACAGAACCCAATACTACAGCGTGCCTGGGGCACGATAAACATCACAAGGGATAACCCCAGTGACCTGCCACACCCGAAACCTGGGCATACACATAGGTCCCTCTCATCTAGAGCCCCAAATTGAGTTCCTACTATGGACATAGCGTACGGGTAAGTAGAGCATAAAAGTTGTAAGGGCAAAGATGGAGACAGGTCAAGGGCCTAAAGTCAGATAACCCACAAATCGTATGGCAGGACCTGGGGCATGCACACAGCCCGAGACTCAAGAAAGGATCTATCTTTCCATGCTCCCAGAGTCAAAGCCCTCCAAAAAGGGCTTAAAACAAGTGGAGTCATTGAGTCCAGGGGGTCTGGTCGCCTTTAAATTGTAGATCCACCTCAGTTCAAGTTGGAGGAGATCCTTATTCCAATCTCCTCCTCTCCAGCCTGGGTGGACCCGATCCAAGATCAAAAATTTGATTCTTGGGAATTCTCCCTGGTGGACCAGGGCCGTATGTCTCCCCAGTGGTAAGTCGGGGTCACATGTCTGCATGCTTCTGATGTGGCGGTATGCCCTATGCCAGAATTCCAATTTGGTTTTTCCGACATAGAAACATCCGCAGTCACACCAGAGCATGTAGACCACTCCCTTCGTCTTACAGTTGGCAAAATGTTTGGGCCTGAAAACGCTACCGTTAGGTAACGTGGGGTTTTTTGTAGTAAACATGAATCTGCAGTATCCACAGGCTCCACACATGAAGGTGCCCCTATACTTGCAGTGCTGGGCAAACTTGGCATCCCTAAATTCGCTTCTCACCAGTCTAGAAGATAGAGAGGTGGCCCTCCTAAAGGTAAAGAGGGGGCTTTCAGGGAGAAGTATCTGTAGGTTAGGGTCCATAGTGAGAATGTGCCAATACTTAGACACAATTCTCTTGATTTCAATGTGTTGGTTACAATACTTGGTGATAATACGTAGAGATTTGTCCTGACTTTTGTTTTTTTGTGAATAGATTAAGGTCTGCCTGGTATGTGTGATGGCCCGTTTGTAGGCTTTTTTGAGGGAGGTGCGCGAATACCCTCTCTCAAGAAGTCTCGCACGCAGATTATTGGCCTCTATCCTAAAAGTCGCTTCATCGGTGCAGTTTCTACGTACCCTCAAATATTGGCTGTAGGGTATTGATTTAATGAGACTGGGTGGATGAAAGCTAGAGGCATGCAGGATGGTGTTCCCAGCAGTGGCCTTCCGAAAAAGGCCACTGCTGAGTCCACCATCCCCGTCCCTGGAAACCATGACATCCAAGAATGCGATCTCCCTGCGACTTGATGCCATGGTGAAGTTCAGATTGAATCGATTTTTATTCATGTGTAGAAGGCATGATTGCAGCCACTCTATAGGGCCGTCCCAAATTGTGAAAATGTCGTCGATGTATCTGAACCACAACAGGAAGTGGTTCGTATACATCGACGAGTCCTCATCACTGAGAAAGGTGGTCTCCCACTCCCCCAGGTACAGGTTGGCGTAGGACGGGGCGCAACACGTCCCCATCGCCACCCCCTGCACCTGGAGGAAGTGGGAACCATCAAAGGAAAAAACATTGTGATATAAAATATATTCCAACAGTTGTAATATGAAGTCATTATAGGTCCAGTCTCCATCCTGTCTCTGAAAGATAGCCTTTTTAACAGCTCTCAGTCCACCTGCATGGGGAATGGAGCTGTATAGAGCCTCTACGTCAATCGTCACTAAGTATGCATTCTCTGGTATAGTAAGATTGTCTATGATCTTCAAAAAGTGTATGGTGTCTTTTACATATGAGCGTAGACTCGTGACGTGAGGTTTAAGGTATTCGTCTATCAGACGACTTGCATGTTCACTAATGGACCCTCTACCTGAGACAATTGGTCTCCCTGTGGGGTTCTGGCTGTCTTTATGGATTTTTGGTAGTGAGTAGAAGGTTGGTACAACAGGGAATTTCACCCTGATGTACTCCCAAACCGTCTTGTTAATGACTTTGTTATTGTATGCAGTGTCCACTAGAGAATAATATTCCTGGTGGAACCTGTTGATGAGATCCCTGGAAATTTGTTTATACCAGTTCTTATTCAAGAGTATTTTATGGCACATTGAGATGTATTGGGTTTGTTGTTAAGTAGAATCTGTTTGTAATTTTGAACATTTTTAATGTGTTTAGCTCCAGCCAAAAAATCTTTTCTAAGCTTTTTGGAAAACATAGGGAAGGGTTATCACCCCTGTGACATTTGTTTTGCGTCTTTCCTCCTCTTCAGAAGATTTCACCTCACTTTTTTGTCCCAATGAAAAATGTTTTTTGAAAATTTGGGTTTTTTTGTGGAACAAGGATTGGAAAGCATCAGTGGAAAGGAGAAATTGTTTTCCCATATTAACTCTTACATGAGAGAATTTCCCTTCCTATGGGTAGATTTCATCTCACTTCCTGTTGTCTCCTTCCGTTTGCAAGTAGGAGTCGTTTGTAAGTTAGATGTTTGAAAGTAGGGTCCTGCCCTATATACTCAGCAGAAATTTGGGCCTTAGGTGTTGCTGTGGCCAAAACACTGTAAGCCCTCACAGGGCCCTGCTGTGAAATATTAGATCAAGAATTGTAATTACATGCCCCTGTTGAACAGGAGCTGAAAAATTAGGCCTTAGGCACTGGTGCTGGTGCCACAACACTGCAACCCCTCACAGACACTCTAGTTGGAACGCAGGAACGAGCCCTGCTGCAAAGTATTGCATCAAAAATTGTAATTTCACGCCCCTGTTAGACAGGGGCAGAAAAATTGGGCCTTAGGCACTGGTGCTGGTGCCACAACACTGCAACCCCTCACAGACACTCTAGTTGGAATGCAGGAACGAGCCGTGCTGCAAAGTATTACATCAAAAATTGTAATTACACGCCCCTGTTATACAGGGGCTGAAAAATTGTGCCTTAGGCACTGGTGGTGGCGCCCAGAACCAAAAATGTTCTTACAAGCTATCAGCGTGATGATTGAGGAGGAAGAGGATAATTACTCAGGGATAATCACTCAGCATCAGCATAGGCAGTCTTTGAAGGGATCTGAAAAAAATTATTCAGTTACATCAGCATCAGGTGCTTGGTAGCTGGTGGTGATCCAAGACTGATTCATTTTTATGAAGGTCAGCCGATCGACCGAGTCAGTGGACAGACGCACCCTGTGATCGGTTACCACGCCTCCAGCAGCACTGAATGTACGTTCCGAAAGAACGCTGGATGCAGGACAGGCCAGTAGCTCAATTGCATACTGTGCAAGCTCTGGCCAGTGATCCATCCTCAAGACCCAGTAACCCAGAGGATTTTCGGTGGGAAAGGTGTCCAAGTCTGATCTTGCCCCTAGGTATTCCTGCACCATGTAAAACAGACGCTGGCGATGGTTGCTGGAACCGATCATACCTTGGGGCTGCGGACCAAAAAATTGTCTGAACGCATCGGTCAGACGGCCACCTTCTCCACCGCTCCTTCTTTGACTGACCGAAGCCTCAGCAACACGTTGTCCAGAAACAGGAGTTTGTAACCTCCCAGTCTCTGGGAACGCGTTGCACAGACCTTTCTGCAAGGCCTCCCGAAGATGTTTCATCCTCTGCTCCCTCTGCGATGGCAAGATAAGGTCCGCAACCTTACCCTTGTAACGTGGATCAAGGAGGGTTGCCAGCCAGTATTGGTCCTTCTCCTTGATACCACGAATACGAGGATCCTTACGCAGGCTTTGCAGGATCAGGGAGGCCATGCAGCGTAGGTTTGCTGAGGCATTCGGTCCGGAGTCCTCTGGGTCACTAAGGACAACAACGTCCGCAGCCACCTCCTCCCAGCCACGTACAAGTCCATGTGTTCCTTGGGACAGATCCCTTAAAGACTGCTGATGCTGAGTGCCAGGCTCCACCTCCATACTGACACAATCTTCCTCCTCCTCCTCCTCCTCCTCCTCGTCCTCTTCCTGTGTGATCGGCGGGCACGCAGGAACACTGTCTGGATAAAGGGGGCCTTGAGAGCTAAGGAAGTCCTCCTCTTCCTGCCTCTGTTCTGCCTCAAGTGCCCTGTCCATTATTCCACGCAGCGTGTGCTCCAACAGGTGGACAAGGGGGACAGTGTCACTGATGCATGCACTGTCAGTGCTCACCATCCTCGTGGCCTCCTCGAATGGTGACAGGACAGTGCATGCATCCCTGATCATGGCCCACTGGCGTGGGGAAAAAAAACCAAGGTCCCCTGACCCTGTCCTGGTGCCATAGTCGCACAGGTACTCATTGATGGCCCTCTGCTGCGTGTGCAGCCGCTGCAGCATGGCCAACGTCGAGTTCCACCTGGTGGGCATGTCACAGATTAGGCGGTTCTTGGGCAGGTTAAACTCCTTTTGGAGGTCCGTCAGCCGAGCACTGGCATTATATGACCGGCGGAAATGCACAGAGACTTTCCTGGCCTGCCTCAGGACATCCTGTAAGCCCGGGTACCTGCCCAAGAACCGCTGCACCACCAAGTTAAGGACGTGAGCCAAACAGGGCACATGGGTCAGTTGTCCCTGTCGGAGGGCAGAGAGGAGGTTGGTGCCATTGTCGCAAACCACCATTCCTGCCTTAAGTTGGCGTGGCGTCAACCACCTCTGAACCTGCGCCTGCAGAGCTGACAGAACCTCTGCCCCAGTGTGGCTCCTGTCCCCCAAGCACACCAGCTCAAGCACCGCATGGCATCTTTTGGCCTGCGTACTTGCGTAGCCCCTTGAACGCCTACGGAGCACCGCTGGTTCCGAGGAAGAGGCCATGGAGGAAGAAGAAGAGGAGGGGGTGGAGGAGAGAGGTGTGTCACAATCAGCATTTTGGAGGCGTGGTGGCGGAACAACCTCCAACACTACTGCACCTTGTCCTGCATCCTTCCCAGCTGCCAGCAGAGTCACCCAATGCGCCGTGAAACTTAAGTAACGTCCCTGTCCATGCCTGCTGGACCATGAGTCAGCGGTAATATGCACCTTACCGCTGACCGCCCTGTCCAGCGAGGCATGGACATTGCCTTCCACATGCCGGTAGAGAGCCGGAATCGCCTTCCGTGAGAAAAAGTGGCGTTTGGGTACCTGCCACTGAGGAACCGCACATTCCACAAACTCACGGAAGGGGGCAGAGTCTACCAACTGAAAAGGCAGCAGTTGAAGTGCTAGCAATTTTGCCAAGCTAGCATTCAACCGCTGGGCATGTGGATGGCTGGGAGCAAACTTCTTTCGGCGGTGCAGCAGCTGGGGCAGGGAAATTTGCCTGGTACAATCTGACGTCGGTGTACCAAAAGCAGATTGCCCACAAGTACTTGGCTGTGACACACCTAATTCTACACCTTCATTCCTCTCACTGCAGGTCTCAGAGAGGACTGAAGGTCTAGTGGGGTTGGAAATCTCAGCTGATGAGGAGCAAGGAGAGATCCTCTTTGTTCTTTGGTGTGGGTCTTTCAGATACGCTTGCCAACGAACTGCATGGCAGGTCAACATATGTCTGGTCAAGCATGTGGTACCCAAGCGGGAGATGTTTTGGCCACGCGAGATACGCTTGAGACATATGTTGCAAATAGCAGCGGTGCGATCTGATGCACTCGTCTCAAAAAAGGCCCACACCAAAGAACTTTTTGAATAACGCGCAGAGACTGCAGCGCCCTGCACATGTGGAGCTTTGGGGTGTGATGCAGTCAATGTGCTGCCCTTAGGCTGGCCCCTGGAGGGCATCCTGCCTAGTTGGTGATGTGCCACCTCCTCCTCCTCCTCCTCCTCCTCTCTCCTATCAGGCACCCACGTTGAGTCAGTGACCTCATCATCCCCTCCCTCCTCATCACTGGAGCAAACCTGGCAGTATGCTGCAGCAGGGGGAGCATGACTGCCAGATTGCTGTCCTTCTTGGGCACCCCCTCTGTCCGTGCTCATGTTACTGCCTTCATTGAGCTCAGTATCATCATCAGAGCCTTCCAAACGCTGGGCATCCTCCTGGAGCATGTACCCAACACTGTGGTCAAACAGTTCGAGGGAATCCTCATGAGGACATGGTGGAGCTAGGGAAGGAGTCACTGATGACATTGAGCTGAGGGAAGAGGCCGCTGCTTTGCCAGACAAAGCACCCTGGGCATGGGTGAGAGAGGATGAGGAGGATGAGGACGGCTTGGTCATCCACTCGACCAAGTCTTCCGCATGTTGCGGCTCAACACGGCCAGCTGCCGAAAAAAAGGCCAAGCGTGTCCCATGGCCACGTGCTGATGAGGATGCACCGTCTCCACGACCAGCACTAGACACAGAGCCTGCTTGCCCTCTCTTATTGGCTTGTGACTGTCTGCCTCTCCTTCTTGGCCTTCCAGACATACTAATGGCCTGTAGCTGCACTAAGCTGGGATAGAACACCTGTAATTTTCTTCAGGTAGCTTTATATACTGTAACCAGACAAGCCTGCCTGTCAGTAGGAAGATAACAGGAACGGATCTAGCTGAACACTGTGAGCAGGACGTACTGCACTAAATGTATATAGCAGGAACGGATCTAGCTGAACACTGTGAGCAGGACGCACTGCACTGAATGTAAATAGCAGGAACGGATCTAGCTGAACACTGTGAGCAGGACGCACTGCACTAAATGTAAATACCAGGAACGGATCTAGCTGAACACTGTGAGCAGGACGCACTGCACTGAATGTAAATAGCAGGAACGGATCTAGCTGAACACTGTGAGCAGGACGCACTGCACTGAATGTAAATAGCAGGAACGGATCTAGCTGAACACTGTGAGCAGGACGCACTGCACTGAATGTAAATAGCAGGAACGGATCTAGCTGAACACTGTGAGCAGGACGCACTGCACTGAATGTAAATAGCAGGAACGGATCTAGCTGAACACTGAGCAGGACACACTGCACTAAATAGTCTAGATAGAAGATAACAGGAACGGATCTAGCTAAACTGAATACAGTGTATATATATATATGCAACACCTGGGATGCATATATATACACAATACACTGTAAGTGCAGCTAACTGACTGACTGTTCTGCCTAATCTATCTAACTCAAATCAAATGACACTGTCTCTCTCTCTCTCTATCTCTCAGCACACGAACACACACTACACAGGGCCGCCGTGCAGGCGGCCTTATATAGTGTGGGGTGTGTACTAAATCCCCTGAGCCATAATTGGCCAAAGCCACCCTGGCTTTGGCCAATTACAGTTCTCTCTACTGACGGCGCTGTGATTGGCCAAGCATGCGGGTCATAGTGCATGCTTGGCCAATCATCAGCCAGCAATGCACTGCGATGCCGCAGTGAATTATGGGCCGTGACGCGCCACACGAATTTGGCGCGAACGGCCCATATCGTTCGCAATTCGACGGACGGTCGAACAGCCGATGTTCGAGTCGAACATGGGTTCGACTCGAACACGAAGCTCATCCCTAATAGAGAGGTGGCCCTCCTAAAGGTAAAGAGGGGGCTTTCAGGGAGAAGTATCTGTAGGTTAGGGTCCATAGTGAGAATGTGCCAATACTTAGACACAATTCTCTTGATTTCAATGTGTTGGTTACAATACTTGGTGATAATACGTAGAGATTTGTCCTGACTTTTGTTTTTTTGTGAATAGATTAAGGTCTGCCTGGTATGTGTGATGCGGTGCGCGAATACCCTCTCTCAAGAAGTCTCGCACGCAGATTATTGGCCTCTATCCTAAAAGTCGCTTCATCGGTGCAGTTTCTACGTACCCTCAAATATTGGCTGTAGGGTATTGATTTAATGAGACTGGGTGGATGAAAGCTAGAGGCATGCAGGATGGTGTTCCCAGCAGTGGCCTTCCGAAAAAGGCCACTGCTGAGTCCACCATCCCCGTCCCTGGAAACCATGACATCCAAGAATGCGATCTCCCTGCGACTTGATGCCATGGTGAAGTTCAGATTGAATCGATTTTTATTCATGTGCAGAAGGCATGATTGCAGCAACTCTATAGGGCCGTCCCAAATTGTGAAAATGTCGTCGATGTATCTGAACCACAACAGGAAGTGGTTCGTATACATCGACGAGTCCTCATCACTGAGAAAGGTGGTCTCCCACTCCCCCAGGTACAGGTTGGCGTAGGACGGGGCGCAACACGTCCCCATCGCCACCCCCTGCACCTGGAGGAAGTGGGAACCATCAAAGGAAAAAACATTGTGATATAAAATATATTCCAACAGTTGTAATATGAAGTCATTATAGGTCCAGTCTCCATCCTGTCTCTGAAAGATAGCCTTTTTAACAGCTCTCAGTCCACCTGCATGGGGAATGGAGCTGTATAGAGCCTCTACGTCAATCGTCACTAAGTATGCATTCTCTGGTATAGTAAGATTGTCTATGATCTTCAAAAAGTGTATGGTGTCTTTTACATATGAGCGTAGACTCGTGACGTGAGGTTTAAGGTATTCGTCTATCAGACGACTTGCATGTTCACTAATGGACCCTCTACCTGAGACAATTGGTCTCCCTGTGGGGTTCTGGCTGTCTTTATGGATTTTTGGTAGTGAGTAGAAGGTTGGTACAACAGGGAATTTCACCCTGATGTACTCCCAAACCGTCTTGTTAATGACTTTGTTATTGTATGCAGTGTCCACTAGAGAATAATATTCCTGGTGGAACCTGTTGATGAGATCCCTGGAAATTTGTTTATACCAGTTCTTATTCAAGAGTATTTTATGGCACATTGAGATGTATTGGGCATTGTCCATCAGGACAATGTTCCCCCCCTTGTCCGAGGGCTTAATGACTATAGATTTATTGTCCCCAAGTTGCTTAAGTGCCTGTCTGTCAGCCAGGTTGGTATTGGTCCGTCCAGGGGTGTGAATACGCAACCTCTCAATGTCTTTGTGGACCAGTTTGAGAAACGTAGCGATATTTGGGTTGGAACTTGGGGGTGGAAACTGGACTGATTTCTTTTTAAGTTTAGACCCCTGGTCCGGTTTCTGAGCCGGCTCCTCCCTGTTGGATAAAGGAAGGGAAAGTACAGATGGTAAATCAATCCGGTCTATGAGATCAGTCGTGTCGCTCTCTTCCAAGAGTGACACCAGCTGCTCGATGGCCCGGTTTTCTTGGGGTGTGAGGTCTGTGGATCCCTGGGGTTTATGATACATGTTTTTTAACATTAATTTTCGTGCGAACAGTTCGAGGTCTTTGACGACCTTGAATCTGTCCATGTTTTCATTGGGGCAGAACCCCAGTCCCTTCTGGAGTATGCGTTCTTCTCCTTCTGTGAGGACATGGGAGGAGAGGTTGACAATGCTGAAAGACCTGTGAGGTCGAACAGCACCGTCCAACAAGCCCACCCCCCCAGCCCCATCTAGGTTTTGTTTGTGGGTTTGCTCAGAAGTGTCTCTACTAAAGGGACAGCATCCTGTCTGTCAGTTCCCTGATGAGTGGTTTTAGATCTAGTGACCGGGGGTGAATTGGTGTTGTTCACCAGAGGTAAAGGGGGAACAGTGGGACAGCCACTGAGCCCTCCTACTGATCTGCCTGCCATCACAGATGTGTTTTGTGAGCCATCCAATGTATTCGTGTTATGAGTCCTTGGTCCCTGAGATCTACTTTCACTCTGGTTGGGACGTGTTCCCTTTTTGGTTTTAGATGAAACCTGTGAGGAGATAGAGGAAACACTGGAAGAAGAATTAGAGATGGCAGAGTAATGATCCCTCCGGTTCCTAAATCTATTATAGTTTTGGGACTGTGGTTGATTCCATCGATAGGCCCTGTTCTCTTCAAAGGCACCGCGGTCCCTACTAAATTTGTTTTCTTTTTTGATAAGAATATCTTTATTAAAGTCCTCAAGATGTTTTTTAAGTTTGGTCTCCCTGTCTAAATAAATCTTATGGGTTTGGAGTGGTTGAAGTTTTAGACATATGGTCTGAATGTCACCATCCAGCGCGTCGGACCGTTTGTGATATTCAGTAATAAGAAGTTCCATCATGTCTTTGGAACAGGTGCGTAGGATCTTTTCCCAGGCATTTTTGAACTCAGTGTCCAGGCCCTCTAGGTTGGGGAAGATCTGGACCCTGAGTCCCAATGGATTCATATTGTCATTAATATAATCCCGAAAGGATCTGATGTGCCAGTACAGGGATGATTTTTTCTCAAGGAGTTTAGTGAGTTTCAAAAAAAGGCCTTTGATTTCTGATTCAATGTGTTCATTCTTACCGTACTCATCGAGATAGCCAGACATAAGATTGTCCCAATTGCTCCCCATGTAATTGGCCATGATCTACAAATTTCTAATGAAACAATGCACAAAACAAAAAAGAAATGAACCAAAAAGCTAGTACAGTACAATATAAACAATATAAGTATATTCAATGTATACAGGCCAAATAGCCCAAAAAAAGATAATGTTAGTAGTTCGCTACTGCGTGTCAGAAAAAACGGGGATTGGTATCTACTACCATGTATGAAAAAAGAAAATTTTATTCCAAAATACACACACATAGTACAAAAATACCAAATGACAAAGTCAATTCAAGCATAAAAAAAATATACATATATACAAGTGCATCAAAAACAGCATGTGGGGGACAGAAAATAATCACAATGGACAAACATATAAGCATGGGATGAGATGGGTCTCACTAAACCGACGCGTTTCGGAAAGTCCTTCGTCAGGGTTTGACAAGTGAGGTTTGTCATCTGTTTGATATTACAGAAGCAAAGAACACAAAGTAGTTAGCATTCCATATACATGTGACATAATATGTCCCCCATACCTCATATGTGAGAATGGACTCACTTACCCGATGCAAGTGTTTACAAAGAGATTCAAAGCAAAAGAACAGCTCTGCTGTGGTATCCCAGGCCGTATGTGTCTCCAGCCAATCCAATTGAGAGTAAACGGAGTATTAGAAGGGGTTCATGTGGAGTGGACTTTCCGAAACGCGTCGGTTTAGTGAGACCCATCTCATCCCATGCTTATATGTTTGTCCATTGTGATTATTTTCTGTCCCCCACATGCTGTTTTTGATGCACTTGTATATATGTATATTTTTTTTATGCTTGAATTGACTTTGTCATTTGGTATTTTTGTACTATGTGTGTGTATTTTGGAATAAAATTTTCTTTTTTCATACATGGTAGTAGATACCAATCCCCGTTTTTTCTGACACGCAGTAGCGAACTACTAACATTATCTTTTTTTGGGCTATTTGGCCTGTATACATTGAATATACTTATATTGTTTATATTGTACTGTACTAGCTTTTTGGTTCATTTCTTTTTTGTTTTGTGCATTGTTTCATTAGAAATTTGTAGATCATGGCCAATTACATGGGGAGCAATTGGGACAATCTTATGTCTGGCTATCTCGATGAGTACGGTAAGAATGAACACATTGAATCAGAAATCAAAGGCCTTTTTTTGAAACTCACTAAACTCCTTGAGAAAAAATCATCCCTGTACTGGCACATCAGATCCTTTCGGGATTATATTAATGACAATATGAATCCATTGGGACTCAGGGTCCAGATCTTCCCCAACCTAGAGGGCCTGGACACTGAGTTCAAAAATGCCTGGGAAAAGATCCTACGCACCTGTTCCAAAGACATGATGGAACTTCTTATTACTGAATATCACAAACGGTCCGACGCGCTGGATGGTGACATTCAGACCATATGTCTAAAACTTCAACCACTCCAAACCCATAAGATTTATTTAGACAGGGAGACCAAACTTAAAAAACATCTTGAGGACTTTAATAAAGATATTCTTATCAAAAAAGAAAACAAATTTAGTAGGGACCGCGGTGCCTTTGAAGAGAACAGGGCCTATCGATGGAATCAACCACAGTCCCAAAACTATAATAGATTTAGGAACCGGAGGGATCATTACTCTGCCATCTCTAATTCTTCTTCCAGTGTTTCCTCTATCTCCTCACAGGTTTCATCTAAAACCAAAAAGGGAACACGTCCCAACCAGAGTGAAAGTAGATCTCAGGGACCAAGGACTCATAACACGAATACATTGGATGGCTCACAAAACACATCTGTGATGGCAGGCAGATCAGTAGGAGGGCTCAGTGGCTGTCCCACTGTTCCCCCTTTACCTCTGGTGAACAACACCAATTCACCCCCGGTCACTAGATCTAAAACCACTCATCAGGGAACTGACAGACAGGATGCTGTCCCTTTAGTAGAGACACTTCTGAGCAAACCCACAAACAAAACCTAGATGGGGCTGGGGGGGTGGGCTTGTTGGACGGTGCTGTTCGACCTCACAGGTCTTTCAGCATTGTCAACCTCTCCTCCCATGTCCTCACAGAAGGAGAAGAACGCATACTCCAGAAGGGACTGGGGTTCTGCCCCAATGAAAACATGGACAGATTCGAGGTCGTCAAAGACCTCGAACTGTTCGCACGAAAATTAATGTTAAAAAACATGTATCATAAACCCCAGGGATCCACAGACCTCACACCCCAAGAAAACCGGGCCATCGAGCAGCTGGTGTCACTCTTGGAAGAGAGCGACACGACTGATCTCATAGACCGGATTGATTTACCATCTGTACTTTCCCTTCCTTTATCCAACAGGGAGGAGCCGGCTCAGAAACCGGACCAGGGGTCTAAACTTAAAAAGAAATCAGTCCAGTTTCCACCCCCAAGTTCCAACCCAAATATCGCTACGTTTCTCAAACTGGTCCACAAAGACATTGAGAGGTTGCGTATTCACACCCCTGGACGGACCAATACCAACCTGGCTGACAGACAGCCACTTAAGCAACTTGGGGACAATAAATCTATAGTCATTAAGCCCTCGGACAAGGGGGGGAACATTGTCCTGATGGACAATGCCCAATACATCTCAATGTGCCATAAAATACTCTTGAATAAGAACTGGTATAAACAAATTTCCAGGGATCTCATCAACAGGTTCCACCAGGAATATTATTCTCTAGTGGACACTGCATACAATAACAAAGTCATTAACAAGACGGTTTGGGAGTACATCAGGGTGAAATTCCCTGTTGTACCAACCTTCTACTCACTACCAAAAATCCATAAAGACAGCCAGAACCCCACAGGGAGACCAATTGTCTCAGGTAGAGGGTCCATTAGTGAACATGCAAGTCGTCTGATAGACGAATACCTTAAACCCCACGTCACGAGTCTACGCTCATATGTAAAAGACACCATACACTTTTTGAAGATCATAGACAATCTTACTATACCAGAGAATGCATACTTAGTGACGATTGACGTAGAGGCTCTATACAGCTCCATTCCCCATGCAGGTGGACTGAGAGCTGTTAAAAAGGCTATCTTTCAGAGACAGGATGGAGACTGGACCTATAATGACTTCATATTACAACTGTTGGAATATATTTTATATCACAATGTTTTTTCCTTTGATGGTTCCCACTTCCTCCAGGTGCAGGGGGTGGCGATGGGGACGTGTTGCGCCCCGTCCTACGCCAACCTGTACCTGGGGGAGTGGGAGACCACCTTTCTCAGTGATGAGGACTCGTCGATGTATACGAACCACTTCCTGTTGTGGTTCAGATACATCGACGACATTTTCACAATTTGGGACGGCCCTATAGAGTTGCTGCAATCATGCCTTCTGCACATGAATAAAAATCGATTCAATCTGAACTTCACCATGGCATCAAGTCGCAGGGAGATCGCATTCTTGGGTGTCATGGTTTCCAGGGACGGGGATGGTGGACTCAGCAGTGGCCTTTTTCGGAAGGCCACTGCTGGGAACACCATCCTGCATGCCTCTAGCTTTCATCCACCCAGTCTCATTAAATCAATACCCTACAGCCAATATTTGAGGGTACGTAGAAACTGCACCGATGAAGCGACTTTTAGGATAGAGGCCAATAATCTGCGTGCGAGACTTCTTGAGAGAGGGTATTCGCGCACCTCCCTCAAAAAAGCCTACAAACGGGCCATCACACATACCAGGCAGACCTTAATCTATTCACAAAAAAACAAAAGTCAGGACAAATCTCTACGTATTATCACCAAGTATTGTAACCAACACATTGAAATCAAGAGAATTGTGTCTAAGTATTGGCACATTCTCACTATGGACCCTAACCTACAGATACTTCTCCCTGAAAGCCCCCTCTTTACCTTTAGGAGGGCCACCTCTCTATCTTCTAGACTGGTGAGAAGCGAATTTAGGGATGCCAAGTTTGCCCAGCACTGCAAGTATAGGGGCACCTTCATGTGTGGAGCCTGTGGATACTGCAGATTCATGTTTACTACAAAAAACCCCACGTTACCTAACGGTAGCGTTTTCAGGCCCAAACATTTTGCCAACTGTAAGACGAAGGGAGTGGTCTACATGCTCTGGTGTGACTGCGGATGTTTCTATGTCGGAAAAACCAAATTGGAATTCTGGCATAGGGCATACCGCCACATCAGAAGCATGCAGACATGTGACCCCGACTTACCACTGGGGAGACATACGGCCCTGGTCCACCAGGGAGAATTCCCAAGAATCAAATTTTTGATCTTGGATCGGGTCCACCCAGGCTGGAGAGGAGGAGATTGGAATAAGGATCTCCTCCAACTTGAACTGAGGTGGATCTACAATTTAAAGGCGACCAGACCCCCTGGACTCAATGACTCCACTTGTTTTAAGCCCTTTTTGGAGGGCTTTGACTCTGGGAGCATGGAAAGATAGATCCTTTCTTGAGTCTCGGGCTGTGTGCATGCCCCAGGTCCTGCCATACGATTTGTGGGTTATCTGACTTTAGGCCCTTGACCTGTCTCCATCTTTGCCCTTACAACTTTTATGCTCTACTTACCCGTACGCTATGTCCATAGTAGGAACTCAATTTGGGGCTCTAGATGAGAGGGACCTATGTGTATGCCCAGGTTTCGGGTGTGGCAGGTCACTGGGGTTATCCCTTGTGATGTTTATCGTGCCCCAGGCACGCTGTAGTATTGGGTTCTGTTCCCCCCTTTTATTTTATTTCATTTATGTGTTCATTTATTTGCTCAGGAGTTCTATGCTCTTTTCTCCCCATGTCAAGGCTCTGCTGTGTTCTCCCACGCCCTCGTGGCACCAATTGACATCCAATATGCTTATGTGACCTTGGCTTGTATGAAAGTGTAAGCCTGCAACCTTTTGTACTGTTGTTGGCACATGCGTTTTTTTCCCTTTTTTCTGGGCACCGCCCTTTGCCGTCACTGTGCGTGGACCCAGCACGGGAAGGCTGTCCCCTTTTTGGGACACACTAGGGGAACGGATCCTGTTCCCCTCGTCCTGACCGGGTTCAGCGTCAGCTGTTTCCGGTCTTGGCTTCCCGTGCTGGTGGGAGTGGACGGCAGCGCGCGCCTCCGGGACGCGGCGCCGTGACGTCAGCCGCGACGATGCGCTCCAGCATCACTGGTGCGCATGCGCGGTGTGGGGTCAGTATCGGCGCCATTCGCTCCCTTTTTGGGGGGGCGTGGCGCGGTCCACTCCCAGGGGGCCCACCATTGGACCAGGATGACAGGAGATCTGCCTAGGGGCGGATCTCCTGTCAGCTGGTGCCGAATGGGAGGAGGGAGCCCAGGGTGTACATGATGCACACAGCTGTTTGCTGTTGCAATCAGCTGGCCTCACCTCTAGTGGGGATAAATAGCGGAGCTCATCCACTCTGACCCTGTGATCGGAGGAGGATGTTGCACTCACGCTGGGCTCCTAGCTGTTAAGGTAAGTCATCTGTCGGATTGGGGGTACTGCGGGGAAGCTTTTTGCTCCTTTGACTGTTTGGGGAGCTCTCTACCCTTCTGATCATTTTCTCTTGTGTGGTGTGGTTGTATATACCACAACCCATGTACATATATCTTTTGCATTACGGGCCTTTTTAAACAATGATCCCCCGTTTCCTCCCAACACCAGATCCCTTTCATGATGTCTGCTTGACGGTCAGCTAGGTACCCTTCGTGCCCTCCTCCCTTCCCCCTACGGTACTTCCTGTAGGTGTTTTTTGCGGCTCCAGATCCCAGGTATGTTTCTTTTTGATCCTTAGCCTCTACACACAGATAGGTTTTTTGTACCAGTCCTATGGGGGTGCTCACCCCCAACTCTTTACCACTCCTCATGATACTGTTTGCTTGGTCTTAGGTCCGAAGATTTCTGTGGACCCCAGCCCACGCACAGACGCTGCGCCCTAATTTGGACGTGGCGTGTTTCAGCATCTAGGGATAGTGTGTCCTCCACATGAACCCCTTCTAATACTCCGTTTACTCTCAATTGGATTGGCTGGAGACACATACGGCCTGGGATACCACAGCAGAGCTGTTCTTTTGCTTTGAATCTCTTTGTAAACACTTGCATCGGGTAAGTGAGTCCATTCTCACATATGAGGTATGGGGGACATATTATGTCACATGTATATGGAATGCTAACTACTTTGTGTTCTTTGCTTCTGTAATATCAAACAGATGACAAACCTCACTTGTCAAACCCTGACGAAGGACTTTCCGAAACGCGTCGGTTTAGTGAGACCCATCTCATCCCATGCTTATATGTTTGTCCATTGTGATTATTTTCTGTCCCCCACATGCTGTTTTTGATGCACTTGTATATATGTATATTTTTTTTATGCTTGAATTGACTTTGTCATTTGGTATTTTTGTACTATGTGTGTGTATTTTGGAATAAAATTTTCTTTTTTCATACATACTATGAACGCTTTTTTGGTAATGCCTTAAAAATCCCACCTGAGGGGAACCCATTGTTTGTTGTGCTTTATTATGGGATGTGGCATACCTTCTCTGTTCGCTACTCCGGGTCAGACCCCCTCTTGCAGGGAAAGGTCTAAGGACAACAACAAGGGTGTGTGGTCGGAGATTCCCCTAGGGAGTATTTGTATGTCCGTGACCCGTGGGAGGACCGGGCTCCCTGCGAAGACCAAGTCTATGCGAGAAAACGTTCTGTGAGAGGCGGAGTGGCATGTGTATGCCCTGGTCAGGGGTTGACGCCACCTCCAGACATCCGTCAAGCCATAGGTGTCCGCCCACTCTGCCAACCAAGGACAATGATGTCCCGCAGGAGTTAGCCTGTCGACGTCCGGGTCAGGGACCAGATTGAAGTCACCCAATATAACATTATTATCAGAGGCAAATTCAGCCATCTTGCCGGTGATCTGGTTGAGCACCAGCAAGGAAGCCGGAGGAGGCAAATATAAGCCCACAATAGTCCATGTTAAAGAGTATATTTTAGCATGAATAATAACGTACCGACCGTCAGGGTCCAGGGCCAAGTCCAGGAGCCGAAAAGGAAGTGATTTCAATACCAGAATAGTAACACCCCTAGAAAAAGTGGAGTGTGTAGAGTGGTAATGGTGGCCCACCCATGTTTTTTTTAGGGCCAGAATCCTACGCCCCGTTAGGTGTGTCTCTTGGAGCACACATATGTGTGGGTTATAGGTTTTAATGAATTGGAACACCAGGGAACGCTTGACCGGGGAGTTCAGTCCCCTGGTGTTCCAGGAGATGATGTTAAGGGAGGACATGTCTACAAGGGATAATCAGAGTGTTAGGGGTAATGCAAGTCATGGCTCCCGAGCTGGGCCCCAGGACCCGAAACGGACACACCTGGAAATAGTGCAATGCTGAGAAGTCAAACATTAAAATACAAATTTCAAATAAAAACAAAACCAAACCGAAAAAAAAAACGATAAAGGATACCAGTATCTAAAGTAAATGCAATTTGCCCCATTAGGGGAACTTTCCCCACCCCCCACCCCACCCAACCCCCCAAAACTGAGGCGGGTTTCAATCCCAAACTTGTTCAGCTCGCCGGCTGCAACAGGGGGTCCGTGGAAGAGGCGAGCCCGCCCCCCCCCAAACATCACACGGGGGGAGGAAGCAGCAATTCAAGCGGGTTTCCACACATGAGATCTCCGCTTGTGATACAGCAGGCTGTGAGGGCCTGGAAAGTCAAACGGAGGAAGTTAGGTCATATTGCGGCCTCACAGTGAAGTTGATCCGTGTTTAGGAGGATACCTAAAGCAAGAGTTCCAGCATTGTTCATGGGAAGAAACAGGTGTAAAGGAACTGTGTGTTCCAACGGTCTCCTGACCAAGTTCTTTGGCAGGGGCATTAACTTGAAATTTCCCTGGTAGGGGTAGTGAGCATCCCTCCTCAATTCCGCACTCTAAGTAGCTTGAAATGGGCCCAGGCCATGCAACAAACTGCATCGTCATTGTGTTAATTTGCGTGGTAGCTCGGACCTGGGCTGAAGCCATGGAGGGTAAGCAATAAGAAGAGTCATACGACACATACCAGGTAGATCCTCAACGAATCTGTGGTAGGGAGTCCAACCAGGCTGAGGCCTCTCTCGGCGTAGTAAAGAAACGAGTTGTCTCGCCATCCTGGACCCTGAGGCGAGCAGGGAAGAGCACACTGTAGCGAATGTTGCGTGATCGCAGCGCTGCTTTGACTTGGTCAAAAGATTTTCTGAGTTTCTGTGTCTCTATCAAATAGTCCGGGAAGATCATCAGCTTTGTATTTTGGAATCTGTGGTCCCCAACATTTCTAGAAGCGTGGAGAACTTCGTCTCTGTCTCTGAAGTTGAGGAGACGGAGTATGAAGGTGCGGGGGGGGATCCAGGTCCCGGCTTAGGTGGGATACGGTGCGCCCTCTCCACCGTGTAATAAGGTGACCAGCGGGCCTCAGGTAGCAGGTCACGCAGCAGAGCCTCTATGAAGGAGGTGGGATTAGTCCCCTCTACCCCCTCCGGTAGACCAACAATGCGGAGATTATTACGTCGATTCCTGTTCTCTGCATCCTCGGCTCGGTATTCAAGGGATTTTACTTTGGTTTGAAGTGTACGGAGTGATGCCCCATGGTCCGCAATGGTATCTTCAGTGGTACTCAATCTCTGCTCCGTCTCGGTAACTCGCGATCTGATTTTATCTATATCTTGACGGATGAGACCCATATCCAGCTGGACAGCTTCAATTTTGGATGTTAATGTGGATTGGCAAGTGGCGATAGCCGCCATGACATCCGCCAGCCAGGGGGGCCGAGAGTCATCCGGTTCCATAGTGGTAATCTGTGAGGCTTTGTGGGCGCTGCGGGCATTATAGACCTCCGGAGAGGGGCTGGCGTGCGACTGAGGGGAGTCTAACTGTGGTGGAAAAGTCAGCCTCTTACCCCTTTACTGTACTTTGCACTGGAGTTCCTGCGTCTCATTCAGGAGCCAGGGGGCCCAAAGCCGGGCAGTAGTCAGCAACTGGCTATGGGAACCTGTCTGCAGGGTCAGGGGTAGTCAAGCAGTAGATATGGTGCAGTGTATATGTCCCCTTAACAGGTTTTTGCTCACCTGCAGTTATGAGATGCAGAAAGTATCCACTTCCGGCCTCCAGAGATAGATCAGGGTATGCAGCCAGCCAGGGATCCCCAGGATCTGGAGGACAGGGGGGGGGAGGTAATACAGGGGTTGTTTCCCTGGACAGGGAAATATCCCCACTCAGCGCAGAGACCCCTCCTCTAGGCCAGTGGGATCAGATTCAGCCTCAGTCAGTCCTGTGGCTCCGGAGCTTCAGGTGAGGCTGCGGTTGCGGCCTAGTCACGCAGGGAAGGAAGGGGAGGCCAGGCCCAGAGTGCGGCCTATGAACAGTCCAGGGTCTCCTCACCTGCCCCCATCCAGCATCTACAGCAGCCAGCTAGGTCGGACAATAGGACCGATCACCCCAGGGGACTCACGGTTCGCCGCGCGGCCCGTTAGGAAAGGCCACGGCTGCGGCCTAGTCGTCCATGGCAGGCCGGGAGAGCGCAGCGGCGCCAATCTCGGCCCGGGAAGGGAAATCCTCCTCTCTCCTCACTCACTAGGGAGTACCAGTATCCCCCCCGAGCAGCTGGGATTAAAACTGGGAGTTTTTGGAGCGATGGATCCGGATTATAGAATCGGCTGAGCGGAGCTCTCTGGAAAAACAGCCGCTCACAGCGCCATCTTGGCCACGCCCCCCTGAACTTCCTGATTTAAGCCATGCCTCTGCACTTCCTGTTTGCCAAAATTATTGTGCTCTGTGCAGCCAGTATCTTGCTCTTGTCTTCCCTGCTGCCGTTCATATTGTGCTACCACTCGTTACTGACCTTTGGCTTGTTTTACTAACTATGCTTCTGTTTGATCCTTACCTGCTTATCTGCTTCTGGACCCTCGGCTTGCTCACCTCCTGATCCAGAGGACCACGACCTGGCACTAACACGCAGCAAAATCCATTTCCACCATGAGGAGCTCTGGAGAACACCATTAAGTACATAGACTCTGCACCTCAGGTGAGCTTGCCAGGGTGACTGCGTGTGTACCCATCTTGCTGGTCAGTGGTAGTCCTGCTCAGGACTCTTTTTTTCTCAAAGAAAAGGTGCAGGAACTACCCCCTTCAGTCACTTCTTGTATCCGCCCCATCACACCTAAAAGCATCTTTCTTGGTTCCACCCCTACCCACCTCCCAGTACTGCCCCTTTTAGAGAATGCACAACCAAGTATTATTTTGTGGTGATAAGTAACTTGTATGGAATTTGTTAATAACAACAAGAAAAGCAGTAATATAGATCCCCTGCAGCCAGCAGAAATAGACCCCCCCAGCAACAATAGATTCCCCCAAAAACATTAAACACCAGCAACAATGACCCCCCAGCAACATAAGCCTAACCAGCAACAATAGACCTCCTCAGCAACAACAGACTACCACGCAAAAATAGATGCCCTCCAGCAACAATAGATCAGTCAGCAGCCAGCAACAATAGACCCCCCTCAACAGAAGATCTCTTCCTGCAACAATTGACCCCCCAGCAACATAAGCCCCGCTTCCCAGCAACAGTAGATCCCCCACTAGCAACAATAGACCTCCCCAGCAACAATAGAATGCCATGCAAAAATAAATCTCCTCCAGGAACAATAGATCCCCCAGCAGCCAGCATCAATGGACCCTCCAGGACACCCCAGCACCCCTTGCCATTACATACATTCAGTGCTGGAGGTGCCGGAACTGCGTTCCCCCATGTTCCCGCTAATAAAAAAGCCTGACTCCTGATCGTGACACACAGTCTGATAGATGCTGTGGTCTGCAGGGGGGACTCAAAATCTGGAAGCCCTATTTTACGAAAAAGGGCCCCAGATATCTGGCCCTCCCACCTATGGGAATGAGTTCTTAGTACCCCTTGTTACTCATTAAATTGATGGTTAAATAAATTTCTTATCAGCTGCTGAACCAGTGCTGAGAGTTCACAACACAGAGTTTAAACTCTCAATCTGAATGTCCAGTGGCGGTGCGTCCATAGAGGGCGCAGGAGCGCCACCCCCTCTCTCCTGCACCCGTCAATCTCCAATAGATAGCTTCATGCATTGCATGAAGCTATCTATTGTCGCCGCTGCCGCCCCCTATTCAGGTGTCCGGCCCCTTGTCGGGCGCCGGGCATCTGAATTACAGCAGCGGGGGTGTTTTTGGAAGTGCCTGATTAGAGCCGTTGGCTCTAATAGGCGTCCTGATTAGAGCCGTGGGCTCTTCCAAATTGGTAAACAGCACTGCTGTGCATTCGCTGCTTATGTAGTGCTGTGTTAGGGAATCAAATAAATCGCTTCCCTAACACTGACCCACCTCTCAGCCAATCAGGTGCACCAGGTCTGGTTACCTGTCACCTGATTGGCTGAAGTGACAGGCGCTGTGATTGTACGCCAGGCATCCAATCATAGCAGAAGAGGGCGGGAGAAGACATTGAGGACTCGGAGGGAGCATGGAGGACAGCGCTCACCCAAAACAGGTAAGTGTCAGGTGGGGGGGGGGGCACACTGGCAGCAATTGATGGGGCAAACTGGCGCCAATTGATGGGGCAAACTGGCGCCAATTGATGGGGCAAACTGGCGCTGATTGATGGGGCAAACTGGCGGCGATTGATGGGGCACACTGGCAGCAATTGATGGGGCACACTGGCAGCAATTGATGGTTACAGTAGCTGCATTTGCTGGCACAGTGGCAGCAATTTATGGGTGCAATGGCTGCGTTTGATGGCACAGTGTCTGCGTTTGATGGGCACAGTGTCTGCGTTTGATGGGCACAGTGGCTGCGCTTGATGGGCACAGTGGCAGCGTTTCATAGGCACAGTGGTGGCAATTTATGGGTACAGTGGCTTTGTTTGATGGCACAGTGGCTTTGTTTGATGGCACAGTGGCTGCGATTGATGGGCACAGTAGCTGCGATTGATGGGCACAGTAGCTGCGTTTGATGGGCACAGTGAGGCTGCAATTCATGTTCTTTTTTTTTTTTTTTCAGTTTGTTTGCGCCCCCCTAAAAATTTTGAGCACCAGCCGCCACTGATGTCCACCAGTGGATACTGTTTATTTAATGCTCTGATGAAGGGGACAATGCGCAGTCACTGAAACTGACTGTAGCACCAGTAAACATCAATTAGTACCCAATAATATATACCTAAGGTTCTAGTGCCATCAATCTATCACTTAAGCACCACACTGCAAATGACAGCTCCTGGGCTGGCTGCTGAATGTCCACAAAGGGATCATGGTGATGTCATTGAACAAATATGGTCATGACCATATTTGCTCAATGACATCACCTAGGATCCCTGAGTGCACACTTGCAGCCCCACCCCTTCCAGGCTGCATGCCTGGGTAAGGGTCTAGTATAGACTTTTGGGGGACTCCACACATGTATTTTTTTTCTAATGCACAGTAAATATTTGTGTAAACAATGTTATCCACTGGATAAGGGTCTGGTATGGATTTTGACCCTATGTTTTTACAAACTGAAGTAAGCCGACCAAGAAATGTCATTTAGAAGGAAGTTTTTCCTTTCTAAATTCCACTTTTGCAGAAGTACAATTCTATGAATGCATCACTTCACTTGCAGATTTTAAGTCCCCAAGCATGCTATTTA
Organism: Lithobates septentrionalis; assembly: GCA_037952835.1. Taxonomy (NCBI): domain Eukaryota; kingdom Metazoa; phylum Chordata; class Amphibia; order Anura; family Ranidae; genus Lithobates; species Lithobates septentrionalis. The sequence continues at coordinate 2,898,121 of JBBDGP010001198.1, forward strand.
AAAGGAAATGTGTATTTTTAATACTGACCTTTAAATAAGCTGCATTAAAAGACCCACTCCCTACTGAATGATATTAATTTTAGTACCCAGCTACCAATGCCGTTTTTTAAAAAAATATTGAAAATTGGCATTGACAAAGAGCAAAAAAACCCTACAAGATTCAGCTAAAGAATTACAAGATTCAGCTCACATAGACTTATGCCGCGTACACACGACCGGACTTTATGGCATACTTCGTCCGGCGAACCGGAGTCCGTCGGACAATTCGATCGTGTGTGGGCTCCAGTGGACTTTTTTTTTCTCAAAAGTTCGACGGACCTAGAAATGAAACATGTTTCAAATCTGTCCGACGGACTCGGCTTTCTAGCGTACAAACCGGTCATCTGTGTGCTAGTCCGACAGACCAAAACTGCCGCATGCTCTGAAGCAAGTACAAGACGGAAGCGCTCGGTCTGGTAAAACTAGCCTTCGTATTGAAGCTAGCACATTCCTATTCTGTGATCTTTTAATACAGCACATTCTTTTTTTCTTTATAATGCGAGAGGAATGAAGTTGTTTTGCTGCTTATATTCCCACAGAGTTTTCACAAACTACTTTCTTCATTATTTATCCTCATGCCATGACTAATATTATAGTTTTTAAAAGGCAGATCTCCAGAAATAATGTATTAAATTATTTTTTTGACTCATCTTTAGTATTTTTATATTTAATCAATATCTATTTTACAAATTGTGCTAAATTCTCAATTTTTTTTTTTTTTTTTGGAGTTTCAAGTTACCACAATAACCTTATTATTTTGTATTGTTTTAATGAACCTTAATGAGGTTGGTGTCCCTTGTTAATTTGACATAGGGGGGTTATTTTCAAAAGGCAAATTCATTTTGCACTACAAGTGCAAAGTGTACTTGAAATTGCACTGAAAGAGCATTTGGAAGTGCAGTCGCTGTGGATCCGAGGGGCACATGCAAGGAAACCCCCAAAAAAATCATTTTATCTTGCACATGATTGGATGATAAAATAAGCAGAGCTTCCCCTCATTTCAGATCTTCCCTTCAGATTTACAGCGACTGCACTTCCAACAAGTGCACTTGCAGTGCAATTTCTAAAGTGCACTTTGCACTTATACTTTGCACTTGAATTGCAAAATGATTTTGCCTTTTGTAAATAACCCACATACTCTTTTTGACATGTACCTGCCTACTCACAAACAAAATGTCCTTTTTGAATCAAAACACATAGTCAATAATGTAAGGTAAAGAAAATATCCATTTAGTTTTGGAAAAACATAAATGAGGAAGGCAACACTGGAGACACTTTTGGAATGTGTGAAGCCTTTTGTCCTCCAGGACACACATCAAGTTAGTGGAAAATAAAATTGGGATCTTGCGAATAAGGAGCACAATCTGCGTCTTCTGTCAGACCAGACTGAAGCCAGGCAATCACCTTCAGCTCTTCCGTGGAGCCTTCCCTGCACGCTGCCCTGCAGCCTTCCCTCCACGCTTCTCTGCAGCCTTCCTTGGAGGCTGTGCCTCTGGTGGTGTACTTGTGGCAGGAGGAGGAGGGGCTTCATCTAAAATATGGCTTTTTGGAGTAAGCTCCCCTCTCAACCCCTTCTGAAAGGCCTGAAAAATAAGCCCCTCACAGAGGAGGCATTGCCCCTTCTCAAGTTCCACCAACCTGGTGGCCATATAAGTTCCATAGGCCTCTTCAGCATTGGGTGGGGTACTGAATATTTGGCTGGCTTCCCAAATGAGGGCTAGTGATTCCTCCTCTGTTCGGCTGATCTTCCTGGGCCTATTGGTGGTAATGCGGAGGGGAGGCACCTGACATTGGGTGAGGCTTCTACTGGGCCCAGCCACCTCCTGCCTGCCACTGGGCACGGCCTCCTCCTCTCTCCCACTGGGCACGGCCTCCTCCTCTCTCCCACTGGGCAAGGCCTCCTCCTCTCTTCCACTGGGCACAGCCTCCTCCTGGCTGAGCTCATCCTGTATAAAAAAAAAGGGACATAGTTGTAATTTTTCCTTCCGCAATTACACACAATTTTTAGCTAATGACTTGCAAATATAATTCTAAACAAATAGAAAAGGCTATCTTTTTGACCCCACCATTATTCTAGCTGATCACCAATATTAGAAGTACAATTTTGGCCACTACTGTCTAGTGATATGTATACATATTAATAATTGTGTTTAAATCAATTTTTTTAAGCACTTAAAACATTTTAGAGTTTACATCATTAATATTTACACAATCCAAAAATTATACCTGGCTAAAGCTGGGGGCATCCACTTCCTCAAGAATGAAAGGGCCCTGTTCTTCCTGGGAAGAACAGAAGAGCCTCAGCTGGGGTGGAGGGAAGGGTGGAGGTGGAGGGAAGGCTGGAGGGAAGGGTGGAGGGAAGGCTGGAGGGAAGGGTCGAAAGTGATTGCCTTGCTTCTGTCTGGTCATCCAGAAATCTCAGTTTTGGGTAGTACCACAGCTTGGGGACATAAACCTTGTCTGCTGCTGCTACTGATCTGAGGGAATCCTGGATCTTCTTGTGTTCCCGCTTGTACATATTACGCAAGATCCCAATTTTATTTTCTACAAACTTAATATCTGCCTGGGGGACTCGAGTCTTGACAAATTCCAGAAGTGTCCCCAGTGTTGCCTTCCTTGCATGTCTAATAAAATACAATGGGTGCTTGACCTCCCACAGGTTTCTGTTCTCTTGATACAGATCAATAAAATGAGACAAAAATTCTTCCTCCTTAAAGGGATTCATTTTTGCTGAAAGACAAGACACAAGATAAAAACTGTAATGTCAGTCTAAACTCCCAGTATTATTTTTGGCAGAATATAGGGTACACATACACATAAACACACACACACACCAAACACATTCACCAAACACACACCCACGTTTAAATCTTACCTTCGTTTATGACGCTCGCTACTTCCACTCGGACATACATAGGCCAGCGTACTACCTTTATATACACTGCGCATGTGTCATGCTATGCCTGCGTTGCCCGCCCCTGACATTCTTTAGGACGATTTGTCCCCGCCCCTTCACTCTTCGTTGCGCAGTGGGAGTATACAGAGAAATATGGCGGAGAGATTATCTGGAACCAGCGTGGAGGAAAGCCCGGAGCCACAACCATCCAGATCCCAGAGGAGATATAAGGCCACCAACATGGCCTTTGAAGAGATGGTGGAGATGGTGCCCATATTGAGAAGGGAGGACTATGATGCCAAAAAAGTACCGTACACCCGACCCAATATGCGGAAGGACAAAATAATGTCCTCAGTTGTCACCGCTCTTGAAGAAAAATTTGGCATTAAACGGGCTAAAGAACAATTGAGGAAGCGGTGGTCTGACCTCAAAACTAGGGAGCCTGAACAATATTGGCAAATCAAGAAGCTGCTTAAAAAAAGTAAGTACTTGCTGTGTGTTCCTATTGAGATACTTAACTTGCATGCTGATCCATATGCTTTTCGTTTATACAGCATCGTTCGTAAAGACCGTTCTTTTAAAACGACATATGATAATAATAAAATGGCGTTTGTTGCAAGAAATACGATGGTACAGGGTTGGACATACATTTAGGTCTTGATAATTTGTCGTATTCCAAAAATTTTTGGGGATGTTGTGTAGATGTGTTTAAAAACTAGAATGCTTGTGAAAAAATGATTCAGTGTAATGTAAGGACAGGACACAGCAGCTGTTTACACATCTGGACTCACGAGCACTAGTGTACTATGTGACACCAGACAACATTTTTGAGGGTAATCTACACAGGGCCTCCAGGGGATACTTGAGGTGTCTGCATCTGTGAAATTTGCATCAAAATGTGTATTGTTTTGCATTTTTGTTCAGAGTGAATTTGAATCCTGTCTTCAAAAATATTTTGTGAACAAACTGACAATTGTCCCCAACTTCAAAGCAAGGTTTCATATTCCTATTTCAGGACTGAAATATCACTGTGTTTTAAGTATACCTTTTGTTTCATTCTCATAGGGGAGAAAAGACTCAGACAACAGTCTGAGGATCCCAGGACCCCCAAGTCACCAGCCGGAAGCAGGAATTACCTCAAGCCCCAGCCCAAGACCACGCCCACCCGACGATCTTGAGGAAGGAGAGGTGGAGGAAGTGTGCGGGATTTGCACCCCACCAAGTGAGTGACTGACACCCCAGCTTAAGGTAATCTATTTAGGCGTGCATATTTTGATCAATTTTCTCCACCAATTTTAGGTGATGATCTGGTTGTGGAAGGCCAAGCGGCGGAGCCATTTAGCACAGACAGTGCACAAAGACTGATTGGGCAGATAATAGTGTGGAATGGCCAAATTGATCGAATGCGAGACCAAATTGACAGCATGAGAAATCGGCTGGACAGCATGCAACAGGAAATGAAGAACATGATTGATGTTTAGGGCAGAATATAATCACTTTTTGCCTAAAAACATCAATCATGTTCTTCATTTCATTGTCAAATTAAAATTTTTCAAAATTGTTTAAGTGGTGAAATAGTAATATCAAAATTTAGCAGATGCACACGGGGTGTCATCATGTGCTATCTTCCATCTGGGGATATCAATGTACTTGTTTTGTGTTTGCAACCCCTTCCTCACAATAATGTTATTTTGTGAGAGGAAAAAAGGGATTGCACACACAAAACACGTCCATTGCTCCCCCATGATGGGAGATAGCACATGTTGACTTGAACCATTTGTACTCCCAATTTGTTCTGCTAAATTTTGATTTTACATGGGTGACATCACCAGCACCGTTTTTGACATGTTGAACTTTGTAAGTTCCTGTTATTTTTTGTTATTATGTTTTTAAAAACCCTGTTGTCAAGCCTACATTTGTAACCCAAAAATATTTTTGATAAATATGGCTGAAATAACAAAAAAAAAAAACAAATATTATGGTTCCAAAAAAAACAAAAACAAACCATAAACACGTTAAAAAAGGCACCTTTCAATGTGCGCACAGTAAAATGTTTTTACTACTACAATGTGTGTGGCTTATAATTTATCAATAACAGTTTCTTAAGTTTTGGGGTGTTTACAGTGACAAAGGGCCTTATTATCTAAAGGGAAATGCACTTGCCACTACAAGTGCACTAGGAGACAGCAAAACTAAATGCAAACAACAATAAAAACAGATTTTATCCAAATTTTATTTGGTAAAAGGTTAAAGTTGTTCTTGCATTGCAATGGCCCCCCGACCATTAAAATAATTCACATATCTGTCCCGCACTTGACGGGCGGTTTGGGGGGCCAAGCCAGTGCGGCCAGTATCCAGGCCTGTGAGTGGAGCTTCGCCACTAAGTCCAGCCTCAGGCCCAACAGAGGTAAGATATGTAGCAGAATGTCTTCTCAAGAAATTATGGAGAATGCAGCAAGCCATTATAACATGATTTAATTTATATTCCGCAAGATTTATGGCCGAGAGGAACAAACGGAACTGGCTGGCCAGAATCCCGAAGGCATTCTCAACAACTCTTCTTGCTCTGGCCAGCCGGTAATTAAATACCCTCCTCTCAGGGGTGAGGAACCTTTGGGGGAATGGCCTCATCAAGTGCTCGCCAAGAGCAAACGCTTCATCAGCGATGAAAACTGAGGGGAGTCCATCAACGTTCTGGTCATCAGGTGGCAAGCCCAGGCCACCAGTCTGGAGACGCTGGCACAACTCGGTCTGTGCAAAGTCTCCTCCGTCCGACATCCGGCCGTTCTTCCCCACGTCCACGAACATAAAATCCAATTGTGCCGAGACCACCGCCATCAATACTACACTATGAAACCCCTTGTAGTTAAAGTAGTAAGACCCCGAATGGGGTGGTGGCACAATGCGGATATGCTTCCCATCAATCGCCCTGACACAGTTGGGAAAGTCCCAACGGTCAGCGAACTGGGAGGCCACAGTCTGCCATTCCTGTGTGTTGGAAGGAAACTGTGGAGTCAGACAAGAAAAAAAAAAATAGTACTTTTAAACATAACTTTGCTATCAGATTACACAAAAACATTCTTGAACAACAGCAGTCGAACATTTTTAAAATGTGTTATTAATAAAAAACAAAAACATAAGGCCCACTTATAAGATTACTCACCCCCTCTGATGGACCATTGATCAATTTGTATGTGGGGGGAGGGGTTCTAATTTGGGAGAATAACACACCTGACATTTGGAAACATTTGAGGGGGTGGGGGAGGGTAAAGCAGTACAATGGAGCTGACAATATACATTGTTAAAGGGACTATAGGCTAGAGGTATAAATGGACCCAGGATTGCATGGTGGGGAGGTTAGCGAAGGTAAATATGCATGTAGGGCAAAAAATGATTAATGAAAAAAAACAGACATGCATGAAGATAAAGGGGACATTCACAGCATATTCCAAGCATGGTAATTATGTAACGAGGAAATTTAGAAAATACATTAGCAAACATTAAATACATATCATGTAAGATTAAAGGATAAAAAAATTACCTTCATATAGTTCTTCTGCAGGACCTGAATTATAGCAGAAAAGGTCTCTGGGATTATGATCCCCAGAGCCTGGGGGGAGATGCCTGTCGAGAACTTCAAGTCCTGAAGACTTCTCCCAATCGCCAAGTAACGTGGCAACTAGCCTCTGCTCCGCAGTGATGGCTTGCCTCATGCAGGTATCTTGCCTGCAGATATAAGGGGTCAGCATAGCCAGTAGACGTTGAAAAACGGGGTCCGTCATCCTGAGATAATTCCTGAAATCCTCAGGATTATTCTCACGGATCTCACGGAGCAAAGGCATGTGCGAGAATTGGTCACGCTGGCGCAATCAATTCTTTGTCCATGAACTCCTCCTCGCCCTGTTCATGGACTGGGCTCGGGTCAAAGTATTAACCCCAACACCA